>CM034703.1:119099692-119122566 GCA_020142125.1 Phrynosoma platyrhinos
CTGAGAAAGGAGCGCCAAAATAGCACTCCTTTCCCAGGTGGTGAAAAGGGTGCCCGAAAATCCGCCATGCAGCTCTTTTGCACCCCTTCCAGCGCAGCATGTCTGGAGAGCCCCTAAGACTTCCTATTTTGCTGGTATTCAAGGAGAACTTTTATGTGACAAACATCTCCTTATTCCACTTTCTGCACCTCGGCTGGGCTGGGATCCTATTCCTCAAGACCAGGACTGGAGGTAGATTCCCCCCAAGTACAACCCAGCTGATGGAAAATACAACATTGGCAAGTCTTAGAGAAGACTCTACTTGTTGGCAAAGCCAACAAGGCAAACATAATTATATTTTCTAATGCTGTACATTTTACTAAATGTGTATGATATAACCAGTTAAATTGTGAACATTTTCTGAAAACCAAAAGCAAAGACAATTGGCAAACATCACCATCTCACAATAAGGATTCCCCCCACCCATTTCTTTGTGAACATCTAAAGATAAATTTAACCATGTTTTCATGTGCATCTGTACTCATGGAGTAGGAAACCCTGAAGAGATTCCATACTTTAAAGACAAAAAACCTAAATACAAAATTGTGTGTCATTTGTATAAGGTACAATTAATTTGCAGCTGTTTCACATTCCCATGTGATTCCAAAGGAACAGTCATATCAGACTGTATGTTGTATTGGAGTGAATGTATTGAAGGCCAATCTTAAAGGAACCAATGAAATTGATATACTATATATAATCATGTAGAAGTATAGAAATCTTAGTCAAAAATGAATAAAAAAACTGGCTAGACTTATCCACGGGTCAGTGTAAGTACTGTACCTTATCTAGGGACCATGCCTTTCTCTGAGTAGAGTGACAAAAGGTGAGAGCTTAGTCCATCCCGGGAAAACCTTTAAAAAACACCGATCCTGTCTTCTCTCTCTGCTGCACCACTTCTAACCTTTTAGAATGCCTGAGTGGAAAATAGTGGTGTTCTTGGTATTGTTTCCCTTTGCTTTTTCCTTTACATCCTTGGTTACACACTCCTAAGTTTTACCCTCCACTTATCCAACAGTTAGATAAAAATCCATAATTTTCGACCCAAATCTCCCCTTGACTTATAAATGATGTCAACTTATACATGAGTATATATAGTAGATATTTCTCTCTCATCCATGTCATCTTTACAACAACCCCACAAGGCAAGCAGAGCTGGGCAATAAGGAGTTAAGAGAAATGCAGTAGAGTATTTTAAGAGGAATTTTCCAAGTTTTTTCTTATTGATTCTAAGGGGTTTACCCCTCATAAAAGTGGCAAAAAGTAATGGAAAAGTAATGAGAAAAATTAAAAAATAAATAAATAAAAATAACAAAGAACATAAGAAATTACTTACTTTAATCATGCCAATGAATAAAATTAACGCAAACATTCCAATGCTATGGAATTCTGGGAACTGTATTGTGAGACATTTAGCCTTTTCTGTTACAGAGCTCTAGGTGCCACAACAAACAACAGATCACAGAATTCCATAGTATTAAGCCATGACAATTAAATTAGTGTCAAACTGGATTATTTCTGTTGTGCGGATGCAGGAAGACTGGCAGCAGCATGAAAGCTTTCTGTGCAATCTGGAACATTTTGTTTGGACCACTGTATGCCCAGAAATCACCTCCAATATGTGTGCAATATATGGGTTTGCAGTTGTTTGCTACAGTGGATGAGTTGGGAGTGATGGCTAGTCACAATACAAACCCACTTCTCGATGGATTGGTCCAAACCTCTGGCAAGCATCAGCAATATCATTATTTGTTTAAAGTTGGATCCCACATTAAACAAAGACAGTTAACGGCAAGAACTGCAACATTAAAAACTCAGTAAAATTTAAAATAGTATGGTAATAAATATTAACTATTATTTAATATTATTAAAATTAAAATTAAAATTTTAAAACAGGGTAAAAGATATCAAGGCAGTAATTTTGTTGTTGTGAGTCTTCAAGTCGTTTCTGAGTGATGGCAGCTGTAAGGTGAATGTGTCATAGGGTTTTCTTGGCAGAATTTATTCAAAGGGGGTGTACCCTTGCCTTCATTCGAGGCGAGAAAGTGTGACTTGTCCAAGGTCAGCCTGTAGGTTTCCATGGCAAAGCAAGGAATTGAACCCTGGTCTCCCAATGTCCAGCACTCAAATTATAGGACCACATTCATTCTCAATACCAGCTATTGACAAGGAAGCTCCTTTAAAGAAAATCCTGCCAGTTCCTAGTTTTCCTTCTTTGTCTTCTGTCTAGCTGGAAGTTTTTAAAGCACTATCAGCATAGGGCACATTATGAAGGAGGGCTGGAAAAACACATAACATAGTGTAGAATGCAGCAGCATATTTGTAATAAATAATGCAACCCCCCCCCAAATACTTTAAAGTGAGAAAGAGCAGGACTCTGTCCTAGAAGATTTTACTGTAGCCATGTGTGCCTGTAAATAGCAAAGTAAATAGCAGCTGCTTCTGGAATTGCTTATGGAACATGTATGAACAGAAAAAAAGGAGAGGGGAAGCAGATAGGCCTGCCTCTCCAAAATCACACAGCATGTTTTTTTTAAAAAAGTATCATAAAATGAAACTTATAAGAAAGATAGAGGGTAATGGGTCCATTGGAAGACTTCATTCAAGTGATCTCTAAGGAGTTTATCACACGGGGGAAATCCCATGCAGAAATGGGGCTTTAAATTGGAAAAACACCACAAAAGCGGTTAGATTTTCAGATGATGTCACTGTTAAAATGGAGTTAAAATGAGGTTAATCTGAATGGAAACTCGTCAAAAACTGCTTCTTTTTACTTTTGGATCCTGAAAGTAAAAAGAAGCAGTTTTTGATGAGTTTCCATTTGGATTAACCTTATTTTAACTCCATTTTAACAGTGACGTCATCTGAAAATCTAACCGTTTTTGCGTTTTTTCCCAATTTAAAGCCCCGTTTCTGCATGGGATTTCCTCTGTGTGATAAACTCCTAAGTCATCTGCTAAACTGCAGAAGTGAAGCAGTTTGACACCACTTTAACTTACATGGCTCAATGCTATGAAATTCTGGGATCTGTAGTTTGGTGGGGCACCAGATTCTCTGACAGGGAAGGCTAAATATCTCACAAAACTACAAATCCTATAATTCTATGGCAGGTAAAATAATGTCAACTTCTTTACTTCTGCAGTGTGGGTTGTTTCATTTCATATGTGCCTATTGTCATTTTTTCTAATAAAAATTTTGCTAAAAATGGTTGAACAGCTCTATTTTTCTGTGGTGTAGCAACCCATCCCTATTCTTTCCATTTTATTTCTGCCTCTGGTACCAAATATTCTGTGAAAGAAATGGAAAAATCCACTTAAGTATATAACATTAGTTGGAACATAGCAGTAATAGAAATCTAAAGACTTGACTGAAGAAAAAGGTCTTCATCTGACTTTGAACCACCTTCAAAGTTGGGTGTGGGACTATGAGTCAGAAACCAATTACATAAGATATCTGCCCTTTTCCAAAAATGTATACAGAAGAATATGTATACAGCTACACAGGGTATCCTATGCACATTTTGCTGTAAGTAGTTTTCCCCAACACTCTTCCAATAAACTGCTGACCCCTCCATTAAATGCCAGACACCACATGATGTCAGTTGTTCAAATCTGGTTTCCAGACCATAGCCAGCAAAATGCAATACAGTTTTACTTTTTTTTTTAAATTGATGTTTGTAGCAAACATAGGTTGTGAAAACTAAAACAAAGAGAAAAGACAAGTAGTAGTCAGACAGTGGAGAGCACTGCCAAATCCTCAGTGTGTAAAAGGAATAATCATGAAATATGATGTTTACACTTGTGCTGATGGTTCCTGTATTCTTCTTTCATCTTTCATTACAGTTCAGCATCTTTCAACTTTTCTTTGCTCTTAGACAGATAATTTCAGCATCTTTCATATCAGGCAGACAATTTCATACCAGGCATTAAAGGCTGAAGGAAATTTCTGCAGAGAAATGCATTTTATGTAAAGAGTTCTGGACACCCTGAGAGTTGGCAGAGGGCATGTTATTTATGTAAGTCTGTATTTAGCTTGACTTTTTTTTTTTTGTAATACTTGTGGGCAAAATGAAAGAGACGTGCAGTCTCTGCCTATGGGAGACACTACAATCATCATATTAAACTCATGTGTCTTATTCTGTAAAATCAAAAGAAGAGAACTTAGTGATCTAGAGGCAAGTGATGGGGCATCATATCAAACTAGCTGATCTTAGGTTTCATTGGTTACAGAACTGAAAAAGATTAGCTCCCCCCCCACACACACAGTTCTTCACAATTTTCTTTTGCAAGTTTGGATGAGGAAATATTATCCTGGTATTCTCTGCTTTATTTGCTGAGTATCTCCATATGATTCCCAGGCATATTTGATATATGACAGTTGACATTTTATTGTGTTTGAAAGTGAACATGCAGTGGTATTTTATATTTTTTTATTTTCTTCCAGGAGTCACGTTAGTCTGTTGCTCTGAAACCAATAAAAGGGCATTATGTTGCCTTAAAAATGAAAAGATTTGTTCCAGCATAAATTCTCATGGACTTATAAATCTTGGGAAATTTTGAACCTTGGACTACATCTCTCACAATTTCAATGCCTTTGTTCTTGCTGTGTTGGACTGATGGAATTATAAGACCAAGTAGATGGAGGGCCATGTACACCCCAGCCCTAGACTACATAAACTGGGTCTGGTTCACAAATAAAATGTGTTGGGGTGTAGCTACACTGGAAATAATACAGTTTGACACCACTTTTAGGAGAAGTTACTACTTTCCCCCATCCTATGGAATTCAGGGATTTTTAGTTTGACCAAGTTTTTAGCCTTCTTTGCCACAGAGTGCTGGTGCTTCACAGAAATACAAATATGAGAATTCTGTAAAATGGAGCCATGGTAGTTAAATTGATGTCAGTTTTTTTTTCACTTAGAAAGATTATAGCATGGAGATTCATATTACTGTAGATTTTCCTAACTTGGTGAACTCTAGATATATTGGACTATAGTCAATGGCCATGCTGGGTGAGGATGCCATGAGTTATAGTACAGCAGATCTGGAAGGCACCTGTTTGGAGAAGGCTGGTTGCATGTTGCAGAAGATGGTGGGTATTAAGGGCTTAGATCCTCTATTGGAACTACATAAATTTCCATATTCAGAGTTCCATGCTTATTGTGCTATGCTGTTTGTCAGTGTTGTACAATGGAATCTGCAGTCAGATCTGCAACCAAATGAGTGTTGACACCAATTCTAGCAGGGCACATAGATATGCATCAGCTCAGAATGTGCCTCTGGATGTGTAACAGCACCACATGTTCAACTCTCTTTTCATGGCCTTGAAGAGAGAGGAATCATTGCACATCAGACAAAAATGTCCAACTGCTTCCATAGAAGAAGTTATACATGTATAAGAGACCATTAGGATTGTAGCAGTTATAAGGCAAACACTTTCCCCCCCCCCCCCACATAGAATACTGCTGCACTACACTATGATAGCTTTCACCTAGTCAAATAAATGTTCACTTATTAATGGTATGACTTTTAAGTTGCTTCATCCAGTTTGCATGAGTCTGCTCATGCAATAAAAATGGTAAGGAAGGAAAATCATACTTCCATTTTCACATCCACAGCAGGCATTACAGGTTGGCTGGGTGAAAGAGAAGGGGGGAATTCTCTTGCTATTTCCAGGTATTTTAAAAGAAACTACAGAGATTCAGATTAATAATTACAATTATTTAAAATAGCCCATGAGGAACAGTTTTTCAATTGACTGAAATCTTTTAATCCCATCATCTACCAAAGTAATCAGTCAATGACTTCAACCATATCATGACCCATAGTGGCAGAATTCAAAGATATAGTAGCTGTGTTAGTCTGTAGAGTCAGTATGTAGAAAGATCTTGTAGTACTTTTGAGATTAACTGAAAGAAAGACATTGACAACATGAGCTTTCATAGACTTCAGTATCTGAGGAAGTAGACTAAAGTCTATGAAAGCTGCCAATTTCTTTCTTTCAGTTACTCAAAGGTTCTACAAGGTCTCTTTATGTACTGATATAATGAATCACTGTGAGTAGAAACCATTATTTATCCAGCATTCCCAGGGCCTTCATAAGGCACAAAATGATCGGTAATGTTTGGCGGGCTGTCCATTGGAGGTATTTTTCTGCTTTTACTATTCAAACTGAGACTGGAAATACCTAGGCATCTCAGCATACATGTCCACATGCACAAGCAAGCAACACATCCTGAAATTTCCCCTTCTACACAACCATTAGAAATACAGGAGTACTGTCCTGTATTTCGCCTGCTAACCCTATTTGCCAATCTGTCAATAGCTGTTCCTTGTGAAAATATTCTGCTGCCTTTCATTGCAAAGTAGGCAATTTCTACACTTCCTCTATAAAACATCCACAGGGCCCTTCTTCTCCAGATCTTACCCAGCAAAGGTTAACTGTGTACAGTGGTCTGGAATACAAAGATGCTGGGAAGGAAGTGTGTAGGAGGGCTTACTTTGACATCAATGGTCCAGCCATATCTGTAACACAAGCACCTGGGTTATTTGTGCCAAACTTCACAGTCCTGTGCCTGTTTCCCTACCAAAAAAAAGTTCTGTTGGGTTCTTGATTAGGCATTTGGCACAGGGAAGTAACTACTCCAAGCCACAGATTTTGGCTATCATGAAAGCCACCAAATGGCTTGGTATTCAATGGCTTGGTATTCAATGGCTTGGTATTCAATTGAATATTGGCTTGGTATTCAATAACTTCGCTTGCTTTAAGCACTATGCATCCTGGAGTGATTGTGTTGGGGCTATTTTGTCTTGTCCACCTCAGGCAGTAAGTTTTATTTATTTAGCCCAGCTCTGTTTTCTGTTGTGGGTAAAGGACATTTGCATCTCTTACTGTAAAAAAGGATAATCTCTATGCATTTGAACATCTAATTTTCTATTTTTTCTTAAAGTTGTTCAGGAGGGAACACCAGAGAAAAGCAACTAGGACAGACATCCAACAGAAAGCTCTAACATCTGCTAGTCTATTACTGGCTCTTTTCCTGTCCCTTAACCCTGGCTTCCATTTATTATCTTTATAGGCATGGGAAATGTCAGCAAATTATCCAACATTTTTTTAAACTGCAGCTCATTTTGAATATGGAGGGGAGATGGATTTCAGAAGCAAATAATGCCATATAATTCTCTCTCTCTCTGTGGAAGGATTTATCCTTCTAAGTTTAATATTTTAGATAAGCACATAAACCAAAAACAATAATCTCCACTAAACCAGCCCACTGTAACTCTGGAGATTCCCTCATAATTATTTATTGATTTTTTTCCAGTACAATTGTGTAAAGGTAGCTAGATATGGTGCTCCAATTCTTATGCTGATCACAGAAATACTTCCAACATTTATGCACTTTAAATATACTACATTTTTGAATCCTGAGATTTTCCCATGATATTGGCTGAGATTCATGCTTCATGCAATATTTTAAGAATACTGAATACCATGACATGCTAAAGCCATCCAGTTGAGAAATGTATCCCAAGAATCATCCTGCCATTGTTTGGTTATAGATGTCTTCAGCATCCCATTATATTCATTATTTTTTTATAGTAACTTCCCAGGCTCTGAGCTGGCTATCAAGAAAAGGCATGATTAATTGCTTTACAAATGCAGCCATCCAGTAACACAGGGACCAGCATATGGTTCAGTTCAGAGTTTGGAAGTAACTAGTTACAAATAGCTGTTTATTTGCAATTTATTTCATTTTCCAACAATTGAGATGCAACTACACATTAATGTTGGATTTAAGAGGGATAATTTCACCATTTTTGTGGGATACCTATAACTGTTTAGTGACCTTTACAGTTATGGGGATGTAGAGAATGACTATCATATATGGCTCATGAGATGAATTCTGCTTTGTCTGACTGCTGAATGGAAAACATCCAGATTTTTTTTTAAGTAACTACAAACAAAATATTTAATTCCTTTAAATAAAATGAAAAAATACCTTCAGCTACTTGTGCCTTATGAAAGTAATTAATTAGGAATGTAGATAGCAGGCCTCCCATATTCAGTAAAGATTCGGTTTCATTACATACATGCCAAGGAGGCTATGGAGGCTGGCTCCAAGTTTTATTTCCCTTGTTGAATGAAAATGTGTCATTGAAGTGTGGTGGAGAGTACATCAAAGCTTCAAAAGAAATATTTTTGGACTACAACTCCCACAATCCCCTGTTCTTCTAATAAACTCTGATAAATATATAGTAATGCTTTTCAGGCTCTGTAGTTTTAAGCCCTGCAGAATTGGGTTTGATGTACATTACTCATGTTATGCAAGGGTATGTTTATACTTGGGTTTTTTGTTTTGTTTTGTTTTGTTTTGTAGTATAAGCAAAGTCATTGAAGACCAGGAGATCTCTCATTCACAGGGTCACCATAAGTCCAAGTTGATGGCCAACAACAACAACATTTCATATGCATGTTATAAGATAAATATGCCTTATTGAATTGATATGTTATAAATTATTTGATTATATCAGCATGACAATTTTGCAGCCCTCTAAATATTGTTGGATTGCAACTCCCAGGAGTCCTGAGAGCCAACGGAATCAATGGTGAGGAATGTTTAGAAGGCTGCATGATTCCAATCCTAGTTTACAAACAACTCTCTCCCACAGTTTGTTTTTTCAATGTAGTCAGTGAAACATATATCACTGTTATTTAAGTAAGTGATGTGACTTCTGAATGGAATGGTTCCAAGGCTGCCATTCTACATCCACTAATCCAAAAGGAAGTTGCACCAAACTCAATTGGACTTAATTCTGTGTAGACATTCAGATGATTGTGCTGTAAGTTTTCTTTTCCTCTGAATTGTTATTAAACATAATAAGAGTCCTTGAGATTTGTCTCTCCTATAATAACATATCCCGAACCTTACATACTATATCAGCTGTCAGGCTGTAGCCTAGAGTGACGTCAAGTGTCTAGAGTACTTTGATTGGCTCTAAGATTGTAAAATAACATTTAAATGTTGGTCTGCTGATAGCTTGAGAAAGAAGAGCAAATTGCTTGGATTTTCTGTCTTAGTTGGTTATTCCTTAAGCCATCTCAGGACCCCAAGAATATTTTCTCACATCAAAGAGGTAATTATAACCCAATATTGCTATTATTATTCACTCCACTTTGATTTTTGAAACTTAAATGAAATTTTTAAATGTTGTAAAAAGCAATCACAGCCAAAAAAAAAAGTAGGGGTATATGCATGGGGGCAAAATTAGGGAATTAGAATCATACAATCATAGAATTGGAAGAGTCTACAAGGGCCATCCCAAATAAATGCCCCTCCCAAATAACAATTCTACTTCCCTAATGAAATTTTCATTCAGTCACCAAATTTGTAGCATTGCCTAGAGAGAGAGAGAGACTGAAAATCATTCATGCTTAGAACTATTATATTTTCTGGGTTAGCATTTTGTTCCCCCTCTCATAGTTGAACTCCTGCCATAAAGCATTAAGCAATGCTTCCTTTTCTTTTCTTGCATTACTTTGGAAATGCAATGTGACAAAATACATTTTACTGTACAATTAGATATTAACAGCAGAATTCAACCAGAACTATACATTTTAAAAATCTCATTGGTTTCCAAAGGAGAGATATAAATCTATGTATTCTTCATAATCAGTGGGACTTAAATGTGTTTAAATTCAACTGGATAGACTAGGGGTAGGCATCCTTTCCCCTTTAAGGGCCGAGGGACTTCAACTCCCAGAATCCCAGGAGCTATTGGCCAACATGGGACTATTGGCCAACATGGCTGAGGCTTCTGGGAGCTGAAGTCCCTCAGCCCTTAAAGGGGAAAGGTTGCCTACACCTGGGATAGACTAAAAAAATGTTTATTAATTCATTGACTTTAATAAACTGACTAATCCATGGCTTGTTTGGTGGCTCTTGAAATATATTCACATCCACTTGTACACACCGTTTTTATCACTTAAATAAATGTTAGTAATTGTTATACTAATTTCACAGTGGTGTTCTTTTTCTTGTTCAAGACAAAGATTATATTTCTCCAGAATTTCTAATTTATATTTGATATTTCCAATGTATATGAAAAATTATTCAGATTTTCCTGTCTGTTTTAAGATTTTGGTGGGTTTTGTTTTAAATTAAAAAGATTTTAATTTTTTAGATTAATAAGTTATGTTTCTTAAAATATGAAATATTGATTGTATCATTACAGACCATATTGAAAAAAGATATATTTAATCTTGGTGATTTTCCTAATGATGGATGAGATTTTTTTTTAATAGTGTTGTAGTACATTTTGTCTCAATTCCCATTTGTTATTGTTAGCTGTCCTTGAGTCAACCTTGACTCATGGTGAACCTGTGGATGAGACATCTCCAAATATCTCTATCCACCACTTCCTGGCCCAGGTCCTGCAACCCCTTGCCCATACCCCCCACCCCGATTGAGCCTATCCATCTTGTCTGTGGGTTTCCCCTCTTTCTTCTACCCTCTACCTTTCCTAGCATTATTGTTTTTTCTAGGGATTTGTGCCTTCTCATTATGTGGTGAAAATACAATATTTGATCATACTTTGGTGGCGCAGTGGTTAAATGCCTGTACTGCAGCCACTCACTCATAGACCTCAAGGTTGCGAGTTCAATACTAGCCAGGGCTCAGGCTAGACTCAGGCCTGCATCCTTCCAAGGTTGCTAAAATGAGTACCCAACTGTTGGGGGGCAATGAGCTTACAGTTGTAAACCACTTAGACATCCCATAGCACAATATGAAGGAGTATATAAATGAAGCTGCTTTGCTTTGATCATCTTTGCTTCCAAGGGGAGATCTGGACTGATCTGTTCAAGGACCCATCTGTTTGTCTTCTTGGCTATCCACAGTATTCTAAGTACTCTTCCCCAGCACCACATTTCAGATGAGTTGGTTTTCTTTCTGTCTGCTTCTCTCACTGTCCAGCTTTCACATCCGTACATGGTAATTGAGAATACAATGGCCTGGATGATTCTAACTTTAGTGCTCAGTTGTATGTCTTTGCTCTTCAATATTTTTTTAGTTCTTTCATAGCTGCCCTACCCATTCCTAGTCTTCTCATTTCTTGACTTCATTCTGGTCAATGTTTGATCCTAGATATGGGAATTATTTAACCATTTCAATTTCCTTGTAGTCTACATTGAATTTGTGTACTTCTTCTGTGGTCATTATTTTTGTTTTCTTTATGTTCAGCATCAGACCTACTTTTGCACTTTCATCTTTGTCCTTCCTTATTAACTGTTCCAATTCTTTAATGTCTTTTGCTAATATTATAGTGTCATCTGCATATCTTAGATTGTTGATGTTCCTTCTATCTTCACTCCTCCTTTTTCTGAGTCTAATTCTGCTTTTCTTATGATGTTTTCAGCATATAAATTAAACAAGTAGGGTGACAGGATGCAGTCTTGCCTGACCCCTTTACCTATTAGGAACCACTCTGTTTTTCTGAATTCTGTTCTGATGGTGGCCTCTTGTCCTTGGTACATATTCCTCATTGGGACAATTAAATGTACTGGGACTCCCATGTCTTTGAGTGAGTTCCATAGCTTTTCATGATCTATACAGTCAAATGCTTTGCTGTAGTCTGTGAAACACATGCTGATTACTTTTTGAAATTCTTTGGTATGCTCCATTAGCCATTTTATGTTTGTGATGAATGATTCACATTTACCCAACCTTAAAACACAAACTAGAACACAATCATCCTCCCATTTGTCCATTTCTGCAAATGCTGTGATATAATTCTGCCACCAAAAGTGCATACAAAAATATTATATCACATTGTGGGAAATTTGCATAATTTAGGAGAAATGCATAGAGAAGTGTATACTTTTTTAACATATGTCTCCCAAAGTATACATTTCTGTATACATTTGTTTGATCTGTATATTTTCAATGCATAGATGAAATGCATACAAAATACATGCACTAGAAAGGATGCATTCTGAAAAATGCATTAAAATTTATATGAATTTCCATGTAGACTTTTCTCCAAAGTTGCAAACCATATGGAAATAAGAGGGCATCAATAGGTACATCAAAAAAGTTTTCAGAATGTAGAAACAAACAAAAGGAAAGTTTGACTATGCTAGTTTTCCTTTTCCTTTTCTATTACAGGAAATCCCTCTTTGAAGTTGCTCTTGGAAAAACTGTGGATAAATCTGAGGCTCATATTCCAGTTTTGTCAGCACAATCTGTGGACTTAGCAGTGTTCTGTTTTTCCAAAAGCTGTCAAGGCTGCAGACCAAAGAGTCTGTACTGCAGGTATGAACCTACTTCATACTTGGGAGGAAAAAAAAAGCACAGTCATCATGCCATCCCATTCTTCTTGTGAGAATACATTTATTAAAGATTATGCTGTATTAAATTATATCTTGGTGACAGCCCTAAGCACATTTATGTAGAGGTTTCTTCTGCAAAAATTAATAGAATCAACTCAATGGAATTTCATTTCTCAAATGACACATTTGCATAATATATTTTTAAACCTGGTTCATCAAAAGAATCCCCAAAGGAGCTGTCTGTTGGCTGTAAATGGAATTTCAGATATGATAAATTGAGAAATCATTTAAAAAATGCTGAACTAAGGACCTAAAACTGGAGGCCTTGAAATCTATCACCCAGAAAGTGAATCACTTGACCTTCCCAGTTCTCTGTACTTAGAAGCAGAAAACTCTTTGGGAAGACTGACAGCTAGGGTGAGGGGATTCTCTGGGAGACAACTTTGTAAAACAAAGTTATTACCCTCAAAGTCCTCCTCCTATAAAATTAATAACACACCATCAGAGCTTGGATGTTATGAGTTCCAAGTACTGTAGCTCACTGTGATGAGTTACTTTTCTTGTGAACAAGGGCATAACAAAATTACTTTTCAGAACTGATGTAATGTGGTGGGTGTATAAAATAAAATGTTGTAGTTACTTTTGTAGTAACTTTAAAGTTAGTTTTATTTTTAGAATAATTTTTTATGTTTATGCCATTTGCTCACTAGGTTGAGCCTCAAAAATAATGGACATTAATATGATGAATTACTTATTTGACAAATATTATCACTACTAATGGGAATGAATTACCTTTTAAAAGTAATTTTCTATGCTATGCAAATGTAATGACAACTCAGCTATTATCAAACTGGAACACCTTCACATATCATAATATTTGTGCTTGTGAGTTGTAATGATATCAATGTCTATGGATGAATCCAATCCACCTGTCAGTAGCAACTATATAGTATACTCACAAATCCAGTAACCATCCTTGGCTTCATTCCAGTGCCAAGTTAAAACAAGGCTTTCTATAATTTGTGATTTCATTGATTTCCCCTCACCTAAAAATATATACACATACATAGTTGTAGACTGTTTTAACTTTTTAATGCTGCTTTAAATTGCAGCCAGCATAGTGTAGCAGTTTGAGCACTAGATACAGTTCTGGAAACGGAGTTGAAATCCAAGTTTGGGTGTGGAAACTGATTGGGTAACCTTGGGCAAGTCACACACTGTCAGCCTCAGAGGAAGACAAAGGCAACCTTTCTGTGAACAAATTTTGCCAATAAAACCCCGTAACAGAGTTGCTTTAGGGTCACCATAAATTGGAAATGAGGCAAACAACTTGTTAAATTGTATGAAATGGTTTTAGTCTGTTTATATCATTTGTATTGCTTGAAAATACAGATTTTTTAAAAGTGTAAAATTATTTTACTTATATGTCACTCTGGGATCTCATGAAATAGGGCAAGATATAAATATTTTAAATTGATAGCTAATTAACTAAATAGTATGGGATGTAAAACATAGCCAAACAGAATAGCACTGCTTCACTAGTATTAAAGCAGTTTCAGCTATGTCAATATGGGTGTTTTTATCAGGGCTTGAATCCCGGTTCGGCCATGTGAACCCATTGGGTAACCTATGTCACACTCTCTCAGCCTCAGAGAATGGCAATGGAATGCCGCCTCTGAAGAAACCTTCCAGAAAAATCCTGTGATAGGTTAGCCTCAAAGTCTCAATAAGTTAGAAACATCTTGAAGGCACACAACAACAGCAAAACCCTGTTGCCCTGATAATCTTAGTTAAAAATGCATATGACTTTTGTTGCTTTCAGGTGCTACCTAGATCTAGTTAGATGCCTTCTTGCCCATTGTAGTGCTGAAGGTTCCATGATAGAGGAGGTGACATTGGCAGTGCAGGGACACCACTATCAAGAATGCCTGTATCTGTTCCCTGAGGTATGTCAAAATCTGTTCTTGTTTGATATCCAGTCATTGACTGACATCCTTTTAGTGTCATACAGAGACATAAGTTGCGGGGTGGTTTTTTTGGACAACACACAACTATGGTATCCAGTTGACTGCAGTGTAATTGGAGTTGTGTATTTGCAACCATTGCATATTAAAGTATGCACAGCAGTGTGTGAATGTGCATTGCCTCTCTATGTTTCCTTCATGCATTGTGCATGGCCATTACACAACAAACTGTCAGCCATGCACACTGATCTATATCTCTTGTGCAACATTGGCATCCAGTACTGGGGTTGCATAATACAATTATGCTGGCAAATATTAGCTAAGTGCTAAAGAGATGAATGATCTTGGGGTTTGTGTGTCAGAAATACAGTCAGCCCTCTGTATCCATGGCTTCTGTATCCATGAATTACACCATCCATAGTTTGAACCTCCCCCTCCGAAAGAAAATCCAAAAAACAAATCTTGATTTTGCTATTTTGTGTAAGGGACACCATTTTACTACACCACTGCATATAATGGGACTGGAGCACCCATGCATTTGGTATCCATGAAGGGTCTTGGTATCAAACCCCAGTGGATACCAAGGGACCACTGTAATCTCTACAACCAGGAGATCATGGACAGAAATTGTTGCTTGACTTCCCTCACTTCAAGGTGCAAATGGAGGATTATACACTTAAATGCCTTATGGTATCCTCCATACTTATATACTAGCTTTCAACATGAAATGTGTCTTTTTAAGAAACAAACCAAAACACAACCCTCTAAATATGACCAGACAAGTAAGCCCTGCTAGCATTATCATTAAGTGCTGTGAATTACATTTCAAAGAGAGCAATTTCCCACAGTCTTTACTATACTGAGTTCTCCTTTATTTATTTATTTATTTATTTATTTATTTATCTGTAAGCATCTTATTCTTATCTTACTGTTTTCAGGTATGTGTGTCTGAGAACATTTTAAGTTGAAGAGCAAGGTAAAACTGCTCCAGATATATAAATAAAATTGATTAACAGACATAAATGTCTTTTGCACAGAATATATCAGTTTTGCACAACTCCCACTTACAATTTTCATGCCAACAAACTTCAGGATGTGCAAATACCAGGCAAAAACTGCATAGAAGTATTCATTTTGTCCTGCAATGTAAAGAAAACTGTGGAAATTGTATATGCTCATATGTGCAGATGAAATAGTTGAAAATTTACACCCTTAGTATCCAGTAAATGTCACAGAGTCCACTTACAATTTGCTTGTATCAAGAGGGTGAATTCGGAATGTAGACCAAGCTGCTGATGGTGAAGATCCACAGTTCCAAAGCAACTAGTTACAAATAACTAGCCATTTTTAATTAAATCCTTTCACCAGTCAAAAGTGTAACTGCACTGCATTGCAGTTGTAACTTGATGAGGAAAAACCTTTCTGCAATGCAAATGTAGTTCCTATTACTTCAAGTACGGCCTTACTACTTCAAGTGGCCTTACTAAATGGGAGAAGAGAAATATTTCATGGTTTAACTGCTGGCTTGTACCTTTGTCTTAAGTTTTGCTGTGATTATTGTGGTGATGATGAACAGGAGGAAAATTTGTTTTGTACTTCAGGCTAGTGATTTATTGGTTTTCTTTTAAAAGGAGCTAAATATTACAATTTAGTTACCTTTGAGAAACTGGAAAATAAAAAGTTGTTTTTTAAATATAACTGCTGTGGTAAGTAGCTGATTGGAATTTTAAAGTCAGCCAACTGTTTCTAAAAGCAACTTTCTATGCTCTCAGAAGATCTGTATATTTAAAATGTGTATATAATCAAACATAAAACCATAAAACCAAGTACAACCAAGTGCAACCTGTTTCCTGGCTAGTAGGTGCAAAATGGAAAAGATGATGCGAATCCTCCTGTGTCTCTGCCTGACAGGCACATCTTGGGCTGCACTGGTGAGTATTTCAAAACCAGTCAAGTTGCTAAGCTTATTATATTTATTTAATTTCTATCCTGCTTTTCTCCCATAAGGGACCCAAAGCACCCCACACCCTACTTTAAACAATTCAGCTAAAAATATTCTGAAACACATTTTTTTAAAAAATTCAACCACTTAAAAACATAAGTTTAAAACCATTAAAAGCAAATTAAAAAACAACAGGGAGATACAGACTCCATTACTACCATCTCCCTTTCCTTTCCTTTCCTTTCCTTTCCTTTCCTTTCCTTTCCTTTCCTTTCCTTTCCTTTCCTTTCCTTTCCTTTCCTTTCCTTTCCTTTCCTTTCCTTTCCTTTCCTTTCCAACCTGACTGTGCATGATAACTTTGCACTATTGTTTTTTTAATTATTATTATTTTAATCTTAGCTTCGCAAGCCCCGTAAGGCAGGATTTGGAAGTAAGAGTGAAGAAGTAAGTACATTTTCTATTTCTACACCCTAGGATTAAAAAGGAGCACTAGATTCTATTAATTTGACTCATGATATTCAAAGATATTCAAAGTCCAGCAGCTTCAGAGGGAATGTCAATCAGTGACAGTGTAGAATCCGCTGCTTCACAGTTATGGATCACAGAGATTTGGCAATGATTCAAACCACGGATGCCTAAAGAAGAAGGATTGTAGATCAGTGAAGGATCACATGCTTTGCATACAGGAGGTCCCAAGTTCAGTCCTTGGTATTTCCATTTGGAAAAGCCCCCTGACTGAAAACCCTGGAGAGCCATGCTAGTGTGCTAGATGAACCACTGACAGCTTCTTTTATTCTTAACCAATATATATAAAACTCCTTCCTCAAATAGACAAAACACTGTAATATATACTCCTGCAAATGTCATTTGAAAACATCTAGCAGACTTTGTACTACATCTGGACTATATGATAATTTCAAATGCTGCATATGAAAAGCTGAGGTCTGCATCCACACTGCAGAAATAATCCAGTTTGACACCACTTTAATGGCCATGGCTCAGTGTTACGGAATTCTGGGAATGGTAGTTTGTTGTGGTACTAGAGCTCTGCTCTGTGGCTCTGGATGCAGCCATTCTCTACAATATATCATCTAGCCAACCAAAATACATAAGTTCTCAAGGCATTTTGCTGCCTAAGGCAAAGGAAAACATGGTGCCCCTTCCTATTCCAAGCACAAAAGCCGATCACACTGACAGTCAAATCTTACTTCAGCACTGATAAAAGAGAGGGTACTTATGAACCAAGATCCACTTGCATAGCTGCACCAGTAGAAGAGGAGGATGTAGTGATGGAGGAGTCAGCATGGTAGCAGAGGGCAAGAGAATGCCAGCATTCCCTCAACAGTATTGTGACAACAGGATGAAGACCAGGCAGCGGTGTCCCTAAGAGAGCCCTGGTGGCGCAGTGGTCAAATGCCTGTACTGCAGCCACTCAATGACAAACCATAAGGTTGCAAGTTCAATACCAGCCAAGGGCTCAAGCTTGACTCAGGCTTGCATATTTCTGGGGTCACTAAAATTAGTACCCAATTTGTTAGGAGCAATTAGCTTATACATTGTGAACCACTTAGGGAGTGCTTAAGTGCAGTGATAAGCGGTATAGAAATGTACTTGTTATTGCTATTGCTATTGGTATCACCCAGTGTGGGGGCCACAGCAAGGAGGAAGTGGGGGGTGGACTGCCCCAACTTCTCTCCTTCCCAATGCCTTCCTTGTCTGCCCCCCAGTTGGCATGCCACCACTTGGCAAAACTGCTGCAGGAAGGGGAGGTGTTGCTTCAACCTGTGAATGGTTGTTCAGGGTCTGGCATGGTTGCTCAGGGGAGCAGACATGCTGGACCCCAACTTAAAGACACTGCCCCCCCCTCCCGCAGCCTCCGGAGGGCTGTTTGAGGTCTTGCACAACTGCTGGACAAGCGAGAAAGGGATGTGATGCCCTTTCTTGCTTGCCCAGCAGCTGTGACAGTCCTCTAGGATTCCCTCTGGAGTGTCACCTTGTGCAGTCCACATACATCACCTTGTAGTGACACCACTGACACCAGGAGAAAAAGCTGTCTTGCAAGGTCCCAAGCTATTCAGAAGTTGACTAGGCTGCTTTATCTCCTGACCAAGATGGCTTTCACTGCACCATCCTCACTGCCAATGTATTCCAGTTTAGGTGGCATAAGAACTCACCATCCATCCCTGCTAGCTAACTATTGATATGAGAGACTGTCATCTCCCTGTGTCTCATGGTAGGGCTAGACCTGGCATGAGACTTGAAAGATAACCTAGCATTTAAAATGGCTGAATTTCCAGGGGTCAGATGTTATTTGCACTGTCATAATACCATGGACTCCAGAATGCAGGTGGTGGTGGCGCAATGGAGTTCAAACCATCGCTATACCTAGGCTGGGGGGACTGAGCCCCCACGCCCATAATCTAGCAAAATTGGACTACCAAGACTCCTGTGTATTTGAATCTCCTGAGGAATTGTCCACCAGGAGTGTACTAGATTAACAAGTTCTAAGAAATATTAAAATACTTATTGTTGATGAGTCCTCCTAAGAATAATTTAGTCTTCCTGCAATCTATATTATATGTACTTTGTCACCTTTAAGTACAAATTGTGCTTGTGATAGTCTTCCTAATTAAAGACATTTCAGTGATGGGGAAAGTAATTTCTTCCCTCCCACAGGTAGCAAAATTAATAACAACCTGCCTACCAATGTTGACCTCCCTCAAACACTTTAAAAACATTTCCAGGATCCCTGCCTAGTGAATTCATGAGCAGCCGAATCATGATCAATGAGTGGAGGTTTATATACCAAGCTCAGTAAGAACAATATAAAGACTCTTATCTCTTGGGTCTGCTGGCTATTTCAATTGAAATGAAACACAGCCTAATAAATATATTTGCTTGCAGATGATGCAGTTTGGTCCATATGGTTACCTAAATTCACCACAAGTAAGTCCATTCTTCTCTTGGTTGTTGGAACATTCACTTTTATGTCTTGGAACATCTACACTGCTCTTTCTTTCCATTCCTATCTCAAAAATACTAGAGAATCCTCTCCCATCCCAGTAGCTTCTACTGTTTTTACACTGCAGTGGATGTGAAGGTGGGAGAGAGTGCCATTCCTCTTACTGGGACAAAAGGTCTCACTGCACTGCTACATCCCAGTCCCATAGGAATGGACCACAGTTCTTTATTATTTTATCAGCTAGCTATAAATTGTAATTATATCCTATCTTTTCCCTAGTGAGCTTAAGGCATCATGCATGGTCCTCCCCTCTGCTTTCTCCTTACAGCAGCCCTGTGTAGAAAGAGTGATTGGCCTATGGTAGTCAAGTGAGTTTCAAGGCTGAGTAGACTTGAACCTAGATCTTCCAAATCCTAGTCCAGAATTCTAACCACAAAGTCCATCACTGGTTCTCACAGGTACCAGATGTGGTACTCCTATTGACTGGTGGTATATCCCCCTCCTCATGTATGGCTTTACCATTTTCTAAATGTGTGTGTCTCTCTCTCTGTGTGTGTGTATGTGTGTACATACACCTCTCTCTAAGTATCTATGTATCAATGTATATATCTTTGCTGGCTTGTGTTATCCACAACTTAGTGCAAAAGTGCTAATGCAGTAGCTCTATTTCCATAGGGGAGCACATTTTCCTTCACTTTGTTATGTTTGTATGTTTGCAAATACAGCACAGATTACCATTAGCTCCTTAGCACCTCATCTGGTCTCCAAAGAAAACTAAACCCTGAGTTTTTCTGCCTTTGCAACTTCTCATGTTTTAGGAAAGTGGGGCTTATATAATTGCTGTTAGCTGCCCCAATTGTGCTCAGAGAGGCGGGATATAAATAAATAAATTATTATTATTATTATTATTATTATTATTATTATTATTATTATTATTATTTATAATGAAGGGAAAGAGCCATACTGTACTTACCACATTGTTACTCAGTAATTGCATCTCATCACATATGCTTTCTTGTAATCTTATTTCAGTTGACTCAGTTGGCAGCTTCCTTATATGGCTATCACTCAAGTTTCCCACAGTTGGTCCCTCAGCAGCCTGCATTTCCTCTGAAGAGGTTTTACCTCTGGCAGCAACAGATGCCAGGACACCAAGCTGCTAGGCCACCCCAGCAGAAGGCTCACCAAACTCCAGTGCCCAAAAACCCAAACAACAGGCTGCAACCAAAGCCACAGTTGACAATAAAACAGCTGCAACCCAAAATCCAACAACCACAAACCAGGATACCACAGCCAAAGCCCAAAATACAGCTGCCACCAAAACAGCCTCAAACTCCTACCAACCCTTCCGAGACTCATCCACATGTGCCTGTTCAGCAACCCAAAGAGGAGATGCAGACACAGTTAAACAAGCAGGTTTGAAATCCTGGTTTTTAGTTGCAATGTCTCCTACAGTGTTGTTGTTGTTGTTGTTGTTGTGGTGTTGTTGCTTTGTTTTTGGTACCAAGTCAAGGCATTTAATGATGCAATTTATTAAAGCTGTTGGGACTTAATTTACTTTTAAGCATTTATACTAGACTATTCTAGACTATTAAGTCAATTTCATTTATAAGACAAAGGCAGATTTTTGCAGCCAAAATTATGGATTTTGATATGACCCATGGATAAGTCGAGGGTAAAACTTAGGTGCATGTAACAAAAGATGTAAAGAATGAAGTAAAAGAAAATTATGCCAAAGAATTTACAAAATTTCAGTAGGAATAACTGTTTGTCTCACCCAAAAGGATGGATAGATGATGAGGCAACTATGGTAAATTGTGGCTATGCAATGTATGGCAGAGGTGACCACGCAGGGGCAGGACTGAACAAATGCACACATGTCAAAAAGGATGAAAAGGCACAGCTAATAAAATGAGGTTACATTAGTAGTGATTATAATATTTACCTTTTGCTTGATTTTAACCTAGAAAAGCTAAGAAACACAGAGAAATGTCTTATTTAAATCCTTTAAAACCAGATTCCTCTTGGCACTCCTTTGAGGGGCAGCACCAAAGAGCTGCCACTGCTGCCATTTTCCCATCCTAGCATTCAACAAAGTCAGAAGTGGTGCCATGATGGAGAAAGTATAGGGATCCCAGGATGAATTAAGCTCTTACCTTTTGCCACTCTACTCAGAGAATGGATGTTTCCTGTCTCTATATATATATGAGTTAAAGCAGGGGTCGGCAACCTACAGCCCGTGGGCCGACTGCGGCCCATGGAGGCCTTGGGACCAGCCCGTTGGGCCTTCCCAAATGCCCCCCCCACAAGAACACATGTGCACAATGGTGGGCATTGTCCCCCCTCCTGGCCCCAGGCAACAAAAAGTTGCCGACCCGAGTTAAAGTATAGTACTTACATTGATCCATGGATAAGTCAATCCATTTTTTGGGGGTGTGTGCATCAATTTAATGATTAAAATTTCTAGACTAGTACATGAGTATATACAGTACATGATTTTAATTATTTTATATATTTGAAAGCTCTTTTAACTTGTTTGAATCATTTATGTGTGGTTTTTTGTTTAAATTATGTATTGATTTTAATTTGCAATTCTTTATACTGTTTTATCTGCTTTCCACCCAAAGTTCTCATGAGAAAAGGGCAGGACTAAAGTATTTTGATAAAATAAATACATTTTATCATAGAAGAATGGCACAGGAATAAAATACAAATCTTATGCACAAACATAAAAGTAGAAGTCAACAAAATGTGACAGAGAATAAGTTCAGACAGATATATCCAACTGTTGATAGCTTTAATATCATCAATGAGGTAATTTTTCAGCTATCAACAGTTGGATATATTCCTCAGGCATGCTCTGTTATCCTTGGTGCTTTACTACTCAGATCTCATGCAGAATCCTTTGAATCAGTCTGGGAAGCGTGGGACAAGGTTGCACCACCTCCTCCTGCCCATTCCTTCCATAGATCTCCTCCTTAACCTCCCTGACAGTACAACTGGTGACACCTTAAATACAGTAATGAGAACATTTTTGAGAGAATATTGCAGAATTACTGCAGTATGACCCCACTATAACTGTCATGGCTATTGAATCCTGCGATTTGTAATTGTAGAGTTCTCTGACAGAGGCGGTTAGAAATCTCACAAAACTACAAATCCCATAATTTCATAGGATGGAACCATGGAAGTAAAAGCGGTGTCAAATTTCATTCATTCTGCTGTGTGACAGCAGCCACTATGGGGCAATGTTGACAACCAAATACACTATTCTCTGTGAACCCTGTAACTTCTTCTGAAGACTCATGATTTAATTAACAAATTAACAATAACATAAAAATTGTGGTCTGAACATTGTCCTTGCTCTGAATGTTAACAAAACATACATACATGTCACATTCTGAACTATCAACAATTAATTAATTATTTTTTCTGGGCTTAACTTTCCTTTATCTACTTTATAAGGAAGTATATTAAGCAAATCGCTATGAATTTTTTCATATTTGCATTGATAATTAATTGTCTTCATCTTCCTGCACAAATTCACACCTATTTACCTTCCTCTGCCAAAAATGCACAGCTACCTAAATTCATGCTAAGCAGACAGCCACATGTGCAATAATGCACATTTCTTCAGATT
>CM034703.1:119122796-119135571 GCA_020142125.1 Phrynosoma platyrhinos
TAGTAACTTTTTAGGGGATTTGTATGGTTTGTATCTGTAATGGCATCTTTTGTCCCCCTCCCCAGGCATTTTCTCCACAGCAACAGCCCTGGAATTTTCCACAGGTGAGACAGTGTTTTCAATTTATATATATGCATTTGCATAGATTTTTAAAAGCCCATGATCAAGTTGTCTTTAAAAAACAACATTACTTTATGCAGTGTATTTATAGACCAATGGATGGTGGATACTGGCTTCAATCCTGTACGGCTCAGTATTGTGTAGTGTGTGGTCTTGTGCTAGGCTGATCCATATATCCACTCTCAAGCCTCTGAAGCCACTCCATGGCCATTCCATGCCTCTTAAGGAGCAGCCAGGATCAGAGAAGTATCTAGCTAAGAACAGTATCACATGAGCTCTGTTCTCGCCACAATTACATTAGTACAGTCAGGTCTCTGTATCCACGGATTCTTTATCCACAGATTTAACCATTCACAGCTTGATAACATTCAAAGGAAATATAAATTCTCAAAAGGAAACCTTGATTTTGCCATTTAATGGACACTATTTTTCTATACCACTATATTTAATGGGACTTGAGCATCCATAGATTTTGGTATCAAACTAAACCCCAGTGGATACCAAGGGCCCACTGTAAAAGTAAGTGGATACATACCATTTGGGAAGTTTTCATTATTGCATGTCCCTCCAAAAGTGCAGCTGGGGCTGTTTCAGGGATCAACAATCCTTTTTGTTCTCTTCTACAATCCTGCATAACCCTGCCCCACTGCCCTATGCCTTACCAGTATGCTTTTCCTTTTGTTTTTTGTTTATAAAGCAATTTACTAATTATGGCAATACAATTTAGTAAAACAAAGATGAAAGAAAATAAAAGGAAAAAAAGAAAAGAAAGGAAAACAGACTGCTTGGGAATAGTGAGTTGGGTGGGGATTGGGGGAAGAGGAAGAGACTGACACCACTTGACTGCCCAATGCTGGAACTGCTACAGGAAGACACTGCAGTGTGATTGGAAGCTTATTGGCAGGTTTTTGCCATCAGTGAAAAGGGACATCCTAACCACACTTTGAAGGCACAGCAGCTATGAGTTGGAAGTGATGTTGTGCAATAAGTATCACCAGAGGCACTATTTCCCAACTTTAATTGCAGTTTAAAAGCCATGTGTGATAATCTCCTAGGTCTCCATAGCCAGTTGCTGAATTATTACATCAGGGGCAAGATCCTCCAGGGGTCTCAGTGCTGCTGTAATCATTTCACATCTGGATATGGGGACATAGCCAGATGTGTCTCCAATCCTGCCTGTTCCTTGTGAGGTATGGAATGGCCATGTAGCAGGCTTCATCATTCACATCACTATACCATGTAGATGTATCAGCTGTACAACTACAATGCTGTAATAACACATGTCTGTTTTTCTGTATTGTAGATTTTCGGTCATGGAGGCTTCCAGCCACAATTGTTCAGCCCATATCAAGGAGTAAGAGATTTAAACTTTTATTTTTCTCTGGGGAAAGGGGTCAGACTAAGGGCCCTTTTGGGTCAATCCCACAGTTAAATGATGGCAGAATGATTGACAATGCTGTCATTTTAACTCTATGACAGTAAAACCACTATAATGGTACTGAATAAAACTCCCTCCCTCTCTCAGCTAGCCACCTTATTAAGAAGTTACTTTTGCACTCATAATACACAATGCTTCTTGTACATTCATGTGTGCAAGAACTTGCTGCCTGAAGTAACTATATATACTAAGAGCTACATCATATCAGTCTGTTGATCATATAGTTTGGTACTCTCTTTGAAATGTATAGAAATAGTCAATGTATTGTCCATGCAACTGCCCCTGCCATTTTGGGGTGAGGTTCAGCCCTGCTCAGATCACAGGCTGCTCTTTGGTATAAATCAGTATTATATGCCCACACACAACGAGTGATATTATGGTGTGGTATGTTCAGCATTGTGGTATTTTGCAACTTTCAATGTCCTTTAGAAGGGTCCACCTTGCTGCATCTTAGGCTGCATAATTAATGCAGTTTGACACCACTTTAATTGCAATGGCTCAATGGCATAGAATTCTGGAATTTGTAGTTTTGTGAGATATTTAGTCTTATCTATCAGAGAGCTCTGGGACCACAACAAATCCTATGATTCCAAGAGATGGAGCCATGGCAGTTAAAGTAATGTCAAACTCCATTAATTCTGTAGTGTGGCAGCAGCCTTAATGTTTCCTATGCTTTAAGAAAACTGGGGAACAATTTTCAATCAGGTGTTTTGATCTTAATATTCTGGCCATGTGCTACTGGGGTTTGGGTTTGATTTCAGAGCTTAGAGGAGTTATGTTTTTGGAAACTACCTGAACCTTGTAGGCAGCATAGCCAGTATTAAGCTTGCCTGTGCTTAGCAGGACAGGTCCTTGGCTGTCAGACATGCCATCTGCCTCTATGCTTGTACTTAAAGTCTTAGCATCTTGATAGATCACACCAGAGCCACCAATGTGCTGATGAATATAGATAAGCTAGTAATAACTCAGCATACCTACTGGGCATGGAGGATGTTTCTGTGTGTGTGCATGTGATCATTGATTGGCTGGAACTCTAAACAGTAGGGCAGCCTACATGACAAGATTTCTTCCCAATCCTATTTGTAGCTCTCTAATGTCTATGCCAGGGGTAGGCAACCTTTCCCCTTTAAGGGCCGAGGGACTTCAGCTCCCAGAATCCCAGGAGCTATTGGCCAACATGGGACTATTGGCCAACATGGCTGAGGCTTCTGGGAGTTGAAGTCCCTTGGCCCTTAAAGGGGAAAGGTTGCCTACCTCTGGTCTATGCCATTTTCTTCCCCTGTACATCCGAACTTATTTAATTTTCTATTTTCCTAGCATATGCCATTTGGACGGCCAACTACAAGCAAGGAAGAAGGGGTAAATAAAACTCAAATATATATTTGGAATGGTGTGGGGTGAACCTGTAGATAAAGGGAAATTCAGTATAGAAATTATCAAACATGATTTTGCCTTCACAAGTCAATGATCACTAGGGGGTTACCATCATCTTCATGCTGACCAGGAATGGAAAACTGTGAGTGTCTCTATATATAATTGAGCTTCAGCTTCCTGTCCTATCAACTGGAGAGCATTGTCAATGGTTGGGAGTTGCAATCCAACAATATCAATAGGGCTGAACAAATTCCACCCCAGTGTAAACTTTGCTTACACCTGTTTTTTACACTTCACAAAAGAAGGACTAGGAACCCAATGGTCAACCAGGTGTTGAGGAACTATCACTTCCATCATGCCTGATTATTGGCCAGGATGGTTGATGGCAATTAGTGTCCAGCTTGCTTTAATATTGGGTTTTCAGTATTTAAAATTGCTGTTTGATGTATAGAGAACTGTGCTAAGAATATGCAATTTTCCAGATGTTAGTTGGGATGGCAACTCCCATCATCCTTTTAGTGGGCTGGAAAGTAATCCAACAACATTTAGAGAGTGTGACATTCCCAAAACTTGCTTTATATCATCCTCTGGAATCAATGTTTCATTAGAACCATGAGTGTGGTAAAAGCTGCATTCAGTTGTAACAACACTTACACCAACTTGATTCCTGGCAGTAATAGTATTACTATAGTTTTAAATTGTTCTATTCTTTTTAATCTACATGCAGACTCCTTATTTTGGATATGGCTATCAAGGGATGGGAGGACGGCCGCCATATTATTCTGAAGAGATGTTTGAACAAGACTTTGAGGAACCCAAAGAAAAAGAAACAACCAAAGAGAGCCCAGCAACTGACCCAGTAACCAACTCAACTGTCTCAGACACAAATTCAACCATCTCTAATCCAGCCAGCCAAGGGGGGAATGACACTGTTTCTGGACTTGGTGTAAAAGTCACTAGAGCCAGTTCTCCAGGCCTTCAAAACATACTGGTTAGTGGAAATGGGGCCTCAACACCTTCACCTACTTCTACTCAGATGTCAGAAGGAAATGGAGTGGCACAGAATGTCCTTGAACAATCAAGTCATAGGTCCAGGTCTCCTAATGGTCATATCATTCAACATTTTCCTTCAGGTAGTCAACACTCCACAATGCAAGTTTCTAATATCTATAAACCTCATGAACATATGGGAGATACAAGGCATAACATTCCGATTTCTAGAGGAAACCCCTCAATACATGCTGAAGACCCAACATATCCATTGAATTATGGAAGGAACCCTAATCACAGAGGTAATCTCCAGAATACCAACAGCAATTACCCCTCAGCAAACACCAGACTTATCCCATATGGGCAACAAGAGCAACCTCATTACCTTGGAAGAAATCCATTAGGTCAAAGAGAAAGAATGTCTTTTCCTAGCTCTGATCCTGTGCACCAGTGGAATAAAGAGCCAGTCTACAGAGACAATGGTCCAAAAAATTCCCCACCTGAAAGCCATTCCCTGGATCCACAGTTTAAGACATTGAGAAAAACTGATAATGCCTACAATGAAAGAGAAGACATTGAAAGTTTCCAGCCTTCTGGAATGCACAAATCAAATACATTTTCCCATCAGGGAGTAATTTCAGCCACAGGAAGAACTCCATTTGAAATAGAAACTCATCAGTATGATTGGAAGGAGCAGCCCTTTAATCATCCAGATCAGCAAAAAGAACAATTTCTATCTGCACAGAACCCTATGTGGAATAACCAGGAGGATTCACAGGTGTTCCATAAAGCCCCTCCAAGACACAACTCAATGTATTCATCTGGTCCTTTTAATCAGAGAGGGCTGCCCACATACTTGGGGAAAAATTCCTATAGCCAATCTATCATTCCCGGAGCATGGGAGGACAGAGAAAACTCTCCTGCAATCAGTCCATCAGGCCAAAGAGACAATCCATCATATTCTCCAGCTTCACCTTCACATCAGATGCAAAGGAACACCTACTACAGAAGAGTACAGCCAGAATATGAACAACATCCTAGGCAAGATCCATGGACTCGTGAACAACATTTGCTTGATCGTGACAATCAGTACAGTAATTCTCCATACAATCCAATTAATCAACATGCAAATCCAAAATATACTATAGAAAACCCAGCCAGTGAGATAAGTAATTTACCATATGAGAAAATTAACCAGTGGACTCAAGAAGAATATCCTCCAGTTCACAATGCAGGACACTTGAGGCAAGTGGAAAATGTCCCATATCAGTCCAACAGTATGTTTGGACACAGAGAAAGAAAATTCCAGAATGTAGGGCCAAACTCTCCACAAGAAAGCATCACTGTCCAAGAAGAAGCACAATATGCTGAAAGAAGCATGTGGGTCCCCCAAAGGGTAGATCTATCTGCTCAGAAAGAAACTCCACCCTACTTCAATATCTATTCTACAGACATCAGAAGAAACCCAACACATGCTGAAGACACAGGGGGAATCATACATGCAAATACACCCATTTCCAGTGAGAATACACCAGGAAGAAGACATTATCTGGGCAGAATGGGATATTCAGATGACTACCAAACAGAACGCAGAATGATGACCTCATACTCTACAGCAAATCAGTTGTGCTGTGCAGACGACTCTCCAGTGCCAAGGGAAAACAAACTAAAAAATGCTCCTCAATTCAGACTTGCTTCATGGGGACAAAAAGAAAGCTCAATCTATCCTGAAGGCAGCCACGCAAAGTATGTAAGGCATGCCCCTTCCCCAGTTGGTATTAAGTCTAATCAGCCTCTGAGGAATGGAAAAAATGAACAAGAAAAACTGGGTGCTTTCAGAGTGGAAAATGTAGATTTAGAAAAGAGTCCACCATGCTCTACCTCACAGTTAAGCCAAGACAGCAAACAGGAAGCCAACTTCCAAAGTGGGTTATTCCAGCTTAGGAACATGCCTTTTCACGGAAGCACCATCAGAGGGGATAGACACGATATTCTTGCACACCTTGAAGGGACAAGTCAGTCCAAAAGAGAGTTGGAAAGAGTACCTTTAAAGCTCTTTCCTGAAAAATTCCCACAACCACAAGTGATCCAAAGTGAGGCTCTTGTCAGTGAAGATAATAGGAAAGAACAACATGCAGCATTGGGGGCCAAAAGGATTCCATGCTTTGGAAGCTGGTTAAAGCAGTATTTATCTAGCACTGGAGCTCCATCTGGTGATCAGCAGCCTGATCCATTTTATGGGGAGAATCTGTTCCCAACTGAAAGGCCGAACAGCATGTCACCTGACCCAGAGCCAATCTCTAGCACATATCCATCTTATGATAGAGGAGAAAAACCTGTGAAAATCAATTCCCCAGGAGAAGAATGGGCTGGACAAGTTGCTCAAAGCACCCCAGATTGTTTACTGCTCCAAGACAAATGAAACCCTGAGCCACACTTCAGGAAATACTATTCCTGAAAAATGCATGACGGCAACCTCTTTAATATAATGTGTAGACAGTTCATGTTTATAGAACAGGTCTAAGCAGCCAGTCTTCAGCTAGGGAAGTATGGGTCAATATTAAACTCAAGCTGACATTCTGTTCTCTGCTTTTATTTTATTTATTTTTTAAATCTAGAAGAAGTACCAGTTTAACATGTACTAGAAACACCTTAGTTCTCCCTCCATGCTTTCTTTCCTCTGCCATTTCTCCTCTCCTCACCCACTCTTTCTCTCTCTCACTATTCTTTCTGTGCCTGCAGCCTGTGGCTTGTTCAGCCTTCCACCCTTCCCACTTGCCTTCCCAATCTTATCAGGCAGCAAGAGCTTCTGTCCAATCATTTCAAGGGTTTGAAGATCCTGCAGAAGAAAAATCACATGGAGTGACATAGAAGACCTATGGAGATATGAACCAAATCAAGGTGCATAAGACCCAAAGCAAGTTATATTGGCAAGCAGAGGCAGAAAAATCCCACAAGTGTCCCTTAGCAATAAGCATATAGAGAAACATTTCACTGTGACTTGTCCAGCTAGCTGTTTAAGGCAGCTCTTTCACTCTGCCTAATGGTGAGATCAGGGTCTATCTCCCACCCCTGAATCCCTCACTCTTTCTTAAAAAATCAGCAGCAAAACACAAAATAACAATAATTTTAAAATGCATAACATCACATATGCATTCCATCTTAACTCATGCTAGTTAAAAACTAATGGAATATGCATTATGAAAGCATAGAGTCTATAGGTGAATCTGTCTGCTATTTTATTGTTGCTGTGTGCCTTCAAGTCATTTTTGTCTTATTGTGACCCTAAGGCAACCCTATGACTGGGTTTTCTTGGCAAGATTTGCTGCATTAAAAACAACAACAACAACAACAACATGTATATAAATTTAGCCTTTCTGTTATTTTTGGACTACACTGTGCACACAGCAGGATTAAAGGTTTTAAGAACAACATCATAATCAAGTTTTACATAGTTTTACCTTGCTGGGGTGCAAATTACTGGTTGGAACCAAATGTACTCTTCTCTCCTTTTCTGAAGCTCCTTGACATTAAAATCCATTTCTTATGGACAGTTCTCCTCCTTCCATGTATGTGTGATGCATTTTGCTTTTTCTGTTTTGTATTGTCTTTTTGAGCAGTTGATGCCAATTAAATTGTCAAAGTTTTGAAATGAAAATCAGAATTCAAAACTGGAAGAGTTTAATGGAGCTCTTAAATTAACTGGCTTCCAAGGAAAATAGCCCTCTCCTCCTCTTTATGAGTGATATGATGCAATATGGCCCTTCAGATGAAACAGTGGTTTAGTGCTACCATATAGCCATATAGCCATATACCATACAAGGTGTGGTGAATTCATGCCACCAGCAAGTTTGAATATCAGATAAAATATCAGATGACACCAGGATAATGACCACAGAACAGGGGAGCCCTGGTTCAAATTCCCACAAAGGCATAAAATGTGTTGATGACTTCTGCCAGCCACTATCCTACCTCACAAAGTTGCTGTCAGGATAAAACAAGGAACAGAACTATGTACACCAGCTTGAATTCCCTGGAGGAAAACTGGAATATTAATCTAAAAATTTAATAATATAAATTTAAAGCTTTGCAATGATTAAATCTTTGTAAATCTTTGTAAACATATTCAATAAGTAAAAAAAAGAACAGAAGAATTATATGTGCAACAGATGGCACAATACAAAATCACATAGCACTCGTGTTGTTGTGTGCCTATTTCTGACTTATGATGACCCTAAGGCAACCCTATCATGCAGTTTGTCTTGGCAAGAATTGTTCAGAGGGAGGTTGCTTTTGTCCTCCTTTGAGGCTGAGAGAGTGTGACTGGGCCAAGATCACTCTGTGGATTTCCATGGCTGAGCAGGGGGATTCGAACTATGGTCTCAAGAGTTGCCCAATGTGTAAACCATTACACCATGCTGCCTCCTCCTTCCATTCATACCAAGTTCAATATTAAAATGTTCAAGGAGGAAAGCCACTTTCCATAGACTTGCTACCATGTTAAGAACAGTGGGTCTTGGGTCTGTCATTCACAACTTCCTGGAAAGATAAGCAAATGAGAATAATGATCATCATCATCTCTTTATGTTAGGATAAACATAATGAAACTATTGTGCAACATGTTAACATGTCAACATCATGACTTTTTTAAAAATATACAGTAGCAATACTTAACATGCAGAATGTGGGAAACATCATTTCAGAAATATTATATTGTGCAATATTATATTTCAACAACAACAACAACAACAATAATTCTGCTTCTCCCCATAATCAAGGCAGGAAACAGCAACAGATTAAAACACAACACATAACACCAGTTAAAAACACATAACACCAATTAGTTACAAATCCATAGCATCAGTTTAAAGGAATATATAAGATCAATATATATTAAAACAATCAGTCCACAATTTAAAATCTAGAATTTAAAATCCAGAATTTAAAAATGATTTGTATAGGCCTGCTGGAAGAGACTGTTCTTTAATTTGGTTTCAAATGTGGACAGCATATTCAACTGTTGAATCTCTTCTGGCAGATCATTCCACAGTCTAGGAGTGGACGAAGAAAAGGTCCTCTTGGTGACAGCTTCCAACCTAGTCTTGTCAGATTGGAGCAAATATTCTCCAGAGAACCTGAGTGTATGGGTCAGATTATATGGGAGGAGGCAATATTGTAGGTAACCTGGACACAAACCATGTAGGGCATTAAAGATAATAACCTTTTTGTTGTACTCTAAAGAAATAAGCCCATAAGTTGGTACAGGACTCTTATTTTCGTGTTGTGGGTAAGTGGAGTGTGGGGAGGAGAATGGGGCAGAGAAAGTGTGGGTTTCTGAGTTCCACTTGAAAAATTCAAAATAAATATTTCTTGACTGGTAGTTCAACCTCTGAGCCATTATGCTAGAGCACCCACCCATTCTTTGATGTCATTTCAGTCCTCACACCATGACTGCTTTCCTTACTCCTTTTAACTGAGGTCTAACTGACCCCAGTTACCCAGTTTTAGATAAGCTCTCAAATTAAAAAGATGGTGGTGAATTCAACCTTTAGTGTAGGAGCATACAAGGCCAGAGATTGGAAGAGTTGCTTTCTTAGAGTATAACTCCCAGCATTCCCAAACCACCATGGAGAAGTTGTACTCTAAAGAAATAACTTCTTTAAGCTCTGGAAGCTGCATCCATTATGAATAAAAGGTTTACATATTTATCTTTTGTATTGTTTTGGGAGCCATCTATGGTTGCTGCCACATTGCAGAATTGATGCAGTTTGACACCACTTTTACTGCCATGGTTCAATGCCATGGAATCCTGGGATTTGTTGTTTGTTGAGGCACCAGAACTCTCTGAAAGTGAAGGCTAAAATCTTACAAAACTACAAATCCCAGAATGCCATAGCATTGAGCCATGGCCATTGAAGTGGTGTCAAACCACATTATTCCTGCAGTGCAGATACAGCCTATGACTATGAAAAACAAGGGGAGGAAGTCAGAGAAGAAACATCATATACCATATTGATGCATGCATATAGTGAGAGAGATGCTGTGAAGTGCTGTGCAATCCTATGCCTGTAAACCTGGAAGCACATCCCACTTTGTTCAGTGAGACTTAATACAAGCATGCTCAAAATGGCAGCCTTGTGCTGGAACTCTTTACAACTTCCCAGACAAATATTAAGAAACTGAGATGTTTAAAAAGGGCTGCTAGTGATACATCCAACACCGCCTCTCAACTGAACATATCACATTCTGCCGAGATGCAATTTGTACTTTTCATAATGAAATGCATTTATCATAGCACTGGCTCAGTTGTGCTGTGACTCTAGAAATTACCATTTTGAAACAAAAATCACTTTAAATGTCACTGGCATTCTCACCCCTGTCCCCCTCCTGATATCATTATTCCTCCCAATCTAAATAGCTTTCCGGAGGTTATTTTTCACTGTTTGCAGAATCATTGGCAGGCAGACTTATTAAATAACACAACTGTCAAAAAATAAAATAAAAATAAAAGGAGAAGTAGAAATTATGAAACAAGCATAAGGGCAGTAATATTTTGACTTTAGATATGAGTACTCAGATGTAAATCCAACCAATTTCAATGAGGCCCACATATACATGCATTGCTGCATTGTAGTATTGCAGTCTAGAAGGCTTTTTATACAAGTAGAAGGATGAATAAAACAAACTCTATAAAATATTTTACATTTTTTATTTATCAAACAACATTCTTAGGAATTGGAAATAAATCATTTCCTATATTAGTTAAATTTTAACATGGGAAGAACACAGAGGACATTGAATCAGCTTCACTTTGGTTTAAAATACATTAGTCCATCCCTTACCCCGTTCTTTCTCTCTCCCCTCAACTCCATTTTTTGCTGGTTTCTCACCCCCCCTTCCTCCTGCTACTCATTCGATCCATACCAATTTTACCTGGGCTAGGGGAAAAAACCTTCACTCCATTGCTGTTTTTTCTCTTCCCAACTATTATTTTGCTTTCTTGCTGTAGTGGCTCTTCCCCAACCCAGTGTTTATTCCATTTTTATAGCATTTGATATAGCATTTGATATAGGGGACACAGTTTCACTAAACCAGTCTAGATAATGGGACTTGAGCATCCACAGATATTGTTATCTACTGGGGGGGGGGGGCTAAAACCAAACCCTAGAGGACAGGGCCCACTGTATTATAATTATTTATTTTATTTATTAAAATGTTTCTATTCCACCCTGCACCTAAAGACCTCAGAAGCAGACAATAAATCCATTTTAACAGCTTAAACCAATGTGAGAAGTCTAAAGTCCAGTAATGGATACAGCCCATTTTTTTTTACTATGTGAATAATATATTATACATTGTTTGTTTGACTGTATTTTAATACGCAAAGAGATATTGTAGTACTTTTGAGACTAAATATGCAAAAGATGTTGTAGATAACTTCTATCACACAGTTAGTCTCAAAATGGCTACAAGATCCCTTTGCATACTGATATCCCAAACTAACATTGTTATGTCTCATATTTTAATTTGTGCTTCTGTATGACTCCTTTTAAGTTAATTAGCTGAGCCACCCTGAGTCCTAAATTTTGGGGGAAAGATGGAATATAAATAAATTAAAAATTGTTCCACTGTTGAATTTTTTTAATATATATAAAAAGACCAACAACTTGAATGAATAGAACCAAAACCAAGTTCACAGTGTGTGCATTATGAGTGTCTATTATCAAAACTTCTGGTTTAGCCCCCTATTACATGAGAACGGGTACGAATCAATGCCCTACATCTGTCCTAGTAGCTATCTTTTCTGTCACCTCATCTTTATCCAAGTTGGAGGGGTGAGCAACTGCAGCAGGCAGTCATGCTTTTAGTTTATAAGGTTATAGCTCTGTACTTCCAGACTTCAAGATCAATCAGGAAACATGCAAAAAAAGAGAAAAAGATAGGCTTTTCCTTCAGATGTTTGCAGGCAGGGAGGGTAGTTATACAGGGAATATCATGTTCATGTTCTTCATACAGTTCTGTCCATGTAGGTGGTTAGAGACTTCTGACTTGGCAAAATCTGGCATCAGATCATACTGAGTCTGTAAATGTCACTTTTTTTGGATTGCAGCTTCCAAAATCCCCTGAAGATTCTGAGCTTTATATTCCAAAAAGGCAACATTTCTAAGTACTGCAACATTAAGTAAAACAAAATAAGATAAAACTTGTATTTTGGTAGTTGTTTGCGTCAGTTAAAGCTATCAGATTTGAATCTCGTTCAGTAGACTTGCCTCTCATTCCTTGATGGCTCTATTTCAAGTCCTTGCCTCAGATTGAAACATCTAGTTATATTCTAATCTTAACTATAATCAGATCTCTAAAAACCCTCTTGCTATTATAACTACTTCTAAGAGAAAACCCTTCTGAAAGATGCTTTGCCCAAGATTTCTGCAGCTGTCTACATTTATCTGACAATACATTTGCAAATGAGTGCCTTTACTGAAAATCACAATAATCTTGAAAGCAATTTTGACAGCTACAAGAAGGTCAACCTGTTTGGTTTTGGTGGAGTAGTGTGCTTGTAAATCCAGCAGAACCAGGGAGCACAAAATCCAAGCTTCTAAAAGTTGAGTTTTATTGTTGAAAGAATAATAACAACATGCAAAGTAAAACACAGTCCACTATAGGATCATATCTTGCAGATATGGCTAAACAAGAACAAAACTACAGATCCATGTTTCCAGATCTTAAAGCTACATTGTGAAGCAGTATAAACATATTATAGATACATCGCGAAGTAAAGAGAAGAAAAAAGTGCGATCCAATGGAAGCAAATAATAATAATATCAATGCCAAACACAGAGTTTCTCAGTC
>CM034703.1:119151938-119162905 GCA_020142125.1 Phrynosoma platyrhinos
ACCCTCCCATCCACAATAAAAAGTACATTTTAATTATTAAAACAAAGTAGGGCAATTGAGGGGCAATTAATAGGAGGCAACTGAGAGGCTACTCTGGGAAGGTCTTGACAGCCTTTTTAAAGCAGTCGAGACTGGCAATGTGTCAGATCTCTCCCGGCAGGCTGTTCCATAACTTGGGAGCAGCAAAGAAAAGGTCCTCTGGGTAACCACAGCCAACCTAGTTTTTGCTGGCTGCAGTAAGTTTTTAACCAGAGGATTTCAATATGCAGGGTGGATTGTATGGGGAAAAAAAGATCCCGTAAGTAATCTGGGCCCAAGCCATGAAGGGCTTTAAAAGTTATAACCAACACCTTGTACTGTGCCCTGAAGCTAATAGGCAGGCAGTAAAAGGACTTTAATATAGGTGTTATATGGTCACCCCTAGATCTCCCGGAGACCAATCTGGCTGTCATATTTTGAATTAATTGAAGTTTCCAGACTAGGTACAAGGGCACCCCTATGTAGAGCACATTACAGAAGTCAAGTCGTGAGGTTACCAGTGCGTGCACCAAAGTTTTTAGTCCTCATATTCCAGAAAGAGATGCAGTTGATGTATCAACTGAAGCTGATAACAGGCACTTCTGCCCGCTGCGTCTGAGTTGACATCTGGAGTGACAGATCTAAGAGCACTCCCAAGCTGCGAACACAGTCCTTTAGGGGAAGTATGACCCCATCCAGGATCAGTTGACAAACCTCCATATCTGGATTAGGGCCTCTGACAGCGAGCACCTCTGTCTTATCTGGATTCAGCTTCAGTCTGTTTTTCCTCATCCAGCCTGAAGACTTTCATTCAGAGGGAAGATGCTTTCCTTAGTTGACACTGTGGTCTGGGGCATGGAGAGATATATCTGGGTGTCATTAGCATACTGACAGCACCCCACCCCGTGCTCCAGATGATCTCTCCCAGCAGTTTCATGTAGATATTAAATAGCATTAGGGACAGGATGGTGCTCTGAGGGATGCCGAATTTAAGCTCACTTTTCAAGGAGCAACTTACATCTATGGGTATAAAACAGAACTTCAAATAGTTACTATTTGGAGTAAAATCCCCCAAATCCCCCAGCCAGTATGGTTACTCAATTATACCTTGCTTATTGGAAAATGGAACAAATTATATGTAACTTGCTATATTTAAGTGGTTATGTCTGAGCATACTGCATTCTTTCTTCAGCTTACAGCTCAATATATGTACATGTTATCAAACTCTAGACTCATTATGGATGCCCACCACCCTACCTTTTCTTTGATCTTTATCAAGAGGTTTCAACTCCCAAATGGAGTCCCCATCACCCCTGAAAATTGGTTGTATTGGCTGGGGGGAAGATGGGAGTTGTACTGGAGCAGAAATAGTTGGGAAAAGCTGTTTAGTACATTTCTCTGAAAGCAGCAAACTTTCACGGTAGAAGCACTGTACTTCTATCAAAGGATAAAGGTAACAGAATACAATAGCCATGAGGAAGTGCATTACCCTGAGACACAAAACAACAGCAGATGAATATCCAAGAAACTAGTAGACTATGGACAGCAATCTTTATCCACATGCATGGAAGTAACTTTTTGAAATCAATGGGATTTGTACCCAAGGACATATAGATGCAGCCAAAAAGTAGATGCAAAATATTTTCCATTTCCAAGAGACAAAAGAATCGGCACATTGCACATGGGGCTGCCCTTGAAATGTGATTTCAAAATGCAGCAGCAAGACCATTTTCTGGTGTGCAATTTAGAGACTGTATATCACTAGTCTTGTACCAACTGCACTGGCTTCAAAACTTGTTTAAAGGTGATAGTTTTGACCTTAAAAGTCCTAACAGTTTGCAGCTGGGATATCTGAAAGAGGGTCTGGAATTTGAGATCCTCAGCCAAACCCATTGTACATCCCATTATACCAGGAAACTAGGTTGGTGAGTCCATGAGATATGGTTTTCTCTGTAGCAACACCTTACCTGTGGAACTTATTCCCATCCCAAGGAAAGTCAGGTTGGTCACAGCCTTACCAAGGCTCTGACAGACAGCCTTGACTGTATTGTTCCACGTTGCCTTTGGATGTTAATATCAGGGTTTCCTTATGGGATTGTTCAAGTTGTGTGAGTTGTTACAACTGATTTTTAAAAATTGTTTTAATATGATTTTATCTGATGTTTATCACCTTGGGAGCCATGGTGAGCTTAGAGAAGATAAACAAATGCATTTTAAAGAAATAACAATAACAAAAATGTTTTCATAAATAACCGCAGAGAAAATTGATGTCTCTCTCTGGAGAACAAAACACTGGGTAGGAGAATAACCTTCATCAACATGGAGATAGGACACAAGATTTCTTCTGTTATAACCATAATGTATAAAATTGTAAATCCTGCTATACTGACTGGAATTCTATTTGTTACAGTTACAAAAGCCATAGTCACCATGTTTCTTGGGTTGCTGACTGCAAATTCTGCTTTTATTCTGTTCGACAGTATGCAGAGGTGTAGCTATGCAGTGGGGTGGGGCAAAAAGATGTTGCTGCCCCTCCAAACAAGAATCTCTCCCCTCAAAATGAAACTTTCTTTCAGCCCCCAAATATCTAGTATTGTAGACAATGAGACACTGAGGACCATTCACACTAAGAACTCTCATATTTATTATGCTTGCATTCTCATGGTCACGTAACCTGCCTTTTTTCCTTGGATGCCTAAACTGTATTTCTAAACACCAGGGATGTAGGTTCAAGCTGACTAAAACTCAGATTTAAGTTGGACTGAAGTTGCTTCAATAACTTTACTTGGACTTGACTTGGCAATAAATGACACACTGACTTGATTTGACTCAACTTGCAACTTGTTGTATATTTTTAGTGACTGATTTGCTGGGCTTGGTTCAGTAACATAATACATTCATAGGCAACAGGCTTGAGGCAGAAGGGTCTTTCTAAAATGTTTTAAATGCTTGCTGCTGCTGCTGCTTCTAGGAAAAGTTTGAGAAGGTTCCTCTGATGTGCATGGGGGACAAGCTGCTGTGTAGACTTCATTTTTTTTTTAAAAAATTTTTTTTGATAAATTATCTATGATAATTTATTTTTTAAACTAATTCTGTGCCTGTCTTCTTCATTTTCTAGTTATCACAACTCACACACACACCTCTCATCACCACCTCCTTTTTTTCTGTTAAAGTTTACTCCCAGACGTGAGACTTGACATGAGACTGACTTGAAACTCAGAATAAAAGAATTGAATATATCACTGCCAAACACTCAGCTGAAGTTCTAAGTTACTGGAATGCTGGGAGTTTGGGAGTGAAGAAGAATTTCATTTGGAGGTAGCAGAATATTTATATGGGGTGGGGGTGGGTTGCCCTCATTTTGACCCATAGTTACACCCTGGCAGCATTTGATTATTTGTTTTTCTGGATCATTAAAATGTCTATTATGATGTTACAAACAGTATATATAACTACAAACCTTCATGCTTAGGCTAATATCTCCTTTTCCTTCAGGGCTCTAATTTTCTACATAGACCCACATTTTGCTTTGTAATATAGTCCATGCTAGCCCAAATTATTTGGCTGGCTGAGACTCAGAGGGAAATTGTACTACCATCCCAAAGAAAAGTATGGCATTTCTTAAGGTCAACTAAAAGCCTCTATAGACTGGCCCAAAGGGCCGGCCTGGAGGCAGAGATGAGGAGGGGCAGCTGCATGCCGGCCACCCCAACCCATGCCAGTGGCGTCTTGATGCCGCACGTCATTACACATGGCGTGTGGCATCAGAACATCCTTCCAGCACAGCATTTTGACATGCTGCACTGGAAGGGGCACTAAAGAGGCACTTTTGCCTCCCCTGAGAGGAGTGGCCTTTTGCTGCTCTTTTTGGGATGGCAAAAGGGTGGATTGGGGCCGTGGCATGTGGCGGCAGCAGCCCCGATCCTCTACTTCCCGGGTCGGCCTAGAGCTGCACGTCTGCAGCCCCCCAAAGTTATTTTAGCACCTGAGGTAGAAAATTCAACAAATACCTTTGCTCCTAAAGGAAGAATAAATTAATAACTAACAATTTGTGCCCTTTTCATGACACCAAAAATCTACAGCTTCAGGTGGCTATTTCAGTCTGCACAACAGTAGCTCTGAATATTCTACATGGTATCTGATTGGCCTTCCCTTGTTTTGGCAAAAAATGTTAACTCCTCTTTGTAAGTTTCCCTATAGATCACCCCATGGGAGGCAGTTTGCATCCTTAGGGAAAGGAGTGGTGACAAATAAGCCCTTTAGAGTTGTGGATTGTGTCACAATTGATGGCTCAGTTCTGAAACATATTTTTATTGGAAGCATACTTTTGAACTCTGAAGCGTCTGGTTTGATTTAAACAATCTTTTCACATGTTCTGAAAACCTATGATTGATATTGGATAGAGTACATATATATTGTATATAATACATAATATTCTGCAAGCACTGTCATGATCAATGCAGAGAAGAGAATGAGTGACTTCTTTTTAAAAAATGAGGCTGCCCAACTTACTGCGCCAACCTTGTTGCTGCTGAAGAGGGAAGACAGGAGCCGGAGTGACCATCCCCGGCCAGCTGTGTCCCAGCAGCTACTGCACTAGGACTGCTGGAGCTGCTGACTGGCCAGATGGAGGGAGGGCAGGACTTCCATCCCCAGTGCTGGGACCACAACTCCTGGCATGCTTTGGGGCCAGATGTGCCATTCTATTGGTTGATGGCTGGAGAAAAGAGGCCTGAGGATTGGCCAGGAGGCCAGAAGGGACAGTGGCTTCCGGGCCACCTGGAATCCTATTGGTTGTTGAGCCTATTTCAGGTCACACAGTGCTGGAGGTTGGCACCATGTTATTCATCTCTCCCCCATCCACCCACCTCTGTTCAAGGTTGTGGTTGTATTGTCACAACTTTATGGGTGTGGTGGCATAGGTCTTGGATCTGGTGGCTGTTGGTGTATGGTGCTATGGTGTATGGTGCTATAGAGACCCAGGGGTGCTGAATGCATGCAGTGTTGTCATTGTGGGGGGCAACACCAGAACAGCCTCCCCCGGTGACAAAGGATAGAGGTGCTAACTTGTGATAAACCAGTTACCTGAGTTGTGAATGGGCAAGTAACTGGTTACCCCCTTTGTCATCCCAAGGCTTGGCCATGACCAAGCATAATAGGTCATCAATCAAGTCAGAGATTGATTGATGCCAGATCCAGACTGCCTCTCCTCCACGGCAAATCGAATTTGCTCATTTCCTAAAATACCTTTATCCCAAGAACCCATTATTTTTTTCACATAGATTATTTGTAACAAGTGAATAACATAAGATGTGACATGGTTGTGTTTCTCTGGGCCAAAAGATATACTATTTTAAAGAGATAGCAAGCATCTATGTCTTTTCCTCATCTACTATAGAGTAAGTACATATGTTTCAATTTGGTTCAGAACTCTAGCATGGAAGTGAGTCAGTAAGGTTTCCCTTCTCCAAGCAAAATCAGAGACTGCAAAACATGCCATTTATACAGCCAAATAGTCATCTATAAGAGAAATATATACGGTGATGCAGGCATAGAGGGGCAGTCCAGATTGGGACTGCAGCAGGGGATAGAAGCTAAAGCCAAACTCTTCACATACAGTCCTGATCTAGATTAATACCCCTGTTCATCATCCAGAATACTAAAGAAATGAAAAAAGTGCAAGCTGCTTCCTTAAAAAGCATGCACCTTGGGTCTCTGCAGCCTAATCCTTATTTATGGATAGAAAGAAGTTGCACTCTTGGAAGTTTGTTGCAAGGAAATATGCACCACAGTTTGAGCAGTCACACACTTGAAAGGTTTATGGGGCATTTCTGAGACATAAAACATACACAAAACAATGTGCATATTTTAAAATGTAAATGGCTAAAATGAGAAAAAAATAATGGAGAAAAATGCAAAACCATGCTTTAGTTAATAGGAACAAGATGTGTTTGTTAGGTAAACTGCACAAATGAATGCAAAAAGTGGGAGTAAATACATTTAAAATGCATACATAATAGTATGAGGGGAAATCGTAAAGTCTCATGACCAAACTAGAGGCAAAAATGGGAAAAAGCAGATGTGATTAAAGAAACTTGACAAAATTGAGACTGAGAGATTTTCACATCTTAAGCCAGTGTGCTGTAGTGGTTTGAGTGCTGGACTATGACTCTGGAGACAAGGGTTCAAATCCCCCACTTGAACAACAAACCTTTGACAGTTGACTTGAATGAACATATACACTCTCACACACCCTTATTAAATGCTAACAAGCTGGTAAAATGTGGGCTAGACAAAGTAACTATTACATGGATTTGTAATCGGTTGACTGGCTGAACCCAAAGGGTGCTCAACAATAGGGGGTTGCAGACTGCCAGAAATAGTGCAAATTGAGTTCACTTTTAGGGTTAGTGTTAGTGTTAGAGAATCATGGGAACTGTATTTTATTGTGGCACCAGTGCTCTCTGACAGAGAAGGCTCAATGTCTCAGAAAAAAAAAAAACAATTCCCATGATTCCCTAGCACTAACCCTAACCATAGAGTTGGTCTCTTCCAACTCTATGATTCTATGAAATGTCTTTTAGCTGCAACAAGCAAAGAAAAAAGCTTATAATGTATCTGCTTCTCAAGTATATTTCAGTTGTTATCTAGCTAAGGACATTATCTTAGCTTTTGTTGTGACAGCAAATAGGAGCTAAAGATCAGGTGCTAGCATAACACTACAATTATAACAGTATGCTTGAAAGGGACCTCTATCAATTGTGTAGCCAGATAGTGCCCACCAGTAACGTTCATGTCTGAAATTGGCAGAATGTAGTGCTTAAGAACAATTGGATAAATAAGCAGGGTAAATTGAAATCCTGAAAGTATGTGGTACCTTTTAATTTAATCTCCAAGCTGTTTTAAGATAGCCAGGACACCACATTACAGTATGACTGGAAAATTATCTGACCTTCATCTATGACTGGAATTTGCTTCAACAACTGACAGCAAGCAAACAAAAATGAAGATGACACCTGATCTCACTCTCTTTGCCTCTCAAAGATCTCTCTAATTTCCCTTTTTAAAAAGCAGTGGCACTTCATTCTGTATCCCCACAGATTACATGCAAATAACATTTTAAATCTGAAAGTTGTAAAAAGACTAACCCTAAACAAGGGAGTCTTATCTATCGCATTTGGCCCAAATCCATGGGGGGGGGGAAGGGGGGGAAAAACAGCTAGCCAATGACTAAAAAAAAGGTCACTATTGGATCAGGGGGCAGGGTGAATCCCCAAAAAATTCAATAGGTTAGGCTTCTAGAAAGAAAAAGGTTATTACTGAGCAAAATGACAAGGGAGAGAGAGAGAGAGAGAGAGAGAGAGAGAGAGAAGTATGGGATCAAAGGGGCTAAGCAGATGGCACAAAGCGCTGTCTTCAGAGCAAGGAAGGAGAGGGGCAGCCACATGCTGGGCACCCCAACTCCTTCCCCAAAACGTCTTTGGAGCAGCTGGCCCTCCGCACGGCCGGTGCTCCGAGGATGACCTCCAGCTGCAGTGTTCGTACACGCTGCAGTGGAAGAGTCACCGAAGGTGCACCGGCAGCTTTGTGCAGTGCACCTTCGGCCCCGCTGCGTCATTTTTTAAGTCATGGGTGAGTTGGGGCTTGAGCCAGTTAGTTTTCCTTCCCATTTCCACTCATCCATGAGAAGCCAATGAGTTAAGTCCTATTTATTTCAATATAATCATAATTTGAACTCAGTCCAGATAAATCAGAACTCTACTGGTTCTCTGTACTAGTAGCTGCACTTTTCCCAGAGTGCCTGAGCAATAGTACGGGAAGTAGGCAAATGGGCTAAACAGACTTGCAATAAACGGCAGCATCGGGGTGGAGTGGCAACCACATGCTGCATGCCCTGACTCTGCCCCAGTGCTGGCGTCATACCACTCACCCAACCAGATGGTGGGCAACATCACACTGTTTCTGTGGCAGAGCATTTAGACATGTTGTGCCAAAGAAACAGCAAAAAGCGACTGTGGCAAGGGTGACTTTTTGCTATTCTAAAAAGGAGTGGTATTTTGCTGCTTCTTTTAGAGCTGGCAAAGCACCAGACCGGGGCCATGGCATGTGGTTGCCGCTGCCCCCATTCGGCACTGAAAGGGGTGGCATGCAGCCGCTTCTTTCGGGTGGTCTGTTTAGCCCCAAAATCTACTACCTCTAAGCAGCCCATTTCCCCAGTGCTTTACTTATCTCATGGCTTCTGCAGCACCAGTATTCTTCTTTCTGCCTACACTGCTGGGACACTTATACCAACCTAGTATGCCAGCAAAATTCTGGCCTTAGCAATATAAGAGTTCCTGTTAAACAATTAAGATTAGGTCAGAGATGGAGACTCTTCTCCTGAAAAATTCAAAGCACGTGGAAGGCCACAGGGTCAGTGAAGCTTGGCTTCTCTAGCTCTGAAAATAAACAGGCAACCAATTTCTATTACAAATTAGGGGTGTGATTTTTCACTAATTGCATTTCTTAAAGAAGCAATGATTCATTTTAGCAATTTTCTTCCCACTAGGAGGAAGCTTTTGGAAACTGCACAATTACCCAAGACTATTTGTCATTTACAACTTAGGGCCTTTGCAGACAGTGCAAAATGCCATCTTGGAGGCAAGGAAGGGGAGGGGAAGCCTTATTCTGGGTGCCCCAACCCCTTCCCAAGGACGTCATTGGAGCACCCATCATTGCACACGGTGGGCGCTCCAATGACGTCCTTCCAGCTCAGCGTCCAGACATGCTGAGCCAGAAAAGACGCTGAAGAGGCATGCATTGCCTCTTCCAGCACCCTTTCTGTGCCTTGCAGAAAGAGTGCTATTTTAGCACTCCTTCCAGGGCTGGAAAAGGAGTGGATTGAGGCCGAGGTGTGGGGTAGCCTCAGTCCCAATCCATGGCTTCTTGGGGCAGCCCACAGCCGCCCATCTGCAGAGGCCCTTAGTCTGCCTAAAATTCATACATGGTTTTCTTTCTTTCTTTCTTTCTTTCTTTCTTTCTTTCTTTGTCATGCAAAGCAGCATTTCTGTCTAGAAAATAACATCTGCACAGATAATTTCTTATTTCAAAAGGTAGAGAAAGGAAAAAAAGGGATCAGCAATCTTGGACTTGATCCTAACCAACAGCGAGGAGTTGGTCACTGGAATGAAAATAATCAGTACTTTAGGTGGAAGTGACCATGTAGGGCTAGAATTCACAGTTGTGTGACAGGGCAAAGAAGAGTATAGACAAACACAGATCTTAGATTTCAGGAAAGCTGATTTTAACAAGTTTAAGTAAATAATGGGTGGAATCCCATGCCTAAGACATGCTTAAGGAAAAAGACACTCAGCAAAGATGAGAATTCTTGAAGAATTAAATAATTGCAAAAAGGCACAATCACAAACAATTCTACAGAAGAAGAAAAATGGGAAACATCTGCAAAAACCAATGTGGTTACAACCAAACTCAAGGATGAATTGAAAAGAAAAAAAGGATGTACATAAAATGGAATGAAGGACAAATCACCAAGGAACAATACAAATGTGTAGCTCATGCTTGCAGGAATAGTATAAGAAAGACTAAAGCTCAGAATGAGTTGAGAATGGCCAGGAAAGCAAAAAGCAACAACCCCCCCCCGAAACATTTGAGGTAAATTGACCAAAAAGACAGTGGGGCTGCTGTTCAGTAAGGATGGCAGCCTGCTAACAGATCATAGTGAAAAGATAGAACTGCTCAATACCTATTTTGCTTTAGTTTTCCCCCAAAAGAGACTGTGCAGAATCACCTAGCTGACCTAAATGAATTTAACTGTGCAGGGCCAAAGGAACTTCATCCCAGAGTAGTGAAGGAACTTGCTGATGTACTCTCTGAACCCGTTGCCATCATTTTTGAAAAAATTTGGAGAACAAGTGATGTGCCAAAGGACTGGAGAAGGGCAATCATTGTCCTTTTATTCAAATAAGGCAAAAAAGAGAGAAGAAGACCCAGGGAACAACAGACTAGTCAACCTAAGGTTAATACCAGAGGAAAAATATTGGAACAGATTATACAGGATTATACTGTCTTCAAGTATCTTGATGATCAGGGGGAGACAACATGGGTTTGTGAAGAGCAAATCCTGCCAATATAATCTTACATCTTTTTGATCAGGTCACTACTTTAATAAATAGTGGGAATGCTGTGGATATCATTTTTTGGATTGGAATGCCTCAGGGTTCTGTCCTAAAACCATTGCTTTTCAACATTTTAAACAATGATTTAGGAGATTATTGTACTGCAAATAACATGCCTTATGCTGTATGGGATAAAGCCATATGTGTGGATTTTATTCCACTCGCTGGCAGCCAGGTTGAACTCGCTGTATGCATCCCGGACTCCAGCTGCAGTTCTCCAGTGAATTTTCAAGAACGGGAGTCTTCCATTTTTGAAAATCTGCCAGAGAACTATGGCTGGGGTCCAGGATGTACACAGTTTGCACTCGCCTGGCTGCTGGTGAGTGAAATAAAATCCACAAATGTGACTTTATCCTGTAGGGGATAAGGCACATTATTTGCAGTTCAATAATCTCCTTAGATGTCAGGGTGGAGGGAATCTTTATCAAGTTTGCAAATGACACAAACCTGGGATGGGTGACTAAAACATTGGAAGATAAGAACAGAATTCAGAAGAACCTTGATAAACTGGAAAATTGGACAGAAATTAGTGAAATTTAATATTGGAAAATACAAAACTCTACATTTAGGCCACAAAAACCAAATGCACAAGGGATAAAAGTTGAGCAGTGCTACATGCAAAAATGATTTTGGGATTATATTTGATCTTAGGCTGAACATGAGTTAGCAGTGTGATGCTGCAGTACAAAAGACAAATGCTTTTTTAGCCCACATTAATAGAAGCATAGCTTCTAAGTTGAAGGAAGTCAGTGTGTGTGTGTGTGTGTGTGTCTG
>CM034703.1:119230455-119245399 GCA_020142125.1 Phrynosoma platyrhinos
ATATATGGTTGTTTTGTTTTAATATAAATTAAATAAAAAATAGAATAATAAAAAAATACCACCTATAATCTTTACTAACTTTGGTCTATTGGAAGGGTTGTGTCTTAGTGATAGAGCACATGCTTGGATGCAGAAGGTCTTAGAAGAGTTTCATTCTCAGTCCTGGGAGTCCATTGCCACTCAGCACAGACATCCAAGCCCCTTTCACACTGCACAATAACAATGCTGTGAATCCAATGTTAACTGGCATGACAATATTCTATGGAGTCAAAGGATTCGTGGTTTGGCAAGACACTAGAATTCATTGGCTGAGAATTGTAAGTATGCCTCCCTACACTGCAAATGCCAGGAATAAGAATGTTACATAGCTCAAATATTTGCTGTGTCTTATACTACTGAATGGAAAAAATGTAGATGTTTAAAACAATAAATGAAGTGCATCTATTTTATATACCTTTCAGAAACTGGAGCTTTTAAGGTAGAACTATAATGTTAACTATATGGTAACTATAATGGTAAGGTATAACTAAAATGGTAATCTGAGAGCCAGTGTGGCATAATGGCTTGACTGCAACTCTGGAGATCAGGGTTCAGTTCCAGCTTGGCCATGAAAATCACTGGGTGACCTTGGGTAAGTCGCATGATTACAGCCTCAAGAGAGGGCAATGGCAAACCTCCTCTGAACAAATCTTGCCAAGAAAATGCCATGCTAGGTTTGCCTTAGGGTCACCATAGGCTGGAAATTACTTGAAAGCACACAACAATGAAGGCAACATCATAATGGCAATTAATTACTCTTGCAGGGCTTTAAAGCCAGAACTGGGGAAAAACTCTTTCTGGATTACAACCAGAATTCTGGATGTAGAACCAAAATTTCCTTTGGAACAAAATTTCCAGAATCCCACAGATAAAACTGGCAGTAGTCAAACTCTGTTTGGTTCAATACCTTTAATTAATTACCTTTGAAGTGTAATTTCCCAAGCTCTGCTAAATACCTGCTAAATATAAAAGCACATTCAGTTGGACACTGTGTACAGAGATACTTGGATGGAAAACCTGCAAGCCCTTTCTCAAATGCAAGAAACATTCTAGAAGCTTCAAATTCATCTCATAAAATACTGCCAAGGAGGATCTGGAAAGCTTTTGTTCCAGCTGATCCATTTAGCAATGATGTCACCTACAGCTATGTTGTCAGAAATTTGCTTGTTGCCAAGAATTTAGTGAAGATCCATGGATGCTAGAGCTACTTTTCTTCCGGGTAGTCCAAATTAGTTGGACAAACAGCATCTTATAGTGTTAAAAGGCAACATGTTTAATTTTATATGTCAACAATTTGGGTGAATAGCACAAGCCTAAGCATTCTGTGATGTATTACGATTTATGTCTTATGTTATGAATACAGCAATGGGAAAAGAGTTCATGTAAGAAAGATGATGGTAGTGGAATGCTGCAGCTGTGAAAACAGGGCATAAATTAATTCAACAAACTGGCACAGAAACAGCTTGCATTTTCTATTTGTTTTCCAATTAAAGTTATCTATCCTTCTATTCTCACTAATTGGCACTGGATATTCAAATCCCACATTCATATCCCAGAAGTACCTTTGCATCACCCAAGTTTGTTCATGCATTGTTTCCAAAGAATGTAGGCTTGTTTCATATACCATCTATGTAAATACCTATGTATCATCCAGATGTGTTTAATACAGCTTCCATCATCTAACTTGCCCCCTTGTCAGTGCTGCATGGGAACAGAGCAGACCATTAAGCAGACCGTCTTTAAGCACTTAGAAAGGAATGCTGTGCTGAACATGAGTCAGCAATGTGATGCAGCAGCTAAAAAAGCCAATGCAAGTCTAGGTTATATTAATAGGGGCATAGTGCATAGATTGAGGGAGGAAATAGTACCACTACTTCTGCTTTGGTCAGACCTCTCTCATTCTGGACACCACAGTTCAGGAAGAATATTGACAAGCTGGAGCATGTCCAGAGGTGGGTGACCAAAATAGTGAAGGGTCTGGAAACCCTAAGGAGCAGCTTAGGGAGCTGAATATGTTTAGTTTGGAGAAGATAACGTCAAGGGGTAACATGATATCCATGTTTAAGTATTTAAAAGGATGTCATATTGAAGATGGAACAAGCTTGTTTTCTGATGCTCCAGAGAATGGGATCCAGAGCAATGGATTCCAGCTAAAGGAGAAGAAACTTCATCCAATGGTGTTCCCACATCTAGTGACACCTGGTGACGCTTCCAGGGGGTGGGACGTATGGCCCCAGACTTCCAGGGGGTTTCCAGGGTGGGGGGCACCAAGGAGCACCTACATCCACACGCAGACCTCCCCTGTTCATTTCAGGCCCAGGAGGCCCAAAAAGCCCTCGCACTGGGCCCAGGAGGTCTAGAAAGTCCATGCACCAGTCCTAGGAGGCACGAAATGCCCCTACACTGGGCCCGGGAGCAACCACGCTTGCCAAAACGGCTCACACAGGGGGCAGGGAGCCAGCCAGGTGTCACTCCCCTCTTCTTAGGTGTCACCCAGTGCAGCCCACCCATCCCCACCCCACACTGATGCTACTGATTTCACCTAAACATTAGGACGAACTTCAGGACAGTAAGAGCTGTTTGGCAGTGGAACATGCTCCCTCAGAATGTAGTGGAGGGATGTTTTAAGGTTGGGGGATTGCATTTTTTAAAGAATGTTATATATGCATCTGCTTTGGCTAATATGAAACTGAACTGTTTGAAAGTGTTCAAACCTCCTCCAAAGTGAAGCAGATATTATTCAAAGTAGTCCAGAGGTAAGCAGGCTGGTCTAAAGCTTCAGACAATTTTGGGACAAGGGTCATCGGCAAAATGCTGATGGAAGCCTATGGGGACTCTGTGATCCACATATCCACTGAGTACTTGGTATCCACTGTGGTTTGGTTCCAGGACCTCCCATGGATAACAAAATCCTTGGATGCTCAAATCCCATTATAGACAATGGCATAGTAAAATAGTGTCCTTTATTTAAAATAGTAAAATCAAACTTTGCTATTTGGAATTTATATACTTTTGGAATATTTTAAAGCTGTGGATAGTTGAATCCATGGACAAAAAATCCATGGATATGGTTGGAAAACTGAATTAACTTCTATAGGCAAGAAAATAAATGTACCTCCCCATGGCTGTTTTGGAGGAAATTTCAGTTACTGGAAAGGACCCTTGGATCAACATATTTGCTGGGGAGTGGATGGGCTTCCTACCACCTTCCATTGGAAGGAGGGTAAGCAGCCTTTGGACAGAATGTAAAAGAATCCATCTGCTGATGGAACTGCTTGCATTGGTGAAATGGAGGTAGAGTAATCTACTCTTCCCACTACTGTCCTTGGGGTACCCTCAACAAATCTGAAATTGCAGGATGACCTCTGGAACTTTTTAAAGGTGGCACCCAGGGATTCAAAGAAGAAATGAATAGAAATTCTGTCTCACTTGGGCTCAGTGCCACTGTGACATTGCTTTAGGCCATTATTCTCTTTAACAGAAGCTCCAAAACTTCAGAGGATTAAAACCAGTTTTGCATTAGTCCCGAAGCAGTTTGGCAGTTGCTTAAATTAATGGTTCTCAAACTGTGGGGCTTGATCCACAGGAGGGGCACAATATTTGTCCAAGGGTGTGTGTGCAAGAGTTGTTACATCACTGCAGCCTTAGATCCAGGGCTGCACATTTACACGTTGTATGGACAAGTTCAGTTTCACTTTCTGTGGTGGAGTTTACAATTTGAGATCCCAGTCAGGATGGTCGGAGCATTGGAATACCCCTTCAAGACTAGGCTGTGAGGCTGGGTGCCTCCTGAAATTAGCGGGGGGGGGGATCTGGGTGTAGATGTATGGGGGGTCATGGGGGTAAAAAGTTTGAGAATCACTGGCTTAAATTATTCCAAGGCAAACCAGCCTCCTATGTGAAACATAATATTGAGGGCTGAGCTGAAATTTTAGGGCCTTTACAGATTGCTAGAAATAATTCAGCTTGAGTCCACTATAACTGCCCTGGCTCAGTGCTAGGGAATTATGGGAACTGTAGTTTATTGTAGCATCAGAGCTTTCTGACAGAGAAGGCTCAATGTCTCAGAAAAAAAATTACAGTTCCCATGATTCCTTAGCACTGAGCCAGGGCAGTTAAAGTGGACTCAAGCTGCATTATTTCTCGCAGTCTGTAAAGGCCCATAGTCTGTGTGTACCTCTCATATTTATGGGTAGAAAGACTCTAAAATTGCAGTATTGTATTATTTATGCAAAAATGGGGCTTACTTCCAGTTAAGTGGCATCAGACTGTAGCTTAAGAGTGTTTTCCCTATGGAAAACACATGGGCTTTTCATTACATTCATTCCAGCCCTCATATCCTCTATACCAGCTGTATTTGATATGATCTCCCTTTTGCTGCCCTTCTCTTTGCTTCCTTATGGCTGCTGTGATGGCCTGCAGCTGCAGGGGGTGTGATAAGTGCAATTTATTTCCATCTAATGTAGATAGAATTTTAATAGGACTAATTCATGAATATATTTATATCTCCCCTCATTGCTTTTATGCTTTCTGAATAGCTGTAGGGAAAAGATGTTGGGTTATAATTCTTTCTCCTCAGGATGAAGGAAGAAAAAGAGGAAATTATACTGCTTGGGGTAAGGAGCAATTCTAGTTTCCAAAAGGTTAAAAGAGATGCAGGAGACAGATTTTGTTTTTAAGTGGAGGGAAAGTATACTATTGCATCTGCCTAAGACCAGAAAGTATTGGGAGTTCCAAGCCTGAGATAATCAAAATTGTATTTCCTGAAACGGAAAATATGCATGGGCATATGGCTTAAAAAAATCAACATTTTGAAGAGCAGCTCCTTTCCAATTGGGGAGAATATTTGTAAGCTTTCAGAATTTGCTCAGTTTTGCCAGACATATTTTGAATGTGTAATTTTAAATAAAAAGCTCAAAATTGCATTTTGAATGTGAGATTTGACTTCCAGTTCAAATGCTTTCAATGTGCTCATTTCTCTGGATGACCCTCAAAAATCAAACCACTCAAATGTGAAATAACATAAGCTGTCAGCTAACACACACTAATACTGTTGCTCTCTGAAAGCCCATCATATACTAAACAATGGCACATGTCAGCAACCAAATACTGATTTATTAATATGAAGTGAAGTTATCCTGAGGCATCATTACTTAATTCAGAATATACATTGTTTGTGTTAGCAATGCATGCCTATTTTCTATGCTGAGCCTATTCCTGTCTCTATAGTTCTTCTCTGGTTCAGATTACAGTCTTTGCCAGAAAAGAGCTAAACAAGGATGAATCAGTTCATTCCCCTTTAGTTCCTAAGCCTTCCTCAGGCATCTCATAGCTGATAGGCAAGCTAGCCATGCCCTTAGATTCATGTATCATCCCTGCCTATAGCACTAATCCATTAGGTGTCAGTCTGAAGGGAGGCTATGTGCATTCGTGCATATGCACATAAAATCCTTCAGGCTGATGGTACACTGCATTGCCTGGGGCATGACCAACTCCCACTTTCATTCAAGACATCTCTACATCTATTATCAAAGTGCAACAGCTGAAACCACCATGCAAAGAGAGTTTAATGATTCATGGAAGGAGATGGGAGGTGACATGTTTAGGGCTATAGTAATAACAAGTAGTGTGTATGTGGGGGGGGGGGGTGGATGACAATTTATGATCCATAGTAGAGAGAAGGGGTATTATTATTTTCCCTCTTCCTTTCCACACTAAAATTTGTATCATAGAATTGGATGGGGCCTCATGGACAAGTCCTACCCCCTGCTCAGTGCAGAATCTCCAGCTAAAGTATGCTTAGAAGATATCTGCCCAGACTCTTTTTGAAGACATCTTGAGAAGGAGCCTCCACAACCTCTCTAGCCAATTGGTTCCATTGCGAACCACTCTTACTGTCAAGATTGATGTTCAATTAAAATGTACTCTCCTGTAACTTCAAACCATAGAGAACAATTCTGCCCCCTCTTCTCTGTGATAGCCCTTTACATATTTAGAGTGAAATCATGTCATCCCTCTGTCTTTTCTTCACCAAGCTGAACATGCCCAGCTCCACCAACATTTCTTCTTATGTTTTGTTCTTCAAACCTATTATCATCCTTACTGCCTTTCTTTGACCCTCCTCCAACTTGTCTATATCCTTCTTAAAATAAAGTGCCTAGAACTGAATGCAGTACTCTAGATGAGGCCTGACCAGCATAGAATATAATGTAACTCTTACTTCCATTGATTGGGAAACTATGCTTCTAAACTATGCTTCTGGGCTAAAATAACTGTCATCTTCTTTGGAACAGCATCATACTGCTGGCTCATGTTCAACTTATGATCAACGATATTTCCAAGATCCTTTTCACATGTAGTGCTGCTGCTAAGTATGCATTTGGTTTTTGTGGCCTCAGTGTAGAACAGGGGTTGGCAACCTACGGCCCGTGGGCCGGAAACGGCCCCGTTCACCGGACTTACCGGCCCAGGCCGTTGGTTGCCGCCGCTGCCGCCCCCGCGCGCCCCCGCGTGCCACCGTCCAGGCGCGTTTTTGGCTGCGCTTGCTGCGGCCGCCATTTTGGATGTCAAAATGGCAGCTGTGACACATTTGCGCATGTACAGTACTCTTGCGCATGCGTAAACGCGTCACGGCCGCCATTTTAACATCCAAAATGACGGCTGCGACATGCGCCGTGGCAGCTGCGGCCACGAGCGCTATGATAGCGGTAGAGTGTGCGGGGGGGTTGCGTGCGGTGGAGGAGGGTACCCTCCTCCGCCGCGCTCGACCCCCATGCACACGCTGCCGCTGTAGCACTCGCGGCAGCCACTGTAGTGCTTGCTGCCGCAGCCACCACAGCGCATGTCACGGCCGCGATTTGGACTACCAAAATGGCGGCTGCAACATGCGGCCTGGCGGCTGCGTGTGTCAAAGTCACGCGTGGCGACGGAGGGTGCGCGCGCAAGAGTGCGCGCGCCGCCATTCCCCCCCCCCGCTCGGCCCAGCCGAGACCTGGGCAATGGGAGACCGGCCCAGGTCTCTAAAAGGTTGCCTGTGCCTGGTGTAGAATTTTGGATTTGCTTCTGTTGAATTGTATTTATTAATTTCTGCCCAATTTTCTAGTTTATCTAGGTCTTTTTGAATTCTGTTCCTATCTTCCAATGTGTTATCCATTGGAATAACTCCAATTTTGTGGTATCTGCAAACCTGATAAGGATTCTCTCTGCTCCATCATCCTTCTGGGGTGTTACCCAGTGCACCCTGCACCCAGTGCTCCTCCCCAGTGATGCTGCAGCCCTGATGTGCTCCACTTGAGACCTCCTTCCACTTAGAAGCACAGCTTCTTTGAGCATGGTTTTCCAAACAGTGATGGAACCATCTGACAGTTTTCCCATCTATGCCACCTTTAATCAGTTTACTGGTCAAAATATCATGAGAGATCTTATCAAACACTTTGTTGAAATCCAGAGAAACGACATTCACAGCATTCCCACCATCTACTAAACCAGTGACTGGATAGAAAAAAGATATAATATTAGTTTGGCAGGATTTGTTCTTGACAAACCGATCCTACCAATCACTTCATTGTCATCAACATACTTGCAAACAGATTCTTGTATAGTCTTGTATAGTCCATTCTAATATTTTCCCTTGTATTGAGGTCAGGCTGGCTGGTCTGTAGTTTCCTACATCTTCTTTTTTGCCTTTTGTTAAAGAGAGGGACAATGTTTGACCTTTTCCAGACCTCTGGCACCACATCTGTTCTCCAAGATTTCTCAAAAATGGTAATAAGTGGTTCAGAGAGTATATAAGCGACATGTTTGACCCTCTTTTTTCACTCTGTAAAGAGAGGAACATATTTTCTTCAATGTACATTCAGTTTCCTTGACAATATTGATGTTGTGAAGTAACACCACAACTTCCAGTGCATTATAATGTTGAGTATCTGCTTGGACAGAGCAAATTTAGAAACACTAAATTCATATGCTTGGAAGAACTGCATTGTGAAATTAACTACAAAAAAATTACATATTCTTGAAAAGCTTCCAGTCTATTATTAATATGCAGCTTATAAATGGTGGAACAAAACAGTAGGCCCTTTTAAATTTTTAATGCCTCAGGGCATACAAAATTACTAGTACTAATATAATTACATATTATGATAAAATAAATGTCTTCACAAATGTTCAGTTTACTTGGGTAGCATTGGTGTAGAACTCTACCTTGAACACGTTTTGTATCAAGGTTTTCTCTGGTTTAAATCTAAAGTATTGAAAATGTACTCTTCTCACTAGACATCAGTTTGGAAACTTATAGCGAATAAGCACATTTCATTGTAATAGCTATTGACACTTCTGTATAATTGTGGCAATATACTCTGGTCTCACCACATATTTATTTTCATAGAATTTTATTTTATTACAGCTAATTGGCAACTTTTATACAATGTTATGACCTACAAAGCCCTATTTGGCTCAGATCCATGCTATTTGGCAGACTGCACTTCACTGTATGAGCCAGCATGGGCTCTGAGCTCATCAGGAGAGGTCCTTCTCTCAGACCCACCAACTATCATAAGCACAGTTAGTGGGGATGCAAGAGAAGGCTTTCTCAGTGGCTGCCCCTAGACTCTGGAACTCTTTCCCAGGGAGGCCAGAATGGCCCCATTCTTGTTGTCCTTTCATTGGCAGACTAAACCCTTTTTATTCAGAAAGGCTTTTAAACAGAAAGTTTTTTAAAGAACTGTATTGTTTAAACTAAGGTCCAATGCAGATGGGCAGTAAAAGGTGACCTGAAGCTACCTTTTCCCTAAGTTCCAGCAACTGCACCACCTGCCCTGAAGATGATCTAAATGGGGATGGAGCAACTGCACTGGAGGAGGGGTCAATGCAGCTTTTCTGAGGCTGTATTGAAGCCCCACCAACTGCACCGCCGGCCCTGAGGACGCTGTAAAGAGAGACGGAGCAACCGCATGGGCTGGCAGTGGTTGATTTAATTTTTTTTTCATTTTCTCAGATGCATGCACACATGCACAGGAACACATTTCTGCACACTCACGCACCTGTGCAGGATCTGTCATAGGCTGGTATACAGTGTCACTCTGTACAAAGGTGACTGAAGTTCGGCATGTGTGTGCACGAGCACAGGACCTGTTGTAGGGTGGCATACAGTCTGTCATTTTGTCTGTACAAAGGTGACTGAGATTCGACATGCTTGTGCAGGACCTGTCATACATCCACAGATCATACAAGGATTCATTGACCATGGATTCCCCCAAGAAGTTGGTGCAGTAGACAGGTGCCACTGTCTGATTGTGCCATCCTTGAGGTGGAGGAATGAGTTTGTCAACTGAAAAGACACCTATTCTGTCATTCTCCACAAAACATGTCCTAATCAGACCAGAGGGGAGGGTAGAGGTACATGCAAGGGAGGTTTGTGTGGACAGACTGGATACATGTAGCTGGTGGTCATGCAAGGGATATGGTCAACAGGACACATGGACATATGTTACTCCAGAAGCTTTCCCCCAGCACACCAGAAAGTGGTGTGCAGGTCTTATGCACACCTGCACAAAAGAGGTCGCAAAAGCCTCTTTCATGCAAACTACTGTGCATGCTGACAGTAAGTGTACATGCAACGGAATGCATTTATTGTCGTAACAGAACAGTTGCTAGGGTGTATGCATAGGGTTACAATTAGGGTTAGGGTTAGGGTTCTAATATTCAAGCACACCTGCACTAGTGCATTCACATCTGGAAGCATAGGGAGCTTTAAATTAAAGCCTGCATAGTAGGGTACATGCTCTGGATTACCAACTCAATTTCTGCCGCATGTGCGGCAGTGCATTTATATGGCCGTTTTAAATCTCCAGCACCCTTTTTCTAGTTCACCGATGTCACTGCATACATACGCACATGTGAAGGTGCGCCTTTTTGCTGAAGAAGCAGAAAAAAGCTACTACTTTTTGGAGTGGCTTTTCCCTGCATACGATGCCAAAAGGTGCTTTCTTGCTAACTCTTAGGCATGTGTAATCTAAACGCCACACCTCCAAGTCAGCCTGAAAGCATCTCTTTTTACTCATCTACATAGCCCCTAAATTGGGTTTAAGAGCTTTTATCTTTTCAAATGGCATGTTTTATTTTGTGATTTATTTTAATCCTGTAACAGTTTAATTCGATTTTAATGCTCACTTTTTGTATGTTTTTAATTGTATCATTCTTTCAAATTGTGAGCCATTTTGAGTCCCACTTTTGGGGAAGAAGAAGGGCCTCTACATACGGGTGGCCATGGGCCGCCCCAAGAAACCATGGATTAGGACCAAGGCTGCCCCAAGCCTAGGCCCCGATCTACCCTTATGGTTCCTCTGAAAAGGAGTGCTAAAATAGTGCTCCTTTCGGACGAGCCAAAAGGGACGCTGGAAGGGACACCGGAAGAGGTGTCTGGATGCTGAGATGGAAGGACATCATCGGAGCATCTGCCTTTGCACACGGTGGATGCTCCGATGACGTCCTCAGGAAGGGGTTGGGGCTCCTGGCGTCCAGCTGCCACTTCCCTTCCTGGGCTTGAAAACAGCACTTTTCACCATCTGCATCCCCCCAAAGAAGAAGAAGAAGAAGAAGAAGAAGTTGTTAAATGAGGTATTAAGCATTTCCTCTGTGATTCTATAAATAATAAAAAAAATTATTTGTGCAGGCAGCAAAAAGAGAAAAACAGATTCACTTTTAAACTTGTAGAAGCATGAGCTACGGAAAGAAATAAGATGGTTTCAGGAACCGTATTATGTTTGCTTCACACATCTCTCCATGTCCAGTAAAATAAGACATGTCACTTGACACCATCAGACTTAGAACTATCCTGGCTCCCTGCAGATGGCAGCCAGTGTAGTAATTAGTGTTGGACTGCAACCAGGGAGATCCAGGTTCAAGTCCTTGTTAAGCTACAGAATTCATTGATATCAGCTTGAGTTTCTCATTCTTTCTTAGCTCACAAGCTTGTTGTGTGGAGAAAGGTGATGGGGACAGGGCAGAAAGGAAGAACATTTAGGGGCTATGCAGATGGGTGGCTATATGTCACCCCTGGTAGTGGCGGATTGGGGCCATGGCAACCCCACGCTATGGCCCTGATCCTTCCTTTTGCCACCCCTAAAAGAGTGGCAAAATGCCACTCCTTTTAGGGGTGGCAAAAGGCCGCCCTAAGAGCCAGCACTGCAACTCTTCTGTGTCTTTTCAGCGCAGTGTGCCTGCACGTTGTACTGGGAGGGTGTCCTGATGCTGCATGGCATGCAAACGGGCACACAGCTTCAGGACGCCATCGAGGTGGGATTGGGGTGGTTGGCATGCAGCTGCTCCACCCCAACTCCACCCCCAGGCTGGTTCTTTGGGCTGGTCTGCAACACCCCATACTCTGCCTTCGTCTGATTGGAAGAAATGTTGGATTTATTAAAGTGCTTTTATCAATTGTGTATTACCTCAGGGTCCCTGGCGGTTCAAGAAATGATAAATAAATTGCTTTGATAAAATAGATAAGTAATGAACTATAATAAACAGTCAACAAACAAATGGTGGGTTGTGGGCAGGGAAATTTTGAGCATGTCAAGTCACTAATCTTCCTTTGTAAGTTATCATTGGTACTCAGTGGTAGCCACAAAAGGATACATTTAGCTTCAGAGAGCATGAAAGTACAATTGGCCCTCTGTATCCATAGATTCTTTTATCCATGGATTCAAGCATCCACAGCTTGAAAATCTTCAAAAAATATCAAAATTCCAAAAACCAAGCCTTGATTTTGCCATTTTATTTATTTATTTATTTATTTTAATTAATTTTTATAGAACATTACATTAAAAAAACAGGAAAAAATATAACATTTCTTCTTCTTTGTTGCTTACAGAAAGTTTTTTACACAGAGCGTTACTTATAGGCTTCTTATACCTTTTGAGTTCTTTTCATCACGTTATATTATTGTTCCCTCTAACTATTAACAATTTGTTAAGATGATTTTAGTCATTTTACGCTTAAAGTGTTCTTGAACTATCTCTGAGTATTACCTTTTGTTATTCATAATATTCTTTATACACATTATACATTTTACTTGCATATATCATATATCATACATCTATCAGATATTTATCTACATCAGGGGTAGGCAACCTAAGGCCTGGGAGCTGGATGCCCCCCCCAAGGCCTTTGGACCAGCCCCAGGCTGGTCCTGCAACCGCCGCTGCCCCCTGCAGCCCCCCGCCACCCGCTATGATGATATTGATTATTGTTGTTATTACTTGTTCTTGGGGTTTTCTTGGCAAAATCTCCACAGGGGTTTTGCCATGGCTTTTCTAGGGTTGAGAGAGTGTGCATTTTTTAAATTTTTATTTTTTAATATTTATTTATTTATTTATTTATTTATTTTTGGTGCTTCGGCCCCCCCAATTGTCTGAGGGACAGCAACCCACCCCCTGGCTCAAAAAGGTTGCCTACCCTGATCTACATTATCATCTCAAGTATCTACATTTGTCTTATTTCTTGACCAAATATTTCTACAATAGTCTTTTAATTTCTCCCAATCTGTTTCTTTTGTGTTCTCCCCTTTCCCTTCTATCAAGTTTGTCAATCTGTCCAGTTCTATATTATCTAAAGTTTTTAATAGCCATTCCTCTTTCATTGGTGCTTCCTTCATTTTCCATTTCTGAGTGATCAGAATTCTAGCTGAAGTGAGCATATAAAGTAATGTTTTCCAGTGACGTTTTGCGTTAACTTCTGATATCATGTTGGTCATATTTAATAGATAAATTTCCGGCAACACTGAGTGTTTTATATTAACAATGTTGCTAATTTCTAAGTGTATCTCCTCCCCAAACTTTTTAATTTCTGGGCATTGCCACCACATATGTATCCAGTCTCCTCTGAGTTTGTAGCACCTCCAACATTTGTTATCTTTTCTTTTGTAGATCTTTGCTAACTTTGCTGGTGTTAAATGCCATCTATAGGCCATTTTAAAATAATTTTCTCTTATTGTCTGGCATTTAGTAAATTCAAAAGTTTTCTTCCCAGCATATATCCAGCTTTCAAGACTTATGTTTCTTCCAATGTCCCTGGCCCATTTTATCATCTCTCCTTTAATTACTTCTTGCTCTTGGTGTCTGTTGAGAAGTGTCTTGTAAATCTTTGCTACTTGTTTTTTTACTTTTTTCTCCAAAAATTCATCTAATTCATTTTTTTGTATATCAAATCCTATTTCTCTTTTATCTATTTTATATCTTTCCATCATTTGGTGGTAGACTAGCCAGTGACTCTTTGATTTGAACTCTGCAATTTCTTTCATGGTTTTCATCACATATTCTTGATGTTCATTTTTTTTAACAAGTCCTGATATCTGAGCCATCTCAACTGTATTTTTGTCCTTTCAAAAAGTGCCTCCTGAGGAGATAACCATCCTGGGATTTTAGAATAAAATATGGGTCTCACTTTTTCCCATACTGCTAATAGGGACTTATGGATATAATGATGTTCAAAGTTTTTGTGTCTTCTTTTTATCATAACAGAGGTATGCATGCCATCCATACCTTATGTTGAATCCTTTGAGATTTAATAGTTTCTGATTTTCCAGCATCATCCAGTCAGAGAGATATACTAAAGCATTAGCTTGGTAATACAGGTAAAGATCTGGCAGATTGCATCCTCTGTTTTGTCTTATATCCGTTAAAGTATTCCATTTCACCCTTGGTTTTTTCCCCTCCCAAATAAATTTCCTAAGCTCTTTGTTCCATTTGTTAAAGAGCTTTTTATTTGTTATTATTGGTAAAGTAGAAAATAGAAAATTTAACTTTGGTAGTATTACCATTTTAATTGCGGCTATTTTTCTGAGCAGGGATAGTTCTAATTTTGTCCACCCTATAAGATCTTGCTGTATTGTTTTCCATGTTGTCTTATAGTTGTTATCAAAAAGGTCTATGTTTTTATTTGTTAACCATATACCTAAGTATTTGTCTTTTTTTGTAATTTTACATTTCGTTTTTTCTTGAAGTTGATTGTTTTCTTCCTTGGACATTTTTGTTATGAATACCAATTTTTCTCTGTTGATTTTGAAGCCTGCAATTTCCCTAAAGTTAGAAAATGTATTCATTAACTTGTCTATGTTATACAGAGGATCTTCTAGGAAAATTACAAGATTGTCTGCATATGCCCTTAACGAATATTCTTTACCTTTAATTTTTGTATCATTGGGTCCTTCCTTATGTTGTTATTTAATATTTCTAAAACTGTGATGAATAGAAGTGGGGATAATGGGCACCCTTGCCTTGTTCCCTTTTGAATAGATATTGGGCCTATTTTTTCTCCATTTATTAATACATGAGCATATTGTTTGTCATAGATATTTTTCACCCAGTTTAGGAAATTATTTCCTACTTGTATTTTTTTCAATACCCCTACCATGCAATCCCAGGTTATATTATCAAAGGCCTTTTCCACATCAACTAAAAACAGAGCAAACTTCTTTTTGTTATTTTTCTCATAGTATTCTATGAGATTTATTACAATTCGGGTATTCTCTCTTAAATGTCTAGAAGGTAAGAATCCAACTTGGTCTTCATGGATAATATCTTTCAATGTTTCTTTTAATCTATTTGCTAATATTGTTGTAAAGATCTATACTCAATATTTAACAAAGAAATAGGATAGTAATTATCCATTTTTGTTTTTTTCCTTTCCTTCCTTATGTATTAAGGTAATATTAGCATATTTCCATGATTCTGGAATACCCTCTTTCAGAATCACGTTAATGTGTCTCTTAATGGGAATTTAATTATTGCTTCAAGCTTTTTGTAGTATGACATGGTAAAGCTGTCAGGGCCTGGGGCTTTGTCAGATTTTAATGTTCAAATTGTTTTTATAATCTCTTCTTCTGATATTTCCTTATTTAATATTTCTA
>CM034703.1:119274188-119289899 GCA_020142125.1 Phrynosoma platyrhinos
AAAAGCCTCTGGGAGGAGTTGTATAGAGCTAATTGGTTAGCTCCACCCCCTATTGACTAACAAATGTGACTCACCAAAGCCCCACCCACTCAGCATTAGATGTATTCTGAACTGTAGTTTTTGAATTGTAAAAATCATATCTAATTTTGCACCATATGACATATGAACATACGTGGACATATGAGGGGGTATCGTAAAGTTGTAATTATCACCTTTAAAAAAATGGTCAGACAGTTTGTCCTGATTTATAGTTGTTAACTTATATCTACGTAGTCACCATCCAGATTTACACATTTTCCCCAGCGTTTCTTGACCTTCTGAACACTGTTGTAGAAGTCTGCAGATTGTGCCTTAAACTAGTCTTCCACTTCATAAATGATGTCATCTGCATTGTCAAATTGGTGACCCCGCAATGGAAAAGAAAAAATCACTTGATGATGATGACAATGACAAAATTTCATCAATATATCATAATCACTTCTGGGTGATAATTATTACTTTACGATACCCCCCATAAAACGGATTCTGCAGATTTCTACAATATTAAATATTCAGAGGGTCAAGAAACACTGGAAATAATGTGTAAATCTGGATGGTGACTATGTCAATATAAGTTAATAAATACAAATCAAAACAAACTTTCTATCAATTTTTTTTAAAAGGTGATAATTAAAACTTTACGATACCCCCTTGTATATGCAGCTTAAGCAAATCTCTTCTGTATTCTTTTTGTTGATGTGTTAGAAATCTTCTTAATAATGGAACATCACCATACTTTTAACTGTTTAAGAAGAGACACCCTCTGTGGTTTGGAGTTCTGTTTATGCATTTGTGCAGTTAGCAGATTATATTGTGGATAAGGTGTCAAGGTGTAAGGAATGAGGGAGTTAAACCAGGATGTGATTGCTGCCTGGAAAAGCAATTTTTCTTATGATGATAAATTTGCTTGCCTGAAAATATTTTTGCAACTTATTAGCAAGAGGGCCATGCTTGAGGACCTTGATGAGTGATGATTCAGATTACACAAAAACATATGAGAAAAAGGGCATTTTATAGTGAGTTGTTGCTTTTATTCAAATGAAAACATCAGGGAGACATGACATGGTGTAGTAAATATAAATGTTGTAGGTTTTGGAAATGGCATGTCAAGCTAAGAAACATCTACAAAAATTCATGTTCTATGAGCTAATTGCAGTTAGGTGGTGATGCTCTCCAAACTGATGATTAAAGGATTTGAATTAACCAGTTCAGGTGACATATCTCACATCCTTCCAGGAAGTGCTGGAATCAGCATTGCGTTCAATTAAAGTTGCATTTTTAATGCATTTTTCAAATATGCCTACTTTCATCCTTCATCCAGGGGCACTTTTTAAGCTAAAATGGAAACATGCTACTTTTAAATTCTAGACAAAAGGCCCTGATTCAGCAAAGCATCCAAATACATACTTAAATGGAAATCCTATTAGCTTCAAGGGAATTATAAGCAAGACTTTAAATTATACAAGATGAGAGAAGAAGATAAACTATTGAAGATGAAAGTTGCTATCAGCTTTCCTTGAGTAAAGCATGTGACTGAGAACACAGGGAAATTCTTTGGAAAACTCCTTCAGAGCAATGAGTGGCTGCTGCCATCTGCAAATATCAACAATCACCACTTTCTCAAAGCAGAAATGGGCAGATGGCTTCTTTTTAACCCTTCTTTTCTCACTATGTCAAGCAATGTAAAATAATTAATACTTTTAGTTATTTTATTTTATTCTACCTTTCCACCCAAAAAGGTGCCAAGGTAGCTGAAAACAATAAAAAGGAAATGAAAAACAAAACCTGGCTTTAAAACATAGCATAAAAACAAATATTTTATTTTTAAATAAATAAATAAATAACTCAACAGTAAAACAGTTAAAAAAATAGCATGCACTGCAATGGTGGGATCTCCTTGAACAGTAGATCATCTTACATGCCAAAGGACTATAAGAATAAAAATGACTTTGGCAACTGAGACGGCAACAAAGAAGGAGCAACTCAGCTTCCCTTTTCCAGATAGCTCAGAATACAGGAGCAACCACCCATGAGATGCTCTCCCTCACCTCTCCACCAGATATGTTTCCAATGATGGTGGAACTTGATTTTAAAGGTGGTCAACGTTACCTCATTTTACATTATTTTCTGTGCTGAGAAATGCTTCTTCTGATCAGTAAGTTTTGTGAAGACTTTTTTAAAAAATGCAGTTCCTTTTCTGTTCTATTTTCCTTTTTGTTCATGGCTCTTGCTGTCCTTTGCTTCAGTTGCACATACAACTGTTTGGTTGCCCATACAATTGGAAATAGTTTTGTGAATAACATCACAGCATTAGGTCTGATATGATGACAACTGTATTGGTCGTTGCCATAGCTAAATGGATTCAGTGGCAGGATATGCAAAAGAGTCTGAACACTGTGAAAGTAAAGGAAGAGGAGAAAGATGCCTCACCCAGAGGAGCCAGCATAACAAAAACACATTGAACAGCAGCAATGCTATACACATGTTAGGTGGGTGGTAGGTGGGAGTATTATTTTCAGCTGTGTCAAATGTACTAATTTTGAGGCAATCACAGAATACTGAAGAACATTAGCTGCAGCCCTAGTAATGCTAAGCAATATATAACACAGATGAATAGGCTTAGTACCCATGAACATTCACAATGCACATTAAAAATTGAGCACAATAAGTAAACAAGAATTTCTAAAATAAAGTTTGGGAACAGAGCATTGTAAGGAAGATTATAAAGATCTGATGTGCTGTAGCGATTGGAGAGTTGGACTAGGACACTGGCTCTAATCCCCACTCAGCCATGGAGACCAACTGAGCAGCAATCGGCAAGTCACACTCTCTCACCCTTACAGGAAAGCTGTGGTAAAACCTCCTCTGAAGAAATCCAGCCAAGAAAACCCTAGGACAGCCAGCATGGGCTTGTCAAAAACAAATCCTGCCAAAGTAATTTAAATCATTCTCCCCCCCCCCACCAAAAAAAGACAAAAAACAATAACACAAAAACCCCAAACACCCTAGTTTTCAATTTGGTATCAATTTACCTGGATCTCAGCAAAACATTTGATAAGGTCTCCCATAATAGCAAACTGATTAATTGTGGAATAGATGGGAACACTATCAGTTAGATCCATAACTGGTTGGAAAACTATGCTCAAAGACTTGTTATCATTGGCTGCACTTCCTACTGGAAAGTAATCTCAAGTAGAATGCCACAGGGTCCTGCCCTATGGTCATTACTTGTAAACATTTTCTACAATGACTTAGATGACAAGTGGAAGAAATGTTTTGGGTGGCATGACTTTACATACTAGTTATGTAGGACACATGGATGTGCCCCTAAAGATAGGCACATCCTTAATAGCAGTTGAAAGTGAATTATTACTTATGATAATTAATGGTTCTCCCAAAGAACCCAGTTACCAGTGTGTATGTTGGGTGCATCTACACCAGGGGTAGGCAACCTTTTGGAGACCTGGGCCAGTTCCCCGAAGTCCAGGTCTCCACTGGGCCGAGGTGGGGGGGGATGGCGGCGCGCACCCTCCACCGCTGCACGCAACCTCCCTGCGCGCACTGCCGCTGCCGCAGCTGCTGCCATGCATGTCACAGATGCCATTTTGATTTTCAAAATGGCGGCCATGACGTGTTTGCGCATGCGCAGGAGTACTGCGCATGTGCAAACATGTTGCGGCCACCATTTTGGAGAACAAAATGGCGGCTGCCACTTGCGGCTGCCATTTTCATTTCCAAAATGGCAGCCATGACTCATTTGCGCATGCACAGTACTCCTGTGCATGTGCAAATGCGTCGCGGCCGCACAGAGGCAAGAACACACAGGGGCGGCGGCGGCAGGGGTCTGTCTGGGCCAGTACGTCCAGCAATCTGGGCCGGAACCAGCCTGGGGGGCGTAGGTTGCCGACCCCTGGTCTACACTGTAGAAATAATTCAGTTTGACACCACTTTAACTGCAGTGGCCCTACCCTACAAAATCTTGGGATTAATAGTTTTGCACTCTTTGGCAGTGAAGTCTAAAGACCTTGTAGAACTACAAATCCTGGGATTCCATGGGATGAAAGTACAGCTCTTAAAGCAGTGTCTAACTGCATTATTTGTACAGTGTAGATATGCACTATATCTATCTATATTACTATACAGAAGGAGAGGTAATTGACACAGCAATGTCAGTGATATTCATGCAAAGAGTCAGATGGTAGCAATTCAGTTAGTTTAGACAGATATTATTTAAAATGTTGGGGTAGTGTTGGGGAGCCAAAGTTGCATAAAGGGAAATTTTGGGAATCATATTCAGCTCAGTGTAAAATAATTGGCAAGCTGTTCAGTGTTGAAGTTTCAATGTCAGTGTGAATCAGACCTCCTTGTAGCAATATTCTTGAAAATTCTCAATCTATTTAACAAATCTGAATTCTTAGTAGATTTTGCAAATTATTTGTTTCTTTTTAACAATTGCCAAGGGTTTGATCTTCAACATGGAGGAAAACCATGTCTGCTAACCTGCTGTTGCTCTCTGCTGCATCACTTGTGAATGAGAGAGTGAGTAAGGAAAGGGGCAGGCAAAAAAAAAAAAAAAAAAAGATTGGAAAACATTGATGTTATTCCTAAATCCTGACATTTCACTCACCTATACATGAACATAACTGAGTGGCTAGCACACATATGGTAACAGCCCATTGTAATATCGACTTTTCCCCCCTCACTGAGATGCCAGGTACATTGATTTGTAATATGGCTGGCCTCCTCGTCCCACCAAACACCATTAAGAAAAGGTTAGAGTTGGATACAGTGTTGTGTCTCTTGAAAGCGACAGCACAGAAAGTTTTAGATTAACACATGAAGCAATCATTGTCTACCAGCAATTCCTTCAGGCTTTGCAAATATGCAGTTGGTTGAAGTGCTAAAAAATATGACAAACAAGCTCTTAATATTGGGTACAATCCAGTTGCTATTCCCAATTCAATTGACTACTGAGTGGTAAATTAGCAGCATAGTGATTTACCAGCATGGAGACCCAGTGTGGAACAAAGCATTGGACTACAACTTTGGAGACCAGGGTTTGAATCCCGGCTTGGCCATGAAAAACCACTGGGTGACCTTGAGAAAGTCACATTCTGCCAGCCTCAGAGGATGGCAATGGCAACCCTCCTCTGAAGAAACTTACCAGGAAGACCCCATGATGGTGTCACCTTAGGGTCACATAAATTGGAAATGACTTGAAGGCACACAAAGCAACAACAAAGCAACATTTATATCAATCCCATTGATTGAGGGCCTAAGCAGACTGGCAGAAATAGTGCACATTAAATTGAGGCACTGCCCTGGCTCAGTGCTAGGAAATCATGGGAACTATAATTTATTGTGGCACCAGAGCTCTCTGACAGAGAAGGCTCAATGTCTCAAAAAAAAAAAAATACAATTCCCATGATTCCCTAGCACTGAGCCAGGGCAGTGTCTCAATTTAATGTGCACTATTTCTGCCAGTCTGTTTAAGCTTTGAGTGGGTCTGGTCTGTTTCAGACTAGCAACTGGATTTAGCCGAAGGGAAAGCTTATCTATCCCTACAGGTGCTTATGGCCTGCAACTCCCAGAAGCAATCTTACAAACATAGCAAATGGTGAGGAATACTTGGAGTTGCAGTTCAACATCTGGAGGTACTCATGATTCCCATTACATGTAGCCCAATTATTTAAATATAATCAAAAAGGAAGCAATTTGGCTATCAGTGGTCATTAGTGTGGAAGTCACTGGATGAATCCACAAGTGTGAATTTGTTGGAATATGGAGGGATATACAGTCAAAGTAGAAATGTAGAGATGTGTGTGTGAAAATTTCTTATGCGAACAGTGTCTAACGAAAAACAAAGAGGACTCAGCTAGCAGGTGATTTGAAGCTATGACATGTGCCTGCAGTACAAAATAATAAAAACACTTTGAGCCTGAGAACATGATATTAACAGATAAACATATGAGCTCATTCAGTTCTCATGAAAACTAGGTCACATGGGGGATGACATACAACTCGAGGCTGGGTTGCAGCAGATCATCCAATCATCATAAACACCCAAAAGGAGGAGTATGGGAAGGGCCAGAAGTTCCTTTGTTCACTTATTGTTTATATACTTGCTATGTGTTCTTTTGAACGTAACTGTAACTATTCTATTGCTAATGCTGTAATTCTACAACAACATCTACAAGATGTGATCCTATAGTCTTTTGCCATCAGCAGGATGGATTGTATATTTTTCTTTTCCTGTTTTCTTTATGGAACAATAAAGCTTTAATTTGGATCTACAAAATGTGTCTTCATGGAAATAGCATTTCCAGGATGGCTGGTGAAGGAAGCTGGTTCCTGAACTCTGCTGCATTTCAATCACATCACACCCAAATTCCACAGAATTCTGTGGTAGGAAGCTCTTGAAGAGTGAAGCCAGCAATTCTAAGCATGCTTAATACAGAATAAATCCCCTTTAGAGTTTGGAAAAATCTATGTTAAATCATGGCTTCAAAAAGTAACTTTTCCAAGTTCTGTGTTTGAGACAAGCAGATTGTGTAAAACAGCCCTGTGCACACCTCTGGCAGTCACACTGAAGCAACCTCTCCTCTAAGGCAATTGCAGTAGCTACCAGTTTCAATGGCTACTGTCTCTACTTATATAGCAGTTTGTTTCACACAAATGTTTTGCCACATGGAGCAGAGCCCACAAGATTACAATGAGGGTTGTGGCTAAGCTGCTGATCTCATACGTGAACTGAGCCTCAGGCGAAAACAAGAAAGAGAAAAATAATCTAATCAGAGAGAGTTCCCTGAAGCCAAGACTACAGAGATGGTCTTTACTTTTTATCAGCAGATGGGATGAATAAAGTGACATGCTGGCAAATAATTCAGTCGCCTCATAAAACCCAGAGGCTATCTTGAACCTTCTGCTTCTGATGGAAGCTCCTGGTTTACCAAATGAAATGAAAAATAGAAACCTCCTCCCCCCCAATTTGGCATACAATTATCTTGTAGTGCTCATTACCATGTAGAAGATATTATGACAGCTAGTGGTATATATGTTGGTTGAAATATATGTAGCCTAGTGGTATATATGCGGGTATATATGTAGTTTTATTATATTCATATCTATGCATTAAAAGCATCCACTGTGAATTTTAATAGCATCCTCTGAACTAAAAACTAAACTGGCTCTCAGCTCTGCATGTGTCTCCACTGTTAGATGCATGTTATACTTGAATTCTCCCAACTTATTCTGAAGGGAAAATGGAAAATAAATAATATTCAAAACATATTTTTCAGTTTATGAGAACAGCAGATGATGGGTTGAATGGATGCTATGGAGAAAATGGTTTCTACATTCCTCCCTGACTTCACTGTTCTTAATTCAGTTTCGTATTTTAAAATTTTATTACAAATATAAAGTTGTACAAAACAATATGAATTGTCTAAAGACATGGACCACATGAAGAGCAGAGGAAACCAAAGGCCCATAGAAAAAGAGTGCGGGAGGCCATGTCAGGAAAGCAAGCAGTGAGAAGTAGGATTTACTGGCAGGGAGTAATGCAGCTTCTTTCTTGAGGTAAGGTAAGTTGGATACCCAGGGAGCAGAGTTGTGGTGTGCCCTCATAGAGGAGTGCTGAGATGTTGCACAGGCCAGCTATTGTTGGCAGTGGACCTCTAAAGAGGCAACTCATGCAGAATTTCACCACCTACAGTTATATCAGGGCTGGTTCAAGATGTTGTACTTCCTGAAGTCAAGGACAAAAATGCACCATCCTCTCTACTAGGGAGGGAAAGTTGTGGCCCTTCCAGTTACTGTTGGACTGCTACTCTCAGCACTCTTCATCATTGGCTTTGCTGCTATGGGAGTTACAGTACAACACCTTCTGGAGGGCTGCACTTTTATCCACCTTTGCAGTCTGCAGAGCTCAGCCAGACTGGCAGTTGAATCTTATTTCAATGCTACAAAATCTGTTAGGTTTCTCAACCACATCAGAGGACAGCAGGCTAGTTCAGGGGAGCTGGCCAGGTTGTTTGGCACACACAGCTATCACCCGAGGCAGTTATCTTACTCTGCATAATGATGGGGTTGGCCCTGGCTTGTAGGGAGCTTTAATGCTCACATTAAATGTTTTAATGTTCATGCATTAAACGCTTTAATGTTCACACATATGCATGAAGTTTGAAGATAAGGTAGACCATGAAAAGGGGATCTATCAAGTCAAATTTCTGACAGGTAACCTTTGTGGGACTTGAGCAAGGCACCTGCAAAGTTTGTGTTTTTTTCAAAAGCAGCAGAAACAGAAACAAAAACAAATTTCAAGAATTATTGACTGGTTAATTTTGGCAATTTGTGCTACTTTTCTGTGGCCACTATCCATTTAGAAAAGAGATGGGCAACTGTGCAACTGGCCACACAGCCCACTCTCATGAGTTATCCCAGTGCATCCTAGTGGCCTAAAAGAGAAATTACATCACTTCTGGGCAATATTTTTACCCAGTTTTCAGCAGAAGTAAGGACCTTTGCAGACTGCCAGAAATAGTGCACTTTAAATTGAGGCACTGCCCTGACTTAGTGCTAGGGAATCACGGGAACTGTATTTTATTGTGGCACCAGAGCTCTCTGACAGAGAAGGCTCAATGTCTCAGAAAAAAATGCAATTCCCATGATTCCCTAGCACTGAGCCAGGGCAGTGCCTCAATTTAAAGTGCACTATTTCTAGCAGTCTGCAAAGGCCCTAAGGCAATGAGGAGGTGATAGAAAAAGAGAAACTGCTATATGTTCAACAGTTTTATTTCATTTGGAGCCATTTTCACAATGGTAAAGTAATTACCTGAATAAAATGGTTCAAAAATGTAAAACATTTTTCAGGGGGGTGTCTTATGGGGACTGCCAGGAGAGTTCAGTGAGCACATAAATGGGGTTCAAGGACTGTGCTCTCCCCACCTTTGCTCTAGAGCATCAGTCAGCTAAGTCTGTTTAAATTTAAATAAGATCATATATGATAATAACAAAATTATACATATGGAGAGGGCACTTTTTTAAAAATTCTACTAGAAGCCCAACTGTTAATGTTTAGTAACACATTGTAGAGAAGCAGGGGAGTGATCAGAGGATGTTTTACCAGCAGTCCAATTGGCAAGATCTTTCAAATGAAACAATCTGCTGATCACCATCAAAGCACCGGACAGTGATCTGGGCTGGCATTATTGGAAACTTCTGTCTCTTGGCCCCTACTGCTCTCATCTCTTCTAAAGACAGTCACCTAAGATTCTTGGGGCGGGGGGGTGAGCAAACTTCTGATTTCAGAAGATGAAAAATTCTTTGCATCTTCCCCTGTTGCCCAGCTGGTGGAACTTTTCTCCTTCTGTTCTGAGTAAAACCACTCAGTGCTGCTTCATAAGGTGCTTGATGCTTACAAGTAAAGCAGAAAACAACCCTGGGATTTGCTTTCACCACAAAGTGGTTCCAGACAGAACCCAAAGTGCTAACTATTACACCATGTTGGAAATAGAAACAGAAGGTCAGAACCTCCCCCCCCCAATTGTGGTGGATTTGTGATGAGGCACAGAAGTACTGGATTTTGATCCATAAATTGCTTGGATGACATTTATAAAATAAAAATACACTTCAAATCTGAACTATTGTTACTTGTAATGATGGATGGACAACTGGAGAAGAAATATGGAAAGACTTTACAGTATATGACTACTGCTGTGAGAATAGTACATGTTCAGTGATGGAAAGATGCTTCTATTCCAAGATAAGAAGATTGGCTGACAAACATTCTTGAACTTGCTGAGATGAGCAAATTGATAATGTTGATTAAGTAAAAAGCTTTGATTAATTTTAATAAAGATTGGGAATTGTTTCTTTTACACATTCTTATTGGGGACATATATCAACTTTAGGATTTGTTAAATGAATTATGTTGGACTAGGTAGTGGAAGTAATGGCTTAATGGAAGTATAAAAAATTAGAGAGAAACAATAATCAGTTATAGAGGAGGAAGTCACTAGGCTTTTATGTTAAAGGTAGGTTTAAGTGGTTTGTTACTGTGTATTCTTTGTAGTTTTTGTATAGTTGTTTAAGATATTTGTATAGCTTAATATTTAAAATATTTAAGATATTTTGTATAGCTCAGACTGCCAATCTTCTATTTAATACATAGCAACAATAACTAGAGGCAATTGATCTCCCAGCCTAAAATACATACACAATTCATAAAGATACAAATTAACAAGCAAAACAAACAGAAAATTAAGAAAACTTCCTCAACAAAAGGAAATTAAAAAGAGAATGATGCAGAGAGATAAACTCAGATGTAGTGATGCCTACCTTGCACCACACTCTTTCACGATCTGCTACTAACATAGCTAAAATTGGTGAATGAAGAAAGAGATTCATTGACTATATAGCATTATATAACCCAACACAATAACCACAGTGACTGGTGTGTTGGTGAGGTTCTTGATAAAAGAACATGACAGAGCTAATGGGGAAAGTCCTGCTTCACACACACACACCCTTCTGCATCACAACAGTTTTGGCATTTTACTTGTATAGACATGTTGGAGATAATGCCATCTGGCTTCTTGCACTTATTTTTTAATGTTCAGCTCTCTAGACTGGTCTAAGGTGTCTCATACTGTGCCATTCCACTCTGGAACAGAATTGGGCCAAGCTGATTCTCTCTAGAGCTAATACAAATTGGTCTGAATCAGTTCATTTAGTTATTCAGGGTTTGACCAAATAGCTTGTACAGCCCTAGTTAGTAGTACATGAGTAAACTTGGCAGGGTTTCATTTAAAAAAAAAAGTTGCAGCCAATATACCAGATTAAAATGGTAAAAGGCAGTCTTGGTAGCCCATGTAACCTGCACTACCCCAGACAGGAAGACCTCTAAGACTATTTGTATCAGCTTGGACCTTCAGGAAGAATGCAACTTCATCCATGACTCCTCCATCCAGATCAGCTGGTTTCCTATCAATCATCAAGATAGATATCTCTAGATTAAGTTTCTGTTTATTCACTATCATCCCTTCCAGAAGCATCTCCAGACATCTGTCCAAGATTTCCATGGCATCTTGGATTTATAGGCATAAAACAGATAGAACTCATTTCATCTGTAGGTCAACCTTTATCAGACTACTGACAGGGCTTCCATGGCAGCAAGTGTGCTTCTAAGAGCTGTGGTCACATCCAGCAGAGAGCTGTTCTATGCCCCCCACAGGGCTGACATCTGGTACAAATGTCTTATTTGCCTTTGGGGCAGTTTGGATCCCTATGCATCTCAATTCAGTTTATGCTCTTAAAATGTCCTCAATTATGCCAGTCTGAGCCTTGTAAAAACAGTGGGGTATTAATGAGATTATTTGTGGAAATAAGGCTGACACGATTATCCTCCATAGCACTAAATGGAAATATGTTGTTGTTTTTCTTCTTGTTACTAAAGCCTCTAGCTTCATGTTCTCATTTGAACTTATGTATAAGTTTTGGGTGACTGTTCAAACAACATTGTGTAAAATGTACATGCAGGCCACACTTTTAAAAGGATATTCACTTCTTTAAAATGGTTTTGCTGTATACTTAACATTTTGCGATCAAGATGTGAGTACTTGAAGCTGTTACTAATTGTTGCTCTACAGCAACCTTAAAGAAGAATGTGCAGTACTCCGTCATTTGGATATCCCTCCACTAGCTTGCATTGACCTAATAAAAGGTATCTTTTTTTTTTTTTTGGATTAACAAGGCAATAGTATCTTGTATGTAAACATGCAGCAAATCTACTGGGAAAAGGATCATTCATTATAGACTGAATTGTATCACTGAGGATGGGGAGAGGCAGAGGTGGAAGACATGCTTCATTTGTCTTAAAGGAGGAAGGAAGTAAGCGTTTCCTTGTGAGATTTCTGGCTAGCAATGGAGGCAGTGGGGACACATTTATGCAATAGCAGTGACAAGCTGGCTGGCCTTCCACAATGCCTAGTTGGTATTGATCGGCTGTTTACTCTCATTAAGCAGCTGAGAAATGCAACTACAGCCACTTGTCAGCAGAGGTTGCTCTGCTGCCCCAGTGGAACATTAAGAATTGTAGCAATGTCTCATAATACAGTTTCTTGGTCACGACTTCAAAGGAATGCTACAGGACTGCAGAATCCAAGCTGTGGGTGCTGAAGATTCTGAAAAGGAATACTTTTGTACTCAGTGGGGTCTGATATTGCTGAAAAAATATATATTTAAAAGCCACTCCTTAACAATCACTCAAACTCTAATCTGGCCCAGAAAGAAAATCAAGGGCAGAATTGTACAGATAGGCAATGGCTTAGCTCTGAATGGGTGGGATCACTATGGACAGAGATGAATTTTCAGAGTTTTGGTTTTTCAAGTAGATTTTTTTAAAAAGCAAGCAAAATGTATTGCCTACTCACTCCCAACCCTCCAGTTTTGCAATATAAAAGTTCATCTAATGCATACATTTTATTCATCATGATGAGTATTGTATCAGTGATTGAAATAAGACATTGTTGTAGCGTCCCTTCCAATCCTTTTCAACTTATGGTGACCCTATCATGGGGTATTCTTGGCAAGATTTGTTCAGAGGGGGTTTGCTCTTGCTTTCCTCTGAGACTCAGAAAGTGTGGCTTGCCCAAGCCTACCAATGGGTTTCCATGACTGAGTGGGGATTCAAACTCTGGTCTCAAAACTCATGGGGGAAAACCAGAAGCCCCTTTTGCTCAGACATCTGTCATTGAAAATGATTGCTATCAAAGATTTCACAACAGGGTAAATCATTTTGGAATAAGGTTGCCAATTTTAAAACTGACTGCAGTAGCTATGCCTCTAGCAGCAAATAGTATTTAACTCCATATTGTGAAAAATTATTAATGCTTCACTTGCCATATCTGCTCATCAAGCTTCCAATAAAGACAGAAGAGCAGCCCAGGAAAGTTTATCTTTTCAGCTGCAGCCTTGTTTTGGAGTGAGCATCTGTTGTCATTCTATGTACGGTATCCACAGTTGAAGAACAAGGATACATTACAAATGAAAAACAAGAGAGGAAGAATGACAAGAACTTCTGGTTCTAATGAAGGAGTATGAATGGCTGTCATACCAAGCAGCATTGTTTATATAATTAGTTATCTTTGAAGCATATGGATTTTTAGCAGGTATGGGTGAGGTATGGCCTTTCAGCTGTAGTTGAACTGCAACTCCCATCAGTCCTAGCCCATTCACCTTGTTTTCAGTAAGTTAATTGATAGGATAGCATGAAAGACCATTTTCTGTTTATCAAAAAAGTGAAAGAAGATGCTACTCCAGAGTAAAATTCTGTATAGCATCCCCACCTCTCTCCTTTTCTCAGAGGTAAATTTGCAAGCATCCCTTTATATTCTAACATACATCTCTTAGCTGAATCAGGTGGGTACATGTTAACTCTTTGTACAAATTGTGCATTTTTTACATTGAGTACAGGAAGGTAACATGTAGCTACTTCCACTGCTGTTTTTGTTGTTCTACAGCAATATGTAACCAGAGGAAAGGAGGAGGAAGGAACTGAAAGGAAAACCATAGCTGTGGATTGAAAATGGCACAAACTATCCTGACAGTAAGAGTTGCTTGGCAGTGGAGTATGTTGCCGTGGAGAGTGGTGGAGTCTCCTTTTTTGGAGGTTTTTAAGCAGAGGCTGGATGACCATCTCTTGGGGTGCTTTGAATGTGAGTTCCTGAATGGTAGAATGGGATTGGACTGGATGGTCCTTGAGGTCTCTTCCAACTCTATAATTCTATTCTCCCTTTCATGTATACAATCAAGGGATGCTAGTATTGTCAACTGATTCCTTCATCAGAAGAGATGGCTGCTTGTTACCAAGGTCAGATGCACCCCAGGTCTAAGAGCTGGTTGACACATACATATATGTCCCTTCATGATTCAGGACTCCACCAAACTATGTATGTGGAGAGTGTGGATGGTACATAAATGACATGTGATCTGGTAGAAATTCTGCTACTGAAGTGAAGCAGGCATGAACCTATGACCTGGCTCTGAATTCTTTAAAGAAAGACACAGGGACTGGAAGTTTGGAAGTTCAGCCTGTGGCATTCAACAGGGGATTGCTCTTCCTTTCACAATTCACCCTGTGCAGTGCAATCCTATGCAGGGCCTTCTGACAAGCTGGTCCCACTGAGCTGAATGAGGCTTACATCTAGGGATATCAGATGCAACCCTAATGAGGAGCACAAGAATGAACCTCACTTGAAGATGCATTCCTCCCGCAATGGCCATGCATGTGTGGAGGAGGGTCAGAAAAATAGTTAAATTCCTCATTTGTACATGAAGAGAGTCAGTGTGGTGTAGTGCTTTGAGTGTTGGACTATCGGCCTCGGCAGACGACTAATAGAGTCGTCTCCGAGGCCTGGAAGAGGAGGGGCAGCCGCATGAGCGGCGCCCCTTCCTCTTCCTGAGGTTGCCTTCGGAGCTGCCGGCCCTCTGCACGGCTGGCGCTTCCGGGGCAACATCCCGCCGCAGCGTCCTCACACGCTGCAGCGGAAGAGTCAGGGAAAGTGTGCCCGACGCGTTTAGGGCGCACTTTCCCTGACTTCTAAAAGAAGTACCAATTTGGTGCTCCTTTTAGGGTCGCCGCAGAAAGCGCCGCCATGTGGCTGCCATGGCCCCACGGTACTCCGGACCAGGGCGTCCTGGACGCCCTGGTCTGCTTAGGCCCTAAGACTTTTGAAACCAGGATCCAATACCCACTGAGCCATGCAAACCTACTGGGTGACCTTGGGCAAGTCATGGTCTCTCAGACTTAGAGGATGGCAATGGAGAACCTTCTCTGAAGCTCTTGCCAAGGAAACCCCGTGATAAGTTTGTCTTAGGGTCGCCATAAGTTGGAAACAACTTGAAGGTAAACAACAAAGAGATGCACATTCGTAAGGGACATGAAGAGCATTTCTCTCAAGTGACACCCATCCACACGCTAGTGAAGACAGATGTCACCACAAAGGAGGAGAAGGCAGCACAAAATGTAGGCCATTGAAGAAAAATGTAGGGCATGACCAAATAAAAGTTTTTAAAAAAACCCCCAAAACCACACCACTCTTATAAATATAAATTCATGCTTCTTGGTGCTGCTCCAAAGACAGGACACTTGCGAATTCCTCCTGGAGAGAAGGTTGAAATGTAGGCCCTGCCCTGGACACATGGGGGACGTCTGGTCACCCTGAGGGCCAAGGCCCAAGACTGAAAGAAGGAGGGAGGGCCTCCTGAGGTGGACAGGAGGAGGAAGGACTGGACAACGGAGGCACACAACACGTCTCCACACCTCAGACACACCCCTAGGAGAGGTCGACTGCGGACTGTGTGTGTGTGTGTGTGTGTGTGCAACTTCCACGCAGGAGAGTGTCTGTGGAGAAGCCACGCACAGCCAGAGGAGGCAGAGGTAAACAGAGCCCAGGGAACACACATGCGGCGCCGCTCTTCTTACTGAGGCAGGCTGGCTGGGGATGCTGGTGCTTGGCAGCCCCTCCTGGCCTCGAGGTTCCTGCCGCTGGCAGGCAGACTGTTGTGGGAACACTTTGGACATCGCTCGCAGCGCCTCGGTCTCACTTCGCACAGGGGCAGGCAGAGGTGGAAGGGAGCCTGAGCCTTTGAGCTTTCCTTCTCTCTAACCCC
>CM034703.1:119289999-119300661 GCA_020142125.1 Phrynosoma platyrhinos
TGACCGTGCTTTTTAATTGTGAGTTTTCCAGGATGTTTGTTTTGTGTAGATAGAGAGGAGAAGGATTGCTAAAGGTAAAGCTGCCAAGGCAGAACTCCTTGATCATCCATCCCTTGCTTTGGTGTACTTCCACTTGGAGTTAGGCTGCTCATGTTTTCCATATGCATTTCTTTCTTTCGTTGGAGGTTGGTTTGATCCTCTTTTCGGCATTTTACGGGCATCCTCTGCCAAATTTCCCCCGAAGGACTGCAGGAGGGAGCTGTCCACACTAAACAGTGCTGATGTTGAGTGAATGACGTCGGGATTCCCCAGGACTGGTGGATAGATGTCACTGTAAAACAAGGGAAATACTCTGCAGGGACCTGACATATTGGCTGGTATAAAGGCTGAACATTTCTCTACAGCAGGGTTTTGTTTTGATTTGTTTTTCTTGCGGTGCAGAGGGAAAGCAGAGTGCTGTTTCAGCCCACTGTACTAAGACTTAGAGTGATTAAACAAGACAGAGAAAGGATTTGGTTAGCTACAAAAACAGAAATGGACACAGACGTAACTTGGGGGGAAAAAAAACAGTGGGGGAAAAACTGAGAATACCAGAATCCTGTTTGCTTTTGTCGATTCATAAGCCCTGATGTATGTTTTCATAACAGTATTGACAATAGTAAAGCGTCAAGCCTTTGTGTGACTTTAATTCAACTGTTCTGGGCTCTCCTACAATATATAAAGCATGTTGAAATAGGTAGTTCTTTTCTGTTGACAATCATTTTGCCATTGCGTTTCCAATGTCACATTCCATGTAAATGGTTTAAAACATCAGAACGCTTCAGTAGTTGTGGGAGTGCTGCTAATATTGCAAATATTGCAAAAACAGAAAATGTAAAAGGCAAGTTAGCTATTAACAAGTGGAATGTTGTTTTATCTTCATCTGTATATCTGGAATATATGAAAATTTATAGCATTTGTAAGTTATTTTCAGTCAGAAATTTGAATTTTAGAGCATATGGTTTGGTGTTCATTAAATGAGTGTATCTGTTGCTGATTAAGTGCTGAGATTACACAGACATTTTTCTTTATTCATATCCAGTGTTTTACCCCTTGTTCCCAGGAATAAGGACAGTATACTAACATTTATCTGTCAGTTCCCACCTTCTTATATATACAGAGACATTATTCTTATATTTACAGTATTTGTTTTACCAGCAAAATACTGTGAATGATCATTGCATTTCAGAGTCAAATATTAAATATAGCTTCTGTTTTCTTTAACATACTATTCTGCCTCTTTTCCTTAGTCTACAATAAAGTAAGTTTGCTCAGCCTCTGGAATGTCTCAAAATTTGATTTTGATTTTCATAGACATTGAGCTCCAAATACTCGTTATTGTAGTGTGACCCCAAACTTACTCACACTAAGGATTGAGGGAAACATTCATTTATGACAGTGTTTCATTAATAATGCACTGCATGAGAATATCAGAGGGCAACAAATTGTCTGGTTCCAGGCCCTGCAACTTAATTCTGTTATTGTGCCACATCACGGTTAAGAAAATATAACTATGGTTTAGTGTGAAGGCTGAATAAATATATAATGGTTTCAAACTAACCAATAATCCAGAGGCCAGTTTTGAAGAATGCTGTTTATTTATGCTTGCAAATCTGAATGTGCTGTTTATGGTGTGACATGGTGACTGAATTGATCCAGTGTGTTAATTGTCATTATACTGCATTTGAAGTTGACTAAAGCCTGGAATGATGAGCAGATGAAAGTCAGAGCAGAGTTTTGAGGTAACTATGCTTTGCCTGCTAGTACACTGAAAAGCTCAGTGTTTGGATCCCAGTCAGTGATAGGGATCCATGTTGTCTGAATTGAGCCACTATATGACCAGCTAGCTCACAATAATATATCTTCCAGTTGCACTATTTATAATATATTATTAAAATGCATTTAACATACAAAAGTCCAGTGTTGCATATGGGCATGGTGTTAGAGAGCCAAGAGTAACATTTAAAATCAGAAACATAAAACAACACAAATTGCTTTCAGCCAAGTGCTTAATTGTCTGTCCCTCTCATCTTCACCCCATACCTGTAAAAATCTGCATTGTTTCTCCTCTTGGTTCAGGGTTGGAGGAGAAAGGAAGCTGAATATGGCATTTCAAAACTGTAAGCCTGTCTTGGAAGAGGAACTATTATTCTCACTCCCCACCCCTGTGCTTGCAAATCTGGCATCATATATCTCTACAGCTTAAATGTAAATGTTAATGATGTGATTAGTCCTTACTCAAAATAAGTACTTTCATTGCCTTCAAAGATATAGATTATACATTAGATTGAGGCAGAGGAAGTACACCCTTTCTCATAATGTGGTAACATTCATACAAGCTGTCTAATGAAAGGGAAGCCCAGAAAATACTATCTTCACATTTATCTCCCTGCCTTTCACTTTAGAAATGATTAGAAGGGGGTATCCTCCTGTTAGCTGTGCAGAGTTCACAGCATTAGAATTTTATGTTTCCAGCACTGGTAGTAATGCCAGCTACCATGTATTTGCCCTTTAATAAATATTTCCTCCACACTATCTCTAACAGTGGCTCATCAATCAGTTTTCTAGGGAGAAATGCTTGATGCTACTGAGGTGCAGTGAATGGGAGGGGAAGAGGAATTCCCTCTTTTACAACAGAAGGTGGCAATGAAGGTTTTTTGGGAGAGGTCACCTCAGCATTTTATGAGTGCCACGTTCCTGACAACCTGGTGGCTCTTGCTGTCAGCTAGTCAATCAGTATCAGTGTACCAGCCCAGTGCCACTCAGACTGAGGCGACCTTTATTTCCATATTCCAAGAATTACTGAGAATAATTCACCTTCCCTTCCCAAACAGCCTGATGTAGCATTTCACTAGTTCACTGGGACTTTACCAGTTACCTATGATTACCACTCTGAAATAATGTACTTAACTGTGGAGAAGACAACATTAAATCTTTTTCTCTGATGCATTGGTTTCCTGATTCATGATTTTTTAAAAAATGTAGTGAGGCATTCAGGAATCTATTTCCCACACCTGCAGTCTGAACTGTTACAGCTGAGAAGAAGAATTACTCAGTCTGCCATAATCTGTGGATCAGGTGTTACCAAACACAGGCATAAACAGATGTTTTACATATCTCCTGATTATTTCATACATTTCTAGCATTCATTCTGGCTTTCTAGGCCTTTTTCATGGCTCCTGTTCCATTGTCCTACATAAATTCCATTGCCCTCTAGTTCTGCTTTGTTTTTTTCAAGAAAGGGTTGGGGCAATGCCATACAGTTGATTAGAGGGAACCATCTGGTCCATAGTTTTTATGACTGGACTCTAAATGAGCTAAGAAACATCTGTGTGCTGCTTTCTTGAATCCGTGCAAAGCAGCCTTAACTCAATCCAAAACTGAAGTTGGCATTTTCTTTTTGTAACTTTACATTTTGTTCTCTCCTCAAGTAAAGAGATTTGCATACAAGAGATGACTCATTAATAGGATGCATGCCTTTTGTTTGTGTTTATATATATTTGGTATTCATATAACAGTTTTTTGCTGTTGATCTACTGTCTTTGAGGCAACTGGCCATTGGTATTTTCAGGAGCTTTTAATTTGAGTTGACCGTACAGTTTTTTGCTGATAAGATCTAGCAGAAGTGGTTTGATTGGGTGGGTCCACTATGTAAGGTGGAGGTGTCTGTTGTCTTGAAGAAGGCTGTAGTATACCAGATCTAGAGGTATGTGAGCACTAATATCACCTTGAACAGGTGGTGTTTGGGCAGCTTCAGATTTTCTTGGAGGAATGCCTATCCTGTACTACTTCATAGATCTCTTGGCAGCTTTTTAACCATTGTTCATGGGACCCTACTGGATCAGCTCCATCACATGGGAATGGAAGGCACTGTGGAGCAGTGGTTCTGTTCCTATTTGTGGGGTCAGTTCCAGAAAGCAGCATTGGGAGACTACTGTTTACCTGCATGGATATGTTCAGATTCATTGCTACAGTGTGTCATAGAATTCTTTCTTAGCCTCCATGCTGTTTGATATCTGTATCAAGCCCCTGGTGGCAGTCATTAGGCATTTTGGGATTAAGGGTCATCAGTATGGTGATGGAAATGGAGGATTGAGGCTGAGGCTGCCGGATGCATCGGCCCTGATCCTCCCTTTTGCCGCCTCAGAAAGGAGTGCCAAAATGATGCTCCTTTCAGAGGGGGCAAATAGGCCACCCCAAGAGCCACTGCGCAGCTCTTCTGCACCCCTTCCAGTGCAACGTGTCAAAATACTGCGCTGGAAGGATGTTCAGATGGCGTGCACCATGCTTAACGGCACGTGCTGTCAGAACATCTTCAGGGAGGGGTTGGGGCAGCTGGCGTGCAGCTGCCCCTCCTCTTCCCTGCCTCCAAGACAGCACAAAGGACTATCTGTAGAGACCCTCAGTTCTACTTCTCTTTATGAGCTGGAGTTGTGCAGGTGTTGGGCCACTGCCTGGATGCTATAATGGGCTGGATGAGTGTCAGTAATCTGAAACTGAATCCTGATATGACAGAGGCTCTGTGGATTGATGGTTCTCAGGTTTAGGAACTGGATACCCTACCTACCTTGGATGGGATAGCACTTTTCCTGAGGAAGCAGGTACACAGTTTGCCCAACCACCACCTGTTCAAGGTGATCCACCTTTCTCCCTGGAACTCCAGGTACATTTTGTGACTCAGACTTTTTGGGGCCAGCTTCAACTGGTCCACCAGTCTTTCCTGGGAAGAGATAACAGCCACAGTAGTCCATGCACAGGTAATGTTCCCAATTAGGCATGGCAATGCAGTCTATGTGGGCTGCTCTTGAAGACAAATTGAAAATTATAGCCAGTGTAAAATGAAGCAGCTAGACTGTTGACTGAAATACGATATGAAACCATATAATGCCAGTTGTAAAGGAATTTCACTGACACCCAGGATGCATCTAATATATTCAGGTGCTGGTGACAACACTCAAAGCCTTAAATGGCTTGGTATCTTGATAAATGAGGGAGTGCCTTTTCCTTTATTCACCTCCCTGAGGAGTAAATTCTAATGGAGGGGCCCTGCTTGAAGGACATGGGTGAGGGCTTTTCCCACTATGACACCTCAGTTATGGAATACCTTCCCCTCAGAAGCCTGATTGGCACCAACATTAGTCTAATTCTGTTACCAAGTCATTATTAAAGACTTACTAAAGTCTTTGAGACCTAAGTGATTTATGACAGTTTTATATGTGCTATGGTTTGTATTGTTTTAAATGGCTTTAACTGGTTTTTACGTTGCCTTATTTTAAGTGATAAATTATTTAATATGCATTCAGTCTTTTAGAAATATCACCATTGTTTTAAATTATTCTGATCCTGGGAGAAAGGTGGAATGAAATAAATGAAATACAATAAATAAAATAATTTGATTTTATTGTATGTTGCCCTGAGATTTTTGGATATAGGGTGAAATATAAATATTTTAATGAATAATGCAACTATTTATGTAAAAAATAAAATATTGAAATATTTTATGTCAATTTTTAAAGAGATTTCTTAAATGCTCTGTCAAGTGGTAAACTTCAATAGTAGCAGTCACATAACTGTCGGTTTTATGTATAAGACTATATCGGCTCAAATACTGTGCTTGAGTATAGCAATATTTATTTTTACATTTGGTAGATGAGCTATTTAATTTACTTGAAAGTGTTCTGTTTTATGTTGAAACCCGGTAGCTGTTGTTGTCCCATCACTATCTTGTCTCATCTAGCAGTGTATAACTGAAATACAGTCACCTGGGAAATGTCTCTTAAGCAAATTCACTTTAAAAAGGCTTTTGAAAAGCTGGCTTCCTATTTACCCACACTGGGGAGTATATTTTTATCTCTATATGCTTGGTTAGATAGACTCAGTACTAATGAAATTGACATGCATACCCTTGAAGACTCAGGAGTTAGATACAATTCTCAGAAGGTTTGAGGTTAACAGACTTGTATTCTTTTTTTGTTTAACAATGCAGTTTGAGAATAATGCTGTAAGTATTACTGGCCTATGCAATTTTCTAGTCAATAATGAAAGCAGGATTATGACTAAAACCATGTTTTTGAAATACTTGACTGTGGGGCTGTAAGCAGTAGTTTAATCAACTGAAGCTTTAGTTGACTGATCTATGGGGACTATGGAAAAAGGATCAAAGTTAGGGCAATGCCCTCCTCTCCCCATATGAATTCTGTCATCCTCATGAAATTTTCCTTTAGTCTTCACATTTTTAGTTTTGCAAAGAGTGAGACATTGAAAATTTTTCACATCTGAGACTCTTATATTTCTTATTGGGGGTAGGTTCAATGATTTAGGGACATAACTGATCAGTCAATGAGTCATTTAACAAGCAGATGATTAACAAATGAAGATGCATCATGGATACTCTCTGTTATCAAATATCATTTCCATATTATTCAACAAAAGTAAACACTAAAGGTACCTCATATGGCAATTGCACTTGATCTCAAGTGAGTACAGTGGGGTGCATATAGGGGGATGTGAGGTGGCCCCAGAGAAAGGATTCCCCCCCTCTTTCAGCAGACCTTACAATTGATATATTATGGGTAACATTCTTTTCATGAAACAATGTAACTACCTGTAGTGTCATTAGATGGGAGCAGACAACACATCTTACTTATTCTTTCCACATAGTGTTTACTCATTACATCTCAAATGTTGTTTTTCGAGATTTATTAAGACAGCTTTATTGGTGTTCCCTATTTTAAAGTACATTTTGGTAGAACAATCAAATTAATGAAAATGTAAAATGTAAATAATTTCATGTGTAACTCATAAAGTAATGCATAATGAGTAACATTTTCCACTAAAAAAAGATGTTTTCCCTCTTCTAAACTCTGTATACCAAAGGTAGTAGGTGACTTTGCTGACTTGAGGAGTTCTCTGGTTTTTGAGGACTTGGCCCAATACTTTAACAACAGACATCTGGAACATGTTCCAGATGCTGATCTGTAATTTCCTTCCACCCTAATCATTTATTATACTTCTGGGTTTTTTTTTTCCAAGGAGAAACAAATTTTCAGGGTGGTATGTAACTAAGATCCTTGTGCAACAGCACACTTGTGTATTATTTGTGCATATGTGTAAATATGCATTGATCCTTAGCATTGAATTCAACAACATTTAGAAGTCTGTTACAGTGGGAGGATAGGTGTCAGGATTTGGAATCTGACAGCAGGAATAAAGAACACAGGGTTTATCATAATTTCCAACTATGTGACTGAGAGACAGGTAAAAAACAACTTAAAAAAGAGGCAGAAAAACACAATATATATTTTTAAAGAAACCTAGTTTTTTTCTGTCATCACAGACCTTACTGTAAGTAGAACAATTTTGCAGGACTTGTTAGGAAAAGTGTCCCCATATTCTAGAATTTCCAATTTCCTCTCAGAAACATTGGTGAATGCTTGGTAGAAACTAGCAGTTAGCTCTGCAGGGAAAGGAAGGGTTCCGAGTTCTAGGAGAATATGGAGCATCTGTTTCATTTTTCTTATTTTTATCAGATCATCTTTACACTAGCTAACTTTTGCATTGCTTGAATTTTATTGTGGATCTGCACATTTTCTGTATGCAAATATTCTGTTGTCACAGAGCACTAATGGATACAACAACATTGGACTACTTAGTAAGGTTGGTACAAGCCACAATCTCTTTACCATGCCTTTGCTGCCACCATTTTATTTTGATGAGGTAGATAAAATATTGATTAGGTGGTTAAGATGCTGACTCTGATGACCATAAGTCACCCAGTTGGCAGTTCAAGAACCAAGTGCTGCATAACGGAGTGAGCTCCTATCACTAGTCCCAGCTTGTGCCAATCTAGCAGTTCAAAAGCATGTAAAAGTGCAAGTAGATAAATAGGTATCACTTTGGTGGAAAGGTAGCAGCTTTCTGTGTGCCTCGATATTTAGTCATGCTGGCCACATGATCATGGAGTTGTCTTTGACAATTCTGGCTCTTTGGCTTAGTAATGGAGGTGAGCACCACTCCCAACAGTTGGACATGACTAGACAATCATGTCAAAGGGGAAACCTTTACCTTTACCTTTACCTAGATAAAAATACTGTCAAGTCAAAGCTGGGGATAATGGGATTATGGTTTATGGGGAGGAGAAAGATTGCTCCCTTGCCCTTCTATGTCTGCTATGATAATATTTTCAATGAATATAGTGCTCATTGTACTTCACAAATTGTAAAAAGAACGATACTGTACAGTAAAGAGAGCTTAGTGGTTTCTGCAGTCAGATGTTAGTTGCTTATTACTAATGAACCATACTGAAACCAAACTCTTATTTATGCAAATTTGTGTGCTACTGGGTTTATACTATCTTTGTATTTCAAGGGTTTCCACATCTTACAAAATTTTCAAAAGCACCACCATTAGGTCAGAACAAGTGGCATTTATTTAAGCCACCTGCCAGACTAGGGAAACTCTCTTTTAGAACAGTGTAGGGAGTCTAAATCTAGCAGCCAGACTGTCAGTAAAAGCTGTCTCAGAGATCACTCTAAACCTCTTACTGACTAGCAAAATGTGTGTCTTTTTGTGTGTTTCAAATAAATTTAGAATTGAGGTGGTGGAAAGACTGCTCTCATGTTTTACAAAAGAAACTCCCTGTGCATTCGGAATGAGCATGACAGAGAAAAATTTCTATTCAAAGTTTCTTATTGATATTACAGTTATGAATGGCTAAGATCCTACAAAGTCTGCAGTGGCATAGTACAGTAACAGATACAGCATATAAAGATAGTGATAATGTGTCTTGCCTCTTTCATTTCTGGACTGTAGGGGTTTGATAAAGCTGCTTGAGTACATCTGATCTCTGAAATAAGTACCATATGGATGTATCCTAGGTAACAGAAATGTCAGATTGCACATTGTACTGACAAACTGTGTGTGCTGGAGATGCTTTTAAGAATGTAAATAGTACTGCAGATTAAGTGAATGATTACATGACTGCAGTACATGCTACTATTTGGGCCTCCTCCCTTGAGGTAAGCTGATAGAGTTCAGTACATCTAATTTTCTGAAGAAAATCAGCTAAATTTTGTTTTGTGTATGAGTGATTATGGAGATAGATCAATAGAATTATTTTGGCTTTAAAAAAGCCATTCTAATATCTGTTACATCAACAAAGGTTTTAATCACTTAAACTGGTCAGTTATGAACCAAATAATGTTCTTTAGGAAGTCTGCCGTCTGTTGTACTCTGTATTGTCACTATTAATTATAAATATCAAATAGGATTATTTTAAGATTTATTGGAAAAATATAAATGAGGATTAAACAGAGATACTTTTTTGATAGTGTCAAGTCAATCCTATTGTTCAACTAATAGTTTAATTTAGTTCCCATTGTAAAGGTACTTTTATGGATTTCTGATAATGGACATAATTATCTACTTGAGATTGTGAATGTTTGTTATGTCTGGTGACACATAGAAGTAATCATGTGCAGTGTTCTGGGACTGTCTCACTATATTCCTGTCTGTACCAAGATTATCTTTAGAAATGCAGTGAAAAATCTAAATTGCAATTTACAATGATTATTTTGTCCTCAACAGAAAGTGAGTCCTAGAAAACATAGAGTGTCTTAAAATACCTAACATGAACACATTCTCAATGTGTACAACCTGATCATTTTTTTTTAAAAAAAGAAAACTTAATGAGGAAAAGTTATGTTAAGAGTCACTTCTTCTTAGGATTTAAATTAGTTTTTTTTTAAGTGAGTTGCATCAATTTTTAATGTTCACACTTCACTTTGCCTGGTTTTACTAAATTTAGAGGTCTGTTGCATTTTGTACTTATAAATGATGAGATTATTCTGAAAACTGAGACAGTTTTTACATACCTCCAACATTTTACAGGTGAAAAATAGGACGCTTGTGGCTAAGCAACATCTGTGTGAATCAAGATGGCAAAATTTCTTATTGAGAAGAGTAGATAAGCTAAGAGACGTTGCAGCAGTTGGCTTCTACCAGAACTTTTTGGGAAGGGCAAAATTCTGCCCTTTCTCTCATCCCTCTCTGCACAATAAGCTGAGTACAAATTGCTTTTGAATTTTGAACTCTGCTTGCACTTGAAATAAGCCAAGGACAAAGGGGGGGGAAGTGGGGGAAAGAGAGACAACCTGATACATTTAAAAAGCAGCTAAAAAAGTAGAATGATAGAGGATTCATTGGAGCTGTTTCTGCCAAATAGAGACAGTTTGAGGGTATACTTTTAACCCAGAGAGGTATGCCACTGAGATTGAAACACCCCTCAGGTTATTTCAACAATCTCAAACTTCATATACATTTACATATACATAAATACACACACTCCATCACAGCTATGTAGAAAAAAATCCACACATATCTCATGAATATGAAAAACTTCCCCAAGCAAGCTTTAATAAAATAAAACAACACACTTTCTGCAACCATGCAGCAAAGCAAATGTAGAAATAAGTGAACTGTATGTTCAGCAGTGTTTCACAGTTTTGTTTACTTTGTTGCTTTTGGCTGTAAAATTTCTATATAAAATATAGATTAAAATAACAGGAAAAAAGAGTAATCATAAAATCTGTTTCTCAGAGTCAAACTGTTTCTCCTGCAGTTGGG
>CM034703.1:119322234-119332993 GCA_020142125.1 Phrynosoma platyrhinos
GCTGGGGCCAGGGCAGGCACAGATATTATTGGGTGGGATTCAGCCATAAGTGTGCCACAACTCTTGTTTTACAGGCAGGCAATGCCATATATAGATGACTTTTTGTGGTGACATTTCTTGCAAGGACCTAGGGTTCTGTTTCCATAGTTGCAAGCAAGATATCTCTCTGTGTGGAAGTTGCTTCTAGTAAATATTATCTTTGGTATGTACATCTAACTTTGCTGTGATGGTTTGCATAGTTTTTCTGCATTTGAATAACCCTTAAAAATGAAACTATCTATTGGACCATTAATAAGAACAATGTTTTAAATGAGATCCTTTCCATTTTAGATAGTAATCAACATGGAGGAATCTACAAGTTGTTTTAGCCTTGTACAAAATTGCCGTCTTCACCATCTGATAACTGAATTAAAACTGCTCATGTATCTATAGTTAAGCATATGTTTAAATACTGAACAGTTCACTCTTATCTTCATCTATTCCCTTCTGTTCAGTGGGACTTCCTCCCAGGAAAGTGTGCATATAACGGTAGCCCCTGCCCAAATCATATATCTGTATTTGCCTAGTATTAAATTCTATGGGGACCTCTGTAAACACAGATAACAATCCTGTGCCCACAGGGTAAGATCCTTGGTGAGTCTTTTTGATAAGCATGCTTGGAATCATGTTCCAAGTTCTTATCTGTAAAATGGGAGCACCTAGCTCAGACCAATTGCAAGGCTGAAATAATAAAAGCTACATGGCAGTTGTCAAATGAGAAGAAACTATACAAATAATTTAAATGCTAGGCATCTTTTTGGTGGCTGTTTTGCTTCATGGAGGGTGGATTACAGCTGGTTGATGATTGCACAAGGTATATTTTTCAGTTATTCCTTTGACTTCTCCAACCTTATTTTCTGTGAAACACAGTGAGTGTGACTTGCTCAAGTTCACCCAGTAGGTTTCCATGGATGAGCAGGGATTTGAGCCTTGGTCTCCCAGTGTCCTGTTCCAATGCTCACATCACTACACCACACTGGCTCTCCATTTCAGTTCCATCCATATAGTAGTGTTGTATTTGGAAAAAAAAATTAAATTCATAGCTGCACAAATAGAAGCATACTTATTTGGAAGTTAATCCTACTGAAGTCAATAATACTTAATTCTGGGTAAATAAATGTAGGGTTGGCTTTTGGATTGCAAAACCCAACTGTATTTAACAGGAAGAAATTTCTGTCAAATTCAATAGCATTTACTTCTAAGTAAATACAATTAGGATCATGCTGCAAATAATATGAAGTGGTGGCAAACTTAGGGTCTTCTAAAGGATGAAATGAATAAAACAAATTTGAAGTGGTGAAATCAGTATAAGCTTTAGTATGGCTGCAGCTTTGACTGACCATTTAATTTTATAAGTTACTATGAGAATGTGCACAAACCGACCACTTCTGTTGCTGAAACTACTGTGCAAAGTACCCTGTCTCCTGTGTAGCTTGGAGTTACTCAGAGACCAGTACCAAATCCCATTTAAGAGCCTAAGAAGAGCCATATGGATCCCATCACAAATCCGTCTAGTCCAGCATTCTGTCCATACAATGGCCGAAAAGATGGCTGTGGGAAATCCACAACCAGGACACAAGTGCAATGAATATTTCTTCACATGTCCCTAAAACAGTCATATACAGAGGCATACTGCCTCTGTTACTGGAGACCATGAATAGCTATTGTGTGGGAACCCACAGGCTAATATCCAAAAAGCTGAACAATCCCTCAGCACCACCCTCTGGGAATGTTCAGCCAAAAGATAAGAACTACTGCAAGGCAATACCCTCATGACCCATGTCAGCTAGATAACCCAGAAAGATACTGTGGTTGGCGATATCCAGTGCTGCTGAAAGATACAGGAGGACAAATAGGGACTCACTCTTCCTGTCCAACTCATGGTATAGGTCATTCTGCAAGGTGACCAAGGCTGTTTTTGTCCCATAACCAGATGTGAATCCAGATTGGAATGGGTCCAGGTAATCTGTTTCATCCAAGAAAGTCTGGAGTTTTTTGTTGTCACCACCAACTCTAGGAATTTATTTGGAAAGGGGAGATTAGAGACTGGCCTATAGTTACCTAGGGAGGTGAAGTTCAATGAAGGTTTTACAATTGCTTATTTTAGAAAAGTTGCTTTCAAGGAAGCATTTGCAATCCCCACCACCCAATTGGCCAACCATTCCCTGGCAGCTCTAATTAGGCAGGATGGACATGGGTCTAACACACAAATGGTTGGCTTCATCTTTTCAAACAACATGTCTAAATCATGTTGAACAGTCTGAAACTCATCCATCAAAACTGGACAAGTACATGCCTGAGTTACCTTGCCAGACTCTACCTGAATGTGGAGTCCAAGCCAGAATGCATTTCAGCATTTCCCCCCTGTAAAGTATTTAGCAAATGCATCACTGTATGTTTCTGAAGGCTCCTCCTCAGCAGTCTGAGGCCTAGGATGTAATAGCTCTTTAACTACACAGAACAGCTGTACTGGCCAGGATTTAAATGATGTAATAGAAGCAGAAAATAATAGTTTTGTTGCTGTCTTGGCTGCTGCAAAGTAGGTTTTAAAATAGTCCTCAACCTGTGCTGAATCAGACTCATTCTGGATCTTTCTCCACCATTGCTATAGTCATCTACCCAAGTACTTCATTGTCCTGAACTCCTCAGAAAATCAGGGAGTCCATACTGTGCACCTTAATAAATTATTCTGGGAGTAACTGTCTCAACTGCCTGGGTGATCTCCCTATTCCACAGATCAATCACATCGTCAACAGCAGGTGGAAAATCCCCCAGAGCATGGAGGTATGGCTCAGTGCTTAAGATGCTGAGTTTGATGATTGCAAGTTCATGAGGTCAGCAGTTCGAGACCCAAGTACCATGTGATGGAGTGAGCTCCTATCACTAGTCCCAGCTTTGAAATCATTTAAAAGTTCAAGTAGATAAATAGGTACCACATAGGTAGGAAGTTAACAGCGTGCAGTCATGCTAGCCACATGATTACAGAGTTGTTTTTGACAACGCTGGCTCTTCAACATAGTAATGGAGATGAGCACCACTCCTACAATTGGATATGACAATCATGTCAAAAGGGAAAACTTTACCTTTACCCTTTAGTCTCTGGGGGTGGCTCATTTTTACATGCCCACTGCCCCTGAAGAGATCCTAGAAAATCTAAACTCCACCAGTTAGTGATCTGTCCATGTCAATTGGGTTCTTTCACCCCCACCCACCCCCGACCCCAAGATCACCAGCAAAAAACAGATAAAGAATGTGACTTACTACATTTTTAGAGCAAGATCTTATTTGAGACAGGATCATGGTTGCTATGAAACCCATGAAAGTCTGAACTGGTCCTGATGAGGGTGTCTCAGGATGGATGTTAAAATCCCCCAGCACAATAAGTTTGGGGGATATTAACACCACTTCCAAAATAGCCTCCAGCAGTCTGGCAGGGAGATAATTGGGCAGAAGGGTGGATGGTACACCAACAGGATCCCCATCCTGTCTCATTATCCTATTGCCAGGTGTATACACCCAATCCTTGGAGATTTTCAGACAGGGTACCTCAGTATAGGAATGGATTCGTGATAAATCCTCCTTCTTTCCGATCAGATCTTGCTGCTGTTGGTGGGCACAATTGGGTCAAGTTGACGCCCCTCAAGTTTCAGTTATATAGGCAACATTAGCTTTCTTGTCCAGGATCAATTTCTGTTGCTCTTCTCAATCACTGGCCTGGTGTTAAGCAGCAGTTCTTTGTGATCTGATGCAGTTCTACTAGAGTAGCCAGGAATCTGTCAGTTAGATGGCAAACCAGAAGGAGGAACAGCCCCCACCCTTCTCCTCCATTGGCTTGTTCTATCTCCACCACTATACCTCCTCTTACCCATTATAACTGAAATGGCAGCCCACCTTGTATTTTCTGAAGATGTATTTGGCTGACCAGAGGTACAGAACAAGCAATCATAAACAAACACACAGGTCAATTTAGCCAACTCAATAGGTACTCTATTTTCTTATTCAGAGAGCAAAATATTGTTCTGGGAAATGTTTCTCAAGGCCAATGCATAGTAGCTTGTCTTATTGCACTGTCCATTCCACCTGGATTAAGTAGGCAAAGCAAGACTCTATTGTAGTGTAGGCTGCAGCTGCAAGCTAAAAACCCTTGTGCTCTCACTCTTTGGCTCAGGTCACGAGGCTCAAGCCTTTGCCTGCCTTAACCTTCAGGGGGAGGAGCCACACACAGTCTCAGCAACTTAGATGTCCTCAGTTTCAGCTTCCCCTTCACAGCAACCAAAGTTCATAGTTTAACTAGGCATGGAAAAGTGTTACCTTTTATCTGTGCTGGATCTATTGCCATTCAGCCTCAGCAGATGAATCTGCATTCTACCATGGTAAGAGAAAGAGGAAAAGCTTTGCTCTATCCACTTTTTCCATATCATGCATAATTTTGTACAGTTCTATTTTGTCTCCATTTACTACCCACCTAAGTTAAATAGGCCCATATATTATAGAGAGATAACCTTTTTTCATGGGGGTGTTTCCTTGACCATCTTGCTTATCTTTTTTCTTTTATCAATACTAACAAATGAAATAAATGGATATCAAGTTGCATAGAAGTCTGTGTGACTCTCATAATATCTTAGTAAATAGAGTTAAGTGTAACTATCTGCAGCATACCAAGGACCATGTTACATCTACATGCTGTGAAGCTACCAGGAAAAAAAATGTGATAGCTCTAATTCAGCAGATACCTGGTTGGATACTCAGGTATTTAAAGACAGTCTTTAAGACCCAAGTACACAAACCCTCTGCTAGAATAGGGAAATGTGTCAACCTTGGTTTCCACTTCATTAAAACTTTTTGTTTTTAATCCTTTCCATCAAATGTATGAAGAAGTTTGCAAAACTATGGAAGGTTCTTATCTTAAAAAGCCAACAAAAATTAAAATCCTAATCTTATTCTATGATGGTTTGTTTGTATAGTTTTGGCTTGGAAGAGCCCAGGGAGTGTAGGATTCTGTGTGCAAGTCCTTTGTTGGCTTAGCAGAATAGTTTGTGCCTTAACTCTAGCACTAAAACCCGGAACTGTGGTCAGGAATTCCACTGTGTACTGCATTGGACCAGCAGGGGATGTGTGCTGTGCTGAATCATCATTTGGGAGAAATCCCTGCATGGTTACATTACAGCTGTGTCTTACAATGAACTTTCTGAAAGTGAAAATGGGAAAGGGGACGGGAGATGACCCACTTTACAGAAAATCTGAGGAGCCTTTGTATGGATAATAGGCAATATTTTCCTGTTCTTTGCAGCCTTAGAATTCAGTAGCTTTATGTTGGGCTCCCCGATGACTCAGGTGACAGAAGGCACAATCTCAGGTTTAGTGAACCAATGTTCAGATAATGTATTCTGTACAAAGTGCTTTTAACAAAAATGTAAAATATTCAAGGGCATTTATGCAACTATGTTTATTGATAGTTGTGTGCCTTCAAGTCAACTCTGCCTTATAACAATCCTAAGGTTTTCTTAGTAAAATTTATTCAGAGGAGGCTTACCATTGCCTTCCTCTTAGGCTCAGGGAGTGTGGCTTGCTTGAGAACACCCAGAATGTTTCCTTTTGAAACATTCCCACTGTGAATTACATTGATTTGCTGATCACTTTAAATGTGCCTCATCCCCATTTCAAATGGTTTCAGATGTGATTGTGATCATCTGGACTTGTTTTGAAGCAAGACAAATGCAAAACAGAAAAAAAGAAAAAGCTTTTGTCAGACACTAGTTTTTTGCTGGTTTTTTTGAAAAGAAGCAATTAGCAAGCATGTCCAGCAAGTGGGAATGATGGACCTGAGTTGCATTAAATTGAAGGGGAGGGATTACTGTAGCAGAGAGTGGCACATCCCTCACCATTTTTTTGGGAAATCCACTATTTCCCCCCTGTGGGCACATATCTATATCTATATCTATAGATATAGATATATATTTTAAAAAATGACAGTATATGTGCTCCATTGTATTTGCAATTATTTGCAATTACTTGTGGGTGGGGAGCTGGGCAAGCGGACCAACTGTGGCTCAGCGAGACAAGTAATTGCAAAAACAATGGAGCACATATACTGTCATTTAAAAAAGAAATGCATGCATCCCGGGGGAGAGTCCTACATGACACCCAAGGCTGCATGCATCCCAGGGGAGAATTCTGGCCATGACACCCATGACTCCCTCCTGTGTTTTAATGAATGTGTTGCCAGTTGCATCACCGATGATATGTAGATGATTGCCAGGCATTTTGAAGGGGCACAAACTAGTAGAATGACTATCATGCCAAAAAAGAAGTGAATAAAGAAAATACCCACTTCCATAGTGGGAATGACACATCAACTGCAATCGATTCACCAACCCAGAGTGAAAGCTAATCATAAACTGGGTTAAATGCAAGTGGGAATACATCATCCCAGCCACAGTACCACTCTGGCTTCTCTGTCATATTTCTTCTTACCATTAAAGTATATTATATAGCTGTACTTTCTAGTTTCATCAAGTTCAAAATATACTATAAAGTTGTGCTTTCTACTTTGATCAATTACTGGTTAACACTAAATTACTGGCAATTCTCTTTCATAAAAAGTAAAATGTTAAAGGTCTTTGCATTTATCACAAATGTCTTTGCATTTAGGATTTGGAAAGGTTTGCCTACTGGAAAAGGACTACTGTGTCTGCAAGTGTCATCCCATTCTAACAAATGGAAAGAGTTATAGCAGTTTGTGGATTCCCATGATACTCAGTGAACTAGTTAGCAGGAATATCTTTGTTTTGATCAGGACCTGGAGATGGATCAGGTAGCTTCCTAATCAGTCTGAACCAAATCAGCCTCTAAACTGAGTCTTTGTTTGGTGTCTTACTTTATATACAATCTACTGAATGAGTCTGCCTTGAATTGCACACCTTGACTACCATGGAGCACACTGAGACATAGCCTTGTTTTCCCCTGTATCTCACATTTCCAGTATACATTCAGTAGAGTGGAGAAGGAGCTAAATTTTAATTCATTTGCCATCATTGTTTTGGCAAAAAACTTTAAACATACCCCTCCCCCATAGTTACAAATCTCTGCAGTAGGAAAAGCACCACTCATATTTCCTTGCTTTGCACTGCAACAGGGAAGCAAATAGCTCAGGACACATGGGGGAGACAAAGATGATAGTGATTACCAAGTACATAGAAGCAGATATCATTATGCCTAGGGATGGAGAAGCATAGTAAAACTGTTTTTCTTGTTATGTGCCTTCAATTCATTTTGAACATAAGGCAACCCTATCATGGAGTTTTTGTTTGTTTGTTTGTTTTTGGCAAGATTTGTTCAGAGGGAGTTTAGTTTGCCTTTGCCTTCCTCTGAGGCTGAGAGAGTATTTAAAAAAGCTGTCAAGATGGATCTCTTCCGGCAGGCCTTCCCGGAATAACCACCGGCTCAAGACCTTAGAACAGGGGTAGGCAACCTTTCCCCTTTAAGGGCTGAGGGACTTCAGCTCCCAGAATCCCAGGAGCTATTGGCCAACATGGCTGAGGCTTCTGGGAGCTGAAGTCCCTCGGCCCTTAAAGGAGAAAGGTTGCCTACCCCTGCCTTAGAATATTTTGGAGATGTGTCCTCCCCTCTGACCTTTTTGAGAGTTAAGATTTATATACTCTGATGCCTACGCTTTTTTTGTATTATTGCTTTGATGTTTTATAGAGGTATTTCCTCTTTTATATGGTGTATTTTAATATGTTGGATTTAATAATTTTTTAAGGGGTGGGGGGGGAAATAGTTCTTAATGTTGTATTATGATTTTAATTTGTAAGCCGCCCCGATTGTTCTCAGAGGGGCGGGATATTAAATAAAAAGTATTATTATTATTATTATTATTATTATTATTATTATTATTATTATTATGACTTGCTGAAAGTCACCCAGTGGGTTTCCACGGCTGACTGGAGATTTGAAACCTGGTTCCAGAGTCAGAGTCAAACACTCAAAACCACTACACCATGCTGGCTCCTAAAGTAAAAGTGAATGAACTTAGTTAGTTAAAGAGAAATAATCACAAGATATTAAACAAAGAGCTACTAAATGCAATTTTCTAAAAGTGACCAGTCTTTTAAATAATTCCACTGTTAATGTTGTTCAGAGGATCTCAATGCATTGTTTTCTCTGATTTTTTTTAAAAAAGCAACAGGCTAATAATAATAATAATAATAAATAGAATTCACTTTTATGTTGATCTGACAGTAGCATGAAACTATCAACACTGTAATGTAGTAGCCATATTATACTAATTGTAATCAAATTATTTTTTAAAATATGTTGTGGAGAGCCATAAAAAAATAGAAGTTCGGCAACAAGGATATATTCTCAGTGAAACAGACATTCATTTAAAATACTTATGTCTTTGCTTTTAACCTTTGTCTCTGCTTTTACTCTACCAGACTGGACAGACTCATATTACTGGATAAGGTTTTAACAGAAAGGGGAACGCCTGGTATGACCTGGTTTCAGAGCTTTTTCACATGTGACTCATGTAATGCATTAACTTTTAACTGCTGTGCATTTCAAGTCAATATTATGAGAGCATGAAGGGGGGGGGATACACACAACTGCAATGTACAAAATAAGGTCCGGATTAGCTTCCACACTTGCAACTCTTATGTATATTGAATGCTCTTTGTAAGCAACCACAACTTTTTGAAACCTCATCATGCATGTATGGATGTTGGGTTTAACTCTGTGCTTTCCAGAACTTGAAAAAGTTACTTTTTGGGGACTGTAGCATCCACAATTCACCAAAAAAAGTAACTTTTACAAGTTCTGAGATACTCATATAATATCTGAAAGGGGCTTTGATGATTCATGGATATATGTATGAATGCTTTTTAATGTGTTTGTGCTTGAGTGACATACTATTAATACAAGGATTTATCTGTGAAATTAATGGTGGTTCATTCACACACAGAAATCATTACTTCAGGCACAGAACATGCACATGAATTGCTGAACAACTGAGGGGGGAAGCAGATGATGGCGTCGGGGATGCCGCGGGACGGTGCGCCTCTGGAGTGAGGCAGCCGCACCGCGGCGCACCGGCAGCGTCCCTGAAAGGAGCACTAAATTGGCACTCCTTTCAGAAGTCAGGGAAAGTGCGCCCTAAACACATAGGATGCACTTTCCCTGACTTTTCCGCTGCAGCGTGTGAGGACGCTGCGGTGGGAGGTTGCCCTCGGAGCGCCGGCCGTGCGGAGGGCCGGCAGCTCCGAGGGCAACCTCGGGAGGAGGAAGGGGTGCCACACGTGCAGCTGCCCCTCCTCTTCCCTGCCTCCAAGACAGCTCAATAAGCTGTCTGCCGAGGCTGCGAGTCTTGGATGACTAGCTGATGAATTATGAACTCACTGTGAACTTATTACACAAGCTGCATGATGTCTGAGGAGATGGGGTATGATATAAGAGTAATGTCTGGGATGTCTGATCCATGATGGTTTTTTATTCACAAACGTCTACCTCAAGTATGAGTGGGAGGATGCACAGATGATATTGAACACCAGATAGATTGCTGAAAATGTGTAAGAATGGATCAAACAAATGTGGAAAAAGTAAACAGAAGATAGGGTTTTGTTTTTTCTTGTGATAAAGCCCAGAAATACTAAACTCAAATTCATTCAGCTAGAAGGCATTGTTAATGTAAAGATACAGATGAAAGCAGAGATTTTTCTGCATAAATGGTTGACTGATCAAATTGAGAAGCAATATGAAAAGACACTGCAATATATGATCACATCAGTAAGAATAATATATGCTCAGAGATGAAAGGACACTGACACATCAATAGAAGAAGATTGGCTGATGAAGATGATAGAACTTGCTGAAATGGACAAACTGACAATGTTGATCAAAGAGAAATCTTTGAATAATTTTAAGAAAGATTGGGAATTGTTTACTACATATTTGCAGTCTCATTGTGAAAATAAATCAGTTGGTATGTAGTAAAGGCATAAAGATTTTGTAATATATAAGGAAATAGAAAAATAGTGGTATGTCAATAGCCAATAGTGTATGTTTATATTTGTTTAGTAATTTTGTTATTGTTTTTGACATTGTGTATTAAATGTATTTATAAAAAATTGTGTTTGATGGTGCTTATGTTTAATAAAAATGATTTAAAACAAAGTAGGGATGAGAAAAAACTGTCAGTTTCAAAAAACAGAGACAAAATTTTAGGCATCTGCAGTAGCCAAATTCAATATGTATGGCTGTTCCCAGCAATAGAGGTGACCATTTCATACAAGCCTGTCATTTAGCTTTCAATGGTGAGGAGTCTCAACACAGGCCCACAACACACTGAAAAAAAAAAAAATCCAGTTTGAGACTGCTTTAACTGCCCCAGCTCAATGTCAGGGAATTCTGAGAACTGTAGTTTTGCAAGACATATAGCCACCTCTTTCAGAGAGCTTTGGTGCCACAGTAATCTACAGTATCCAGGATTCCCTAGCACTGAGCCAAGGTAGTTACAGCAGTCTCAAACTGGATTATTTCTGCAGTGTGTATTTCTGCAGACCACAGATTCTGGACTGGTTTGGTTTAAAACATAATCGTTCTAAACCAGACTTTTAAGAATTAAACACCCAAAGCCCTGAGCCTGGATGGATGAACCTGTTAGTTTGGTCTCCCTCATATTCATCTTTTAAAATTCAGGTTTTTTTCCAGATTCATTTCAGGT
>CM034703.1:119348598-119379511 GCA_020142125.1 Phrynosoma platyrhinos
CTAATACGAAGGAAAATACGGTATATTTATTATGTGCATATATACATCATAGCTGAAATTACTGTTGCATAGGGGCATTTCTGAGTGTTCTCCCTATTTCTAAGTTGGTGGTAATAACAGAGTTTCTCTAAAGATTACTAAGTGATGACTGTACAATTTCTTCCTCCAAATGCTATGGATGTACTTTTTCTAGGACATACTGGGGAATATGGTGGCCACCATTTGGATTGTCCATTATCCCAGGATGTCCTGGAACAGTGCTCTGTCCAAGCATTCAGTAGTTAAAGAGGTACCACTGCCACATGACATTCGATAGGCATCAGAGTACACAAGGGGAAGCCTAGAGTGACTCGGGAGTGGGCTGCATTACAGTTCTCATTTTCATTTGCTCTGAGGCCTTTTACATACCAAGGGAATGGCAGCTTGGTTGCCAGATTGAAAATTGGAGAGGACTTCTGTACCTTTAATGGTGGTGTGAAAAGAGGGAATTTCGGGAGGTGTTGCTTGTTTCCTGGTTGCATGACCAGCAAAATCTGCTGAAATCCCATCTGTCTCTTATTTTCAGTATGACAACCTTACAGGGCAGAGAACGTGGAAACATGCACAGAATCTCCCACCTGTAACATTTGTTGTTAACTGCCCTCAAATTGATCTCAACTCATGGTGACCCTTTGGATGAGAGATCCCCAAGACCTTCTGTCCTCCACTGCTCTGCTTAATTCCTGCAACCCTTTAATACCTGTGACCTCCTTAATAGACTCCATCCATCTGGCATGTGGCCTTCCTCTCTGCATCCATGCATATGCCCACAGTTAATTTCATTATCTGTTCCAGATTAAAGTTCTGTAAGAGTGTTTGTTTCAATTACATGAACAGGGTTTAAGGTCATGCTCAATTTTTTCTTTGAGTCCAGTAGTACTTCTATATTTGTTTAACTTGGACTAGAACATTCTCAGATTTGTTTTAATTCAGTGGACATTTTATGCAATCTTTCACCTGAATTTGTTTTAAATATTTTTATACATATTCTGAAATAAACATGTATGTTAGCATCTTTGAAAGCAGCTAAATGGTGTGTAGTAATATAAGACACTGACTTTGTTGATTGCAAGATTGGTAGGTTGCCAGTTTGAGGCCCGGGTGCTGCATGATGGGGTGAGCTCCTGTCACTGGTCCCAGCTTCCACCAACCTAGGAGTTCAAAAGCATGCAAATGCAAGTAGATAAATAGCTACCACTTTGGTAAGAAAGTAAACAGCGTTCTGTGCAGTCATGCTGGCCACATAATCGCAGAATAGTCTCTGACAACGTTGGCTCTTTGGCTTAGCAACATAGATGAGCACCTCCCCCTACGGTTGGATACGATTTGACAACCTTGTCAATGGGGAATGCTTTTACTTTTTACTAATAAATAAATATTAAGTATAAAGGTAACAGCAGTGCAAATCTTTGTTTTCTTGTGTACTAATAAAAACAGTTTTGCTGATTAGTCAGCTAACCCTGTGAATGATATATTAATAGTTCTATCAGTGGGAAACTAGAATATAAGTGTAAAGGAGAGCCACAAAGTTAATGAAAACTTAAATGGCCACAGAATGACAAGCAGTCCTCCTTTTTCAGAACATGTCCTCCATTTCACCTTATGTCCAGGAGGAATTCCAAAATGTCCTCCATTCTGAGCATGACTAAGAAGCATGAATTTACATTTCTATGAGTGTTTGTAACTTTTATTTGGTCATGTCCTCCATTCTTCTTGAATGTCCTACATTTTGGGCTGCCTTGTCCTCCTTTGCAGTTAGGACATCTGGTCACCCTGAATATCCATCAGTTCAATAGTTTGTCATAAAATGAAATCAGTTGAAATTGTTTCTGGAAGCTCTCAAACCAAATCAAACTGGTTTGTTTTTTTTAAAAAAAAGTTAACTACCGGTATATTTTACTATTCTCAATATTTTAATCAATATTTAATATCAGAGCAGGCACTAATATTATGTTCATCATTTACTTAAGATTGACGGTTTCTATATGCATCAGAAGAAAGCTGTAATATTGATAAACAGTACCCATAAAGCTGTTTACTGTTGTGAGTGCAAACTTCGCTTTAATTTTTTTAAAAAAATTCTGCCTTTGAAAATTAAAATTATACTCAGAATTTTTACCAGAGGCTACCTGTAATGAAAATTTTGCTTGAGATACATGATAGATTCAAAATCTTTTATCATTTGGAAGACATAGGAGTTCATCACACAAGGAAAATCCCATGCGGAAACGGGGCTTTAAATTAAACAAAACCCTGGTGTTTTTTCAGATGTCGTCGCTGTTAAGAGGAGGTTAATCCGAATGGAAATTAGACAAAAACTCCTTATTTTTACTTTCGGAAGATCCCAAAAGTAAAAAGAAGCAGTTTTTGTCTAATTTCCATTCGGATTAACCTCCTTTTAACAGCACTGGAGTTTATCACACGGAGAAATCCTGTTTATAAATTGCTTCCGCTTTTGCATTTTTCTCTCTCTTTAAAGTACATCTCTGCACGGGGTTCCCCGTGTGATAAACTCCATAATAAGAAATCACAGAGCCACAGGGCAAAGGATGTATCAGAATAAGAAATCAAAAAGTACAACACCCGACCCTATTATAAGAAAGTTTCTGCCACAAATCTTAATTCCAAGTGCTCCTCTGCTCTCAGTATTCTATGCTGGGTTAGAGCAGGAATGCGGGCTCTTGTATTCTCCCTTGGAGCCTTCTTACTGGTTTTCCTTCTACTTGTTTCAAGACAGGTGTGGCAGGCATGCATCTCTAAATCCTATACCTTTCCCGTCCCAGACAGTTTCCAAATACAAAGCAGCATCTAAATGACCAAGATGAAGCTGCAGAAAAATCAATAACCCTTTGCAGGCTTTATCCCCCATGTGTTTCTAATTGTGTAGAAGGAGCAAGTAGGATCATACCAAGCATGCTTTCTAGTGGATCACTGCAGGCCACACTTTCTGCTGTATGGCATCAGCACAACATCTGTAAAGAGGAAAGCTAGTTGTATATATGCTTTTACTATCTTTGGAACCCTGAACATGAATAATTCTAAATCATGGGGACAGCCCATGTCAGCTTTCTTTCCAAATCTGTTGCTTTCCAGATGTTTTGAGATGCAATTCCTTTCAGTCCCAGCATGCCACTGGTGGGGCATCATGGGAACTGAAGCCTAGAACATCTGCACAGACAGAAGAAAGTGGACTGGTACCTGGTTGGTGGAAGTTGCCCTTTGTTCATACATACAGAAGGTTTCTATCTTATAAACCATCATTGAATACATTCAAAGTGAGGAGCAGAGCCATGTGAGGATGTGACAGTGTTACAAGGTCAAAGGATATGGTCCCAATGCTGCCCTCTGTGCACTTATTATTGTCTGGAGAATAATATATGAAAAGAGTTAAGTCTACATTTTTGCAATTGGAACTGCTGTGAAACAGTTATTTATTTAATTGTATCTGACAAGGGGATTGTTTCCCTTCCACACATAGGTACACATTGGTTTTGTCCAGTGATCACATTCTCTCTCTTATTCATTCCCATGGCCTAATATGCATACCATATGATTTTATTTTAAGGAAATTATTATAATAACATACAATATTCTCTGTAGTTTTACTGTTTTCTCTTTAACAGATGTTCACTTTTCTTCCTTTACACAACCTGACTTCTGATGTAAAGGTCAAAACCTAGCTAAGCATTGTGAAATTTTTGGTCCATTAGTTCAGGAGCTAAAGCCATAAATGGGATGGGGGTGGGGAGACATTTCTTCAGTGCTGTTTTGGGAACAAAAGGTACCAAGATCTAATACAATTGTTGGGTTCAGATATCTTAAACCTGAATTGTTTATTTGGTTAGTTTTTAGTTTGGTTAGTTCCAAAATGCTTTCATCCCCAGGTACTGCTTATGGCAACAGTTTCTAGCTTGATCAGATAAACCCTATCATATATTCTTCAGATCTGCCTCTGACTGGTGAACAGAACCTGAACATGATGGGAATTTAAGTTTGTGCTGTATGGACTACACCAGCATGACAAAAGAAGCAGTGAAATTTATATGGAAAGGCCTCCGAAGGGATTCAGAGGGGGCCACAGTTGAAACAAGACAAAGACTCATGCCCATAAAAACAAAGGACAGTGACAACCATATGTTGAAAGAAAGCTCAGTTTCAAGCCACCAAAAAGCACTGATGCACAGACTCAAAGGATTTTCAATTCATATATAGAGAGAGCAAGAGTGAGAGAGGACACATGCCTTTTTTGAGAGATTAATACCATGGATTGGAAGATGGGAAATGGATTGAGTGTCAAGTCATATTAGAGTCAACATCCCTTATACATAATGGGCTTCTTTTCATCCCTTACAACTGAAGAGTTGCAGGCTCATCTGTGATAAAATGATCCTCACATCTGATGTTTACACTTTTCTTGAGCCTTTAGCCCAGAATATTGTTTGTGTTTTCTCTAAGTCTTACCTTTCTTGTCATGCTAGAATGATTTAATGTTTTAACTGGTTTTTTTTTAAACTTAAGAATCACAAGATCCTCAATTACACATATCTGATGACTCATTTGATCCAGTGATTAACAGCTTTTCACACGTTTTTGACAGGGTTGAATGGGTTCAGGTCACATATAGTTCTAATATTTTTTTCTTTTTCTTCCCACAGCAGCAGTCACAGATGTCTCTCAGTGTACAGTCACATAAAGTGTACAGTCACATAAAGCTATTTCATACATTGCATAGAAGAATACATGGGTTTGGCACTCATACACTTACCCCTGCATGTTGCTTCAGTGAGTCTTAGGTGCCTGTGGATATTGGTTTATATTGCCATTATCCTTGTGACACAGGTATGGCCCTTCCACCCTTACATCTTGCAGAAGACAGAAGATCCTTTGCTTTACACCTGCTGGTCTGAATCTATTAGAATTTTCTAAGAGTCACTGTGTTAGTCATCTATGCTCCCAAGCAGTGGCATTCTTAGGGTTGGTGTCACCCGGAGTGGTAACTCATGGTATCACCCTCCCATTTCACACCATACAGAATCCTTAGAAATGCTTTTGGGCACTAATGTTACTGGCAAATTCTAATTCCATATACAACTGAATTTAATGCAAATAGTTGTGACATAAATTAGCAAAATTAAACATTATACCTTCAAATTACAATATCATATTCACAACCTAAATGTATTTACATATACATAAGAAAGATTTGGTTAATTGAAATTTTGAAATTTGAAATTTGAATTTTAAAAAATTCTAGGGCCTCTCCTTTTTCCTCCCACTGAGCTTCATCCCACTCCTACCATCTCTTAAAGCATTTTAAAAAGAAGCTGGTGAATGCCATAGCCTGTTTCTGCCAAAAGGTAGGTATTTGAGGAGAAGTGTTGTCACTACCCATTAGGGTGTCACCTGGCATGGCACACCACCCCTGCACACTCCCCTTGTGACGCCACTGCTCCCAAGGTTACAAAACCCAGTTCTATCCAAAGTTCAGAATAAAATCTGTGTTCCTCTTAAGTAGTCTTAAGCTTTGGTCTATCAGGAAATTATCAGGAGAAGAAGTTGCAGCTTTAACACTAAGATTTATTCTGTAATACAAACAGCACAGATAAATGCACCAGCTGTCTTCAGTGATACAGCTTATATAGACCTTGAATCAGTCTAGGTAGAATTTTACATCCCTGTTAGGGTTATATAGGAAAGCATTACATCCCCTTTCCTAGCATATCTGTTTAACCTTATCTGTACATTGGCATTTGGTTGGGTATTGAATAACAAGATTCATCAAGACAGGAATATTTTACCACGAGTAGGATTTTGGGTTATCAGCAATTGCTTGGAGGCAACAGCCGAGAGGCAGACCAAAATTTTCAAGAAGCAAAATCTGGTGCCTTGCTACTCCAAAGGCTTCTGTTTTATATCTTCTTCTGCCTTCATTTAGCCCCTCCTTCGATGCTCTTTCATCCAATCAAAAGAGGGATTTAAGGTAAGGTAGGTGTTATTATATTCTGCACGTTTCAGCCAGTGTACATGTCAAAGGTTATTTTCTCTCCCAAACTACTGGTGTCTCCTTTTCTTGTGTACAGGTGTGAAGGTGTTTTGCTGGCATTAGGCCATCAGCTTTGTACTGTTGGGACTGTTGTTATTATAAACTGATGATTACCTTTATCTTAGCTTTGTTTATACTTAGGCTGGCTTCCCTCCTACAGCGAACAGGTATTTATTTTCATAACATGCTAGTCTGTAATACATCTCTCTGCAGCTCAAAAATCTCAAATGAGGCAAACAGAATCTAAAAAGCATCCCAGCCTGTTACACTTCTTACTTCCATTAATTTTAAATGCTGTTTAGTTTTTCATCCTGAAAGTTCTTATTACAGTAATGTTGGTAAAGGAATGTAGGAAGCCACAGCCTTGACTTTGGAAGACTTGAGGAGAGCTATTAATAACAGGATCTTTTGGGTGTTTCTCCTTCATATAGGGGGGATGCAGATGGGCAGCTGTTGGTCACCGTGGGAAGCAGTGGATTGGGGCTGAGGCTGCCCCACGTCTTGGTCCTGATCCTCCCTCTCACCGCCTGGGAAAGGAGTGCTAAAATAGCGCTCCTTCCACAAGCCATGAAAGGGGTGCCCGAAGAGCCACCATGCGGCTCTTTTACACCTCTTCCAGCTCAGTGTGTCCGGACACTGAGCTGGAAGGACATCATTGGAGTGCCTGTCATGTGCAATGGTGGGTGCTCCAATGACATCCTTGGGAAGGGGTTGGGGCGCCTGGCATGTGGCTGCCCCTCCCCTTCCCTGCCTCGAAGGCAGTGCTTTGCACCATCTGCAGAGGCCCTAAGTATCCATTAGTCAAAGCCAGCTTGATAACACAGAACAACAAGAATAAAGGAGTTAATCACATGGGGGCAAACTACAAAAATTACGTGCAGAAATGGAATTTAAAATCGGAATCCACCCAGCCCCCACAAAAGTGGGTAGATTTTCATACACAATGGAATTAATGTGACATTAACCTGAACAGATAGTACACAAAAGCCATCCCTTTTTATTTTCGGGATTTTCCAAAAGTAAAAGGGAGAGGATTTTCCTCAAGTTTCTGTTTGGGCTAATGTCTTGTTAATTATCATTAATGCTAATGTTATCTGAAAAACAACCTGCTTTTGTGGGTTTTTTCTACTTTCTATTCAAAAATTACCTACTTTCCCAGTTTTTTCCAGTTTTTAAATCCCATTTCTGCATGGAATCCGTCCCATGTGATAAACCTCAAACTCTTGTTACTTAACATTATTCAAATAGAATTAAAAACCAGTTCTCCTTATGCCTTAACCTCCAGTTTCTAGAACTGAACTGAAACCCAACAACATTCATTGCATGAAGTTGGGTTTTTCTTCAGGTCTCAATGAGATGTTAAGTGCATTGCACAGTATAAAAAATATATCACATCTAAATGAGTATTTGTGTATGCTGCATCTAGTATGCTCAACCCAAAGGCTCAGAGCTAGAAAACACAAAGTGGAATAAAAGTAAAAGTGTAAATCTTGTATTGTGGTATTGTTGTTTAACCCAATGAATGTCATTGTCACCCAGTAGAAGACATTTCTATTTCCCCTGAAGGGGCAATGCAATGATAATCAAAACATGCTGCTTTGCTTTGGTGCACAAAAACATGGGGCAGATATTTATTAAAACATTTCATTTATCCAGGCTGACAACAATATTTTGGCCTACGACACCAGTCAACTCCCTCCAGTCCAACCAATGGTAAGGGATTGTAGGAGATGTAGTCCAAAGTATTTGGATGACCCAAGTTTCCCCATTGCTGCCCTATGAGGCATCTAGGCATCACAGTCTTATTTAGGGCTGAGGTTTGCGTATTTTCATACATGTCCCTGCTATATGTATGCTGCAGCCAAATGTATGCATAATGCATATAAGGGAGCTGTGCAGTGTTGGGTTTGTTCTTGGTAGCTAGATGCCTGTAGCTCAATAGACTTTCTCTTTCTTAAAAGCTTAAACCTCTGCCTTTTACACAAGAATATCACTTCTTGAGTTATTTAAGGAGAAATCTGATATGCTTTTGAAACATTGCTGTGATAGCATTCACTGTTCTGCAAGAATCTAAGAAAGTTCCAGGAAATCCCATTGTTCATGGCTTCATGGAGTCCTGATTAAATCTCAAATGCCTACATTTTAGCAGAGTAGGGAAGAGAAGTAAAGAGTAGAGAAGACCCCCTGCAATAAAGCTAGCTATTCTTTTTACCTATATATATATATATATATATATATATATATATATATATATATATATATGAGAGAGAGAGAGAGAGAAGACTATTGGTTTTCTGAAATGCCTGTGATGACTCTTCAACCATATTTCTTTGGGGGGGGGAGGGTAATTAATTTGATTGTTTAGAATACTAAGGTGATTGTAGCATAAGCTTGTTCACTCTACTCCAGTGGTGCAAACCTAGGCATGCATGCTAGAGGTTGCACTCAGAGCTCTCTCTGTGGGCACATGTGCTCTCGCCCCAGCACAGAGTTTGCCAGAGTTTGTTACTAGAAAGCCAGAGGGATGCAGCACTTTTTGATAAATAAGTGGGTTTTGGGTTGCAGTTGGGGCACTCGGTCTCTAAAAAGTTCACTATCACTGCTCTAATCTGTTCTTTGGAAATGGGTCTTCTCCCGTTTTTGCATATTGTTGTGCTGTAGACTTCTTTGTTTACAGTGACAGGAAAAACAGTTTATTCCTATTGCAAGAAGTCAAAAATAGACCTACCTTCCCACTGCCATTTGCAATACAATTTGTTAGATTCATTCAGGCAAATTATTTCCTGTTAGAATTCTATGAAAAATAAATTTAAATGCAAATTACTTATTTTTCAAGTAAACATTTACCTTACATTATTTCTCATGCATATTTAATACATATATTTCAGATTTTTTTTGTTGGAGGGGGGAAGCACTTTCACTATCTGTTTATAGGTGTCATTTATTTTCTTGCCCAATAAAAATCATTTCCTCTCAAGTCAAGCCAAAAACCTAACAGAGGCAAATGATTTCCAGTGGTAGTTTCTGTTCCAGTCTTTCATTTTGCAAACTTTATTTGTCTTTGCCCCCATCATGACTATGAAGATAATTTTTTGTGTAGGGTTCAACATTATTGAAAGGAGTATTTCATGTGTATTTTAGTCTTTCCCCCCAGCATTTTCCCTATTGGTCTAGGGTGATATTATGGCCAAAATCTTGAGCCTATTTTATCATCTGAGGCTTAATTAAATCTTTTTCCATTTCAATTGCTAATAACATTTTATAAAATTTTGATATTTTATGTTTATCCTCAGATATAATTATCTCATCAAATTCCTTGTATAAGACACCAATCAATTTAGTCTTTTTATCTAATAGAAAACGCTCTCTTATTTGTCTGTAAGAGAACCAGTTACAACAATAGCCTTCTTGATTTAATTGTTCCTGTGTCTTAATAGCCACAATTATTCCGTCTTTTAATATCAAATTATATGTTAACCACGCCTCTTTGCCTAATTTATTATCTTTCAAAACCATTTCAGCAATAGGTATCCAATTAGGTATCACATCCTGCCAATTTTTTTAACCTTTTGCCAGATTCTTAACAAGGCACGTCTTAGATAATGGTCATTAAAGTTTTTGTGGTATTTAATTTTATCGTATAGTAGGTACCCATGCCAACCATAAACGTTGTCACGACCTTCCAATTTCTAATTCCTTTCTTTTTTTCAGTTCTATCCAGTCTAACAACCAGAAAAGAGTAAAGGTGTAATAATAATTTTTTTAAATTAGGGAAACCTAATCCTCCTCTTTCTACTACGTCTTGTAAGAATTTCATCTTAACCCTTGGTTTGGCGATAATGTTTCCTACCCCTCCCCCCAATAAAATTCAATAAATCTGAATTCCACTTAGTGAAAGGTGTGTCATTTATCATAATGGGGATGTTTTGAAATAAAAATATCATTTTAGGTAGGACATTCATTTTGATAGTGGCAATTCTGCCCGTCCAAAATAAATTTACTTTTTTCCACCTATTCATGTAATCTTTAACATCAGCCCATTTTTTCCTCATAATTATTTTTAAATAAGTCGGAATTCTTCATGGTGAAATTTATACCCAAATATTTCACTATTTTAGCTTCATGAAAATTAGTTTTATCCTTTAATGCCGATCTCTCCTCTTTTGTTAAATTCATTAATAGCATAGATGTCTTCTCTTTATTAATTCCTAAACCTGTTACTTTACTAAATTTACTATTATACGAAGTAGGCTGTCTATATCCTCACAAGGGTTTGAAATCATTGGCAAACGCTTTAGCTTTAACATAACACCTGTGCTGAAATCCCTCCACTGGCTGCTGATTAGTTTCCGGGCACAGTACAAGGTGTTGGTTTTAACCTTTAAAGCCCTACATGGCTTGGGTCCATCTTATCTTAGGGACCGCCTTTCCCCATATGATCCCCCCCCCGCGCCCTTTGGTCCTCTGGGAGGAATCTGCTACAGCCAAAAAAACAAAAAATAAAACAAAACTAGGCTGTCCCAGACCTCCCAGAGGGCCTTCTCTGTAACCGCTCCCAGACTCTGGAATGGCCTGCCGGATGAGAGCCGTCTTATTACCACTCTTGCTGCTTTTAAGAAAGCAGTAAAGATGGATCTCTTCCGGCAGACCTTCCCAGAATAACTGTCAGTCTAGGGATGGGTCCCTGACTTGTAAATCTGATTCCTTATATTATTTGTTGTTAATGTTTTTAATATTGTATTTTAATTGGTCATTTGCTTAATTCTGTTTTAAGGGGATGGGAGGGTGGGACTATGGGATAATGGAATGTTTTTAACTCTGTTCTATTTTAATATTGTTGTACCCTGCCCCGATTGCCGCGCAGAGGGGCGGGCTATAAATAAAAATTTATTATTATTATTATTATTATTATTATAACTTTATATTCTTCTCCTTTAAGTTGGATACCTTGTATATTTTTTTTCCACCCGGATTCTATTCATTAAGATTTCAAAATTCAATATAAATAATAGTGGGGATAACAGGCACCCCTGTCTAACAACCTTCTGCATATTAAATATCTTTGTTGATTCCCCATTTACCAAATGTTTTGCTTCCTGTTTCTGGTAAATTGATTCAATCCACTTTAAAAATTTTTGACCTAAGTCCATTTTCTCAATTATATGATGGATAAAAGTCCAATTTAAATTATCAAAGGCTTTTTCAATATTGAAAAACAATAAGGCTAATTTTTTATCTATATTTTTGTTATAGCATTCTATTAAATTAATTAAATGTCTGGTGTTATCTTTTAGCATACTGCCAGGGAGAAAACTTGCTTGATCTTCATGAATCCATGAGGATAGCCATTTTTTTAATCTACTGGCGATAATGTTTGCGAATATTTTATAATCATTATTAAGCAATGAAATTGGCCTATAATTCTTTGGGTCTGATTTATCTCTATTTTCCTTAGGAATTAAAGTTATGTTGGCCTATAACCAAGTTCCAGGAATAGTACCTTCCAGGATTCCATTCATTGTTTTTAATAATGGACCTGCTAATTGACCACTAAACTTTTTATAATATTCCGAGATAAATCTGTCTGATCCAGGAGATTTGCTCAATTTCAAGCTACCTATCACATCTAAAAGTTCCTGGAGTTCAATTTTTTTTGTTTAATTCCCCTTTGTAGTCTCCTGATATTTTATTTACATTCTGATGATCTTGGGTTGAAAAAGTGGTTTTTCCTTCAATCAATTCAAGGACAACCCTTTTCTCTTGTTCCTTTCTTAACTTGAAGGCCAACATTTCCCCTGGTTTATTTGCGAATTCAAATTTTTTCTGTTGAACAAATTTTAATTTCTTTTGAATTTCTCCCTTTGATATTATTGATATCTGTTTTCACAATTTTTGTAAATCTTCTTTTAATTTCTTTTGTTTGGGATTAAATTTCAATTTATCTTCTTTTAATTTTATTTCATGTTCAAGATCTTTTATTTGTTTCTCTCTTAATCTTTTTAATTCAGCTCCTTTCTTCAAAAAGTATCCCCTCATAAATGCCTTAGAGGCATCCCATATGATATCTATTGAGGTTTCCTTGTTTAAGTTCTTTTGAAAAAAGAATTGGAGCTGCTCTTGAGCCTCTTTAACAATTTTATCATTTCTTAACGTTAGCATTAAGTCTCCACATAAAATCTTTTTTGCCATTTTTCATAGACATCACAATAGGGTTATGATCTGACCAAACTGTAGGTAAAACATAAATTTTTAATACTCTATTACATAACATTGTAGAAACTAAAAACTAAAAAACTTAGCAGTTAGAAAGTGTGTGAAAGTGCAAGTAGATAAATAGGTACCACTTTGGTGGGAAGGTAACAGCGTTCTGTGCAGTCATGCTGGCCACATGGCCATGGAGTCATCTTTGACAACGCTGGTTCCCTTGGCTTAATAACAGAGATGAGCACCCCCACACACACACACAGTTGGACATAACTAAACAATTTATTGGTGGCCTTGAGAGTCTTTGTGGGCTGGAAGGGGATACAGATATATTTTAAATAAATAAATAAATGAGTCCTACTAGGTCAGAGGCTGATCTATAGTTCAGTATTATGTTCTTACAGGGGCCAACCAGATACCTGTGGTAGCCCATAAGCAGGACATGAGCACAATAGCATCCATCTCTTTCTGTTCTCCAGTGTCAGACTGCTTTGAAATAGCCTTCTCTTCCATGAAATGAATAGAAACAGTTTACTGTAATGTTGAAACTGCTTTGATGCATGCTCTATGAAATGGTAGTATGATAATTTCATTTTAGGAAGATAAATTCAGGCATAGAAAATGATTGTTGATACAGTCTGAGAGTGTGCCTTCATTTACATAGCACCAGAGTGTTTGTCACCTATACAGACTTCAACAGATGCCAGCAATTTAGACTGAAAGTGGCTGATAAATTATAATACTTCATGGGGAAACCTCAAGTGCTCAAGCATGTACAAGAAATATATACTCAAGTACTTAAAGAAATAATGTCCTATGAGATATGTAGGGATTTGAAAATTATATGGAAAAATAAAATCCATTTATGAATTTTTTGATGTTACCATAAGACATTTATTCCTCTTGATTTTGATATCATGTCACTTAAAAATATCTCTACTTAGGGGATTTCTTTGATTTAGCAATGTGTTGCAGAAATTAAAAGGAGGGAAATCACCAGGAATGGATGGGTTGGTACCAGAATATTATAAAACTTTCAAAAAGATATTAATACCTAAATTGGAGGTACTATATAATAAAAAATTAAATGGAGAAAGGGATCATTCATTGATAATACTGATTCTGAAACCAGAAAAAGAGTTAACAGATCCAGGATCATATAGACCTATATCCCTGATAAGTCAAGATGCTAAAATATTAACAGCAATAATGGCAAAAAGAATGAATAAGTTTATATATAAATATCTTCAAAACGATCAATTTGGATTTGTACGAGGAAGACAAATGTCAAATTTAATAGGAATACTGAATAAAATAAATATAATAGGGAAGAGTAAACAAAAGGCAGGAATAATGGCACTAGATATATATAAAGCTTTTGATTGTGTGGAATTGCCAGCATTAAAAATAACATTAAAGAAATTAGGTATGGGGAAAACGTTTAGAGGATTAATAAATCAGTTATATTCAAACAACACAGCAGTAGTAACAGTAAATGATGGACTACGGGGGGATGCAGACCAGGGCGTCCAGGACGCCCTGGTCTGGAGCACCGCGGGGCCATGGCAACCGCACCGCAGCGCTCCTGCAGCGTCCCTGGAAGGAGCGCTAAATCAGCGCTCCTTCCTCAAGACAGCGAAAGTGCGCCCTAAACACGTAGGGTGCACTTTCTCTGTCTTTTCCGCCGCAGCGCATGTGGTCGCTGCGGCGGGAGGTTGCCTTGGAAGCGCTGGCCGTGCGGAGGGCCGGCAGCTTCCAGGGCGACCTCAGGAAGAGGAAGGGATGCCGCGCGTGCGGCTGCCCCTCCTCTTCCGGGTCTCAGAGACAGCCCTATTAGCCGTCTGCTGAGGCCCTACCAGATCTAATTCCAATCTCTAGAGGTACAAGGCAAGGCTGCCGTCTTTCCCCAATTTTATTTGCAATAATTATTGAAATTTTAGCAAATGCTGTTAGGGAAGATGAAAATTTGGAAGGAATTGTGATTAGAAAATAATAAAATAAAATAAAATAAAATAAGCTTATTTGCAGATGATACTCTATTGACAATTAAAGATCCACTTTAAAAAAATGGACAAAGTAAGACGACACTTAAAGGAGTTTGAGAAAATGTCAGGCCTACGAATAAACTGGAATATATCAGAGTTAATGCTGTTTAATTATACAAAAGCAGAAGAACAATATTTTCTAAAGGATAAAATGATAGATATTAAATTAAATGATACAATTAGATATTTAGGAATAAATATTACAAAAAATTACAAAAAATAGAATTATATTAAAATTATAATAAATTAAAGATGGAAATTAAAAGGAAAACAGAAGAATATAAAAATATTAAATTATCATGGTTTGGAAAAATAGCATTAATAAAAATTAAAATTTTACCTAAGATACATTTTTTGTTTAGGATGTTACTAATAAAAATATCAGTTGCGGAAATAAAAAACTGGATAATGTTAGTAAATATTTTTTGTAATGGGAATATAAAAGTAAGGATTAATAAAATATATTGGTATAATCCCCAAAAAGATGGAGGTCTCCCAAATTTACAATGGTGTTATAATGCAAATAATGAAGATATATTATAGATGGAATTATAGAGAAAGGGGAGTTAGATTGGCTAGACATGGAAACAACAGAAATAGAGAAAAAAGTGGGAAATATATTTTTAAAGGATCTTAATATGAAAGAAATAAAAGAAGTAGAAAACCCCTTTTTAAGGAATATACTAGAGATTTGGAAAAATATAAAGAAAATTAATGCCAGCTATCTCTCCATTAATACCAATTGTAATGATAAAAAACTTTCCAATAAATTTAAAGGAAGAGTTAGGGAAAAAGTTAAAGAAGCAAATAATATACAGGATAAAAGAATGGATAAAGATAATGAAGGATAAAGGAAAGATAAAGGAGAAATTACAAAGTTTTAAATTAACCTGGTTTAATTGTATTCAATTGGAACAATGGACAAAAAATTGGAATAGGAAAACTATAGAATTTAGAGAATACACAAAATTTGAACAAATGATAAGTCAAAGAGATAGTATGGAGGTAAATGAAACTTTGAAAGGAGTTACAAATGAAATATACAAATTAATATTAAAATATAATGAGAAAGAAGAATATTTTAGGATAATATGGGAGGAGGATTTAGCACAAGCAATAAATGTTCAAGAATGGGGAAAATTTGGAATGAACGCCTTTTAAAAAATTTATCCATAAGGATAAAGGAGAATTACCATAAATTAATATGGAGATGGTATTTAATGCCAGTAAAGTTAAAAAATATAAATAAGAACTGTTCAAGACTACGTTGGAGGGGATGCCAAGAAATCAGTACATATATTCATATGTGGTGGGGCTGTAGATCTGTAAATAAATTTTGGCAATTAGTATTTAAAGAGATATAAGAAATAACAGAAATTGATATAGAATTTTGTCCAAAGATATCATATTATCTATATATGATAAGATCAATTGTATTCAAGCTAGAAAGGACTTAATTACAAATTTATTAACAGTGGCAAGATTAATCATAGCAAAAAAGTGGAAATATCAGGGAGATCTGCAAATAGCAATTAATGATAAGTTAACTTGTGGAATTAAGGTAAAATAAGGAATAATGAAGAGAAATGACTTTGAAGCAATATGGAAAATATTTGTACAAAGGGCTTTAGTAAAAGAGGGAGGCGTTTTTCCTCCACAGGAAGAGTTACAATTTTGGAGGGGAGAGTAATATGAAAATACTAGGCTCTGGTGATGGGGAGCACTTGGGGAAGTGGGGGGGGGAAGAAAAGAAAGGAAAAAAAAGAAAAATAGAGGGAAAATGAATTAGGGATGAATTAATAGTATTATACCTTTGTTGAATTGTGAAAAGTATATGGTAAAAAGAAGACAGTAAGAAGAATGAAGATATTAACAATTTTATGTTTTTTTTAATTTACTGGTTTAATCAATATTAAATGTTTGATATGAATTAGATTTAGATAAGGTAGTAAAGAATGAATAATTAATGTGATTTACCATATAGATATGGAATATTATGTAAAGGTTTTTTTAAAAATATTATTATATGTAGGCTGTAATACTAATAAAGAATTTTATAACCCCCCCCCGCCCCCCAAAAAAGCAATGTGTTGCAGTAACAAATTAGTAGAGCAACTCATCTGGAATTCTTCAGGGGTAAATAGCCAGATAAGTACATGAGTAAAAGGAAAACAAGATCACAACACAATGACCCTGAGAAGCCAAAGGAAGAAATAGCAATCAAAGGCTTTTTCAATGAGGTTTCCAGTAGCAGTATACTATGATAATCATACCATGAAGTACATAGATGACAGTGTTAAACAGAAAGCCAGTGAACACTTTGGGAATACAATTGTCCCTCCGTTTTCACAGGGGATCAGTTCTGGACACACACACACACCACGAAAATGGAAAACTGCAAATATTTAAGCCCCATAGGTTTGAAGGGGGGGGGTGTCCACAGCCGCACACCCCATTTTGTCCCCCTTTGTTTGCCGCCTGCAAATGGGCAAGGGATGCAACTGTATATTGTGGTGGTGGTGGTTTGGTATTGTGCTCTCTCTTTTAAATCCCCTTCCTCCTTTTTTCCCTTTGCTAACATAATAGAAAAGGAAGAAAGAAAGCTGTTTCAGACTTGCAGATATTTCTATACAGGTTGCAGAATGTAGTGGAAAATAAGTATCTGACCTCTCAGTACCTCTTTTTAGTGTTTTTATTTGTATTTTATATTTTTTAGTTGGCTTATCACCTCCCTTGTTATTTTAGAAATTTGGCTATAGTAATAATCCCAGTTATTTCAATTTCATACAGCCTTGAAAAGCAAATAAGATGGAGATGTTTTGTTAAAAAACGATTATATAATGGTATTTTCTTAAGTTTCTCAATTTCTTTTTCAATAAAACAGTAATTTCCAAAGTGTATCTTAAGGTGAATTGTTATTGCGTCTTGAGAGGGGAAAAATGAATAAATAAGAAGTTTCAGCAAGCCCAAAGCACCTGCATATTGTGGCAAGGCTTCTTGAAGGTTGAATGTTTCTGGTATATAATTTCATTGAGAACAAATGGAGAAATGTCAGGAGTATTGTTCATTAGAAGAGGCTTCCCATTATATCTCTGGATTGAATGTCTTCAGGCATTTTTCCACCCAGGAGGAACACTCCAGATATAGCCTTAGGGACACCAAACCAAAACAGTGGATTGCTTTTTTGAAGATCTATCTTGTACCCTGTAAATGATTCTAGATGTTGAAGTGATACAGGATTTTGCAGTTTGGATTCTGCCAAAGTTATGTGTGCTCTCCAGTTATTCACAATCAGTACCGGCAGTTCAGGCTAACCATTTTTCATTCTTCTTTTTCAGCTGATTTTAACATGTTCCAGTTTCTTTATCCTTCTCCCATTTTCCCCCTTTGTCCTCAGTTTATTTCAGAAGCTGCAAACTTAATTCAAAGTGCAAAAGTACTTTGCATTCAGTTCGGGGGGGGGGAGGTGGGTGAAAATTAAGAGGGGAGAAACAACAGTTTTGTCATTGTGTGGGTCTACTACAGACTCCTGAACAAGAGGGAGGACTTGTATCATGCCTTCCTGGAACAGATGACCACACATTCAGAAAGTAAAAAATGTAGTAATAATGGGAGATAATTGTTGGAAGTCAAACACTGCCAAGAATAATGCAGTCCAAAATATTTCTCACTTGCCTTGCTGACAATTTCACTTCCAGAAGATGGAAAAGGCAACAAGGAGATGAGCTATTTTTGATTTGATCCTAACCAACAATGATTACCTGGTTAATGGGGTAGGAATGGCAGGATCCTTATGTGGGAGTGGAAAAGGGGGAGCCAAGCATAGTCGATGTGCATTCTAGACTTTGAGAAAGTTTATTTCAGTAAACCTATGGAAATACTGGGCATGATCCTGTGGTCAGGAATACTAAAGAGAAGGGAATTCCTGATGGATGGGAGTTTTTTAAAAAATCAGATATTGAAGGCACAATTTCAAACAGTTCCAATAATCCATTTGGCCATAGCTGATTAGAAAACTAGGTCAAAACTAACCATAAATAAATAAACTAAGAAGGAGAAATGCAAGGTAATATATTTAGGCAGGAAAAAAATGAAATGCACAATACAGGATGGGTGACACTTGGCTTGACAACAGTATATGTGAAAGGGATTTAGAAGTCTTAGTAGATAACAAACTGAACATGAATCAGTAGTGTGATGCATCAGCTAAAAAAGCCAATCCAGTTATAGCCTGCATCAATGGGAGTATAATGTCCACACTGAGGGAAATAATAGTGCCACTCTTTTCTGTTCTGGTGAGACTTCACCTGGAATACTGTATCCATTTCTGGGCACCACAATTCAAGGTTATTGACAAGCTGGAATGTCCATTTCAGAGAGGGTGACCAAAATGGCGAGAGAGCATCTTAGAGAGCTGGGTATGGAGAAGAAAAGGTTAAGAGGTGACATGATAGCCATGTTTAAATATTTGAAAGTATGTCATATTGAAGGAGGAGAAAGCTTGTTTTCTGCTGCTCCAGAGACAAAAACATAGAGCAGTGGATCCAAACTACAGGATAAGAGATTCCACCAGAACATTAGGAAGAACATACTCAGAAGAACATTAGGAAGAACAGTAAGAGCTGTTCAATAGTGGAACATGCTTCATTGGAGTGTGGTGGAGTCTCCTCTTTTGGAGGTTTTTAAACAGACGTTGGATGGCCATCTTTCAGGAGTGCTTTGATTGTGTGTCCCTGCATGACAGGAGGTTGGGCTGGATGGCCTTCATTGTCTCTTCCCTTTCTATAATTCTAGTCGTGCCCTTTCCACTGGCCTTAGGCAAAAGGAAACTGCTGCAGCCTCTACTGGCCTACCTGTTCTTCCTCATTTATATACTTTGCCATCTAGACCTCACTCTGAAGTTGCTTGGCCACACGTATCCCAGTTTTCATTTGTGAAATATTGGAAGGTATGAGAGCCAGCACAGTGTAGTGATTTGAGAATTGGAGAATTGCACTGGAGACCAGGATGCAAATTCCCACTTAGCCATGGAAACTTGAAGGCACACAACAACAACAACAACAACATTTATGCAACCTTTGGCATCCATAGTTCTACTTGTTAGTACCTAACTTTGACACCTAAATATTCAAGAAATACGACATTTCTAGACATAAAAGAGTAAGGAAATTTCTGCCTTCATTCCTTACCAAAGTACTTAAAATGTCCACATACATAACATGCCTTTTTCAACCTTTGTTCAAGTTGAGGTGACATATTTCAAGTCCTATTCTTCAAGCCACTGTGCTCCCTCCCTCTTTCACTCCCTCAGTCCTGGGGAAGGTCTGTTTATTTATTCCTCTACATTTCTTAATCCTTGAATGTTTAAATATGATGGGAACTTGATGAGGTATTAATTCCCCACTTGTACAAGGTAGACTAGGAAAGCAGCAGTTATACTTGTAGCTGTGTGCCTTGGTATATGCACCAAATACAGAGGCAAAAGAAGATATAGAATTTCTGACTCATGCCATCCTTGAGGTGACCCTATCATGGGATTTTCTCAGCAGTATATTTTCAGGGGGGGTTGCTGCTGCCTTCCTCTGAGGCTGAGAGAGTGTGACTTGCCCAAGTCACTTAGTGGACTTCCTTGGCCAAGTGGGGATTCAAACCCCTCATATCCCAGAGCCCTTGTCCAGCACTCAAACCACTATACCACACTGGGTCCTTGTAGTTATACTTTTTATTGTGTACCTTCATTTCTGACTCATGGCAACCATAAGGTGAACCTGGGGTTTTGTTATCAAGATTTGTTCAGTGGAGGTTTGTCATTTCCTTCCTTTGAGGGTGAGAAAGTGTGACTTGCTCAAGGTCACCCAATGTGTTTCGATGACTGAGTGAGCATTTTAACCCTGATCTCCAGGGTCCTAGTCTAACGGCATGTTGGCTCATGCAGTTACTGCTCCCAAATTCCCTTATATTCCCAGGCTTTTGCATTGTTTCACCTACTGGATCTAATTCTGCCTTACTAAAATATAAGCAAGCAAACAAAACAGTAGACATGCTTAAAAATACAAACGCTGTCTGAAGCACCAACACACACACACTATAAGAACATGGAACGTAAGAAGCATGAGCCAGGGAAAACTAGACATAGTGAGAAAACGAAAAAAGAAATGGAACATATGAACATAGGAGTACTGAGAATAGGTAGGCTAAAATAAACAGGAACAGGTGACTTCGACTCAGACAACTATACAGTGTTCTACTCAGAAAATGAAAAGACATGAAGAAATGGTGTGGCCTTCATATGAAGGAGAGATGTGGTAAAAGAGTTTCATGGTTACATGAAAAATCAGACCGAATCATCTCAATAAGGCTCAATGAAAAACTTATAAATATCACCATAATAAAAGTATATGCACCAAATACAGAGGCAAAAGAAGAAGAAATTGAAAGATTCTATGAAGGACTAGAGGAAGAAATTGATAACACAACAACACAGGATGTCAAGCTGATAATAGGAGATTTGAATGCTAAAGTAGGAAGAAATGAAGGATCAAAAACAGTAGGCAAATTCGGAATAGGCAAAAGGAATACGGCAAGTGAATGTCTGATAGATTTTTTGAGGACAATAACCTACTCATTGCAAACACCTTCTTCATACCACTAGAAAGAAGGCTACACATGTGGACATTACCAGATGGCCAACACAAAAACGAAGCAGATTACATAATCTGAGGCAAAAGATGGAGAAGCTCCATCCTGGTGGCCAGAGCTAGACCAAGTGGTACAGATCATGAACTACTTACATCAAAACTAGGAGTAAGACTGAAGAAAATCAGTCATTATATCAAAATATGAACTGAACAACATCTCAACAGAATTCATAGACAATATAAGAAACAAATTTGCACTATTATGCATAATTGACTGAGAACCAGAGGAACTATGGGCAGAAGCCAGGATAAATGCAGACAGACACTAGTCAAAAAGAAAGAGAAGAAACAATAGATAACAGATAAAATGCTTCAAGCAGTAAAGGAAAGAAGAGAAGCAAAACAAAAGAGAGACAGGAACAAAGTCAGAACCATGAATGCAACAGTACAAAGACTAGTGAGAAAAGACAAAGACAATTACTACAATGACAAATGCAAGGGAATAGAGGACAATAATAAAAAGGGACGAACAAGAGACTTTTCCCACAAGATCTGGGAAATTAAAAGGACATTCTAACAAAGGACCAGGATGCTCTATGATGACATAATGTAAGACCAGGAAGGAATTTTAAAAAATGGTGGAGGCAATACACAGACAAGCTATACAAAAGAAATGAAAATATGAAAGACTCATGGAATGAAGAGCCATATGAAGATGAATTACAAATTCTGCAAGAAAAGAAATGGGAAAAAAAGAAATAGCAAGGAACAGATGATATTCCAATTGAACTGCTGCAATCCACACTGACAGAGTCAACTCTAATGCTAACCAACATACGTCAACAGATATGGAAAACAAAATGGTGACCAATGGATTGCAATAGATCAATTTACATCCCCATCCACAAGAAAGGAGACACAAAAGACTGCAGCAACTGTAGGACCATAGTGCTAATCTCCCATGCAAGCAAAATAATGAACAAAATTCTGCAATATAGACTCCATGGAGAGAGAAATCCCAGAAGTCCAAGCAGAGTTCAGAAGAGGAAGAGGCACTAGGGACCATATTGCAAACATACAATGGCTAATGGAGCACACCAAAGAATTCCAAAAGAAGATCAGCATGTGTTTTATAGACTATACCAAAGCCTTTGATTGCATAGATCATGAAAGCTATGGAATGTACTTAAATATCTTTATAATAGTCCTACTTGGCCTATCTCACTTACTGTACTTACTCAAGGGACTTTAATGCTATATATGATATAGAACTGATATTTTAGAGATGAAGACAGTGCCAAAAATCTGTGCATTTTTTTCAGAAATGACACCCATATCTCAGAACCCACCCCTTATTTCTACTCTATATTGAAAAATATTTTATAGAGTGAAAATGCTAGGTAGATACAGGAGCAAGTGCTAGACATCAATAATCAAAGACATTGTTATACAGAGATTACCCCTCTTGATATTCCTCATAGATATAATCAGTTTAATTTATGCATGTGCTAATACTACCTCTCTTGACTGAGATGACAAAGGGTGACCTTGTATGTTTTTCCCAGGACATGTCACTAGAACAGCGCGTTTTGATAGAAAAGCCTTATTTTATTGGAGATATTTGCTGGGTTTTAATCTCCTTAACATCTCTCAACACATGGCAGGAATTAGCAGTCCTTATGTCTGTAAAAGAGTTATTGCAAGAGACAGATCTTCAAAGCCTTTAATAACCCCATAGAGCTGATCCAGAAAAGTAACAGGGGAAAAAAAGATGTACTCTGTTCAGAAGTGTTGGAATAACAGTATAGCCAAATAGAAAAAGTTCAATTCTTAAAAAAATTACACCAAATAGAGATCAGGAAGGAAGATTATAAGGACAGGAGAATCTCTTGTCATAGTTATTTCCTATAGCATTTTTCATTCCAGAAATCTGAAAGCAATTCACAATATTGTATATTCAGACCAACGAAGTACAGTAAAATGAAGCAATAAAACTGTAAACAAGTGATAAGACTTCTAAAATCACTAAAATTACTAGATATAACTGACTTGTTTAGTGATCAGAAAAACACTTGTAAAACAAGTGAATTTTCAAATAGTGATGGATGCATGCTACATTTGGAGCCTACCAAATCTCTCTGGAGACATTATAGATGATAGGTGCTATAACAGAGAAGGCCATCCTCCATACACAACCAAAGGAATTCTACTAGGACAAAGACCCCCTCTCCGCAAGGCTCAGTCAATTTATAGAGGAAAAAGCCATCTCTCGGATACCCCAGTCCTGAACTTCGTAGGGCCTTATAAATCAAAAGTAGTCCCATACTTACTTGGTAATAAAAGACAGAACAAACCTAGGTTTCTGCCATATTTCCATTCATATTGTGATCATTTGGAGAGGGCTACCTACATGCCTACATTGACACACACATTTCAACTTGAGATAATGTATGCTGTACTTTGGTGTTGCAACTACTGCTATGTACAGTATGTATGTGTATATGCCTTCAAGTTGCCTGTCAACTTACAGCGACCCATGAATTTCATAAATTTTTTCTTAGGCAAGGAATACTGAGAGATGGTTTTGCCATTTCCTTTCCCTGAAATATAGCCTACAGCACCTGGTATTCATCAGTGGTCTGCCATCCAGAAGCTAACAAGGCTGACTGCGTAGTTTCCAAGATCAGACAGGATTTACAAATTGCTTTTTTTCCAACAATTTCTTGTATGAAAGTTTCTAAAAGCCTGTAAGACAACTGAAGAGTAAATACTTTGAAGATTGCAAACTGTTAACAGTTTTTTCAATGTGTAGGACATTTTTCAGATTGAAGAAATAACAATAGGGAAATAATATTTTGTGACTAAAGAAGCTTTTAATAAAAAAAAATTCTTAGAATCTGTCTTATGGCAGAATGATTCAGTCACTGTGTGACTTCAGGAAAAATAATTCACTGACCTCCATGTGCCTCAATTTGCTCACTAGTAGGAAGTGGGATAGAAGCCACATCTGGCTGAAAAAGGCTACTACTGCACTTGCATTTTAAATGAGTTCATTTGAGACTCTAGTCCTTTGTACAATTACCTGAGAATAATCCCTATTGAACCTTCTTGTGTAGAGATACAAAACAAAACAACCCTGTAAGGCTGTGTTTTATATATGTATTACATCTCACAGACTTTCATTTATTGTTGCTTCATGTAAGAAATTAAGGGGTACAAAATGTGTTTAGAGTAGACTAGGCTTTTAAATGATATACAACTGCATGTGAAGCACTATTAATTATTTATTATCTTCCTACTGCTCAGACAAATACTGTCTTCCAAAGCAGCTCACATCAATAAAATAATGAGATGTAGGCCTGGCCTTTAGGCTGACAAAACTTGAAAGAGAAATCACACATGGAAAGGGGAGGAAAGAGGAAAACTAAGGAAGGGGATACATTTGATAATGCCAGGATGAAACACTGATTTATAAATAGCCATTTATATCCCATAAAGGCAAGGCAGATCATCCATGATTTGTGCTCTTAACTGGATAGAGCTACTGCTACTACTGACCTAGTAATCCTTTTGTCATCTGAGGGAGCAAGTTCTCCAGATGGTTTTCCTCTGCTGAGGCTAGGGGAATCTTCATCTTACCATAATGTTCTTCCTGGTAGATGTTGAGGAGAAGCTCCTGAAAGTGAGAGTGTTTAATGCTCTGTAATATTTTGCTTAGTGATATACACACTGAGACTCAGGAGGAGTGTAGTCAGTTATGTGCTCTAGACTTTAAGAAAGGTGTTTCCAGTAAACATAGGGAAACTGGTGTCATCACCATGATCAGGGATACTAAAAGTTGGGAATTCATGATGGATGGGAGTTTCTTAAAAGTGAGAAAACATAATTTCAGACAGTTTCAATGAGGAGGAAAAATAGGAGGTGTCTAAATGTTTATAAAGAAACCAGGATGGGTGTCCCATGAGCATTCAACTGAGCTAAGATTTAAAAAGGACATGTACAAGAAGTGGAAAAGGGAGGAAATCACCAAAGAGGAATTCAGACAAATAGCCAGCACATGTAGGGAGAAGGTCAGAGAAGATAAAGCACAGAAATTGCTCAGGCTTGCTAGAGAGGTTAAAAACAATAAAAGGGCTCTTTTGGTTATGTCCATAGCAAAAGGAAGAACAAGGAAATGGTAGGGCCAATGCATGGAGAATATTGTGAAATACTAAGAGGAAACAGAGGAAAGGCTGAACTACTCAACACTTTCTTTGTCTTGGTTTTCTCTAAAAATGAGATCAACCTGGGGGAAACAGAGCAGATGATGCAGTAGGGGAAATGCAGCACAAAATAGGTAAAGAGGTAGTACAGGAATACCTGGCTACTCTAAACTAATTCAAGACTTCAGGGCCAGATGAACTACATCGAATGGTATTAAAAGAATTGGTAGAACTAATCTCAGAACCACTGTTAATAATCATTGAGGATTCCTGGAGAACAGGAGGGCTCCTAGCAGACTAGAGGAGGGCAAATGCCCATATCTTCAAAAAGGGAAATAAAAAGAGGACTCAAATAATTATCACACAGTCAACCTGACATCAATACCAGGAAAGATTCTAGAGCATATACTTAAACAGACAGTCTGTAAGCAGTTAGAAAGGAATGCTGTGCTCACTAAAGGTCAATATGGGTTTCTTAAAAACCAGCCATGCAAGACTAATCTTATTTTTTTACAGGCTTGGTAGGTGAAGGTAATGCTATGGATGTAGCATACCTTGATTTTAGTAAGGCCTTCAACAAAGTCTGTCATGATATTATTGCAACTAAGCTAGCAAAATGTGAGCTGGACAGTGCTACTGTTAGATGGATTGGTTGACTGACTGAACCAAACAACTACTCACCAATGACTCCATTCTGGAGAGAAGTGACTAGAAGGGTGCCACAGGATTCTGTTATGGGCTCAGTTCTGTTCAGCTTCTTTGTAAATTATTTGGATGTTGGAATAGAGGGCATGCTTGTCAAATTTGCAAATGACACCAAATTATTAGGGGTAGCCCTGGTAGGGCAGTGGTTAAATGCCGGTACTGCATCCACTCATTCATAGCCACAAGGTTGTTAGTTTGATCTCAGGCAGGGTTGACTCAGCCTGGAATCCTTCCGAGGTCACTAAAATGAGTACCCAGCTTTAGGGGGCTTTAGCTTACACATTGTAAACTGCTTAGAGACTGCTTTGTTAAGTTTGAAGTGGTATAGAAATGTAGCTGCTATTGCTGTAGCTAATACCCTAGTGGACAGGATCAGAATTCAAAATTACCATACCAGATTAGTGAGCTGGATCAAAACTAACAAAACAAATTTCAACAGGGAAGAATATAAGGTACTACATATAGGCAGATAAAAAAATGAAAGGCATAGATATAGGTTGGGTGACACCTGGCTTGACAACAGTACATGTGAAAGAGATCTGGGGATCTTAGTAGGCCACAAGCTGAACAAGAGTCAGTAGTGTGATGTGGCAGCTAAAAAAAGCCAATATGATTTTAGTCTGCATCAATAGGAGTATAGCATCTAGATTGAGGGACATAGTACCGCTCTATTCTGCTTTGGTCTGATCTTACCTGGAATACTGCATCCAGTTTTGGGTGCCACAATTCAAGAAGAATATTGACAAGCTTGAAAATGTCCAGAGGAGCATGACCAAAAGGGTGAAAGATCAGGAAACTGTGCCCTATGAGGAGAGACTTAGGGAGCTGGGTATGTTTAGCCTGGAGAAGAGAAGAACAATATGATAGCCCTGTTTCAATATTTGAAAGGATGTTATATTGAAGAAAGAACAACTTGTTTTCTGCTGCTCCAGAGACTAGAACACAGAGCAATGTATTCACACTACAGGAAAAAAACATTCCACCAAAATATTAGGAAGAATTTCCTGAAAGTAAGGGCTGTTCAACAGTGGAATACGCTTCCTTGGAGAGTAGTGGAGTCTTCTTGTTTGTAGATTTTTAATGGCCATCTGTCAGGAGTGTTTTGTTGATGTGTTCCATTATGGCTGGAGGTTGGACTGGGTGGTCCTTTCAACTCTATGATTCTCTGTGTCTAAAAAGACATTTGGATTAATGCTGGGCTGAAATATTTGACTGTACTTATTGTTTTTGGTTCTTACAAGGGTTGCCATGACATTCTGTCCTAAATAAGACAGGGAATTCTATTCAGTGGCTGAAGGCAGTTGCACTCCCATGGGGTCATTGTGTGTGAGGTTGGGTGGTGGTGGTCCTTTAATGGTAAACTGTCCCTAACTGGACATTCTTAGAGTTTATACACCTCGTAAAGCAGAGGTGGGAATGGTTCATCTTTCCTGAATACCTAATAGTGTACAGTGTTGGAGTTCAACAAAATTCATAGATCCATAGAATTCTCACCCTTGTCAGAAAGTCATAAGTATTTTCCCCTTCATGGGATAAATTGTACTATAAAAGGGAACACCTCTTGTGTGGTGGCAGTTCCCTTGCTATCTTCTGTTTTCATTATTGTTCTCTTTCCCCTTTCTCTTTTCAGTTTGTTGGCCATTTTCCCAGTTTGCTGGCAAATTCAAACTGGATTTATTTTGCCTTTTTATTTTTCATCTTATCTCCTCATTGAATATGGCTTGTTATTTTTTTTAGAGATTTTATTTAATTAGTGAGTGTTTTAGACCCTGGTGTCTTTTAAAATTTCTCTTCTGTAGCTTCTAATTCTGTAAGTTCTATGAGACAAGCTTTTTTCAATTCCACTCCTCTTTTTATACATAAGCCTCTTATTACTGCCTTATGGGAATCCCATAAAATTTTAGGTTGAATATTGTCCAGTTTTTGTTTTTTGTTTTTTTGTTTTTTTAAAATTCAACTTAATGTTAGACTTCAAGTCTATTAATAAAGCCTAGTCTGAGATTAAAACTACATTTAGTCTCCAATTAAACTGTCTAATTCTGACTTCAAATTCCATTGTGATCGGATTATGATCCAAATCAAATTTAAGTAATATAGTCATATTTTTTTGTTTTAGGTTATAATCAGGTAGATGCTAGAAACATGTCAATTTGGGAGAATGAGGCATATTGTAAGGAGTGGAATGTAAATCCTGATGAATTTGGGTATAATGATGTCCAAACATCTTTAAGGTATTGATTATCTTTTAATTAAAAAAATGAGTTTGGTAATTTCTCATTATTTTTTAAAAAATTATTCTTAGATGACCTGTTGTTTTTGAGCTAATTACCCCATTCCAATCTCCCATAATCAGTATCGTATCATAATTATATTTTTCCAGTTCTTTTGTAGGGATTTGTAGAATTTTGATTTATTTTCTATAGAAGCATAGATCCCTATTACTAGTGTCCTGAAGCCTGGAAATATTATTTCAACAGCTATATAGTGCCCCTCATATCTCTAAATATTTCTCTTACTGGGAAGGCATTATTTATATATAATGCAACACCTGATTTCCTTTTTTTGTGGGAGGAGCAGAAGAGCTGACCTAGTTTAATGTTTTTAAAATAAATTTAATCTTTTTTCCTTATCTCGGTTTCTTGTAAACATAAGATATCGTAATGATTTTCCCCAAATAATGGATTTTCCCCCTCTTATATACCAAATTAATTCCTTTAACATGCCATGAACACATTTGAATTAATTTTTTCATACGTGTAAGACTTAATAGAATATTACACAAAAATAATTAAAATGAGATTGTGATAGAGAATAACAGAAATAAGACTATTAATTATCTTTAAGGAAGCTTTCAAAATTCATCTGTAGTAGTGTTCTCTTCTGCATTTGTTTCTTCCCCTTCTTCCCTTTCTTCTCTTAGTTCCTTCTTCCTGGGACCTAAGTTTTCTTCTTCTTCTTCTGAGTTTTCCTGTCTCTTCTTTGAGTATGTGTCTGATTTTTCCTTTTGGAGGGTTCTTCTTCACTATTTGTTTCTTTACTATCAATATGGTTTTCAGATTGTCTTGGTTATTGTTATTGTTCTTTTTGTTTATCTCTTCAGATTCTTTTAGTGAAATCTTCAGCTTTAGTTTTGGTATTGATTCTATATCTTTTCTGCTTACAACTAAATAGAAGGCCTTCCAAATTGTCCCACGAGTACCTGATTTAGTAAGAGACTGTGCAAGTTATCCATAGTCCTGTCTCGTTTTTTATATGGAAGCTGAGATATCTTTGAAGATCCTTATCATGTTGCCATCAATTTGAAGCTTATGTTTATAGCTTCTTTGTAGTATTTCATCTCTGATTCTGGATCTTGTCAAAGTAATTACTATATCATGGAGAAGCTTTTTCTCTTTAGTGGATGCAGAATAAATTCTAAGCAGTCTATCTATTTCAACTTCTAAATATTCCTCTGTAATTTCTAGGAAGCTAGCCACTGGTGGGATTATTTTAGTATACAGATTTTCATTGGGAGTTCCAATAATGCTTCTAATTTTGAAACATTTTCCTCTGTATCTCAGTTCTTGTAAAAGAATAGTATTTTCTTCAATTTTTTTCTGTTCCTCTAGTTGTTTGGTGATGTCTTCTAAGTTTTGAGTTTTCTTTTTAACAACATCAATTTCTCCTTTTAAAGAGGTCATTTCATTTGTCAACACTTCCAGTGTTTTCTCAAATTTATCCAGACCTCTGTTCAAATTGTCATTCACCTCTTTACAGTGATCTTTCAGTTCTTGCCTAATTTCCTTTTGAAAATTTATAAATTCTTCAAAGAAGGCTTGTATTTGTGACAAATCTTGAATATTGGCTGGCATTTCTGTTGAACCTCTTCATGCTGTCTGGGCTTTAGCTGTTTGTAGCCTTGTGGCTATTGACATGCCTCCCAGGCCATAAACAGTAGGCAAATTGGTATTTAAGATGTATGTTTGCTCCTATGTGCAATACAGTATTTTAGAAGCTAAGTTAGAGTGCTGTATTATAAATAAAAGTTTGATATGCAGTAGTCTCTTTTCTGTAAATTCTATGAACTAGATGAAAACTGCCTTGCAATTTTCTCTTACATGCACAATAATTAATCAAACTATGGCTGACTGTTAGTCATATGTAAATCATATCATTCTTGAAATTATGAATTCCCCCAATTAATTGTTATTACCTTCAGAATTTTCTACAAATTAATGATAAATATGTATTATGCAAGGGGGTATTGTAAAGTAATAATTAACACCCAGAAGTTATTATGGTATATTGATGAAATTTTGACAGTATCATCATTGATCCTGAAGTTCATGATGTTGAGAAAATCAGCTCATTGGGTCCTTTATGTTTGTTACATGTTGTGCCAGAAGTGACTAAAGTGTAAGATGGAGAAGATTCAGGCTCGCAGCATGATAAAGTTCCTGCATTTGAAAGGTAATAGTGCCCAGCAAATTCATGATGAAATAAATGATGGTAGTCTATGGAAGTACTTGCCCATTTTATGGCAATATGTTGAGGTGGAAAAGGAATTTCCAAACTGATCACATGTCCCTCACAGATGAGCCAAGAACTGAAAGACCGTAACTGATGGACAATGTGTCCATAGTGAAGAAAGTGGAGTGTTTAATCCTGGAAGACAGATGAGCAACCATTCAAATGATCATGGATGAAACTGGTCTCAGTTATGGTAGTGTATGGAAAATTATTCATGACAAACTGCACATGTCTAAGATGTCTGCACACTAGGTTCCACATTTGCTAATCCCTTTCCAGAAAAAAACATAGTGTGACCTTTCAATACAAATATAGACACTGTTGGAACAGGGTGAAGAGGATTTTTTTGGTCGTCTGGTAACCATGGCTGAATCTTGGATCCATCATTATGATCCAGAGACCAAAACCATGATCATGGAGTGGAAGCAGTTCCTCTCCCCTCAAAAAGGCAAAGGTACAAAAGTCATTAGGGAAGGTCATATTCTCAGTTTTTTGGGACTATTGTGGAGTCATTCTCACAGATTACCT
>CM034703.1:119379611-119402265 GCA_020142125.1 Phrynosoma platyrhinos
ATGTAGAGAAAAGTTAAGAACTACAAATCAAAACAAACTTTCTGTCAATATTTTTAAACATGATAATTAAAACTTTACAATACCCCCTTATATATAGACTATATATAGATATTCCTTCTTAATTGATAGGCCTTTTTGTTTATATACCTATATACAGGAGATCTATATACATATATATAAGCAGAGGATTGTCAAACCTTTGTTCTGTAGATTCTATGAATTGTGAGGTCTCTATAGTAATTCATGAATACATTTCTAGAAACATATAGAATACATTATTCTTATTCTGGGTCTTGTTCAGATCCTATTTCCCTTAAATTCCTTAATTCTCCAAATTAATAACAATTCCACTCAAGATTTTCTACAAACCTGGACTGTATTATGTATAGCTTATGTTATACAGTTGATCCTCCATTCTTGTGGGGGATCCATTCCAGACCTCCATGAGAACGGAAAATTAAGTATATTCAAGCCCTTTCAAGAAGAAAGAAAAATGGAAATAAAAGGTGACTCAAACCGGGAAGAAAGAAGATTCAAGGAACAGTAAATGATAGTAGAAGATGTATGTTTGTGAAAGTAGTGAAAGTGAGAAAATCAAGATATGATTTTCAGTATAGTGTGTAAGGAAAAATGTATGTTTTAAGGTATGTTTGTAATTTGGATGTATGTATTTTAATCTAATAAGAATGCAAAAAAAAAAAAGTTGTTATCTATTGCATGTAAGTATTTTAACAGGAACTGACCATAAACTGTGGGCCTTGTAAAAAGGGTTAAACAGAAATCTCTAAGTTAAATTAAATTAAATTTCCTTCACAATCCAGTACAGTTTTCTATGTGGATTATTTCCCCCCTCTGTGCTTTATTGTCTAAGCTAAGCCTTTAGCCCAGACCAAAATTCAAAGTTCAAAGTATAGGGAGAATAGAAACTAGAATTTGTTGGAGATTAGCTGATTATTTACTTTATTTCAGCCTGATTTTTCTTTACTCTCATTTAAATCTTTTTACTTACAAGATATCTTTATTTTCCAGCTTTCTTTAACTCTTCTTTGATGTCTTTATTCTTTTGTTTCTGTATCTCTTATCCTGTTTATGGCCCATTTTCCTTTCTCTCTCTCTCTCTCTTGATGTTGCTTTGTGAAGGTTAATTAGTAACAGTTATTTTATTGTGTTCTTTAGTTGTGACTTTTTCTCCTCTATATTCTGCAGTAGTCTTCTGAGCCTCCAAGCCTTTTCTCTCCATTGCTTCTCCACAGCGGGACCTTCTTTGTCTCCTTTGCTTCTCTCTCTCAATCTCACTCTCAATTCTTCAGTCTCCTCTGTGGGTTAAGGACTTTCTCCATCTCCATCTCCTTTGTCTTCACTTTCTCCATGTCCTTTACAGGAATGGGTTTCTTCCTTCTCTTTACATCTCTCTGTATCTCTTCCATCTCCATCTCCTCTGTCTCCTCAGTGCAGTCTTTCCCTTCTCTTTCCCTATCTCCTCTCCAGAATGGAGTTTCCCCAGACTGAGCATCTGCTTTTTGTGTCCGGGTCACTCCCGAGTGGGGTTGCTCTGTTCAGCGCAGTTTCATATTTGCCCTTCATTTTCTTCTACTTTTGGAAAAAGGATTTAAAGTAATAAATCACATGGGACAGGAGAGGTTTAAAAAGTCAGATTTCCTTTCTAGGTCTTAAAATGGGGATTTCGCTTTTAAATTATAAGTTAACAGTTGGATGCTGGGAGTTAATTAGAAGTTAGATGTTAGAAATTAAGTCTCACCATCGCAGTAAGTCCATCTGGTTCTTTTCTTCTATGCGCTTGTATCTAAAAGTCCATTTATTGGTTTTGAGTTCTGCTTGTCTCTCTTGCACCTCGAGCTGTTAGTGGCTTGTTTGAATGAGTATTCCTCAAGGGGTGAGGCATCTTTTATCAGTTGGGGAATCCCCTTTAACAGCTGTTCATTGTTTTCAAGTTCTTCAAGTCAAAGTAGTCACAGCATTTAGACTTCACATTGTATTGTACTATGAATTTGTTGTTCCACATCTCTGGCTGAGTAGCTGGATGTTCTCAGCCTACACTTTCAAAGAGGGAATGGTTGCCCCACCGGATGGGAAAACTACAGGAGTCTAACCTGGGACTTATCCTTTTTTGTCCTTCAGACCTCAACTCTTAATTCTTCTCTCAAAGAATCAATTCCAGAAGGTGTTTATACCCTTTAGACCCTTCTTTTTCAGATATGGTGTATGGAGCTCTCTCACACATGTCCACTCGCTTTGAGCAATGGACAGGAAGCAAACAGTTAAATAGCTGAAGGTCAATAAAGTTGGTTCTTGTTTAACAAAATTTATATTGTCTGGTATTATTTTATGGTTATTTAACAAACAGTACACTGTTGGATAAATAGACAAGCTAGCTAAACTGTCTATATTAATTCGCTTTCAAACTTTTTAAAAATTCACTCTTATTTTTAGCTCTTTCTCTGCACATGTTAGGAGTCAATGGAAGTAGAGGAAACTGGCCAGGTTACTTGAAAAGTTTAAAAAACAATCAGCATGTGCTCTGTTTAAAACTATGCGGCCCAATCAGTTTATCATTGCTCCCTCCCTTCTCCTGATATCTTGGGAAATGGTGGGAAATCCATGTTGTACAGGGCCTCCAAGAAACATAAAAGATGCATCCAACAAGGGTAAATTCATTTTTCACAGTAACCCCCCCCCCACACACACATTAATATGCTCTGGCACCTTTGGGGACTCATTGTTCCAGTGATGCCAGTGTCATGTCTTATGGGAAAGGATGTAAGTGCAAAACAGTTTTGTGATGCATGTTTAGGGATAGGGCAACAATACATTTGAGGAATGGCAAGGCACATCTTGCATACTTACAGCAAAATATTTGTCTGATTTATCATGCATACAATTCACTGAGTATGTTGATGCTTGTATACTAATAAGGCATTCAAGTAGTAACTGCAACAAAATGTTACCTCATGGACTGTTGCTGTTTAAGAATGTGAAGAGCATTTGCAAATTTTCTTATCAGTGATGATAAGATGGGAGTCTTGGTATGTCAACTGCTGCAAGATTTTTCTCTCCTAAGTGAGAGTAAAATGACTCGGAGAGTAGTGGAGTCTCCTTCCTTGGAGGTCTTTAAGCAGAGGCTGGATGGCCATCTGTCAGGGATACTTTGATTGGGAGTTCCTGCATAGCAGGGGGTTGGACTGGATGGCCCTTGTGGTCTCTTCCAACTCTATGATTCTATGATTCTATGATTCTATGACTGTTGGAAGGGGGAAATGGTATAGCATGGAATGACTTATCTCACCTTCACTCATGTGAATGAAAAATGCAAAAGAGAATTGTGAGCGAATGTTTTTGCACATAGTTTTCACAAATTTGGTGATGTTTTTTACAATTTTGTGGCTTTTATGGGCAAACAGCAACAAAAAAATGAAATTCTCACAAAGTACATATTTTTTGGCATTAACTTTTAGTAGCTATTTATTGCTGCACATCAATACTGTGGTGAATTAGTGCCTTCTGACTGTAATGAATAGATCATTTCTCTAACTCATATGAAGATTATAATTCCAGTTCAGACAATCCATAGTGTCTGAAGGGTGAGTGAACAGCATAGATAGATCTATCTATCTATCTATCTATCTATCTATCTATCTATCTATCATCTATCTATCCATCCATCCATCCATCCATCCATCCATCCATTTTTGCCATTTGTTTATTGCCCTTAGCCCATGAGGGCAACTGAACTGATGAAGAATTGGGTAAAAATATTTAAAACTCTAAATATATGACTCAGGACTAGTCTGCATGTAAGTGTACTGTGCAAACTGGTGCTCATTTTTGCACATCTACACTGATGGCTAATTGTCTTCATTTTTTCTGTGCAAATTCTCATCCATTTGCATCTGTTCACCCTCCCCCTGCTGAAAATGCATAGCCATCCTATTGCATGTGAAAAAGATGGATAGGCTCACATGCAACAATGCACATTTCTGCAGATTTCAGTGTCTATCCCAGTAAAAACCATAAATACTTTTGCCATAGAGTTTAAAGAGTTCTGCCTCCCCCACAAAGCCTGAACCCCTGCAAAATGTGGGTGGGAGGATTATATTCTATTTGACTGGAATGAGAAGAATTTTAAATGTGTAGGCTAACCCTAAAACAGATTTAAAAACAAATTAAAACTCATTTTTTAAAATAGTTCTGAATTAACAACAACCAGCAATCTCACTATCCCCAGTCAACAATCAGATTGTAGGATTTTTAATTCAATGAATCTGGAAAGTGCCAGGGAGGGGAGGGCAACAAATACATTACAAAGAGCACTTTTGAAGGAGCCAATAAAAATATGTCACTATGGGATAACTGGCCATTCTCTATAGATCTCATGGTTTTCTTAGAAATCTAACAGATGACCTAAAATTTAATTTAATTTAACCATTCTAAACACTCTGAATATCAACAAATTAATATCTCCAATTTTAACTATAAACATTAATTATCTAATTTTTAACAACATTTCTGGCTCTGACTTTTGTGGATGATGTGCTGTGTACAGATTGTTAAACTGAGGAGGACTGGTCATGCCTCAAGTACACAGTATCAAATGCTTCAGAAGAGCACAATCCTCAAAAGGCCCACTCTTCTGCCCCCAAATAAAAATCTAGGTTTTAATTTGTTTTTAAATCTGTTTTAGGGTTAGCCTACACATTTAAAATTCTTCTCATTCCAGTCAAATTGAATCTGTGCTTCTTTCAAAAATAATCTTGATTGACAGATGTTGATGGTTCTTTATTTCATTAATCTTGCTATTCCATTTTCAGTCCAGCTATATTTTAAGGCAGTGATGTAATGAAAGGGCAAAGGGATCATGCAATCTACCCTAAACACCTTGAAGAAAGGATGAGATAAAAATGGAATTAAGAAGTGTTGCTTTCTGAATTAAAACTGCAGGCAAGCTGAACTATGCACTAAGAAAAACTATGCTATGCCCTCATAAAAGACCCTTTTCTCTACCAAATCTCATAAGATCTGGATATTAATAGATGCTTATAGATAAGGGAAATAAGTTTGCCTATGTTTTGCATGCAAAAGGTCCCAAGCTCAATGCTTAGCCTCTCCCATTAGGTAAGAATAGGACAGAATTCAGCATGAAAGTCTTGAGAGGTACTGCCAAGTCTGTGTCAATGATATTGACCCAGGTGAACCATCTTTTTGACTTAATACAGTGATGTCACTAGGGGTTGCAGTGTGTGTGTGGACTGTAACAGGTAACACCCTAAGGGGGCGATACCACTTTGGGCAGAAATGGGCTGTGGCATTCACCTGTGTCCCTTTAAAACATTGAAGAGATGGTTTATTTGAGTGAGGCTTAGCGGGAGGAGAAAGGAGAAGTTCCCAGTTTTTTAAATTTAAAATTTAATTTAAAAAATCTTAAAAACATTTTACCAAATTTTAACTTCAACCACATGAAATTATGTATATGTATATGTAAATACATTTAGGCTGTGCATATGATATTGTAATTTAAAGGTATAGTTTTAATTTTGTAGTTATGTCACAACTATTACCATTACATTCAGTAATATACAGGAATTATAATTAATGAGTAACAGTACTTAAACATGACTAAGGATTCTGTATAGTGTGGTATGGGGGGGGGGTGACACCATGAGTTACCGCACTGGGTGATGCCAACCCTAGTAACACAAGTGACTCAGTATCATCATAATTTTAGTCTTCTATATTGCTTCAGCATGCTAAATTTTTGAATGGGAATGGATGTATCTTAGGGGTAGAGCACAAGCAGTGGATGCAAAAAACTTGGGGATAAGGTCTAATAATGCCTGAGGAACCAAGTTTAGAAATCATGATCTAAAGTGAAGAGAGTTTGGGGAAGTATAGAACCTATACTTCATAAATGTCTCCTTAAGCTGAATGTTGATGACTCATGTTCAGAGCTGTATTATTTCACAAATTTTCTTTTTGAAGAAAGCAATGAATAATTGTAACAATTTTCTTCTTGCTGTGAGAAGAAATATTTGTAAACCATGCAATTTTTGAAGCCTATTTGCACTTTGGAACTTCCCAGCATTTTTCTGGGAAAGAAAAGCATTTTCTGTACAGAAAATATTTATACTGTGTAGAAACAGCTGTTTCATGCTCAGAAAATACTCTTTTCACTGCAAATCAGCTATATGGAAATTTTATACAGAATAAATCCCAAACTGGAAAAATTATCATCAGAATTCTTTTCATCGAGGTTTTTCAACACTTGAAAAATGCTTTTTCTTTTTCTTTTTACCAGTTTCGAAATATTTTGGAATATTCTTTCTTTCTTTTTACACTGATTCATCTAGATGTAAGATTTCCCTCTGATTTAACAATTCTGGACTCTGAAGTTAATTTCAAGTACAAAATCTTTTTGTAGATTTACTTCAAATTAAAAATATTATAGTGAATATTTCTTACATATCATATTGAGTTTGCAGGAGCTGGGCAGAGCAGTAGAGAACAGGGGAGCTTGGGTTGAGATCGACGTGAAGGCTGTTACCACCAACAAGAAAGTGTAATACTACAATGAATTTTTGAACTCCTCAAATGTTCTTTTGAACTGCCTTTTTCCTCTCCTGGAAGCTGCATATTTCGAGCCTATTGGCTCATTTTTTAAAAAAGCCATTCAGCTAAAATGTGAATTATGTCGTGGAAATTCCACTTCATCTTCATCCCCTCACTACAGCTGATTTCATTATCTATATATTGGCAGGGAGAGAGGATGGCCAGTGCTGATAGATGCATCCAATATGGTGATTATTTTTCTAGGCTTAGAGACATGCTGCACCAAAGGAGTGCAGAAAAGCCATGGCTGCGGCAGCAAGGGTAGCTTTTTGCCACTCCAAAAAGGAGCAGCATTTGCCAGCTCTTTTTTGAGCTGCAAAGTGCTGGATCAGGGCTGCAGCATGTGGTTGCTATGGTCCCGATCTGGCACTCCCAGGGGCGACACAGAGGGCCCCTAACTTCCACTTTGTAAAGCCCCTAACTTCCACTTTGCTAAGCATTATTGTCTTTTCTAGTGTCATTCACACACACACATATAGTATTGTCATTTGACATCAAATAAAATTCAACTTCTGGTGAACCTATGAATGAAAGACCTCCGAAAGCCCTGGTCATCAACATCCCTAATCAGGGCTGTGTCTTCCTTGCCTGAATTAATCTACTTGCAGTTCCTCCTGCCTTCTACTTTATAAAGCTTTATCATCTTTACCAGTAGGTCCATGTTGTCTCTTGGTACATCCAAAGTCATGGTACATCCAAAGTACAATAGCTTCAGTTTAGGCATCTTGGCCTAAACTACTGATAGCTACAGATAGCTATCTGTATACAGATACTGAAGACTAGAGATAGCTACTATTAATAGCTGAAGTGGTGGTGCAAAAGAAAACTACTTATTTTTCACTGACACTTTTCCATCTGATAGTCAAGCGATAGGATTGGAGTGTTGCAGAAGTGTAATGTTAATGCAATAAGACTTTTGAGTTTAAAGCATTTCTCATCAAACAAACTTTGAAGAACAATTCTGTTCATAGATCAGTCTTATGATGGAACAATGCCTCTTAATAATATGGTACCTGGAATGCATGGGTACTTGAAAGAGGTTCTGCCTGAGTCATCATCTGCAATAGCATCTGTCATGTCCTGGAGCATCTTGCACTTTATGAAAGTTTCCTAGGTTCAGTGAAACTATAGTGCAAATGGATTATAGTGCAAATGTCCCATCTGTAGCCATATAGAAAGTTTCAAGTGGTGTTGCAAGAAAGGTATTTGTGTCTTAAATGGCTAGTGGCTGTGACACTGTCATTTCATAATCTTCCCCACAATTCCAAAATAACCTTGGAACATATTTTAATATGTTTGGACAAAAAAAAAAAAAGAAAAAAGAAGGATGAGTAGGTGAGTATACACCTAAAGCCTTTAAAAGGAAATTGAGACAGCCTCCTCCATGGAGATGCAAGACTGAAAGTAGATCCAGCATTCAACTGTACAAAAAATTAGATGTACAAAGAAGACTATGAAGACAGACTCACACTGTGGGCAAAAGGCCCACTGTGAACAATGTTTCTCTTCATACTTTTATGCACCAGTTATGTTTGTTTTGGACATAATAGCATTATACCACTGCTTCCTGTGACATATGTGCAAAGTGTGAATGCCAGATTCCTTTGAATAATTATTTGCATCTCTGTGAGCCCCAATTATAGTTCTAGTAAGGAAGAAAAATCACTATCATTGGTGTCGTTTTCATAGCAAAACAGTAACTAAACCCTGATAAAGCTTCATTACTGTCCTGCTGAGATGGGGACAGGGTTTAGGCACTAATGCACACAGTAAAAACACAAAAGAACCCTACATCCAGATTTGCCATTCCTCATTCCATTCTGTTTCCATTTTCTCCTAGAATTAAGAAAAGTAATTCATTCTAAAAGCATCTTCCAACTCCTCATTATCTTTTGCAAAGCAAGACATTTAGTTATAATTTAAGGTCTGAATCATCTGCCATAACTCAAAGACTTGCCCTTTTTATTATTCTGTAACCAGGCACAGAGTCCCACAATCAGATCAGAACTTATAAAACACCAAGCTGTCCCTGATGACAGATGCCACTCTGCATGGCAGGGCATACTCTTATGATACAAGAGAACACAACAGTGCCAGTCATAACCATGAAAAATAAAAGAGTGGGTGGTGTGATGTGGGGGCGGAGTTGGGGTGGCCAGCGTGCAGTTGCCAGCCCTGACTCCATCCCCAGGCTGGCCCTTTTGGCTGGTCTGTATAGGCCCTAGCCCTTAGTTTGCAATACTTGAGCAGGGCAGTTGAGGATAGGGTGACTTGGAAGTCTCTCATTCATAGGGTCTCCACAAGTCTTTTTGACTTGATGGCAGTTAACAACAATATGGGAAAGGAACTTTGTTAACCTTGTTGTAATCCTTTATTCTTATGTTTGTTAAAAACATATTTCTTGCCCTCTTTTTTGAGCACAGGATCTCAAAATTAATGTACCTAACAATCAAAACATGAAATGATTAATTAATAGGATATGCAGCTAAGCACCCCTGATATCAGTGAAGCCTTTCTAGACCATATCATGCTTTTCATAGGCCCAACATTTGGCACTGGCAGCATGCTGGGGGTTATGGTCAGTCATCAGCCTGCCATAAAAAGTCAGCTAGAAAGAGTATGGTCTGATGTAGCATAATCTATAATTGCACCGGCACAAAAGAGTCCACACGCCATCTTATTTGGTTAAGAAAATGGCTACAACTTTATTTATTTGTACAGGGTTAGAAACAATATCTTTCCAATAATACATTATTAACTTGTCTATAATTTTGTTCTTGACACATGTGTCCATGCACGTGACTTCACACCTGATGTAATCATCGACTTTAGCCAAGTCTCTCTATCAGGTACAAGACACCTTCACAAACAAATGCCAATAAGGTTCCACAGAAATTGCTAAACATGTCAACAAATCATCCCCTCCCTATATCAAATTGGACATCAGCACCAAATGTATGACGTAAGCAAATTATGACATCATCATTAAGGTTGTTGACGTAAGAATTTTTTTTAAGCTGGATGTAAACCCTTCATCCCCATTAACTAATCAAGTATTGCAAATTCAAATATCCAAATTATCCCTTGGAGGAGTCCCTGCCCGCCCCAGCCTATAATGGATTTGCACAATATTTGACCAAAATACTCTGTCCCAAGTTGTGACAAAATCAGTAATAAACTCACAAAACCACATGTGTGCATTAATAACAAACAATAACTGCACCAATTATACCATAATGTAAACCCACACTACATCATTCTCAGGGAGGGCGAAAACCCAAGTTACAATAACTATGGGAAAATTCCCTCCCGGCCCCCGAAGGTGACCAGCTGAAGCCTGAGAGTAAGAAACCAGCTGCTAGATTAAGGGTGGGTGGGTTGGGTCACTCGGCTGTCCGAACTAGCAATGGCTGCTGCCACGTGGCAGCCAGGGACTAAATAGTCCCCAAATCCTGCCTGAAATCTCACGAGACTAACCAGTCTTGCAAAATTATGTGGGCTGTTGGGGGATTTCGTGAGATCCCCTGATTGGCTGGGAGGCGCAGGAAGGGTGGGACTTCCTGCCCTCCCAGCCAATCATGGCGTTGGCCTCTCAAGATGGCCAGCGCAACAGAGAGCCCCTCCCAACGCTTCAGGGGGGGTTCTTTCTGGTTAGTGCTAATTATTGCTTCTTACATTAGAGATATTTCAGCTCTTACATTTACAGTGTGAAACCATGATTTAATTTACTGAGTTACGTCACATCTCCCACAGGATGAGTATTAGAAGCAACAGCAAGACCTGCTTGTCAAAGCAGATCAAGAGGGATGTTACGTCGATTTCCTACACACCAGTGTTACACAGACTTAGCATTACATTCCATCTCATTAGTTAAAATGTTATCTAATCAACCTCCTCAGGTATACTAAAATTCCTCCATGCCCACTCCACTTGGTACCAATAAAGAATTTCTAGGTTCCATACATTGATGATGTTAAGATATGTCCAACCAGATCACAGGTAGGTGTGCTTGTGAGTAAGTCCAATTAAGATCAGTGGGGTTACTCAGAAGTACAAAGAACTGTACAAAGGACTGATGGGACTGTTTATATAGGAACACCCCCTGTCAACATCACTTCCCACCCCCATGAATAAATTAAATCTGGTAAATTAAACCTGGAGGGTTCCCAAATGAGTGAAAGTACAGGTGAGTTAGCATACAAGTGTTCAGGTGTATCATATGGGAGAAGAAAAGCTCTCAGAGTTGACACAAGTTCCCAGCCAGGAGAACTTTCTTTTTGATGTCGATTTGGTTTGGAATTCAAACCGCAATTAGGCTGAAAACAATAAGAGCCATTGCCAGGCTGCTGCTATTGGAATAAAGGAGCATCTACCTCACATTTAAACCGCTCAGCTGTCTATTCCTTCTCCCTGGGGAGGCTTTGGAAGTCAGTTTTTTGGGGGGGGAGTGGAGGGGGAGTTAATCCATTCTTGGCCCTCTTGACAAATTCTTGTTACTAGGAATCCTTGAAATAAGTCAGGACTGTTAAATTGATGTAAAAGATATAGAAGTTTGTAGTGTAGATGTGTCCAAGGACCATCAGTGGGACTATAAAGCAGATATCTTGGCAGGATAAAAACTATGGCTGTAAAACAGAAACTGGAAGCAATTCCAGCAGGCCGTGTCAGTCTTCGGCTGTGAGTCAAAAGAACAGGGGCTTCAAGAACAGGGAGGGTTTTTGTTTCTTTTTTTAAAGAAGGGGGAAAAGGAGGGGAAATCTATTCAGAGTTGAATGGTCTTGGCAACTTTAACGTTATGTTTGCACCTCTTCTTTTCACCTTTCTCCCCAACTCATAATTTTTATATGGTTTAACTACTTAACATATAATATAGGCTACATATAGTGGGCCTTTGGCATCTGTTGGTGCTTTGCTCCAGGACCCCCCATGGATACCAAAATCAGTGGTGCTCAAGTCCCATTAAATACTGTGGTGTAGTAAAATGGTATCCCTTATATAAAATGGGAACATTAAGATTTGTTATTTGGAATTTATATATTTTTAAAAATATTTTCAAAGTGTAGATGGTTGAATCTGTGGCTAAATAATTTGTGGATATGGAGAGTTGAATGTAGTTTTTTTAGAGGAAGAGTGTAAGAGAAAGGACTTAATGAAAGAAAATTTGTATATATATTGTAAAGGGACTGAATGTGATATCTATTTTCCATTAAGTTGCTTTGTTCTACCATTTCCCCAGGGATAAATAAATATCACAGCTGGGATTTCTAACCTTCAGCTAAGGGTCAGTCAGAGTTCAGCTTGTTGTTTGTCAGCTATTCCTAGACAATCAAAATGTCCATAAATAACATTATCTGGAAGCTGAGGAAATGTAAGTTTATACAAGAATAGTTATAGATGCAGATAGATAAGGTATGACACCCACACCCGCAATTCATAGTCATGTCTCTGTTGAAAATGTACCCCAAAGTCAATTTCACAACCCTTAAATTAGCAAGAAGTGAACAGCCAGAAAAACATCAGTTCAAATAATGGATACCCTCCTAAACTGCTGTAGTCGCCAAATTACTTCAGGAAATAAGCTTGCTTCATTTCCCTGTCTTAGCCAAATTAAAGTGAGACAAAACCTAGTGGCTGGAAACTTTCCCTCCTACTCATATTTTTTTTTAAAAAAGCTCTGATTGCTTCAAGATGATTTTAAAATTAGTACAGAGGAATACCCTACAGCAAATAGGTTAGACCCAATTTTGGAATCTGCAAAAGACCAAATAAAATAAAATTAAATTAAAATAAAATAAAATAGCAAACCAGTTCCATTAACTTTGACAGAAGCTGGATTGCATGCGTAGCAGAACTGAGCCAGATAACTTCCAGTCTAGGGAGATCCAGTGGCCATAAGTGTGGCCATAGTCAGTCCAGGCCTGAGAGTGCTTATCTGCTGCAGTCAGCAGTTGCATAGTCTCAAGTCTACAAAAACTCATGCGACCAACTTCTGTCTTTCAGTTAATTTCAAAGGTGCTGCAAGATCCCTTTGCATACTCATCATAAGAGTGACTCTGCAACTTTATTTTGTATTTTCAAACACAAATAATATTAGGGTTATCAAATCAGCAGCTTCTCATTCAGGGACAAAACTTGAGACTTTGCTGTCCCATTGCAGTTTGAAGCCAGCTGCAAGCTGCTCTGGCAGTATGTGACATATAAACACCATGCTGCTGGAGCGTCTTGAAACTGCCCATGTCTGGGCAGCCACCTGCCTTCCAGGTGGCTTCAGGGTGTCATCAGATCATGCGGCATGCAAACAACACACTCTGATGATGCCCTGAAGGCGTCTTTTACAGGCCGTCTGTTTTGGCCCAGAGAGAGAGAGAGAGAGAAAGAGAATGCTTTAATAAGATTATTTGATAGAATAAAGAATACTGTATTTTTAGTTAATCAGAATGTTAAAGCTTTACAGATGGAAAATCCAAATGTGTTTTGATTGCTGAAGTTCAGGAGAAACTGAGATGCTCTGTATACAGAGGAGTTTTTTGGTATATTAAAGGCAGTTTTTGATGTTTTTGATTAGTCATCCAGCTACATTGAAAGCGAAACCAGAAAGAAGATGAGAAATGCTATTTAAGCTGTTTACATGCATTTAAATCGACAGAAGGCATCCTTATAATAATTCTTCCTGATGGGACTAACATAGCAGGAATTTCTCAGCATATTGTGTGTAAGATTTGTTTGTTTACACTATGATTCTACACACAGAAGGAAGTATAAGAATAAGAAAGAGTCTTGTGGCACCTTAAAGACTCTAGTGATTTCATCTTTGATTTACTTGTGCTGTTTGTAAAAGAATGACCCATATACCGGTACATCTCTTGCACAGTGTGGACTTTTGTCATCCTTTTGTTCTGCTTGTTTTGTCTGTACCCCCAACACTCTGACTCTTTGTGTGTTTCTGTATGGATGCCTATCTACCTATTCAGAAAACCATTTACATATCTAACAAGATGGACTGCTCCATGAAAGCTTATTCAACAGCATATAATCATCTTAGTTTTAAGGGAGGAATTAATCTTGGAATTTTTCTGGGTGTGGAATTTTATCATGAGCATGAGGTATATGCTGAGGAATCTGCTGTTAACTTCAGCAGATCCAGTCCCCATCCCCATTTTCTACTCCCAGAACTGTCATGGGACATACCAGCTTATCACTGGTCAGAAATACCCTAAAATTGAAACTGGACACAGGTATAAGTCTATCTATGCTCTCATTTGTGGTGGCTGGGGCTTGGGACGTTATCACACGGGGTCTAAAGCAGTGCCATCCCCGTCGCATCCCCGTCCCATTCCGCTTCCTTTTCCCCTGTGTTCACACGACGTCACAGAGAAACCCTGCCCATCCCCGTCCCATCCCCGTCCCATTGCGGCATCATCCGGCATCATCCCCGTTCTTTTGAATGCTGGATTCTTTTGGGAATTACATTTCTGCCGCAACCAGAATGATACCGGAATGATGCTGCTTTCTTTTTGCCAGTAAGTTCTGATTTGAAAAGGAACTGCAATGGGACGGGGATGCGATGGGGATGGGACTGCTTTAGGCCCCGTGTGATAAGGTCCTTGGAGGGACACTGGTCCTTGGGTTTGATTTAACTGCAGACTTGTTACTCTTGTATGCCTCATAGGATGGGCAAAAGTCACATTTGGTGTTGGTCCCCTACCAGGGATTATTGACTGCAAAAATGGAACTGGGGGCTGTTTGCCCACCCCTACTTTAAGTTTAAACACTTAAATTTACCATGCAATGTTTAACATGTGTATTTTGAAGTAGGTTTGTTGTACTCCACAAGTCCTATTTCCAAGTAACCGTGCATAGAATTTCAGCCTTAACTTTTTAATGAACCCAATCCATATATTTTTCCGCTGCTATAGTAGATCTGAATAATTCACTACAGGGCTGCTTCTTAAAACATGTCAGAAAAGCTGGAGAATGTCATAATGTCTGTAGAATTTAGCTACTTGAAAACTTCAGCTTTCATTTCTTGTTTCAAAACAAATGGTTGACAAGATATGCTTGACAATGACTGAAAGAATCTCAGAAGCCACTAGAGATATTAAATGAGATCTCTGGTGGCTTGTGGGGGCAGAGTTTCAGCACCTGCTTTCTGTTCTCCTGGATTTAGCAGAAATAAACTAGGGAGAGGAAGGAAAATGGAAAATGAATTATATAAAGTAAGATGAACCAAATAGCTTATCTTAATTTGCATAATCTGTACAGGTCACAGAATTGAGGGGTTTTTTTTATTAGATTTATTTGAATTACCTTGGAATAGTTTTATTTAAACTTCATAGCACATATAGCTCTGTTTATATTTGTAGAATAGTGAGGTACACTTTTGGGGATAAGTGCTGATGTATGCAAATAGCAAAATGTCAATGAATAACAGAAAATCAATGAAGTCTTTTTTTGTGAGAAGAGAAGTGAAGAGAGTTAAACAATACACCATAAGGTGAGGCCTGTAATGGAAGGCCTGGAAGACACATCAGGGAAAAAGGTGGGCAAGAAAGTTCTCTTTTTGAAACAATAAAGCTCCAAGCTTTATCTAGATCAGTGGTTGCCAAACTTTATTCTTTCAGATGTGTTAGGTTGCAGCTCCCAGAATTCCTGCCCATTGGCCTAGTTGGCTTGGGCTTCTGAGAGATGAAGTCCAAAACACCTGGAGGACCAAAGTCTGGAAACTAACCTAGATCCAACTAGTCTATTGCCACCTGATGACTAAACATATAATGATACTATCAATGCATCCCTTGTCTCACAAAACAATGATATATTTATTGGGCCAAACAAAATACACAAAATACATGATGCAGTCTTTCAAAGCTCCACTGGCTTTTCCTTAGGCAAAGGTGTTAAAAATCATACTAGAAATAGATATATTTACATGGTGATGTTAGTGACAGGCCTTTATTTTGTCAAGATGTTGGTGTCATTCTGAGTTGAGATAGTGTGGGAGGATATCTATGCAGGCAGGCTTTCTTCTGGCCATGTGGCACTGGGGAGAAAGCATTCTAAAGTCCAGGAGAAAAAATTAAATTCCATTAGTAATACACAAAGGTACTTCCTTTAAGATCCAGGATATTTCTGTTTCTTGTTTGATGAAAAAGCCAGTGGTGTTTTGAAAGCTTGCATCATGTATTTTATGCATTTTGGCTGGTCCAATAAATATACTGTTTTGTGGATTTTGGATGTTATTGTACTTTGCTATATGGCCAACATGGCTACCCTGTGATATGATCCTTCTTCCATTTTGCTTAAAGGATCAACAATCAACTAGATCAGTACTACTGAAACATCAGGTAATCAATCTTAAAAGGTAAAGGTAAAGGCATTCCCCGTTGTCAAGGTTGTCAAGTCATGTCCGACCGTAAGAGGTGGTGCTTATCTCCATTACCAAGCTGAAGAGCCAGCGTTGTTGAGACTGCTCTGTGATCATGTGGAAAGCTGTTTACCTTTGCATGCTTTCAAACTACTAGGTTGGCAGAAGCTGGGACTAGTGATGGGAGCTCACCCCATCATGCAGCAACCTGGCCTCAAACTTTTAATCAGTCTTATTTATGTCTAAATTTCAAGGTTTTCTAAATATAATGGAGACAGTGATAGTTTGTTGCTGTCAGTTTTACAAGATGAATCAAATGCTGAATTTAGTTTTCTAGATACTGTTTGTGATTTGGTGATATAAGAAGAGGATGCCAGATTTTTCAGATTTATTTTGTTTTTGTTTTTTATAAATGTCTCACATTTGGTCTTAACAAATATGATCTAGGTGTTCCTTTTTCATCCTTCTAGAGTAGTTGGAGTCTGCTGTGCATTTTCTCCATCAAGTCTGAGAAAAACTGTCTTCAGACCCTAAACATGACAGTGGTCACAGTGAATTGTGCTCATTACAGAAGCACTCATAACTTCTGTTTGCTTTGTAATCTGAAAATACATTTCCCACATCAGACTCTTTGGAATGAAATTCTTCTGTAGAGTTGGAATGAGTGTTCTGATTTGTCTTCTCATTAGCAATTCTACAGGGCTCTCTATCCACTAGCTGGTATCAGTGGCGCTGATCTATTACTTTTGCAGTGGTTGTAAGATAAAATTTTGTTCTTTACATCATTTCCAATACCAGGCCACCATACCATGCTTGGTTTTCTCATGACATCCAGGTAGACTATACATTAAATCAGACTGGTGACTATACTCCAGGATTTCTTACTTCATATATTACAGTAGAGTATGATTTTTTGTTATTTTTAAACCTCTCAGTTTACTCATTTGGCCACCAATGTACTTTCTACTTGTCTCTGAAGTAGACATTATATGTCATCCTCATATAATGTGAGCCTTTCTAAATAGTGTCTTTCCATCCATATTCTTTGTTAGGCATGTTTAATTTCATTTTGTTCATGTTCTACATAATTAAAAACAAATTGTAATTTAATTTGATTTGGGACGAGATTTTCACGGGATTACCTGATCCAGCTCCTGAATCTATTTTCAAATTAAATAGAGCCATAGATAGGTTCATTTCCCAAGAAACAGCAGATCTCTTTACAAAATAAGCACAATTTGTCATCTGTTGTCATGTGCACCAGCTGGGAAAGACAAATAATAGCAGAGCAGCCTATTTTTTAAATCATTCTTTGCATTATGCATCTCTAATGTTATAATCTTTCCAGACTTCTGCATGCTACCTATAAGGGTGCATTATCATATAAAAAGGGGGGGATCTCCCCTATAATGGACATTGATTTGCATGCAATAAGCATATTTTTGTGTATATGTTTAAATGAAAATTTGGAAAAATAGCCTAAAATCAAATTGTTAGTTCCAACGTAAGTAGATGCATTGACTCAATGAAACCTACCTTATTTTCCTGCGTATAAGACTACTTTTTAACCTGCAAAATCTGTGGTTAAAGTGGGGGGGTCGTCTTATATGCCGGGTATAAGGATAAGGAGGATAGAGGTGCTAAAACTCTATATTTTGACTGGAAAAATGGGGGGTCGTCTTATACGCCGGGTCGTCTTATACGCCGGAAAATATGGTATTAGGTATTGGTTAACCAGATTCCCACTAATGTAATGAGTATAAAATTAACAGGTGGTTTTAGGCCAATAAATATAATTTAAATGGAAATAATACATCTCACTATAGTGGAAGAAGGCTCTGTGACAGCTGACCTTGTGTGTCTGCTCACTCTCTGCTCAGGTACTAACTGTGGAAAGGCAAATTCAAGAGTTCTGCTCTGCTTTCTTATCTTCCTTTATCTTGAAACAAGACTCAGACTGAACAGCTCTTCTATAGAAGATGGCTTAAAAGAGAAGACAGTCTTTACTGTTCAAATTAAGTACAACTATCTGAATAGCTGAACACAGCACCATGGGCGTCACAAGGGGATGCAGTGGGTTCAAACTGCACCAGGTGACAGCTTAAGAGTGTGTGTGACACCACTGCTCCCCACATGTCTGCCTTTTGGCAGAAATGGGCTATGGTGTTCACTTGCATCCTTTTAAAATGCTAGAGCTCAACAGAAGAGATTGTGTAAGTAGGGTGAAGCTCAGTCATAGAAAGGAGAGGCCACTTAAAAGAAAAATATTAAAATCTCATTTTTAAAATTTTAAAATTTTAATTTTTTAATTACTATTATTTTAAATTTTCTTTAAAAATGTCACGTTACCAAATTTTCACTTTAACCACATGTACACATGTATAACTATGTACATGTAAATACATTTAGGATCTGCATATGATACTGTAATTTAAAGGTATAGTTTTATTTTTTGTAGTTATGTCACCACCATTACCATTACAATCAGTGATATACAGGAATTACGATTTATGAGTAATTTTAGTAGAACAAACATTACTTAGGATTCTGTATGGTGTAGTCTGGGAGGAGGTCAGTGAGGAGTGACACCATAAAATACTTCACCAGATGACACGAACCATAGTGACTTCATAGTACAATCCTAGGTGGTCCTTTTTGCTGCTATTGCTTTTTAAAATAGAGGGACTTTTTTTCCTGGGCTTTCTTTTGTGTTGCTTTTGCAGAGAGATGAATAAATTTATCTTTCTCAAAATGGTTATTGTAATGGCTTCTAATGTTGTGCAGTATATGGGTCACCCTGTAGTCATTCTTTATGTTTACTTCCTGATCAGGTTTTTTTTTTTAAACAGTGATATGTTCAAGTCTTTTAGTCCAAGTTTCAAGTCAAGTCTTAAGTCTTTACCTTCAAGCCTTGAGTACTTGCATCATACTTTCAGATCAAGTCTCAAGTCTGAGACCCAATTTTTAACAGAAAAAAGGAGGCAGAGTTAACTCCTCAGAGGGAACAGCAAGTGTGTTAGTAATGGGTTTGACGCAAAGGTTGAGGTCAAGCTCTGTCCCTGCTACACATCAGAAGATTCTTACACCTCAAACACACTGCCTAAAACTTTTGCTGTGCCTTTCAAGAAATGTGCCCCACACTTTGGGGTCAGGTCTTGCCAGCTGCTTGAAGTGAGTGGCACCAGTAAGTCAGTCTCTAAAAATATACAAGTCTCAAGTCGAGTCAGTGTATCATTATTGCCAAGTCAAATCCAAGTCACATCATTGAAGTGATTTGAGTCCAACTTAAGTCTGAGTCAACTGATTCAAGTCTACATCACTGGTTTTAATTCAGTTGAGAGTGCCTTGTCAATTGCATAGCTTTCTAAAGGTCTAAGATTTCTGTTAGCTGCATTCTTTTCAGAAAACCCTTTGAGCTGAACTCTAAGCACTGAGCTATCTGCAAGTATTATTCTTTTCTTTTCTTTCTTTTATCAGCTAACTTAATCCAGTTTACTCCAATCAGTTAGGATTAGGTTGGTGACTGTCAATCAGAGAACTTTTTCTTCAGCCACCCCTAGACTGTGGAATGACCTGCCAGAAGAGATTCAACATATAAATATGCTATCCAAATTTAAAAGAGCATGAAAGACCAGTCTCTTTCTGTAGGCTTATCCAGATGATTTTTAAATTGTGAATTATAAATAATGAATTTTAAATGTGGGTTGTTTTAATATGTGTACATCTTTTTAAATTGATGAGTGTTTTAACTGATGTCTTTTTAACTGAAGCTGTTCATCTGTTAATTGTTGTTGTTCCCTGCCTCAATCTGTAGGGAGAGGTGGGTAAGAAATTATTATTATTATTATTATTATTATTATTATTATTATTATTATTATTTATTAATCCATAGATGACCATAACAAATGACTGAACATTAAATGACCCTAGTTAAAAAGACTTTGCAAAAGCTGAACTATATCATCTCAATGTACAGAAATAATGATTAATGATTTATTTTGGTTTTATTATACATACATGACTGTCATTTAGCCACTATCATGCATCACATCATACATTTTCACAAAAGCCTTACATGTGCAGCTTTCCCACCCTGTGTAATCTGCTTTACTCATAGCAGTCATTCCTGTTTCTCTCTTAGCTTGAATGATAAAGTGGAAATGTTTTAGGAACTAGAATGGCATACACCATTAATTTGGAGGGTTTCCCCCCCCCATCCTGTCTGATGAGTTGATTTCTATGTCAACACATCAACTGCAGAATACAGTTGGAATGGATTAGATTATGCTGTGGTCAAAGATTATACAAATGAATATCAATTACCTAGAAACAGGATTGATATTTATAATTGAAAATGGGACAATTTTTCTAATAGACTCATTGTAATTTTGACCTACAGGATCTAAACATAAGAAGGCACACATTCTGATTTTTATAACCACCTGTTCCAAATTAGATATCCAGGGATAGCCATGTTGACCATATAGCAAATTACAATAACATGCAAAATCCACAAAAAAAGTAATACCTTTATCGGACCAACTAAAATGTGCAATAGACAGATAACAGTGAATGTCTCAAGAAGAAATTCCTCCTCCTTCTGGTCTAACTCAGAAGCATTGAGGCCTCCTGAGAAATCCAATGTTCTCTGCCTAACAAAGGGGCTTGTAGCCTCCCAAAAGATAGAGACAAACTGAATGCCAAAGGAGTATTTTTGTGTGTGTGTGTGTGTGTGTGTGTGTGTTGCTAATGGATTACTAGCAGGGAACCTCACAGACCTGGAACAACTACTGAGGAAGATCAAAGAAGAAAGTGCAAAGGCAGGCTTACTGTTGAACATAAAGAAAACAAAAATAATGACCACAAAGAACTTACACACATTCAAACTAGACAATGAGAAAATAGAAATAGTAAAATAATTCCCATACCTGGGATCAAACATTAATAGAAATGGGGACTGCAGCCAGGAAATCAGGAGAAGATTAAGAGTGGGGAGTGCAGCTATTTAAGAACTAGAAAAGATCCTAAAATGCAAACATACAACTCAGCACAAAAGTCAGAATCATACAAGCCACATATTCCCTATTACCATGTATGGATGTGAGAGTTGGAAGTCAAGAAAGAAGATAGGAGAAAAATCAATGCATTTGAGATGTGGTGCTGGAGAAAAGTGCTGAGGATTCAATGGACAACGAAAAGGACAAACATATGGGTCCTAAAGCAGATTAAGCCAGAGATATCCTCGAAACCAAGATGACAAGACTTAGACTGTTGTACTTTGGACACATCATGAGAAGGCATGAATCATTAGAAAAGACAATAATGTTAGGAAAGGTGGAGCAAAACAGAAAGAGAGGAAGGCCACATGCTAGATGGATGGACTTTAGTAAACAGATCACAAATATGAGTTTGCAGGAGCTAGGCAAAGCAGTAGAGGACAGGGGTGGGGGTGGAGATGTCTCATCCATAGGGTAGCCATGGGTCAAGAATGACATGAAGGCAGTTAACAAAAAAAAATGGAATTTAAATTTTATATCCTGGACTTTAAGAATCTCCCATTACCCACATGGCCAGAAGGAGGGGGGCTGTGTGCATGAACAACAATAACAGCAGCAGCAACATCTTGACAAAATGTAGGCCTATGTCTAACATCATTCTTCCTTCCTTCCTTCCTTCCTTCCTTCCTTCCTTCCTTTCTTTTTTTGGCAATGAGACATTTAGAACTACATGACAAACCTAATTTTCCTCTCAAACAGTTTTAGTTGCTGTGTTGGCTCCTTTGGTTCAAAAGGAGAAAGAAGGACTTGTGTGCTCCAGCATGGACTTTTGGGAGAAATCCTGGGTTCATGTCCAGTTAACAACAACAACAACAAAAAAAAAACCTTAAGAACTAGGCAAAGACCTTGACTTGGTATCACAGATAAACAGTTTGGGCCTCGGCAGACAACTAATTGGGTCGTCTTGGAGGCACGGAAGAGGAGGGGCAGCCACACGAGCGGCGCCCCTTCCTCTTCCCGAGGTTGCCCTCAGAGCTGCCGGCCCTCTGCACGGCCGGCACTCCCAGGGCAACCTCCCGCCGCAGCGACCGCATGCGCTGCGGCGGAAAAGTCAGGGAAAGTGCGTTTAGGGTGCACTTTCCCTGACTTCTAAAAGGAGCACCAATTTGGCGCTCCTTTTAGGGTCGCTGCAAGAGCGCCGTGGTGCGGAGGCTGCGGTCCCGCGGCGCTCTGGACCAGGGCGTCCCTGACGCCCTGGTCTGCATCCCCCTTTAGTTCCACAAAGACCAATGAGTTGATTCAGTCAGTTCAAAACACTTGTATCCTGTCTTTTTTCACTGGTTGAACCCAAAATCATCATAAAGTTGCAACCATATAATAACAATTAAAAAATATCAAATTGTCAGCAATGTATCATAAATTGGCAGAAAGGGAACACTACTTATTTACTAAAATTATTACTAAAATAACAAATCAGGAGAGCATTTAGCCAAATACCTTTTAGAGAAGGCATGTTTTATCTAAATGTTGGAAAGTGCAAAATGTCAGTGACTGATGGATTACAGCAGGAAATCTATTCCATAAGATGGAAGACACCACTGGAAAGTACTGATCTTAGTAGCTGTCCACTGTACTATGCAAGGCCAAGGAATCTGGAACTTGGCCTTAGATGTCA
>CM034703.1:119405002-119415184 GCA_020142125.1 Phrynosoma platyrhinos
TGGGGGGGGCATCGCACACTGGCCACCTGACTCCACCCTGGTGCTGCCCTGATGCTGTGCACCCGTCTGCACAGCATGTGGCATCAGGACACCCTCCTGGTGCACTGCATACATGCTGAGCCAAAACGGTGCAAAAGAGCCATGGTGGCAGCTCAAAAGGTGGCCTTTTGCCACCCCAAAAAAGGAGTGGCATTTTGGACACTGGCTTGGGGGTGGAGTTGGAGCACACGGTGTGCAGTTGCCACCCCCCCTTTTCCACCCCAAGCTGGCTCTTACTGCCTGTCTGCTTTCCCTCAGTGTCTCCTAGAAGGAGACGTCCAGACAGTGAACAGCATGGGAATGCTCCTATGGCTCAGTGTTTATACATGCTGTGGTGAAGAAATGGGGAAAACCACCACCATGGCAGCAAGGGTGGCTTTTTGCCATCTCAGAAAGGAGCGGCATTTTGCTACTTCTAAGGACATACTAGGTGGATGTGTTTATTTTGCCCATGCTTTGGAAAATGACATCTTCATAAGTGACCTGAAGAACAAAATATGGGCAAATAATATTCAAATCCTGTTAGGTCTGCACAGGAACCTTGAATATAAATGAAATTATTCAAAAAACAAAACAAAACCCAACAACTGAAAACATTAGGATAATTTGCAAGAGAGCCTAGTCCTCAAATGTGCAGATTCTAGAGGTTTGGAACAGCACACTTTGCACATGCAAAGCATTAGGAAGCATGAATAAAAGAAACGTAAAAGCCATAAATTGTTACTTATGTGTTTCCCACTGAATTCAGTGATGATATTTTGAGACAGTTGTCAATTCGATGAGTGAGTCAGGTGTGGGATTCTAGTGTACTCAAAGAAAAATAGAGGCAGATAACTGAAGCGCCTTGTCCTCTTCAATCAAACAAGAGAGAGAAAAAACAACTGTTAAACTGGCTTGTCTGCTCACTCTAAAGAGCTTTGTATTTCAACATCATTGCTTCCCAACCACAGTGACTCCAGGGAAGCAAAATATCTCTCTCATGACTTCAGGAAATAACTTTATTTATTTCCCTGCTACCCTGAGGTAGGTCTTGGCAAACCCAGCTATATTTTTCATCAAATGAGGAATCAGTCATATGCCACTATACCAGCCTGAGCAAACTTGATCTTATGTGAATTTGGATGCTAAGGGAGATTGGGCCTGCTTATTATCTGGAAGGGAGCCCATGAGGGATCTGAAGATAAGGCAAGCAAGAATCCTGCTTGAAACACTTGTGAACTGAGATAACTGATGAAGGAGCAAAATATACATGTGCAGTAGCTGGCATGTGAATCTTATGATCTGTGTCTGATGTATCTAGCCTGATGACTGCCCTCTTGCACCAAGTTAAAAAAAAAGTGATTTATTTGTGGTTTTTTAGTTAATACTGTTTGTAAGCTACCAGATCATGGTTATACATATTCTGTCTGTTCCTTCCAGACAAGCCATCTGCATGTAGTTTTTTTTTTTACCAGATTAAAGTAATTTTCTCCTTACAAAAGACTTATGTGCAAATTACTTGCCTTGGTAAAAACCAGTCAAAGAAGGGCATAGAAGGGCATTTGCACTATCTACTTGATGAGGAACAATTTATGATGGAGAACTCCATAAATCCAGGTTTCATGATAATAGTAATTAGGAAAGGCAAAGCATATAAGGTCAGTGTGGGCCATTCCATAGTATCTATTTTGGCTTTATGTGGGATCCAGTTGGGTGCTTATCAGATACAAGAAGTAATGTCCTCATATCCAAGTGCAGATGATTTCCCTCTTCACACAATATCTGCATATCTGCATCAAGGCATTCTCCCTTCTTACCCTCACCCAAACCTTTTTCATAATCTGGATTTCTATTTTGGAGTACTTCCAAACCCTTTTGACAAATATGGAGGACCTGTGATTTCTTTTCATTTCATTTCATTTAGAATATTTATACCTTGCTCTTCTGCCACAAAGGCTCTCAGAGTGGCTTATAAATTGTTAATTTGACAGTTCCTTGCCCTCAGGCTTACAATCCAAAAAGTCATGATACAAAAGGAGAAGGGAATGACAGTTGGGAAGGGGATCAAGTCCAGCAGATATTGCTGGTTCTTCTCTCCCTCCAAGGCCAGGGTGATAACAGGTGGAATAAAGAGAGGGCCTTCATTTGCTTCTGGGACCAGGCATGATGGAGCTGTGCCTGTCTCTTCTCTCCCTCCAAGGCTAGGATGATGACAGTTGGAATGGCAAATTGGATTAGATTTGAATGGCAAATTGAATTGGCAAATGTGGCCAATTAGATCATGGCCCAAAATTTATGATGTAGATGGATTTGTATTCTAGTGTACATATGGGAATAAAATTTCTCTAAGTGACAATTTGGTGTCTCCCATATTCTAACTTGTCCCATTATCCAGAATTCTGAAATTGTGGGGGGAGGAAATTGCTTCTCCACCGTTTATTCATAAATGTAGCCATTCCGATCATGGCCCAAAATTAATATAAAGATGGACTTGTATTCTAGTGTGCAAATGGGAATGAAATTTCCCTAGGTGACTATTTGGCGTCTCTCATATTCTAACTTGCCACGGTACAGGTTGAGAACTTTTTTCATGGGTGGCTGCAATAGTGAAAGATTTGCTTCAGGCTATGTATATGGGTGCATATGAAACATAAATGAATATTGTGGTTAGACCTGGGTCCCATTTGCCTGTATTTAAGGTAAGAATAAGAACTTAAAATATAAATATATAATTTGTTTCCTTCTTGCTATTACTCAGTTGGAGATAGTACAGAAATGGAAGATAGGCTGCTTGCTCATGGAGAACTGGTGGCAAGAAGTTATTAATGGAAAAGGTATCGGACAGTATCAACAGCCCCATTTCATGTCACACTGCTTTTGAGGAGTAATAGTTATCCTTTTTGACTTTTATTAATTCTTTAGAATACCCTCCTCTGCCACCATTTCAACATTTGAACTTACGGAATGATGTTGTTTTCTGATGTGATCCATTTGCTTCACAATATTTATTGTATTCATTATTTTTTAACTTTTCTCAATGGATTATGATATTAATATATTTTTTTAAAAAAAGACCTGTGTCCCATTTCCAAGATATTTCATTACGTATGTATATGAAAATAAATTCTAAAATCTAATAAATAAATAAATAAATAAATCCCAAACTCAAATGGCCCCAAGCATTTTGGATATGGGAGACTCAATCTGTACTACATGTCATGTATTCTTTTATTCAAATATCCATCCCCATCCCACTTCTGCCATCCTAGTTCTTATTCTGGAGAAAACTACAGACCTTGCTTGCATCACTGAGTTGGCTGCTTGAAGTACTTATCCAATCCATGGCCAGATGGTCACAGCCTGATACTCATTGCAGCTGTAATGAAGGATTTTGAGCAGTGGCATGGATGAAGTGTCAGTTTTATTATAAATAACTTCTATCAGTAATAAATGATTGCATTTTTTATTATTTTAAGATCTGTAAACAAGACTTCCAGGAGTCACTCAACATCTAACTGATCCGATACATGTTGTTAGCATAGCGTTTCTCCATTTAGTGCTCCTTGGATGTGTTGAACTACAGCTTGAATCATCACCAGCCATCCATGACTATTGGCTGCACAGGGGGGAATGACTGACATTGTAGACCAGAGAGCTGAAAATCTTTTAGTCTCAATTGCATTTAATTTCTCAGAATTCCACCTTCCTTTTCTTCTTGTCTTTGTTTACTAGCATATTGCAAGGCTTCTTGGGTTTTTTTCCCATATAAAAATTCCTACTAATTTATGTGTTTATTTGCATGGTTTGCCTGATTTATACAACTTTCCTTCATTAACTAATTTGTGTTTCTACATTTTTTTTGCAATAATGCACATTTAAGAGTATCCATTTTAAAATGTGCATATTATTTTGTGCATACTTTATTTCTCATAAATGCCTGTAAACCTGACAAATATGCAAATACTAGTGGCAAGCTATTTGGTTTTTTTTTTTTCTAACAAGAGTCTTGGGAGATAAGAAAACACTACTTTTTTGAAACTACTGAGCCTTATCAAAATTCTTTCATCTGCATTAAGACCAACAAATCTTGAGGGCACTGGGCTGGTGAAAGCTTTACCAACCACTCCATTTCATAGCAAACATTGTGGCTAGTCTTTTGAATGAGTCTTTCTGATGTTATTGAAACTATTTACATGAGTTGTTCAATGTGAGAAGTGTTGGACCCATAATTCTGATGATAGGATAAGTGGCTTTTTAAGGGCTTCAGTGACTCCACAGCAATATTAGAAAGCTTACCACATGCAAGTGGTAGATGCTTTGCACCAATTTAGGAAGAATTTCTTAATTTATTAGGGCCAGATCTTCTGAAAGCATGTAAAAGGAGCCCTGGTGGTGCAGTGGTTAAATGCCTGTACTGCAGCCACTCATTCATAGACCACAAGGTTGCAAGTTCAAGCCAGGGCTCAGGCTAGACTGAAGCCTGCATCCTTCTGAGATTGCTAAAATAAGTACCCAACTGTTGGGGGGCAATGAGCTTACAGTTGTAAACCACTTAGACACCCCATAGCATGGTATGAAGCGGTATATAAATGAAGCTGCTTTGCTTTAAAACAATAATTTTCTTGACATTAGAAATGGTAGAAATGTTAGGATGCTCTGTCACCTCTGGACCAAATTATATGAGAAATTGAGAAACTTGCCCACCAGTTGTGGTAGTACTGTTTGTATGATCTTTGCTTCCGTGGGCAAGCATGGGACTCTGTGGGAAGCATGGTAATTTGTTAGATTAACAAAGGTAGAAAGAATCAAATATATTTATACACTTACACTAGTGGTGTTTACTTTTCTATTTGCCTTAATCAAAGGAGATCTGATTTTGCATTTTTGTTTGGCTCACATTTAGGATAAAAAGTTGATTGTATTGATTTTACATTCCTTAGAAATACCTGGTAGAAGTTGGGGGGGGAGAATCCAATGGCCTAAGTTGTAGACATTGGAGATGTACATCTTTGCATTTTTTTTTCTTCACAGGTAAAAATGAAAAATTCCTGCAGTATCTTCCCCACTATAGGAGCATACAAAAATTTCTGCACATTTCCTAATATTTATTCATTTATTTGGAAGTATATGCACTGGGAAGTATGCAGAGAAATACAATTTCTTGTCTGTGCAGAAAACATTATTTTTGTTAAGAAGTACACATTATTTTTCTGTGTAGAAAAGACAAGGAAAGCCACATATTTCTGTGTGCTCACAAATACTTCCTGCAGTGTAAAAAAAGGAATAATAATTCAGTAGTCTTGTGGCCACCTGTATTTTTCCCACTGATTTCCTAGCCAAGAAACGAATAGCAACTTCCGTTCTTTCTATCCCTAGTTGACAGTATGGTTACCAGGTTCTGCATTTATTTGCAAGTATTTGAAGTTCATTTAAGAACCCAGTTAGTTTAGAACCACAGTAACTTATTTATTTAATAATAATAATAATAATAATAATAATAATAATAAATTTTATTTATAGCCCACCCCTCTGCTCGGCAATCAGGTCGGGTTACAGCATTTTAAAACATACAAAGTTAAAAACATTCCCTCATCCCAGAATCCCCCACCCATCCCCTAAAACAAGATTAAACTATAGAGAAAATTAAAATGCCGTAATACAATTAAACCATGAAATCATGGATGGTTAATTCAGGAAAACTTTCATCTCAATATGTGGAGAAAGGGAGAAGGATAAGAATATGTGATGATGGAAAATGAATCTTGGCTTGATAAACATACTGTTGTTACATCCAAACCACATGTGTTATATCTAAAGGCTTTACAATAGAATCTAGTGGTTTCCAGTATCACTTGTTCAAATGTGGGCTTTTTACTTAAACATATTCTAGCTAGTTATTTTTAGACAGAATGAGTTTTCTGGAGGCATTGGCAGCCCCCCAATTAGTCTGTTATGCGTGAATTGAAAGCTTTGTATTTTATGTGTGAGTGCTAGTTAAGTAAAACAATGGCAACTTAGGAATAGTTCTATAATAGCTGTCAGCAGAGATAAATTGAGATAAGAAAATGAACAGTCATATAGTCATAAAAAGTGTCAAGACAGTTTTTTGTTAGCCATGTTATATTATTGTAACAAAATGGACAGAAAGGGACACATTCATATAATGTGTTTACTTCTGAGATCCCCATGTTGAATAAGACTTTTACAAAAAGATAACTTGGGTGCATCTACTCTGTAGAAATAATGCAAGTTGATACCACTTTAACTGCCTATGGCTCCATCCTATAGAATCCTGGAATTTTTAGTTTTGAGAGATGCCAACACTATTTGGCAGAGAAGGCTAAAGATCTTGTAAAACTACAAATCCCAGGATTGGATAGGATGGAGCTACAACACTTAAACAGCATTATTTCTACAGTGTAGATGCACCCATAATTGCATATAGAAGAATGTTTCCTGCTTCCTTTTGTTGTTAGTAATCTTGTTTTCAGTGGACCTCATTGTTTATCTCTCCCAAGATGGTATTGTTCAGGTTGGGTGGTGGAGTAGCAGCATGTTCTTACAAGACTGTTCATGTAGCTGTTCCTGAATTGTTACACTTCCCATAGCATGCACATGTGTGTGTGTGTGTGTGTGTGTGTGTGTGTGTGTGTGTATGAATATAGTTTAATTAATTGATCCAATTTTTGCCAGTTCCCACTGTCTCCTCCAATCTACAAGACTAGCTGTTTAAGAGTTGCAAGGGTATGTAGAGAGAGTGCTGGAAAGCAACAAGTATTTGGCTCCCTGATCTGCACTAGGAGAAGTAGATTTAATTATTTTAAAGCCACCATTGATGCCATATTATTGGGAATACCTTATCTGTTAAAGGTAATTTTGTTATTATGCTCAAGCTTGATGTATCATTAACCCACTGACAAAACAAGCTAAACCGTGAAGCTACATTCTCTCTTATCATTTTTCATATTAAGCTTTAAAATGAAGTTCATATCAACATAGTGTGTCTACCTTGCTGGAATGCACTTGTCTCTGCAGAGTTGGGAAAAGATTTGATAAAATTAGTTTGTTGCCCCCAAGAAATCAAAAGCATTTTTAAAAAACATTATTATTTAAACAATTAAACACCAGCAGTGTTAAAAATATAGAAAAATGTTTCATTTTTTTTTATAAAAAGTCAGTACTTTTGTGGAGAAGTTCAGGGGAGCCTTTTTAACCATTTTTAGTAACTTCAATTGATTTTCCAAAGTTTTAAAAGTTAAAAATAACATATTACTAACATATCGATTTCATAGTTTTCTTTAAACATGATTAAGTAAAGAGTGTACAAGTAAATATTTATATTAACAAATTTGTTTTTAATACTAGTTTTTAATACTAATGTTTCCAAACTCTGCATGTGGAGTCAGTGGCTCACTGACCTTTTTAAAAAAAGATTTGTCATTGTTTAGTTTGCTAGTATTGCAACAGATTTAAATTCTTAATATCGCAACAGTGTATAAACTTAAAAATTAAAATTTAGCACCAGAAGAAATGACAGACTACTAAACATCTAGAAAAAGGCAAAGCCAAGGGAAATGTTCATTACATTTAGTGTGGCTCCACAGGTGTCATTTAATGCAAATATCATAACCATAAATAAGTGGCAGATCACATATTCATATTTACAATGCAAACATACAATCAGATTGCCTAAAGAAATACTGTATCATAACTGTAGCACTTAATGCAAGTGATAGTTTATAGATAGTGAGAAATAACATTAACTTTTCCATCATATTTAGTATAAAAGATGTAAATAGTATAAATGGCATATATGATACAACCAGCATGAGTTATTCTGATAACAGAAACTGAATACATAGAATAGTGAAAAAGCACATTTGCAAAAAAGATATAAAAGACCATAAAGTTGTTAATCATATACATTGTACAAATCATATAGAATAAATAGCATGATATGAACATGTATGAGCCAGTAGAAATGGATCATTAAATACTATAAACAGGATACCTAAAAAATAAAGCTCAAAGAACAAACACATCCTCTCCTCTTTCGTTTAATACAAGCTAAGTTTTAGGTGAGTTGTATTTCTCACACAGCAGCTTTGTGGCTCTAATCCAAATGAATTTAATTAAAGGTTTCATACCTAATTAACACACCAAACAATTATTGACAAATCTGTGGAAGTATTTTTGAGGAAGACTGGAGTGTGATATAGAGAGAAGGCACCTACCAGCATGTATTACTTTGCTTTCGTGAGGATGCCAGATTGACGAGGCACCTGTGAATGTGACTGTACTTGACACTGTTATATTAAAGGGTCAAAGTAATTGCTGCATGGAGCTAAGGTCATGACACAGCCAAATAGCAGTGGGCACAATGTCTGTCTTTCATGGTCTGCTGGGCTCAATAATCCCCTAGGGTTGTGGGTTCCGATTGCATTTCCAGATGGTCTCTTTTGATACGAACACCAGTCATGATCTGTGCAGAGGTATCATTTATGCTAGCAAAGAGCAATGCTGAGAGTTCATCTTAGCACATGAATTGTAGAGTGAATACCAGATGCTGTAAAACCTTGGCTCCTGATAGCTTTCTGGCTATCTACTGGGGTGGGCAGAGAGAAAGCTGTGCTTCTTTAGTTTCCAGAAACAACATAAAGGAATATGGAGGATATGCCATAAATCATATTGTTCAAATTCCCATTTTTTTCCATTCCTACACTGTAAACTGTTAAGAAACAGGGATATGTAGACACCCACCCACTCCATACATAGTCATACCAGTAGTAAGTGCAGTTATATGCAATATAGTTGGCCCTCTGTATCCACAGATTCTGCATCATAGATTCAACCATCCATGGCTCAAAAATATCCCTCCCCCCAAAAAAATCCAAAAGGCAAACCTTGATTTTACCATTTTATATAATACTATGCTATTGTATATAATGAGACTTGAGCATCCATAGATTTTGGTATCCACAGGGTTCTAGAACCAAATCCCAATGGATACAAAGGGCCCATTGTAGATTGGTAATCTAATTTTATGACAGAATCATTTTAATATTTAATTACATGGAATAGTATTCATAATATGAATAGCTGTTCATGCTGCAGTACTTGAGTTAATTTACATATTGGTCTTGGCTTGGATCTATTGGATTTTTAGTTTTATTTGGACTATACAAATTCCAAATCTCTTTAAACCATTTAGGCTGTTATAAAATTATTTCTAACCTATTTTATTGACCACACCTTGTAATGAGAACTTTAGATATAGGGTGGGGCAGAAGTATATTTAATAAATAAATAATAAATATATTCTATAGAATGGCAAGGGTTCATATACTGGTCTATGAATCAACATTAGACACATTGTTTATGGGATTGTAAGAAGTGGATATGACTTCTTTTTATCCTCCTCTACAACTCTGCATTAGTGTTTATGGCAGCAACTCTCCACTTATGTACCCCATCCTCAATGTTAGGTTTCTCAAATGGCCAGGAGCAAATGGTGGAGAGGTGGAGGTAGAGTGTCCATTGTTTCTTTAAGATTGGCTTGATGTGCTGGCATGTTTTAGGATGTGGAACTTTTCACAGCACATAGCATTATCCCCTATGAGCTGCACCAAATAATCTTTGAAGGCCCCACTACAAGGATCAGTTCAAACATTGCCAAAACTAAACAGCATCCTCTTTTAAATGCAGAAGTGAATTTACCATATATACTAAACTATAAGTCGACCTCATGTATAAGTCAAGGGCAGGTTTGGGGGCCAAAATTATGGATTTTGATATGGCCCATGGATAAGTTGAGGGTAAAACATGTAACAAGGGATCTAAAGGATGAAGGAAAGGAAAATAATGCCAAAGAACTTACAAAATTCTAGCAGGCATAACTATTTTTGTTCACCCTAGTGAGCGCAGTGGTTAAATGCCTGTACTGCAGCCACTCACTCACAAACCACAAGGTTGCGAGTTCAATAGTAGCCAGGGCTCAGGCTAGACTCAGGCCTGCATCCTTCCGAGTACCCAGCTGTTGGGGGGCAATGAGCTTACAGTTGCAAACCACTTAGACACTGCATAGCATGGTATGGAGCAGTATATAAATAAAGCTGTTTTGCCTTTCCTTTTTTAAAAGAGATAAGATAGCTGAGGGTAAGTCAG
>CM034703.1:119428972-119441170 GCA_020142125.1 Phrynosoma platyrhinos
ATGTTTATTTATTGTTCTGTTTATTGAATTCTATTTTTTTATTTTTTTATTATTTTTTAAAAAAATAGTTTAATTTAGTTTTAAGGGGTGGGAGGGTTGGAATGTTTTAAAATGTATGTTTTTATTATTACTGTTCCCCGCCTCGATTGTGATGCAGAGAGGCGGGTTATAAATAAAATTTATTATTATTATTATTATTATTATTATTATTATTATTATTATTATTATTTCAATACATGTGCAGTCCATTTGTGTGAATGGGGAGAATTGATGGTATTTATGTATATTCTCCTAATAGCTGAGGTTCACATTAAACCATGTTGTTACAGACCTCTGTTTGAATCCCTGAATGGTCACTGTTGTGGGCCCTTTAGTTACCTGAAAGCAGGGGAAAAAACCCTCTCTTATCCTCCCCACCTGCATATTTTCAACAATATAATTGCTGAGTATTTCTTCCCCAATACACACTGGAGAACTTTTAGGCTCTTGACAGATTGCGACAGCATAGGGAGATTTGGTGGGATGTGTCCCTCTTTATCTGAGAGATAAAGCAGCTTCCCAGGCCCTACTTCATAGGACTTACATTACAATGAACTCTGCAGGTGAATGAGGATAAGTATTTTTATTTCCCTTTATTCTGCTGCCTGTCAATTTCCTTGTGTGTCCCCTAGTCCTTGTATTATGTGAAAATATAACTTAAGATTTCCCTTGTTGCTATTTTTACATCATCCATATGGTTCATAAAATGCATACTCTATTACATACATAAAAATGTGGTCATACAGCAATGCTTATGACTGAACTGGGGATAAAATGGATTATTATTCAGTGTAGATGTGAATATTGTAAACTCACCTAGGTCTCAGAGCTATTTTCTCTTTCTCCCCCCCCCCCTCTTTCTTTCTTTGTTTTGGTGGTTGACTTTTCTTTTTTGGTGCCTAGAATTTTAATGAAAACAGAATTAGTAACATTTTAATAGAAAACAAATCAAAAATAAATTGTTAGCTAGTGTTACATGCAAGAGAAGATAAAGACATAAAATACAGGGTAACAGCAGTTTCCTTTTTTGCTGCCATTTATTTATTTTTGGAACAGTTAGATATGACTTGGTTTGTCCTTGAAGACCCTTTTTTGTACAAAGTGTCAAAATACATTTCTAGTAAAGGAGATACTTTTAGATTGCAAGTGCTATTTGTAACCCCTTGGCTTGGTAATTGCCATTGATAAAAGGAGATATGAAGATAAACAGAGATGCATCCCTGAAGTTGCAACATTCACGGTGCTATGCATGAACTTGTTAACACTCTCTCTGTTCATGGATGGGTGACTATGGGCCTAAGCAGACTGCCAGAAATAGTGCACATTAAATTGAGGCACTGCCCTGGCTCAGTGCTAGGGAATCATGGGAATTGTATTTTTTTCTGAGACATTGCGCCTTCTCTGTCAGAGAGTTCTGGTGCCACAATAAATTACAGTTCCCATGATTCCCTAGCACTGAGCCAGGGCAGTGCCTCAATTTAATGTGCACTATTTCTGGCAGTCTGCTTAGGCCCTATCTTTGATATAGCAGCTAAAACACTCCATATGTTGAAATGCCTGGACCATGTATCAAGAACCTGGCCAAATCTGTGTAACCAGGACAGAGGCTTATTTGTCCAGGCACACCAAAGTCATGGGCAATCATATCTGAATGTCTCTTCAGTGCCCCTCCCCCAGGATACTACATAATTTGTGTGAGTTTTATTGCTGTAATTCATGATTTAATTGCTAGTTTGATTGTTTTGCTTTAATTCCTAGCCATTATTATTTCTCCCAGAAACCTGATTTTCAAATATTATAAATAAATAGGCCAGGCAGGTATATTTTTCAGCCTGAAGAGCAACAGGCTGTGGCCTGAAGAGCAGCAGGGCAGATAATACTGCATTTCAAATTGGTCAGGTAAGACAATAAGTACAGGACACTAGGCTTTTATGTTGTCTGGCCAGTCTCTAGAGACATACCTCACAGGAAAATCTTGGCAGATGAAAGCAATGGCCTAAGTAGTCCAATATCATGCTTGTTGCAGTGGCCAGACAGCAGCATGTGGAAAGCTCATAATTAGGACTTAAAGGTATTAGCCTTCCCTATGGCTGTTATTCACTAATAACTTATGTTCAGGGATGTAAAGAACATATTTTGGACATGAATTTTTCATATGGTCATCCTATATAATGGTGCTTATGCTTTGTTTGTTTGTTTGGACTATAATTCCAGAACAGTTGGGGATGTACTCTGGGAGTTGTGATGTACTCTGAGACTTGTAATCCATAAAGTAAAAATTCCAAACTCTGCTTCCAAAATCTGTCTTTGGGTGGGGTGGCTTCACGGCACCCCATCTAGGTTGTCTATTTCAGCCCATAGTTTATAAACTACCTCTGGGAAGAGCTCCGGCTATTAGCAGTGGGAGAGCTGCCCTTAAACAAATGTGCACATATTTTTCATTTACATTCAGCATGTTTTGTGGAAGAAACACAGAAATAAAGGCATGAGGCCCTTAGTATAAGTGTCGGTCTCCCATTGGTTACAGCAATGATTCTCAAACTTTGGTTTGCCATATGTTTCAGACTTTGGCTCACAGAATTCTTGTTGGCCAAGCTGGCTGGGGATTCTTTGAGCTGATGTCCATAATACCTAGAGGACTAGAGTTTGGGAAGCATTGGGCTAGAGGATGCCTTTTAGTGTAAGTTACAAACACCTTGTGATCTGTGCCAGTGCATCACAGTGCATGTAGTTTTCGATGTTTTGGTCTCTCAGAATTAATATTTCAGTTCAAGGATTAAAGTTATCATCTGCAACTCTAAAGTAAGGAAGTTTCATAGAGAAGAAAATACTAGAATATTATATTGTGTTTATGTGATTGTTTACAAGACCTGTAAAAAAAAAAAAGCTTGCATTTGGCTGCTTTCTTTCTTTCTTTGAAACCTTTCTTCTGAAACTTTCAATTTCGCCCCAGGCTTTGCAACTCCTGGCCTGTCCAAGAGATTTGGCTGTCGAAGGCAGAGCAATTGAAGGCTGTTGGCTGCCACATGAGTGGTGAGATGAATCCATTCCCATTAAAAAGAACTGGAGAACTTGTTGTGGCTCTTTTCCATTCTCCACTAGGCAATCACAGCCCATCAGCTTTTCAGGCTATGGTGCTATGAGTTCAGTAAGCTGCCTGGTTTTGGTGTCTGCCTGGAACTTCAAAAACTGAAGCATTCTCCTGCATCTTGTTGGTGAAAATAAACAGTTGGTGAAGTGGCTTTAGCTATGTTTGGTTAGGGCTAAAACTTAGAATTATTTGCATTTTGTCCCAGGCTTTGAAACTCCTGGGCAGTCCAAGAGATTTGGTTGTCTAAGGTGGAGCAATTGAAGGCTGTTGGCTTCCATGTCAGTGGTGAGGTGAATATATTACAGGTTCTAATCCAAACCAAACTATCTGTGCCAAAGTTTTGTGCCCAGGGACCACAAAATGCAGTGTTCAAATGTGAATCAAGGAACACAAGAAACACTGCAGACTGGGCCAGCCTGAACAATCAGCAGTAGCAGAACATGTAATAAACCAACTTGGGCACAAAATAAACACTGAAATTCTTGATTGTGCCAAGCATTGAAATTTGCAGACACCTGGACAATTTCAACAGAAAAGAAGAAACCCTGAAAGTAAACAAAGTTTGGCTACCAGTCTTCAAAAACACCCAAATCAGGACTCAACAAATGCAAATAAACTTTACCCGGGGTCAGGGGTTTTCCCAGCAGACAGCTGAACATTAATTAAATAGACTCTAATCCTACTCGCATATCCTTCCACCCAGAGGCCTTGCCTCAACAGAACAATACACAGATTTACATGCTAATCCTCTCAACCAAGGGTCACACAGTATATATACCCCACACACCTCCATGTCACCATTCTCTGAAGATGCCAGTCACAGATGCAGGCAAAAGGTCAGGAACACATTCTTCTAGAACATGGCCTCACAGCCCGAAACCCCACAAAAACATATATATCACTTTCTCGTTGTCATAAGAGCAACTAGCCACTACAACTGGTCAAAACACCAAATGATGCTCCTTCTACCCTTATCCAAATCAAGGTGCATTGTATGCAAAGCCAGCCAAGTTATTTTGGCACTTGACGCAGAGAGTACCTCTTGCCCTCCTTGTTAGTGAAAATACAAAACTAAAAAATTAAGTAGCTATCAATTTACTGTCCTTTCATGACATCCCAAATTGTGGCCTGATGTAACTGCCTCACCTTGCTTAATGGAGGTACCAGCCCTACTAAAGGAAATCAGTATGAGAGAGTGCATACCATTTTTTATTCTGAAGTAGGTTGTGCCATGTTCTGCTGTGAGCATTTGTGAGAAGAGATACAATGGCAAGATATAACCCCAGGCAAACTACTGTGCAGCTTGCCTGCTAACCTCTCAAAAGCAGAGAATGAGAGAGGAAAAGTTGGCCCTTCAGTCACTATATAGAAAGATGTTAAGGCAGGTGAAGTGTGTGGTAAGTTGCTTAATAAGCCTCTTTGTTCCACTTAATGCTGCAAAAGTAAATAGGCTTTGCGGGAGCCCTGGTACATTAGGTCTGCAACACAGTGCTTACTAAAAACACACACAAATAACTGAAATACACTGAGGAGGGGGAATAAACCCACATGAGGCATTTCAAAAATACACAGTGATGCCTATTACTCAGAAACAACAAGGGGGCTATCTTTGTAGCAGCAGGTACTGGGCCAAATCATCCTCTCATTTACATCCCTTTAGTTTCATTAAGGAAAACAGGTGCATTAGCAGGCAGAAGTAGACTCCTTTAAAAAGCACAAAAATAGATAGTAATGAAAGACTAGTGGAGCCTATTACAATTGATTTGGTTAGTTGTGTCATTTGCATTGCAACCATGAGTCAACAGTTGTCTTTTTAATGGATTGATTTCAACAATCTATTTTGCTTGCCAAAGCCATGTTTGTCTGTATGTCACAGGAAGCTCCCACGCAACTCTAGAAGAAGTGATGCAAATATATGTAGCATTGTTTGGACAGATTGTTGTTCACTGAAATAAAGGGGCTTCTGTCATTGAGAGGTGTTTGATCTAGAAGGTGAAATCCAGATCCAAAGTTCAGAGGCATATCAAAATTAGGTTTTTGTACAAGTAGACTGACCTGACAGCTGAATGTGGATTGTGGTGGAATCCAGGGAGCTGAGGAGGAACCTGCAAGCCCTAGAACAGCAGTGGAAGCAGGCAAGGATGGAAAAGTTACTTTTTTGGAAGTAGCTTGGGAAAGTGTACTTTTTAAGACTACAGTATGCTGGCTAGTGGGTTCTGGGAACTGTAGTCCAAAAATTATTTTTCAAGGCTCCTAGAATGATGAGCAGACCCTGTAAATGGCTTTTTGCACTGAGTTCAAGAGAGAAACACTGGTTCTAAGAGTACTTTCAGGAATCAAATTGTTTCTGTTGACAGTCCTAACAAAAAGCAATTAAGAGGAAGTATATATCGCCATGGAATTCTGATCACAGAAACAAACAGAAATATGACCAGCCAGACCTAGTGAAAGGTCAGTTGTTGTTGTTGTTGTTGTTTTACATTCATTCTAGGTCTAGAATGGCACTGGTGTCCTGCAAAACCCCTTCTTCACTTTGGAAAATATTTTCCATTGATTATTGCCCCTGATTGCCAGATGATAAAGAAAAACATAGAATATGTTACCTTCCTCTTTAAATTTTCCCAAAACATGGGAATTACCTCGGCTAGTTCCCAAATTAAATTGATTTTTGGTTGGAAACAGAACTGTAAAATTAACACCTTTGGTATTTTTCTTTTCACCCCTACCGTCAACCTCTCTGCCATTTCCGTGACCTATCCCTTCCCTCCACTGACTCTGAGTGCCTTAATATTTAGATTAAAATAGGCCTTTAGTATCTGCTGCGGTTTGTTTCCAGTATTCACTGTGGGTACCAAAATTCTTGGCTATTCAAGTTCCATTAAATACAATGGATAGTAGAATGGTGTCCCTTATATAAATTGGCAAGACCAAGGTTTGCTTTTGGAAATTTATATATCTATTTTCAAGCCATAGATGCTTGAATCCATGGATAAAGAATCTGTGGATATGGAGGGCTGACTGTATAACAAAAGAGTCCAACATTAATGTATAGGAAATTACTGAATATATGATTGTAGCATTGGCATTCCTTTTAGCACAGTGTAAAGGACTTTCAGGATTTCCTGCAAATACAACCAGCTCTGACATGAATGTTAAAGGAGGAGAAGGGAGGGGGAGGAGAGAGAAGGAAGGAGAGTGCACTTGGCCAGAAAACAAACTCTCTCTTGCCTCCTCATGAGAAAGTGATCAAATGACTGGCTTTGACTTTATCACACATCAGAAAGAGTTTGCCAAGTATTCATGGGGGAGATGGGACACACAACTTACTGCCAACAATATCCAGCCTCTTCTGTACTACTGCTTTATGTTTTAGTACTTTAAAATAGTCTACTCAGTTGTCATCTGACAACACCATCTGGAAGGTTTAATTTTGCCTACCTGTAGTATATGACTTAAGAGCCAGTGTAATGTAATAGTTTGAGTACTGATCTAGGACTCTGGAGACCAGGGTTCAGATCCCCCTCTCAGTCATGGAAACCCAGGGGCTGAACAGACTAGCATATAGAGCCAGCCTGGGGGCAGAGCGAGGACATGTCGATCGCATTCTGGCTGCACTGACTCTGCCTCATGCTGGCTTCATGCTGTGCTCCCCACCACACATCAGGAGGCATCAAGGTGCTCCCTTGTGCAGCGTCCACATATGCTGTGCCAAAGGAGCAGCGAAAAGCTGCCATCACAAGCCCATTGCATTTGCTGTTCCTCTTCAAGAAATGCATCCTGTGCTATGGGGGCAAGCTTTAAAAGGCTCCTCTGATATGCAGCAGGGACAGGCAGCAGAGTAACCCTCATTTTTTCAAAAATGCAATCTTGATAAATTACCTATAATTCTTTTACTTAACTTTGTGCACATCTTCTAGATTTTCCAATTATTGAAATCCCCCTCCCGCACACACAAACCCTACCACCACTTCCTCTTTTTCTGTTAAAATTGGCTTCCAGATATGAGACTTGAGATTTGACTTGAAGATATCCTGCAAGGACTTGAGACTCGACTCGATTTGAGACTTAAATGTAGAGACTTGAGACTTGACATGAAACTTGAACTAAAAGACTTAACTACTTCACTGACTTGTGCTAAGGTTGAGATTGAGATGCTGCTGAGAGAAGAAAAAACTTGAGTTGGGGATCATTTTTTTAAAGAATGCCTCCCTCATCCTGCAAATTATGAGCAAATGGTCCTATGAGTTCAAAACTAGAGTTGTCCAATTGACTCACACAGAGCCTCCTGAAGTCAGCAGCCTGTATTGTACCCAGTCATCACAGTTTGACTAAGACAAACAATGGCTCAGTGGCTTAGTTGGTAGCAGGAGGTAGGCAAGTTCTGCAGAAACAAAGGACCACAGTTCTAATAATGCTCAAGGTACTTCACATACAACCCACCCAACCCCAACCGCCAACTTGCCCCATTATCCCTAATGGCCACGTGTGCATGCAGCCATGACCTTTGAAAACCATGAAGTCCTACCTTTTTTGCATCCACGAGGTGTGTGTGAGAGGGGCTGAGGTTGGGGTAAAACAGAATCCCTGTGGATACTAAGGTCTGACTATATATTTTTCTTATCACCTTCTTGTTAGGTAGATTAGTATTATTGGCAGAGATCTTACATCAAGATTGTGTGGTGTAAATCTCAGCATGAGGAGCTTTGCATTGTTACACAACACTTGGATTGAATGCCAATATTGCATAATTGAATATGTGCCCAAATGCACAACAACATATGCAAGTGAATGTGCAACTACAGGTACAATCAAATCCATATAGTCTATCCATATAGTTTGTGGTCTTCCTCTTTTTCTACTTCACCTTTCCTAGGATTATAGTCTACTGTGTTACTAGTACACTATTGCAGGTTTTAGCTGTTGTTGTCCTTCTTACCACTTTCAGTAGCAATCATCACACTAAGCAGGAGTAAAATGATTATCCTGGTTACTATGGGGGGATGCAGACCAGGGCGTCGGAGACGCCCTGGTCCGGAGCGCCGCCGGAGTTCAGCCTCCGGACCGCGGCGCTCCTGTGGCGCATCTAAAAGGAGCACCAAATTGGCGCTCCTTTTAGATTTAAGGGAAAGTGCACCCTAAAAGCGGCGGGCGCACTTTCCCTGACTCAAACGATGCAGTGCATGTGGGCGCTGCGCCGTGAGGTCATCCCCGGTGCGTCGGCCGTGCGGACGGACGGCACTTCTGGGGGCGACCTCGGGGAGAGGAAGGGGCGCCGCTCGTGTGGCTGCCCCTCCTCTTCCCTGCCCGGAAGACGGCTCAATTAGCCGTCTGCCGAGGCAGTGAGTCACAATAAGCCAGGGATCCTTGGGGACCCATGGCTCACTGTCGATGATCAATATGCTGGTTCTCCCTGCCAAATCTCTTCTCCATTCATTCACTGGGAGTATCTAGGCAAACAACAGCCCTTAGTTTATTGTGACATGTGAACCTGGTAGGGAGCTGACTTTATAGCTTCCTTCCCTCTCAAAAAACTAGGGATAATCTTAAAACCCTGGATTGTTTTGTTGACTTGCCAAGTGAGATTGTTTTGTTGACTTGCTAAGCTTGAGTACTACAGTATAGTGGTCCTGCTGCACCAGTGGGCTAGTGATCCATGGATTGGACCATCTGTGGGTTGTTACACCCCATATTATCCATTGGCAGTGTATGCCTATAGGTGCACTGAAGCAGGTGTGTGCAAGCCACTGCCCATTGAATAATATGGGCTTGGGCCCATATTATTTGAGCATATGGACATTTCTTCCTGTCTATGAGGTGGAGGGGCAGAATGAATTCCCATGGATGGGAAGGGTCCACTGTATAAAAACTATAGACCTGAGATCCTGGCTTATTTAGCCATTTTAGTGGCAAATGGGAACAGTTACCCCAGTATGCACTAATAAGCTGGCCAAGGTCTGAACATAGCCATAATGTTAAAAATTGGTTTTCATCAAATCATTAGGAAGTAAGATATGGGGATCAAAGGTATTAGTAGAAGATGGGAAGGTAGAAAAACAATCTACATGGAGTTATGATCCCTTTGAGTTGTTTTGGAGAGAGATCTCTGATGTTTTCTAACTTCAAAAGTAGATTTCAAATCCCACAGTTGCATGGATCATAAGTCAGCAAGGTTAGCAACATAAAATGAGAGGTATCCCAGGGCAAAACAGCAGTCTTTTCCATCTAAACTTTTCTTCCCTTGTGTGTATGTGTGCGTGTGTGTGCGTGTACATGTGTGTGCATGAATTGTGCAAGGGCTGTGACTTACCACCAGAGGTTATAGTGATTGCAGAGGTTTGGAGTGATGCATTGCAGGTGAATTGGAAGGGGGTATAGCTCAAAAGTAAACAAAGTTGCAAAGAGCTTCAGGACACATTTTGATAGGAAGAATAATGTACCCTTCATTAGCAGCTCTGATTCCATCAGCATAAAACAAGCTTCACTTTTATTCCCATCTCATCTCTTCCTTCCCCCACTTGCCTTGTTATTGATGTAACAAAAACATTCTCTGAAAAGAGGAAAATTCAGATTGAATATTCTGTGATGCTCTGGTAGAGTAAACTGTGGTATTGGTGTAGCACGACACAAATTAAGGCACCCTTTTCATTTTTAGCTCATAACAGAAAGGATATTCAGGACCTGTTTCTAACAATGTGTTGTTTCAGAGGTCTTCCACTTCTCTTCATCTGTTGTCTTCACTGCCAAAACTTTAAATTAAGCTCCATAAAACCAAGCTATCATTGTCCCCCCTTATGAAATTCAAGTTCTATAAATTTGATTTGAATTTGTCTTTCATTACTATTTAGGATTTTAGATATATTTTCCTATGCTAAGCTGCCAGAAAGTTTTATCTAGCTTCCCTTCCAGATAAACACTTGCAGTTGAACAGAAGTGATTATTAACAGTGATGATTGTCATTTGCTGCCTTATCTACTTGATGAAAATTGACATTAAACAAAATCCTTATGCCTTAATCCATAACTCTTGTACCTTAAATTGCATTGATTTATATTGCATTTCTGAGCTTTAATCTTGTCTGTTTAAAAATGGAAAACTATTTGGTTAAAATGTGTTCTGACACTGACTGAGAGAAGATATTTTCATGTCTTTCTTTTTATCTTCTGTTGTCATTTCCCAATACATGAAGGTATATTGGGGAAACAGCTAATCCAAGGGAGCAGGCCATTTGGGGGTGCCTATGTTTCTGTATTGTATGGGTTTTTATGTAAGCCACTTGGATTGTCTTTTTCAATAAGTGGGATATAAATTATTATTATTATTATTATTATTATTATTATTATTATTATTATTATTTTAACAGATGTGAGAGAGCAAGCATACGGGTTTTTATCAACAAAGCATGTTTATCAATAGTTGAAGTCACAAGAAGGTTTCATACAGCAGTCAAGCAATAGATAGAAGAGAATGGTGGTCACTGATAAATTTGGCAAAGCAGAAAGGTCTTGATGTGGTAATTCGAAGAAGTATGAAAAAGAAAGAGGGAAATTGCATAGAATGTGATACCAGATGTAGCATTCAGGGCTGCAGTCCTGCACACTTTAACTGACAGTAAATTCCATTGAATGCAATGACATTTCTAAATGTGTGTGCGTGTGTGTAAAATTGAACTATGTAAACTTCCTGTGTGTCCCAGTTTTCATTAAGTTTCTCACCCTTGTGATTGGGAAAATATGCTTGTCTGTGAACAATGCCTGCTAAAATGTTGGAGAGTGAAATCCAAAAGCATATGAAGTGTGAAAGCACAATGTTGTACTAGAGCCTATAAAAGCATGTTATTGTTGCTGTGTGCCTTCAAGTCATTTCCAAATTATGGCGAGCCTAAGGCAAATCTATCGTGGAGTTTTCTTGGTGAGTTCTGTTCAGCAGAGCTTTGCCATTGCCTTTACCTGAAGATGAGAGCATGTGTAGGAAAAGATCAATGTGGTTTTGTGAAAGGGAGACAAATGTCTAATTTAGTGGGAAGAGTTTTGAGTAAAATACATGTAATTGGGAGAAAAAAATTAAAAGCAGGAATTTTAGCATTAGATATATTTAAAGCTTTCGACTGTGTGGAATGGCCAACATTAAAAATAATTATGAAACAGTTTGGAATGGGAGAAAAAATGAGGGGATTAATAGATCAGTTATACTGTGATAACTCAATAAAAGTAATAGTTAATGATGGAATTACAAAGGAAATAAAAGTAACGAGAGGTACAAGGCAAGGATGCCCGTTGTCACCAATATTATTTGCAATGGTTATAGAAATGTTAGCAAATGTTATAAGGAAGGATAGTAGTTTGGAAGGAATAGGATTGGAAAAAAAACATAAAATTAGTTTATTTGCTGATGATACACTATTAACTATTAAAGACTTAAAGGATAAAATAGGAGGAATTAAGGAACATTTGAATTTATTTGGAGAGATAACAGGACTTCAAATTAATTGGAATAAAACAGAAATGATGCTATTCAGTTATACAAAAAAGGAAGAATTAGAGCTTGTGAAGCAAAAAGAGTTAGGAATAAGAATAAAAAGTAATATAAAATACTTAGGAATTAATATAACAAAAGATTTAAAAGAAATGGAAGGGAATTTTTTTTAGTATTATGGAGAGAAGTTGAAAAAAAATAGTAGAATATAAGAAAATTCGATTATCATGGTTTGAAAGAATAGCGTTAGTCAAAATGAAAATTTTACCAAAATTAAATTTCCTATTTAGAATGATACCATTAAAAATATCAGAAGTAGAATTAAGTAAATGGCAACAGTTATTAAATGTATATTGTAATGGAGGGAAAAGAAGTAGATTAAATAAACAATTTTGGTATGAGTCTCAGAAAAAAGGAGGGTTAGGCCTCCCTAATATAAAAGGATATTATGAAGCTAACCACTTAAGATATTAGTAGAAGGAATGCTGGACGTACCAGATTTAGATTGGTTAGAAATGGAGAAGAAAGAGACAGATATGAAAATAGAGAAATTTTTTTAAAGAATTTAGTAGGAAAGAAATTAAAGAAATTGGAAA
>CM034703.1:119441270-119461472 GCA_020142125.1 Phrynosoma platyrhinos
ATTAACTTGTTTTATGCTTGTAAAATTTAAAATTTAATAAAAAAAAAAAAAGATGAGAGCATGTGACTAGTCCAAGGTCACCCAGTGGGTTTTATGGCTGAGCAGGGTATCAAACCTTGACCAGAAAAGTGCAACAAAGCGACTAGTACATATTAACATATAGACATACCGCCCAACACTTCACGGATGGAAACTGGGACAAATGTAGCCTAGTGGCATCAAAGTAAGGTCAAGATTGGAAAAGTTATTAATGAGGAAGAACACACAAACTAGGAGGGGCTGCAACAGTTTCCTTTTGCCTAAACCTGCAGAGAAGGTAAATATTATGCCCCTGCCCTCCCCCACTCTCTGCTGACTTAACTGAGTGCAAACTACTTTCATAGACTGAACTATATTTGCAGCAATTGTGGTAAGCTGAGGATAAGGGGGGAGAAGAAAAACAGGAACATTTTTAAAGCACATGAAAAAGTGGAATTGCAGAGGATTAATCTGGACTGTTCTTGCCAAAATGAAACAATTGAAGGGTATACATAAGATTAGATATAAACTTAGAACAGAGTTTCTGCAATTAAGCAGATGAACTAGTCATAGAAGTTTATCACACAGGGAAAACTGGAAGTTTAAATGGGTCAGAACCCACGGTTATCCTGTGTATTGGGCTCAATTGTGCAAATGGTTTTCACACGACATTGTGCTCAAACTGCTTGGAATCCAACAGGAAAGTGACATGAGCCAGCAAATAGGCATTTTGGGGAAAATACCGTAAATTCATTTCCATTTCATTCACGAATCTGCTTTTTTGTGCAATTGTTCTAGCGTGGAAGTCATTTGCGGGATTCTTCCCATTTCTGTACTTGTTGCTAGATTTCCCATGGTTCTCTGGGGCAAGTAGCCAGAGCTCTTAAAGGAACAGTTGCTGAGGCAAAGGCAACTTTGCTTTTCCCTAGTCTGTGTGAATGCCTCTTCTGCCTTGCCCTTCACCATTAGCTGTGGCTCTTAAAGGAACAGCCACTGAAGGAAAGCACTGGCTGAGAGGAACACAGCCTTTTATGCTGTTTTTCTACCTTTCTACTTCTTTGGGCAATGTTTTGTTCTTTTTACTTAGGTTGGATACCATTTCTTTGAAAGTAAGGGACAGTACAGTATATTTTTATAAAGAAAATTGTGTAGATAAAATTGTTTATTTCTCTGGGAGTTTCTGGTGATGCAACTACTTCTTCTGTGCACATGTGCAAAAAAGTGATTCTGAAACCATTATCAGGATTTACACGCATCTATGTGAAAACCAAATGTGCATTCTACCCTCTTTCTCACTTTAGTAATGAGCTTCTAATGCATTATTGTGTTCTGTGTGTGAAAATCATTCGCGCATTGCACGCTTTTGCAGGTTGTGGCCGCTTTAATCATTATCAGGATGGAGGTACATATGGTCCCCGTGTGATGAACTCCATAATTTATAACTAAAGTCTGCTACCCTGCAGAAATAATGCAGTTTCAGACCCCTTTAGCTGCCCTGGTTCAGTGCTAGGAAATTCTGGGAACTGGTGAGCATGACTAAGGGCTAGTCAGCATGTAAATGTATTATGTAAATTGCTGCAGATTTTTGAACATTTTGCATTGGCATTTAATTGTCTTCACTTTACCGTTCAAAAGCGCATCTATTCAGAGCTATTCTCCCTCCCATGCCAAAAATATGCAGCCATCAGAATCCATATGGATACTTTGGCAAAAACAACAATGACGCAAAGCCTTTTTCTGCAGTTTCTGCAGAATTCCCCCCCCCCCCACACACACAAAGCTTGAACTCCTCTGAATCGCATGTAGTGGGATCACATTCCAGTCACATAGAATGAGGAATATTTTAATTGTATAGACAAGCCCTAAGTCTCGGTCAGGCCCTTAGAGGAGAAACCCTTGATCTGTGAAAGCTTTATATGCAGACTTAAAAAGCAGAAAAGAGTAAACCAAAAAAGGGAGAATCGTTAAAGAAGGAAATGCTAAGAAAAATGTATGTGCACCCACTTTTAAAAATAGATGCCCTGTTAGGAAACAAACAGAGGTGGAATAAAAACTTGCACAGGGAACTACTAATTTTAGGCACTTTAAATTACCAGCTACTTTATGTACTCCTTATGATACTTGTAACATTAGGCAGGTCATTTCTCTGACATCAATTAATTTTGCAAGCAAATGCCTCAGGAAAGTTAAAATCACTCTCATCAATTCCCAACAAGGGAGAAAGCTTGAGGGATCATCTTGTTGCACTACAATACAATCAGATTGGTTTCTCGAAACTGCAAATTTCTAAATTTTCCACATGAAAAATTCAACCCTTGCTGTCCTCTGTCTCCTCCTCCCTTCTTGTCTTTAGCTGTAATGCCATCTCCTCTCTTCCAAGGGCTTATCAATACTTAGTAGAGAAACTGGAGATATAGTAACCACTGTGTTGCTGGAGCAATCTGGTGTAGTGGTGGCAGGGTAAGTAAGTATGGTTCTCCTTCTCATCTCTTAAGATTGAAGGTTTATTTTGCCATTTGTCAAATAACTGATAATCATTTGGAATTCCATTTCATCATCTTCTTGTTACCTGTGTTTCCAAACTGTGACCAGTGGTATAGGCCAAACAAGCAACATCAACATCCCTCTTAAGCACTCTTAAATATGAGTATTTCAGGATATTTTAACATAGAGAATGAACAGGCAGCTTAATGAGCTTTTAAACTATTTTATTTAAATAGACAAACATACATACACACACTGTTCCCCTGGAGAATGGACATAGACATCTAGGCACATATTTTATTGCTAACTTTAGATTTCATGTAAGGCACCACACATATTACATAATATTAGCATTTAGCAAACATCACTATGAGGCAATCATAATGTCTTACACTTGTTGGGAATTACTATCTTGTACAGAGCTATCACATAATCCTTATAGGCTTCTGTGTGTAAAAAATTCTCAGTCCAACCAAGAAGGACCTTGAGCCTTGAAACTTACATGCTATTCCACATATCCACCCTGAAGTTCAAAGCACTTGGTACATTATTTTTCAAGTTTCTTTAACCCTTCAAAAAAGTCTGATGTCCAGTCACTGAACTACTGCTCTGCTGGTGTTATCATTTATGAATCATTTGAAAATTTCCTTACTTTCAAACTCTTCTAAAGATTTAGAAACAGGAAAGTCAGATGGAGGAAGATCTGGTGAGTATCTTACACTTAATGTACTCAAACTCCAGATTTCATAGCCAGAGAGCTCTAGTGTCTCAACAAACTACAAATTCCAGAATTATATAGGATATAGTCACAACAAGTGAAGTGGAACCTAGAGATGTAAATTCTTCACTATGGGTGCATCTGCACTGCAGAAATAATCTGGTTTGACACCACTTTAACTAGTATAGCTCCATGGGTTTATAGTTTGTTGTGGCACAAGAGTTTTCTGACAGAGAGGGCAAAATGCCTCACAAAACTAAACTTCTCAAAATTCCATAGCATTGAGCACTTCCATGACAGTTAAAGACAGTTAAACTAGATTATTTCTGTGGTGTGGATGCAGCCTATGTTTCTTCTTGAAAGTAGCAATGAGCTATTTCATTAAGTATCCTCCCTCTGTGAGAAAACCACACAGAGACTTATTTTGCACAAAATCCACACATTGTTGTTTTACAGCAGGGGTAGGCAACCTTTCCCCTTTAAGGGCCGAGGGATTTCAGCTCCCAGAAGCCTCAGCCACATTGGCCAATAGTCTCATGTTATCCAATAGCTCCTGGGATTCTGGGAGCTGAAGTCCCTCAGCCCTTAAAGGGGAAAGGTTGCCTACCCCTGTTTTACAGAGACTGTTTTCTGCACAGAAAATTGTGTTTTCTATGCAAACCAATCATGTATGTATTTTAAGCTGAAGAAATCCCTAATTACAGTATTAACATTAACATATTAAAATAATAATTGTAAATATTATGCATTAAAATATTATTTTTCATGCAGAAAATGCTGTTTGTTTACAGAAAAAAAAACCTGTTTTCTATGCTATTTAACCTCATGCAACATTTGTGCAGCACATATCGCAAACTCTGAAGATTCCCATCAGTGTAGGATTCTTCTCATCAGGGTTCTCAATATTTGAAAAACATGTTTTTTGAACCATTTTTAAGTATTTTCAAGTATTCTTTCCATCTCTAGTAACTGCTTAGAGCCAAGCTACAAACAGAGTTACCATTACAAATTTTTAAAATAAAAATAACATTTTTAAAATGTTTCATTGTAGTTACTTTTTAAAAAACCAAAGACTCTAAGCCTATATTACAAAATAGATCCCCTACCACCACCAATCTCATTGTTGCCTCAACACCCACAATAGAGTACTTGCCAGGACTTATGTGATATTCCTCCTCCACTGTTTAACAACACAGATTCCATACCCCCATACTTCCAAAAACAATGGTTACTCTTTCTCTATTTGGGAATGCAATTAATGACAAGTAACTAGTTTATAATTATTTATTTCCAGGATCTGGGAGGGAGGGAGACAAACACTGCTGCTCAGAGCACTGCTGGTCCTGTCCTGGTGATAGTGGGCTTATGCAGAATGGTGTCCAAAATGCTGAAATATACTTGCCTACTATAGTATGTGTTGCTACAAAGCAATAAGACAAGCAGGGTTTGTTTTTGCTTTTTTTATTTTATTTTTTTTTGCAAAATGTGATCCACAACTCAGAGAGAGGATTAAAACATGAACTAAATTAAAAGGGAACTCTGCAATTTCCTTGAAAATATGGTTGCTGTCCCTCAGCAAGAGCAATATACAAGAACTAAATCAAGCAGAGCACAGCTTGGTCAGCAAGAGATTTTCAGTTCCTTTACCAATCAAGGGTATATTGTCAGGACACCTTTCTGCTTATCTCAAATGCAGAAAAGTTTGTGCCCATTCAGCAGATTAAAGATAAGTCATAAGTTGAGGAAGTGTCCTCTGTAGATCCTTTAACAATAGACAAACACACAAGATAGAAAACCTTTATAATATTCTACTTAGGGCTGATTAGCTTTTATTTTGAGATACATACATTACAGGTTTATTTTAGGCCCACGCACAAGTTGTTGAAAACAAAAGACAAGTAGTGTTGATTTTTTTAAAAAAGAGTATTTCTTACAATGTGTACTTTAAGTAGTGATGTTGCTGTGTTCAATTGGCAGTCAGTTACCTCGTTATTTTTAACAGCATATAGATGACAATATCAATACCCATTAAATGCACAGTGATCAAATCATATCAAATGTATCAAGGCATCATGTCTTAAGACATATTTTCTGTATGCAAACATGCATGTCTTCCATGTACACTGACTCCAGTACAACATCAACTCAGTATTCTAGATCAGAGATTCCCAAACTTTGGTCCTCCATATGTTTTGGACTTTAGCTCTCAGAAGCCCTAGTCACAGATGTAGAAACTAAAGCTCCTGACAGACTAAATTTCCCAAGGGTGGAAAAAATCACTAAGGAAATATGCATATAATCACTGTCTTTCAGTCCTGGTCAGAATTACTGGTTGCCTGGTGGCCTCTGCTTTGCAATCTTTTGTCCTTTAGCCCTTTCCCCCCATGCTTCTTTCTCCTCTGTCAGTCACATAGAGTGTTGTACACTGACACTGTAGTTAAAACAATGACATTGCAATGGAGAACAGATAGTCCTATGGATATTGTTCACCTATAGGCCTTAGCACAAATCAACATAATGAAGGATTGTGGGAGCTGTAGTCCAACATCACCCAAAGGACCACATGTCTGGTATGGGCAGTCAGGTTTAATTGATTGTGGATGTTCCTTGGAGAAAGATAATGAGTTGAAAAAAAATCCTCAAAGGGGCAGATATTATAAAGAATTGCACCAGGATGTTTTTGCTGCTAAGAATTCCACTGCTGGCGAAGTTGTACATTTGTTTGCTGTTATTCCTATTTGCTGTCAAGTCAGCTTCAAGTAGTGGTAATGCTATGAATGAGAGACCTCCCAAACCCTGCTCAGGTCTTGTAAGGACAGGGCTGTGGCTTCCTTTATTGAATCAATCCATCTGTAATGTCTTCTTCTTTTCCTATTGCCTTCTACTTCACCAAGCATAATTGTCTTTTCCATTTACTCATTTCCATTTACTCATTCACTTTTTTATTTTAAAGAAGTAGTGTAGCACTCAGCTAACAAAATGTTAGTATCAAATTTCATGTCATTGTTGCTGAGTATATACTGTAATACACCCTTCTTCTTTTTGTAATATGTGAAGAAATATGCAGTGACTCAAGTGGTTAAGATGCTGACTCTGTTGATTGCAAGATTGGTAGGTTGGCAGTTCGAGACCTGGGTGCCGCATAATTGAGTGAGCTCCCATCAGTAGTCCTAGCTTCTGCCAACCTAGCAGTTCGAAAGCATGCAAATGCAAGTAAATAAATAGGTACCACTTCAGTGGGAAGGTAAACAGTGTTCTGTGGAATCATACTTGCCAGATGATCACAGAGCAGCCTCTGACAATGCTGGCTCTTCGGCTTAGTAATGGAGATGTGCACCGTCCCCTATGGTCAGACACAACATGACAATCTTGTCAACGGGGAATACCTTTACCTTTATATGCAATTAAACTTTTGTTGATTAAAGTAAGTACACATTCATATATTTCCCCAGGGAGAAAGCCTTCTAGCACCTCAGAACTCTTTCAGAAGAAGATGATGTTATTTATCATCTTATTTTCATTTATCTTCTATGCCACACTAGTGATGGAAAATATGGCAAACAAAGCTAGGTCTCCCCACATGGATTCCCTTGTTGCTTCTGAGTTTAGCTGCAGTTAGTTAGAGGGAAGTGTCCCTTCCATTAGCAACAATGGATTGTTATGAACTAATTTGTTAGAATCCCAAGGATTTGGGGACTGGCATGGTCTTAAATCAGCAATAACCACTAGGATTATAAAAGACCTACTCCTGGTAAAGATGAAAATTACAAAAGTGTTCATGTTTGGTCTCCAGAGTCATTGTGCAATGCACAAATCAAATCAAGTCAGTGCACATAAGTCATGAGATTTCACTATCCATTTCAAAAGCAATAGCATAATAATAGAGATTATTAATTTTGACTTTGGTTGGCTTTTGAAAGGTAGTGTCACTGGAATTCAGGCTTGAAATTAAGCTCTGTGGTAGTTTATTTTGATTGCTTAATGGTGAAGGAAAAGCATTCTGCCCCAAGACAATATCTTTTTCACCATTTTCGGCTGCACTACTACTGGACTATTATTTCATATGTTCCATAGCAGAACTCTGAGGAGCCCTGGCTGAACTTAAACCACTGGTGATAAACCCCAATTCATGAGGTTAAATCCTCATTCTATTCACTGGAAGCTCCCCTGCTTCTCCATTTCTTTATCCTCTTCCAGAAGCCCTGCCATCTCTCCATATCTCCATCCACTTAGAAGGGAGGTAAGATACAAGAGTGACCATGCCATGGATCACAGTTCAGTGGCTTTACTCCTGTATTGCAGTCCTTTCACTTTGAAAGCAAGGGAGGAGCAAAGTGAGGCACACACACGCAATGTTCTAAACACTGGTTAAGTCCCAAGAGTAATAGTCAGCTCTGAGAGTACTCACAGAGTGCATTTTGCTTCCCCATACCTTCCCAGCATGTAAAGTCAGGCACACTTAGCCAGCTTACAGAGAGCTACAACATCCAGCCCCAGTGAAGACAGAAATAGAGCAAATCAATATGGTTGCTGAAGACTTCAAGTACCACTGAGTACATCCAGGATAGACTTTGCTCTCATATAGTATGCTCTAAAACTATAAAACTGCAAGGAAGTGTATGGAAATGGAATGTTACTGTACAACAAGTAATTCCTAGGTGTGGCAGGGTGCTGGATTGAATGGCCCTTATGGTCCCTTCCAGCTCTATAATTCTGTGGTTCTATGCTAAAGGCTGCTTCTGTTGGGGAAAGGCACACTAGAAAAGAAGGTAGAAGAGGGTGTATAATTAAGAACAAAAACAGGCTAGTGTAAATGCAGCCGAGGTATTTCCTAGAAAAGTAAACAAAGCTAGATGTTATATTTTCCCAAGGGTACTAATAACCAGACTATACTTACTAGATACATAGCTGCTACAAAACATGGCAACCACATATCTACACAAAAAACAAGTTGTATGGAGCATTACACAAGGTGAGGGTAGTAACTGAAGGACCTGGAGACAGTGTTGTAATGTCCATTGTCTCTGCATCCAGTTAATCTTAGCACAATGAAGTTTTTTAAAAAACATGATCATTTATTAAGTTTGCCCACATATGGTAAAGCTCAATGTACACCCAAGAGTCATAACTTCATTACTGTGTCTTCAAGTTATTTCCAATTTATAGTAACCCCAAGGTGAACTTATCCCAAGGTTTTCTTTGCAAGATTGATCTGAAGGAGTTGTCCTTTGCCTTCTTCTGAGGCTGAGAGAGTATGACTCACCCAAGATCATACATGGAATTTCCATGGCTGATCAAGGATTCAAACACTGGAGTCATAGTCCAGTGCACAAATCACTACAACACACTGGTTCTCAAGACCAGAATAACTAGACCCAGAAGAAGAAAGACTAGTCTTTGCTTTCCCTTTATTCAATAAATATTCTGTATTGGTCATTTAAAGGAAGAGTGCAGTACTAGAAGAGTGTTGGTGGAAAGAAGATCTTTGGGGATTTATGCACTAGTTTTTTGACAAGCTGGAGTGTGGAAAGTGACCAGAATGTGAAAGATCTGGAAATGATGCCCTATGAGGAGCAGCTTAGGGAGCTGAGTATGTTTTGTCTGGTGAAGAGAAGGTTAAGAGGTGAAATAATTGCCATGTTTAAATATTTGAAGAGATGTCAATATTTGAAGAAATGCCTCAGAAGCGGATGAAGCAAGCTTATTTTCTGCTGCGCAAGATGCAAGGATGTGGAGCAATGGATTCAAACAACAGGAAAGGAGATTCCACCTCAACACTAGGAAGAACTTCCTGACAGTAAGAGCTGTTCAACAGTGGAACATGTTGCCTCAGAGTATAGTGGAAACTCCTTCTTTAGAGGTTTTAAAATCAGGTTTGATGGCCATCTGTTGGGGGTGCTTTGATTGTGTATTCCTGCATGGTAGAATGGGGTTGGAGTGGATGACCCTTGAGGTATCTTCCAACTCTATGATTCTGTTATTCTATTGTCAGTGATCCCTCCCAGTTTCATCTACTGAAGAAGTAATCCCCTATATTGATTTCTGCTTCTTCTCACATCTAGTTTATTGTTGTTTATTAACTGCCCTCGAGTCAATCTCGACTCATGGTGACTGTGTGCCCTGTGCTTTTTCAGTGTTCTAAAAAGGATGGGCACATGGTCATTCTAATGATAGCCCTGAGCAGGCATAGGGATTAATATGGACATGGATGCCTTGTTCCCCAATATGCCTTGAGAATGTGGAAATAAGTTAGACCTTTGTGAATTGAGTGTGAAGATCTGAAGAAGACTCTGTAATAAGGTTTGACAAGAAAGAATTGCACACCTCTTGTGAGCAGGGCTGAAGTCAGATTTATGGAAACTTTTTAACTGCATTCGGTCACAAAGCTTCAGTGCCTTCTTCATAAAGTTAAACTTAACATACAAAAATATGTTGCATCTGGGTCTTTGGAAACCAAAGAATACTCATGTACTGCCAAACCAGCATTCCAGGGAGAGTGCCATCCCTACTCCTGAGAGAAGAGAAGTTGGCACTGTGCCTATCATCTTTCTCTTTTCTAGGGATGTTATCACACGGGGGCAAATCTGCTGGTTAATCCACACAAATCCCAAACAGAAACTGGATTTGTGCCTCGCATTTTCACACGACAGTGCACAGAAACTGGACAGAAAGTGGATAGAAACTTATGTTAACCGAGATCTTTTAAAATTTTGTTGTTTGGAGGAAATGCAAATGCGAAATTAAGGTAATTTCGCATTTACCATAATGTGAAAAGCATATGCGCATTTGGGAGCATTTCCCTGCTTTTCCCATTGTTCCAGCGAGCATTCCTCTATCTGCACATGTGCAAGAGGCTCATTTCTAGTACATTTACGGGCTTTTCTCATTTGTGTATGAACGTTAAATGCGCTTACTGTAAATTCGCAATTAAGGTAATTACGTGTGAAAGCCATTTGCGGAATCAAGGTTTATTTTCCGTTTATTTTCGGAATGCCTCATTTCCACTTTATTTTCGCTTTCTGGCCCACATGTGATAACGTCCTAAGAATTGCTGCCTGCCTGACTTTGAAGAGAACAACTACTTAGAGGCAGGAGTGGCTCCAGGCAGCACTATTGCCTCCAGCTCCTTCCCTGCCTGTCAGGGGATATAAGGGCTGCTTGGGTGGAGCCAGGGTGAGGGTCAGTTGTTTTTGTTGGGTTTCTCCAGTACATATTATATAAATTTGTTGCTCTTAAAATAGTTTTAATTTTTTATTTTTGTTTTTATGAGGAGTTAATTGGCAGGACAATATTTTATGTACTCTCATTACTTTCTTTCTCTTCCTTCTTTTAACTATAGGTTTTTTTTGTTTTTGTTTTTAAATGGTGTGCTAGCTATAATCTTAATTTTTTTTTATATACTAACCACAATGGTTTTACCAGACAGGGTTATAGAATTTTAGGCATTTCTTCGATTTCTATAGATTTTTTCCCTACTAAAAAGGAAAAAACAAACAGAAATCCATACATACATTACTGCAATAGCAGATACAAATGCAGCAGGGATCAACCTTCCTCATAACTGGTCCTAGACTGGTCTTTGGATCATAGACAGATTCTGTATGAAACCCAGACAGAGGGAGTTGTCGATCTAGCAGCAGAAATTGCTTTTGCTGAAAATATCAACCACTTAGCTGAATTGGAAAACCAAATAATTCTAGATAACTCACTGAATAAAGAAAAAGAGGATTCTACACAGCATCTCAGAATGGCACATGGGGTAAAGAAAGAGAAACTAACAGAATTAACAGGATATGTTAACAGTATAATTAAGGACTTAGATTCAATTAAGACTTTCCTCTTTGAGTGTAACTGTTTATTAACTGTAATTGAGGAACTCCTAGTAAAGATGGAGTCTTTGCATAAAATCAAGACATCTGTTATAAAGGCTGACCCACCTCACCCTTCTAGTGCAAGGACGAAATCCAATAAGAAGCAGAAGCTCCATCAGAAGAGTGCAAATGGATTAAAGAAAAGCCAAAATATTAAAAGATCAAGAAAAGGGCAGAGGCTAACACAGAAACATGAGAAGATGAATTTTCAGAAACTGTTTAAATTGATGGGATAGAACCCAAATAAACTAGAAAAATCACAAAATGCAGATAAAGAGAGAGTGCATTCTGAGCAGAAGAAGCTTTGTAGTTGTTAACTGCCCTCAAGTTGATCCTGACCCATGGTGACTTCACAGATGAGACATCTCCAAGGCTTCCTGACCTCCACTTACTGTAAATTCATACCTGTGACCTCCCTGATTGAGTCTATCCATCTGGTGTATGGTCTTCCTCTTTTTCTACTACTTTCTGCCTTCCCTAGCATTATTGTCTTTTCTAGTGAGTCATGTCTTCTCACAATTAGGCCAAAGTACGATAGCCTCAGTTTAGTTATCTAGGTTTCCAGGGAGATTTCTGGCTTGATCTGCTCTGGAACCCATTTGTTTTTCTTTTTGGCTGTCCACAGAATTCTTAGCACTCTTCTCCAGCATCACATCTCAACTGAATTTATTTTCTTCTTATCTCCTTTTTAACTGTCCAGTTCTTGCATCCATACATGATAATAGGAACCATTACCTATTAGGTACTATTGATTACTATAAAGAAAACCTGCTAACCATTAATTTCAGCAAAACCATAATTATGGTTTTTACCAAGAGTCCCTCTGACTAAATGGGCCATAGCAAAACAAAACTTTGACAAGTTAGATGGTTTAAGTACTTGGATGTCATTTTTCAGTCCTTTGGCACTTGGGTATCCAATGCTGATTGGTTTTTCAATCAGCATCTAATAGTGCTAAAGCTATAATTCATTGTTTTTTTTAATACTAAAGGAGGGAAGAGTTCATTCCTGCTCCACTCAGGGAATTCCAGGTCAAAGTGTTGACATAACTGCTGTTTGGCATCCCAGTCTGGCTTCTGGTTTTTTTCTTTAGCTTTGGAATAAATACTTTCAGATTTTCTGCAGAAATTGCTCTGTATGCCATTAGCAATCTTATGGCTTGAAACCAGCTGTTCTTCAGTGGGATGTACTGCTTGGAGTCGGGCAGTAAGCTACTGGCTACAACTTCTTTTTATGTGAGACCTGATTCAGGTTACATGCATCCCCTTCAGGAAGACAACTATAGTGGCCAGTGGTCTAAAGATATCGGAGACAATTTACAGATAATAGGTTTCTCTAACAATTTCTTTTCTACCCAAAACTTTTCTAAGGCAAGATTTATTCTTGCATGTTGGGTTAAAGATATAGACATGCAATTTTTTCTATCTGCTGCTCATACAACCTGCTCCCCAATTAATCTAGGGTTGTCATTGAATACTGATAGAGGTACTAACTATCTTGAAAAGTTGAGCATCTCTAAATACTCCCTGGTTTTTACTAAAGCCTGACTTAATGCTGTGCTGGATGGTTGTTTTGAGGGAATCCCTTACCAAAAATGTGTTTGTCCATGTGGAGATGAACTAGTAGAGTCTCTATCCCATGTATTGTTCTTTTGCAGTTTTTACAAAGATGAGAGATCAAGATTAATTACACCCCTTGAGGTAAATTTCCTGGAAGACACTTTGAAATGCTACTTGATTTATTTATTAGAAGATACTAAAAAAAATATAACAGAAACTGTTGCAAAGTTGCATTTCTCTGCTGCCAAGACACATACATAATACTTGGTGTTTGTCTCCCTTTAATTATATTAAATGGTGTCAAAAGTACTATTTTTTTTAAAAAAAGTAAACAACTCTTGATATTACCTTGGTCTGATTTATACTGCTTAGCTTTTTATCATGCTTCATATGATGGATTTTCTGTGTTTTAATGGCCTGTGACTACACAATAAAGATTGATCATACACTGCCCACATGCTCATCCCATTTTAGCCCTGATGTCTGCCCATGATACAGAATGCAGGAAGCTAGAAAGGAAGGTAGGTAGGGTGATAGAAGGTTGGTTATTTGCACATTAATTTGCTCCTAGATCAGCCTAAATGCCCCAGATCTCATCTGATTTTGGAAGCTAAGCAGTGACAGCTCTGGTTGATATTTGGATGGGAGACCTGTAAAGAATACCAGGTGCTAAAGACTATATTTCAGAGAAAGGAACTGGCAAAACTACCTCTAAATTGTCTTTGCCCAAGAAAACCCTATGGAATTGATGAGTTTGCTGTAAAGCGACAGGTGACTTGAAGGCCTGCATGCACACATGTGCACGCGCTCACACACACACACACACACACACACACACACACACACAGTTTGTTTCCAGAGTTGCCAAGAACATCTAAATCATTATGGATGGCTAAAGCATTGTAATTAATTTCTCCTTCTCTCCATGCATATTGATATGTAAAAGTATGTATGTATGTGTGTGCATGCAAGTAATTAGTCAGATGTAACAGCAGATGGAAACCCCACAGTGCTTGTTGGCTGTGCAAAATCTAAAATTGTTAAAGGCCTCATTAAATGTCAAATGAAGAATACAATTCTGTCTAGCAGCATATCTGGAAAAAGCATGACATCTGCTACTTTCACACTAGGCAGTCGAAAACCAGGCAGTCTACACATCCATCACATGCCCATCTCTGTCTTTTTGCAAATAAGACTGCCCACTGTAAATACCTCCCCTCACTCCTGGAGGCATTTTCTCGGGATATCAGTTCTTTTCCCCAAAGGCATTCTAAGGCCTCGTTCCCACTATGATTTAAAATGAATTGCTGATCACGTTCTATGTTTGTCATTCCCACTTGAAACTAGTTCCAAACTAACTGCACTTGGTTTCAATCAAGATGAAGAGAGGCAAATGAAAAAGAACCGCTCTTTCCTGACACTAGTTTTTTGGTGGTTCTTTTGAAAAGAAGTGATTAGCAAGCATGTTCAGCTAGTAGGAATGAAGGACCTGAAATGCATCAAAATGAAGGGGAAGGATTACTGTGGCAGAGGGTTGGTACATCCCTCACCAGTTTTTGGGGAAATCCTCCATTTTCCCCCTCTACTGTCCCAGGACCCGTCCTACATTCCAACCTTCTATCCAGGAGGAATTCCACAAGGGCACCACTTCAACTTCCCATGTCCTCAAAGTCCTGCAAGGCTGGGGGGGGGGCAACACCTCACCCAGGGGAGAGTCCTCCATATGACACCCCCATGGCTGAGGCATCTCAGGGGAGAATCCTCCATATGACACCCATGGCTGCATGCATCCCAGGGGACTTGGAGGACATGGGAAGTTGAAGTGATGCCCTCACAGCCTTGCAGGACTTGGAGGACATGCTTCCTAGTCAAGCTCAGAATGGAGGGTGTTTTGAAATTCTTCCTGGACAGAAGGTTGGAATGCAGGTCCTGGGGAAGGGGGGAATGGTGGATTTCCCCAAAAACTATTGAGGGATGGGATTCTGGCCATGGCACCCATGACTCCTTCCTGTGTTTTCTTGAATGTGTTGCTGGTTGAATCACTGATGATGCATAGATGATGGACAGGCATTTTGAAGTGGCACAAACTAGTGAAAACAGCAATCGTGCCAAAAAAGAAGCAAATAAAGAAAATACACGCTTCCATAGTGGGAACGACACATGGACTGGAATCAATTCACTAACCCAGAGCAATAGCGAATCACAGACCATTTTAATAGTAAGTGGGAATGAGCCCTAAAGCATAATTTCTCTCTTCCTCAAAGTGATACTTCCTCCTCTGAGAAGAGATGAGAAATAGTTTTGATGGTTTCAAGATTCTCACTGAAATTCATTTGGCACTTCTGGAAATTCAATGCAAGGCAATACACACCTTTACTCAGTACATTTACGGGCTTTTCTCACTTGTGTGTGAACGTTAAATGCGCTTACGTTAATTTCACAATTGAGGTAATTACGTGTGAAAGCCATTTGCGGAATCAAGGTTTATTTTCCATTTATTTTCGGAATGCCTCATTTCCACTTTATTTTCACTTTCTGGCCCACATGTCATAACGTCCTAAGTCTTCCAACAGGGGGAGCAATGCCAATGTCATCACTTTTTATGCAAAGCAATGGATACAGTAAAAAAAGAAATTGGTACCTGGTTGAGATTAACCAGAAGTCCTAGCCAGCATAACCAGTGGCAAGGAATGCTGGGAATTGCAATCCATGATCTGGATTGCTACTGATTCTTACCTCTGCTTAAAACATACTAAAACTGTTTGAGAACAAATTGACTAGTGAAAAGGAAAGACTGTCTGAAAAACATATTTCCAGGGTGGGCCACTTTGACTTTCCTACTACAGTTGTTCCTAAGGGCTCTCATCAAAATCTTAAGCAATCATGACCAAGCGTGTCATCTCTGCTTGGTTTGTAGAATATAACACAAGCAGCAGTTATTGTGTCTCACCAGCATATAACTTCCTTTTATCTAAAATCTACAAAGTAGCGACACCTTTATTCAGCCAACCAAAATGAACAAAATACATTTCACCTAGGCAGAGATCACAGATCCCTTTGCTTTCATTTCTAACTTATCCTAATAAATAATAATTAAATTTGAGTCCTGCTCAGGGTTTCCCATAGGCAAATGGCTAGCCATTGAGATAGATGTTTGCTAGATTGGTTAGGCCTTCAGTCTGATTCCATGTGGCTTGTTACATTATGTCCTTACCTAAAATTTTATACAGAAATGGTACATCCTCATAGTTGGTCCACACATGGTAGAAAGGAACCAGCTTAGCCTTTGATTTGTTAACCTTTTGATTAGGAAGAAATTCTCTTCATGGGATTGTGGACAGAAGTTACATTCCTCTGAAGATAGATAAATAATAGAACCTCTCTATAGCCACACTTTGTGCCTGGAGATGCCTGACTGCCTGATCAATATGTCCCTCTTTACTAAGGGGGCCAGCCCCTTCCCCCCAAAAGTGCATAGAGTGCATTCGGGGTATGTGTGAACCACAAGGATTCAACCCAGATTCATCCTGGATTATTTTCATAGTGTGAATGGGGCCTAAGTATCACCCACCCATTTTTTGTATTTATTTTTTGAATGAGCACATTCAGATGATTCAAAGTTCCTTCTATCCACCCATACCCAGGGATGGGCCATGTCAACCCAAGCCACACCAGTATCTGAAAAAGGTACCTGAGTGTCCCTTAATAACTTTACTAATGCTGTTCACTCTGTTGTCTCATCACATAACATTGTCCATCAGATCCTACCACAAGTCAAAGTCCTTCCAGACCCATGCAGCCTCACTAAATGATTCATTATACTGTAATCAGGGAGATTATAACATGAGGTTATAAAACGGGAGAAAAACAGAATGTTCCCATCTTTATTGCACAACCATGGGAAGATTTTCACATGATGTCATTTTCATCCAGTACTTCTTCCATGAATAACCAGTAATCATCCTGTAATACTTTATTAACAGGAAAACCCCATAAATGACTTGCCAATAATGCTGCATTCACACTATTGTGAATGTGTAGAAGCTGATAATGATTTAATCTTGCTATTGTGTAAGCTCCTGACACCTTTTTTTCGCATGCGTGAAAGTTTACATTCATGGTTTGGGAACAGAAAGTTGTGGAACGCAAAAGTGCTATCATACTGTTATTGGTGTGTCATTATAGCAGGATTGTGAAACTGTGCAGAAAAATATATTCTCATAGCACTACTGTCCCATTCATTGGCAATAATGGGATAATTGTGGGATCTGGAATTGACCCTAGTGTGATAATCTCCCTGGCTGCCCCCGTGAATGCATTTTAGGCTGTGTGAATTATGTCCTGTTATCCTGTAAGGAAGAATACACATAAAATCTGAGACTGCAAAGCAACACATTCATATTAATACAATGGTTATGCCAATTGCTTTCAGCTTTGGTCCTGTTAAACTGATTCATCTCTTTATTCAAGGTAGTGAGAGGTTGTATATTGACTGCACTTTAGAAATTAATAAATCAATAATAATAATAATAATAATAATAATAATAATAATAATAATAATAATAAGGTTGAGCTTTCACTAGTAATTTTGGGCTCAGGATTCTGAAGAGAACATGAAGAAATTAACATATTAACCTCTTCAAGGGTGCATCTGTAGAACTAATGCAGTTTGATACCACTTTAAGTGCTATAGATTCATCCTATGGAATCCTTAGATTTGTAGTCTTACCAGGGTTTTAAGCTTTCTCTACCAAAGCGTGCTGGTGCATCACAAACCTACAATTCCCAAGATTCTGTAGGATAGAGCCATGGCAGTTAAAGTAGTGCCAAACTGCACTATTTCTACAGTGAAGATACACCTCAGGTCCCCTATGTTACTAGGACAGCCTGTTGGAGCAGATATTGCCACATAGTGCATTGCATTAGGAATACCAGTATCCCACAAGGACCTCAAGCACTCCCTTCTGAAAATGAGACAGCAGAACCAGCGTGGTGTAGTGGGTTTGAGTGTTGGACTCATTCCCACTTACATTTAATCCAGTTTGTGAAATGTGTTGACTCTGGGTCACCGATTCGATCAAAGCCATGCATCGTTCCCACTATGGATCCAAATCATGTCCTTATTCCATGGTGTTCCCACTAAAGGTAAAGGTATTCCCCATTGACAAGGTTGTCACTAGTGACATGGAATAAGCAGGAGAAGGAGGATGGGGCACCCTGTCGCAAAGACCTGGTTAGGCTGCGCACAGCTGGGAGATCGGTTGCGGCCAGGGAGGCCCAGCATGCCTGCTGGCAACAAAGAGTGGGGTTCTTCTCTCTTGTGTGTGTGCTCCCCTTTGTGCTGCTCCTGCTCCCCGCCTGCTGTGGGCCCAGCATCTGAGGCCGCCGTGGCCGGCCTTCTCCCACACCCCCAAAATACCCAAGAGAGGCTGGGCTGAGGGAAGATGGCAAGAGCCAGCTTAGCCCCAAAGCACTGGGGCTGGGCCAAGGAAGGTGGAGAAAGCTGGCGTGGCCCCCAGAGCACTGGGGTAGGACCTTGGGAAGGCAGTGAGTCAACCCCAGTGCCAGCAACAATAGCATGTGCTGCCACCACTGTCGAGCAGCTGAGCAGCCCCTCCAGTACAATGCAATGTGATTCAGGACCGTAGTTCACACTTGTTCAACACATTCCTGAACCATTTTTTCCCCCAAAAGAACTGCCAGAAAACTACTTTTCAAAAAGTGCGATTCTTTTGAATTTGCTGCAGTTCAAAGCAACTCTGAATGACTGCAGTATCTTCTAAAACCATTCCCAGTGGGAATGAGGCACATATACAATAATCAGCAATTCGCTGTAAATCAAAGTGGGAACGACCCCTATGAATCTGGAACTTGACCAGGGTTCATATCCCACTTCAGCTATGGAAAGTCACTGGATGACGTTGGGCAAGTTACACTCTCTCAGCCTCAGGGGATGGCAATGGCAACCCCCCTCTGAAGAAACTTGCCAGGAAAACCTCATGATAGTCACTTTAGGATCACCATAAGTCAGAAATGACTTGAAGGCATACATCAATGACAACAATGAATCCCACAAATCTGTAGAAACTTAAGTGTCATGTTAGTACATCTATATAATTAGACAGCCATTGCAGTTGAGCAAATGTATAAAATGAGGGAAATAACACCTATCAGTGGAACTAAGCTATAAATTACTTCTTAATCCATTTTTTCTCCATTATATTGTGTGCAGGGGCAACAGTTGTGAAATACATCTATGCATTTAAATATTAATATCCCATTGTGAATATTAAGATCTTTTTGTAGGTACAGTCAGTAAGACAACTTAAAAACAATTTTCAACTATTTACAATGCAAACCAATTGAACGCAATCTGAAGAGAACTCACAGGCAGACAGGATGAAAACCAAGCCAAGATAACTAACATTTTCCTCCTTGGGTAAACAGCCAAGTTTTACCTTGGCATCAAAATGAGGTGTATATCAGTGCCAATTGGACTTCCAAGGAAAGGATCTTCTGAATCTGGGGCAACTAGATCCAAGGAGATCATAGCTTACAGGTTATATTGTTGGGAGGTTGGGCCAAGAAAATCCAAAGCCTTTTAAAATATGTTAGTTATGCATCACTTGTGAGGCAGCTTTGACTGCATGCCAGTTTGATCTCTTCATGTTAAACAACAATCATTACTTGTGTTGACAGTCTAGCTGTGTGAGCAAGATCAATAAACAACAGCATTTCAGACATGTTGACATAGCTTCCCAAGTAATGTTAAAGATATTCCCACTTACCCTGCTGAGCAATGCTTCATGTCATACAGTGCATTAAATGTGCAGGTATGGCAACAACAACTGCTGGTAAATAAGTGGGAATAAGACAGTATGGTCAGATGGAGTTATTTTTCTCCTTTACTGTCATTGGAAGGTATGCTTGTGGAATCTGATTTTTGTGAATTTTAGTGCAAGCTGAGCAGATCTGCTGTACCTTATGGGCTAATAACACAGATTAGTGTGAAATTTTGTAGTTTTATGAATGTTGTGATTCAAGTTCCAAGCTCTACCAATGTACCAGAATTCATTTTAAAATGCATAATTATTAATAAAATATGTTTAGAAATGTGTATTTTGAAATTCAATCCATTTAATCATTCTGAGAGAAAACAATTCAAACTGCATATTTGAGGGCAAAATTGTTCATGCTTTTGAACAGGTAGTTTTTAAAAGGACAGAACAGACAGAATGGACATGTGAAATTGACACAGACAGAAATAACTTGATCCATCCATTTGTAATTGCCATGAATTTTGAAGATTGTGAGTTTTAATATTGACAGCTTACTTCCTGATCAACACATTAGGAAACTGGTACATGATAGACTAGAACATAAGGCTGCAGCTGCCACATTCTTTTGGATGCCACAGTTCTGACACAAACCATAAATTAATGCCATTAGCCATGTGTGCCATAGTTGTGAATGGCATTAGCCATTACTTCAGGTTGCAGGATTATGCTCTACACTTGTTCTCCCTATCTTACATATTGGTTAATAACAAGTC
>CM034703.1:119477544-119487607 GCA_020142125.1 Phrynosoma platyrhinos
AGCCTCTGGCAGCTGCTTCTTCTCCTGCCCTGGTGGAAGGGAGAGGGGCAGTTTTTAAAGCCTCTTTTATTTTAAAGATTAATATTTATGTTATTAAGTCAATTCTTATCATTGTTCTGTAGAATAATGTAAAATGTTAACTGTCCTTGGTCATAATCCCTTGAAATATCAGGGATCCCAACTGGAGCTTATAAATCAGGGATGGCAATCCTGTGGTTCTCCGGATGTTGTTGGACTGCAAGTCTCAGCAGTCCTAGCTGAGATGATGAGGGATACTGGGATTTGCAGTCCAACAGCATGTGGGGAATCACATCTCACCTCTTCTGTAGAGCCTAATAGGAGTTGAGGATGTAAGTCAGTGGGGCTTTGCTGAAATGATATTCTTGTAAGAAGGAGAATTTGTAGGAAAACTACAACAACATTTGTTATTACAGCACACGGCCAGCATTGTAGGAGTCTGCTGATACACAGAGACATTCTACCAGGCATAATACCCCCTTATTGACCCCTTGGCAGGGGGGAATGGAATTGCCCTACAAAAATAATAATATTGCTTTATAACAATATTATCCACAACTGTGAAAGTCTATATGTGGTTCAGACTTGTAACAGTCCACCTACAATTAACTGCCCTCATATAAATGTCAGCTCTACAATCTTCCAACCAGATGCTGAGTAAGACTTGACAGCCTTTTTAACTGGAGCCATGAGAAAAATACAATCTCCCATCCTTTTGGTATTTTTTCTCATTAGCTTGTTGTTGTTGTTGTTGTGTGCCTTCAAGTCATTTCTGACTTGAAACTCTAAAGTGACCCTATCATTGGGGTTTTCTTGGCAAGTTTCATCAGAGGGGGTTTGCCATTGCCATCCTCTGAGGCTGAAAGAGTGTGACTTGCCCAAGTGGGTTTATATGACTGATCTGGGATTCAAACCCTGCTCTGCAGAGTCATAGTCCAGTGCACAAACCACTACACCACACTAGTTGTGCCATAAATCCCATTGGGCAAGCATCAGAGAGAGAGGGGGAGAATTATTTCTGAACCCCCAAAATGGGTATTCTTGCATAGTAGACCTGTATAGAAATGACAAATTGCTTTTGAAATAAAGGGGAAGATTCAAATCTGTTTGTGATAATGGCATGGACACCAGCTGTTCAAAGAAAAGGGAAACATACAAAATTCCACTGGGTGAGCACAGAGTCTTTCAAACAGCATAAACAAAAATGTAAACCACAGCCCATATATCTTCTTATTGTGTCAGTTCTACACAATTTATGACCTGCCATCCATGTATGATGATCTGCTCAGTGCTCAACAAATCCCTTGTTTTTCCAGAACATGGGAAAAATTCCTTTTCTGAACTACAGCTCCCAGAATTTCAGAGATGGCCATCCTGGCTGGGGGCTTCTGTGAGCTATAATCCAAAAAAGTAACTTAGCTAACATCTAGTTTTTGAAGATAGCAAAAATGTGTATATCTAGTTTCTATGGTCTAAAATATATTGATGGTATAGGCTGTGTTTGTTTTTCAAAGTTACAGGTTGTATATGCTTCTGAATCTTTGCATGGTTCTCCTAAGCCTGGCACATAATTGATTAATTGATTAAGTTACTAGTGTGCCAGATGGGATGTTTGTAGAGCAATGGTAGGCAACTGTGAAGGAGACAGGAGCCCTGGAGTCTTCATCCTCACACGTGTATGCATTCTGCTGGCATAAGTGGAAGACACATCACTTGCAGTTCCATGATTCAGGTCATATACAGCCAGTTTTTGAGGGTCTAGGGGAAAGGGGACCACCACCCTGCCATCTTTTTATGGCAGTATGGCTGGAGTTTTGAATAAAATTTCTTTCAAAGCTGGGTTTGGGGGACTTAGGTGTCTGTTGGGAGGCCTCAGGGACCACTAAATAGGATCTAGGGACAACATACCATCCACAGCCATCATTTCCTTCTCTCCTATTGTAGAGTAACATAGGCAAAAAAGGCAGGCCCGTTTCAAGAAGGGTAAATCCTAAAATTTGACCATCAGTGGAAACTACAAGGCAGGTCCATTGCTAGAACGTTTGAGATGGAAATTGCTTGAGTATAATGAGAATGACAAGCACAGCTGGATGAAACATAGGCAGGGACAATATTTATAAATGCATTTTAAAATAGATTCTCCACTCTCCACCAGGATATGAATAAGCATGCAGGAAAGGCAAGTACAGCCTGTGGAAATCAGTGGACAGATCACCCCTTCCTCTGGAAGGCAAGAGGAACATCTGGAGATGGATGAGCCTCCATGACTACTACCCCTACCCTCACCCTGGTGGCTATTAGCCTGCAACAAAGGAAAGTAACAGTGGGAGAAAGAATCAGAATGCAACAAAGCTTCTGCTTCTTGTCTTTCTGGCTAATGGTGACCCAAAGGTGAACCTGTCACGAGGTTTTCTTTGTCAAGATTTATTCAAAGGAGGTTTATTTTGCCTTCCTCTGAGGCTGTGAGAGTTCTGCACCAGACCTCCTCAACTGTCCAGTGTTTCCATGGATGAGTGGGGATTTTAACCCTGGTCTACAGAGTCATAGTCCAGTGCACAAACCACTACACCATACTGGCTCTTGATGTGGCATGGCTAACACCAGATGAATAGGAGCAATTATTAATGCATTTAAACATACATGTGCTGCCATCTCATGATGGCTTACTTTATAAGTAAATCAGTGGATTCAGTGGGATTTGAATGTAAACTTGCACAGAACTCCCCCCCTGCACCTGGAATTTTGTTTTTTGTTTGGAAATGAGTATTAAGGTATTAAGACCAAGGCTCTTCCCTTTTTTGTACTTGACCCTGCCTCATTTAAGCAGATAAATTATAGCTCTAGAGTCCTTAAATGTATTTACCCATTTTACATCAGCTGCCCAAGAGTCATTAGGTGTCCAGTGTAAATTGCTTTTTTTAAGCACTTGTGGGAGCAGCTAATTTACATATGGAGGCTGCAATGATACTGCATTTCCCAAAGTACAATCATAATGTTTTGTTTAATGCCTGCTTATGTGCTCTCTCTTGCAATCCACCCTTTTATTATATAATTAGCACACTTAAAAATCTATTTCCTTGTCATTCTGTTTCTTATTGCAATGACCCTTTGCCTTTAATGTTCAATATGTGGTTATATTTTCCATGTTTTAATCAAAGCCTTACAGTGTATGCTTGCTGCACTTTTGCTATTCTAGTGGAGCTGCTTTAATTTGGATCACCCCTTCACAGCTTGGCTAGAGTATATGTCATGGAAACAGTTTATATTCCAGTCAGGTGTTCTGGAATCATAGAATAGATAACAATATTCATGGGTCCTTATGTTGTTCCAGTTAGCTTGCCTACTACTACATTGTTGTATTGTTTCATATGCTTATAATGACCATACTAGTATATCTGCAGTAAAATCATTTCCTATACTCATTTATATATGATTGTATACATGCATTTCTTGTTCAGAGATGTACATTTTGAAGCAGTTTTAAAATTAGGGCTCGTTCCTACTTATGTTTACACCAGTTTGCGAATAGTATTGACACTGGATCATGGAATTGATGAGGCTGATGTGTAGTTCCCACTATGGAAGCGAATTATTTCCTTAATCCATATAGTTCCCACTAGTGGGAATAAGTGCCTTTGTGCCACAGCTCAGGTGGGGCCAGGTTTGCCGGGCTCCAAGGGGATGGAGGGTTGGCTGCAAGAGAGAGGGTCCAGCCACCCTCATTGGGGTCCCTCTCAACCGAAGGGTCATGACAGAGGAGCATGGAGGGCTCAGATCAACGGCGGAGGAGGAGGGGGCTTCGGGAGGGTGTTGCTGGGGCGAGCCTGCAGAGGGGCAGTCTGAAGGGTTCCAGTCTGAAGGAGAAGGAGAAGGAGGAGAAGGAAAAGGAGAAGGAGAAGAGGCACTGTCTCCACTGAAGAGGGAGGGAGGGAGAGGGAGAGGGACCCAGAAGAGAACGCCCACCCAGAGAGATGTCTGGAGGAGCAGGTGAGGCCAAGACAGCTGAGCAGCCCCAGTTCCTACGAAGCAGCTGCCAGGCTAGAGAGGTCCCCCTGTTTCTATACCAGTACATCTACATCACACCAGTAAGGATTAAATGACACAATGATAGAATCCCATTAGTGTTTCTGTTAATTGAATACAGTTGGCCCTCCATATCCATGGATTCTTCATCTATGGATTTAACCATCAACAGCTTCAAAATATTTAAAAAATATAATTCCAAACAGCAAAGCTTGATTTTATTTTACTATGCCATTGTATTTAATGGGATTTGAACATCCATGGATTTTGGTATCCATGGGGAGGGGGGTCTGCAACCAAACCCTAGTGCAGGGGTAGGCAACCTAAGGCCCGGGGGCCGGATGCAGCCCAGCAAGGCCTTTGGACCGGCCCCAAACCGGTCCTGCCGCCGCCGCCCCCCCCACCGCCGCCGCCCCCCCATGATGATATTGATTATTGTTGTTATTACTTGTTCTTGGGGTTTTCTTGGCAAAATCTTCACAGGGGTTTTGCCATGGCTTTTCTGGGGCTGAGAGAGTGTGCATGCATTTTTTAAAAAAATTTAATTCTTTTTTAATTTTAATTTTTATTTATTTATTTATTTATTTATTTTTGGTGCTTCGGCCCGTCAATTGTCTGAGGGACAGCAACCCGGCCCCCGGCTCAAAAAGGTTGCCTACCCCTGCCCTAGTGGATACCAAGGGCCTGCTGTATTATCAGTAATACATGGAATACAGATATGGAAGACTTGTAGCTATATCACACCTGAAACAGAGTAGGCTATACAAAGTTTGGAAAAGTTTTTCCTTTTACATTACAAGCCCCATCATACCATTCCATGTGCTGAACCATAGCAAGGTGCATTGTGTTTGTGTAAAGTGGAGGTTGGAAAAGATTTCCCCCGTGACATCATCAGGGGCTGCTCCCAAAATCACAGGACCTGGGATATTCCTGCTCTAGCAACCCTACTCCTGTGTTCCCAAAGAAGTCACACAAATAAGTCTGTCTAACTACATAGACATGAGAAGCATTTCCTGGAACTCTAAAAGTTATTCTCCTGAGATAGCAGGTCTTTCTGTTTTTCTGAATCTGGCAGAGGGAATGGCATTCACTCTAATGAATTCTAATGACCTCAGATCACTTAACTTATTAAAGCATATTTTTAACTTTAGTGCTAATTGGGGATCTACTGTTTTCTCTTTCCAAGTGAATTGACTAGTTATTCCCAAGCTCTGTGCAAGTGAAAAGGGTATGGGTACTCACCCACCTGGCACCAATTCTACATTAATAGTCCCTTCCAGAATCATAACTGTAATGAATTCTCAAGAACAACAGGAAACACAAAGAAATTAGGAAATGATTAGTTAGTTCAGCAGAAATGGATCCAGTATCTATAGTCTCTGAAATACCCCTAGAAGCCAAGATGATAAAACAGGCTGTTGTATTTTGGCCACATCATGAGAAGGCATGACTCATTGGAAAAGACAATAATTCTAGGAAAGGTGGAGGGTGGTAGAAAAAGAGGAAGGCCACACACCAGATGTCTAGACTCAGGGAGATCACAGGCATGAATCTGCAAGACTTAAGCAGAGCAGTGCAAGTCAGGTGGTCTTGGAGATGTCTCATCCACAGGGTTGTCATGGTTTGAGGTCAACTAGAGGGCAGTTAATAACAACAAAACAAATATAGAGTCTAAAATTTGGGGGGACCCAATCTCAGGTACAAAAACAGTGAATGAATGGAATTTCCTTAGATCTTTAACCAATTGGTTTCTAGTCCAAACTAAGGTTTTAGCATAAGAGTATGATTTTAATAAATAATTTCAAAGAATATATGGAAGTTTAATCATAATGTTATTGCAACTGAAATTAAAAAGATTTAAGCCCCCCCCCATGCACATATACCCTTCCCCCCCCCCCGCACCCCTACTTTAAAGAGGGGGAAGATTCAAATTATACGTATCACCTTAAAAGTGTAAAACATTTTAAATCTTTTCATTATCTCAAACTATGCTACGTAAATCAATATATATTTCAGTAGGCAGATACTATGTATATGCTGGGGTGATGGAGGATTATAGAATGTGAAATGTAGTACAAATGCAGACAATACCAACAAGACAATCGTCTTTATAATGGTCATTGAGAGTCATGTAACAGTCATTAGAAAGTGACAACTATATACTAGCATTGACAGATACTTGACAGATACTTGGTATAGATACTTGGTAGTGAAGAATAGTCTTTGTCCAAGCCAAACATACAAGAAGTTTTGTGTTTTACTGATTTTATTTCTTTTTTGAAAAAATAATTGATGTGGCAAACTACATTAGTGTTTTAATATTATCATTCATTTAAACACATCTTAGAAGTACTAACCTTTAATTCAATTTAAAAATAAGAGTTTATACTCCAGTTGGTGGGGAATTGAAATCAGAAGGTCTGGATGGAATAGAAATACAAAAATCACAGTAGTCATAAATAAACAGATATTAAGTGGTTGTACAGAGAAACCTCCATAGACAAAGTAATTAACATATATAGTGAAGTAAAAAGTCTTTATCACTAGTTAAGCCACAGGAGATAGTGTCCAACTTCTTGATGCATTCTTGTTGAGCAGTTTCCCATTGGAATTTGTCTTTTATGATCTTTTGTTTTGTCCCACAGCATTTTACACAGGACAAACAGGCCAATTTACACAAAAGAATAAACGGATATGAATCTGACAAAAGAGATAGCAGTCTTAAAAAAAAACAATGGGGGAACACTTCACTTCCCCAGATCCCTCTTGTCTCTGATCTCAAACTGACTATCCTTGAAGAACAGAACTTCAAAGAAAGATTACCAAAAAATAAAATAAAAAATAAATCCCAAGTCTTTTAATCTATCTACACACACTAAAGGGCTCATTTATGCATGCATGGTATATTACCACCCCAATTTTATTCATTTTATTACCATTGTCTAATATAATTTTCTCTGTCTGGATTTATTTTTGTTTTTGGGTTTTTGGGTGTTTTTTGTTTACATTTCTACTCCATCTAGCCCTTCAGATTTCAATCTCCCCATCCCACGTATATCTATAAATTGAAAACTTGTCTTATATTTGAATTGGACAAATACTTTTCTTCACTGTACACGTGTTAATCCACTTACCTATGCTAGAATGTACTTGTTGCCTTCCACTTACTGTTAAATCGCTCTTAGGAAACATAAAGATTAATGCTGTGTGGGAAACTTTTTCTTTTGTACTGAATTTCACATTCACCAGCATGCACACCAACCCTTGGCTTCCAGTAGGTGTAGAAAGATCTGGTTACCAAGATTGTACTCCATGTATCTGAATGCACTTTATGTAAGCTTGTGCCCCCCAAAAGGTTAGTTTTTACAGTGCCATGAAACATTTTGTGTTGTCTTTTTTTGGGGGGGGGGGCAGCAAACTAAAATGGCTGCTCACCTCCTGTGATATTTCACATTTGCATGTCCCACTTTAAACTGAACATTCCTGTGAAATAATAATAATAAATCTGCCTTTTAAACATTTGCACTACCAAGTGGTCCAATAAATATATCTGCTTAATCTATAATCAAATGCAGCCCTCTGTCAATTCATTAGTATCCACTAAGCAAAAAGAGGATCCCATATAACCTCCCCTCATGTGTCCCAAAGATTTTCTTCAATGGGATGTGGGATCCACTGTAGTAGATTTTAGTGAAGGTATGGCTTCAGTAAAAATGTTGAACTAGGACTCTGGAGACTAAGATCCAAATCCCTGCTTAGCCATGAAACCCACTGGGTGACCTTGGCAAAATTACACTCTCTCAGCCTCAGAAGATGGCAATTTCTGAAGAAATTTGCCAGGAAAACCCCATTATAGCTTTAGGATTGCCATAATTTAGAAATTACTTGTAGGCACACAACAACAACAAATAGTTGGCACATGGAGAAGGAGGGAGACAATAGGTTCCGTTATAAAAGTGGACATCCACTCATGCAATGTTAAATTTCACCCAGTGTCTGGCATCTTCCTAGTGGCATACACAGGTGTAAGTTAACCTTCTGCCTGCTTATGTCTATTTTACATTACAGAGGTTGATTTTCCCTACTTCCCTCCTCAGTGACCAAAGCTTCCCCCACACCTACTGTAGAGCCACTGAAGAACCTTCATGGACATTCTGTGCCTGGTTCAGAGTGGGGGAGGATTGCTGAAGCATCTGGCTATGTCTCTTTAGCCAGATGCAAAATGATTATATCATCCACTGAGACCTCTGGAGGACCCTGCTAGAACCCAGGAGATGATGTAAGCACTTCACATATGGCTAAGGAGACATAGCTAGATGCTTCTGAGATCCCTTTCCCCACTATCTGCCAGACACAGAATGACCAAGAGGGAGCTTCAGCGCTTCTGTGATAGGTCCAGTGGTTAGTAAACGGTTCAGTATAATGTAGTTCCACATGTTTTACTTTATAGTACATGGAGTCATGCAAGAATATGGTCACTGTCTGTTATGAGTGAAAGTGACTTGAGTATTTACAAAAGCTGTCCAATGTTCTGGTACTGGGAGTAGGGTAGAGAGTGAGCAACAAAGAAAAAAACCCCAAAGTATTTTGTTCTGTGGTGGCAACATTTTCTTTTGAATGTTGGTCATCAAATTGCTTCCTCTTATACACCAAACGTTCAAAATTGTATTTGTTGTTTGAGCTTCTTCGTCAAAGTTAAATATGTCAGATTGTAAACAAAATGTAACTGGCAGGGAAAATTGACATCCATCAGTAAAGCTCTCAAATATTCTTAAGGCACTCCAGAATTTTTTCTACTATGTAATTTAAATGTCAGCTATCTTTTTTTTTCTTACAAAAAAAAAGGGGGGGGTGCTAGAGTAAATTGTGTATTTAATGGCAGAAGCAATGAGCAAGCAACTGGGAAAATCTGATGTGCCGAGCATCTAAATTTGGCAAAAGGGGTATTAGTGTCATGCATATTTTATACTGCTTAGGATTGGGGAGGGGGTACTGTACTTTGGAGTATTGGAAAACTATACATCACTTCTCTAGGGCTCTTAAGCAGAGTATGAAGCAAGCTCAGGATGTTGATATGCATGTGGCATGAACAGCTTTGGCATGGCAGTTATCCTTGGAAATAAGGGTGGTCCATCATCTTATTTAAACATTTTATCCAGGTGCCAGTGTCTTCATGTGCACAATTAGTAAGTTAGATGTTTGTGTATTTCCAAGGGAAGACATGACAGAGTACTTAAAGGAGATAGGCAAAGGGATAGATACATTGCTAAACAAAATTCTGGATTGCTTGAAATCTTGCACTGGTGTGTCTTTTGTTTATGCTCCATCTCCCACAAAATCTGTTGTAAGGGACAAAGTCTGAGAAGCAAAGTAGTTGAAACAAGGCAGATGAAAGAGGCAGTGTGCCAAACAACAACAAATGGGTGGAGAGGGAAAGATATGAGTCCACATGTGAGAAAAACATGCATGAGCACAGGATAATAGCCAGTAGCTAAAGGGAGAAAGAAGGAGTAAAAGCCAGCAATTGAAGGAAGTACTTGAAGAAAGAAGCATCACCAAAGGAAAGAGATTGGGGAGGATGCCAGATAGTTCCTAAGAAGAAATAGATTTGTATGGTTTTCAGAAAAGGAGCAGTAGGACAATAGGATGGGAAACTGGAGTGGAGTGGCAGGGAGATATTGATTTGGCCATAGATTACTGATTGTAGTAGGAAGAAGAATATAATAATAACTCACACTCAGACAAAAGTCAGAGCCAATGGAGAGAGAGAGTATGCCTTTGATACCCTCCACAAATGAGGCCAGAGAATTTTTAAAAATAAACATGTCCCAACAGGTCAAACTTGGGCACATGATGATGGATGGAGTTCAGGTATCCCTGGGATGCTTCTTTTCTTTGAAAGCAGCCCACCCTCCTGCCCAAATTGCAGTATGAATCTGGTTGGTCACTTCAGGGCCAGGTAGGAATTTTATCTCTTTTCTGTCAGGGATGATGGGAGTTGTAGCTCTTCACCTCTGGCTCT
>CM034703.1:119509308-119533487 GCA_020142125.1 Phrynosoma platyrhinos
CAAGGGATGGAGGGGTCTCTTCAGTCTCTTGAATCATAATACATTTGCAAAAATCCAGGGCTTTTCCTCCCTGCTGTTCTATCTTTGAACTTTTCACTAAATTACTATTTTCAGATCTCTGGAGAAAAGATCTGGTGAGCTACGATGACATCTCTTGGCAAGTACTGTCTTTGGAAGCGTGTACCTGTCAAAATATGTGATGAATTCAAATGTCCTCAATGGAAGGAAATGTCATTCGTATGCCATCATGACAAATTACACTCGTCCCTCCCCGTTTGTAGACTTGGAGGCCGCGGTCTTGCCTTTTCTCAGATGGCAAACGAGAAGGGATAAAATGGCATGTGCGCATGTGGCATGCATGCAGCACTGCATGCAAGTGCACGCAGCCATTAAAACAAATGGGACCCCAATATTTGCAATTTCCCTGATTCATGGGGGTGGGTCCAGAATGGATCCCCCACAAATCAGAAGGGATGACTGTATATCTTTGCATGTAATAGATAAAACTTTATCCCCAAAATCAAGAAATTTACTTTAAAATAAGGTTTGGCTGGCACAGATTCTTACCTTGATGGTCGTTTTTTTGTAGGTGGGGACAGGGAAGAGACTGTCTTCTCGGAATTCCCAATTCGCTGCCTTGGCCAAACATTCCTGCTGCTTCTCTCAGCTGCTATCTGTGTCTTGCTGTATTCAGTGTGTTCAGCTCTGTCCTTTCTCTGTTTAGTTAGTAGGTAGTAAGAAGTCATCTGCAAAACCTCATGACACAACAGCATTACAATGTCATTATAGATACCATACTAATTAAAGGCAAGCCTATATTACACTCTTAAAAATCATTTATCAAGCCATGGTTATGGTGCAGCCTGACAAATCTGTTCCAGGAGGGATTTATGCCATTATGGTACCACCGGCAGGAAGATCATGGATCCTATATAAGGAGAAAGGTGGAATATAAAATCAAAATTGATTGATTGATTGATTAAAGAAATACATAAATATAATGTCCCTTGTCCTCATTTACCAATTCTCTGTTTTCCCTTCCAAAAATGGTCAACAGAGAAAACGTGGTACAATTAATTATAGATACATTGATGTATTTGAGTGGTGCACCTAAGAGTGTTTTATGACCACAAGAACAATCATAGTGCAGCAATACAGAGCCATATACTGCGGCTAATGTAAAGCCATTGGTGACCTTATATTCTATTAATTCTCTAATTCCTCTTTAAACTGTCTATGTTGGTAACTGTCAATGTCTCCTTAAGCAACAAATTCCATAGTTTGAGTTATGCATTGTCTTCACTCCTCCCACTATTCAACTTCATTGGAGGACCCCTCCCCACCTTCTGGTACAATAAGAGTGGAAGAAAATCTCCCTATCCACTTCCTCTACAACATACATAATTTCATGCACTTCTGTTGTGTGTCATTTTACTTTTTTCTAAACTAAATATTCCAGAAATGTTTTGTTCAAAGGGGAGTTGGTTCAATTGGCCTTCCAGTTCCAATCTGTTGAACAGAAGATTACATGATATTCCAAAAGTGATCTCTGGAGATTTCTAGGAGGTTATTCTGATATTTGCAGTTTTACAACTGTATGTGTCATGGTGGCTTGTGGTTTGCATATTAGTGGATCAACAAATACATCCTAGAACTTTAAAGAACATTTCCAACCTGTTTGGGAACAGGTTTCAGCACCTGGAACAGTTACTTTAATGTTTGGACTAAAACATGGAATGGATTCACTTGAAAGCTACTATTACCATTCTCTCTGTGTGCATTCGTATGGTAAATAAAGAGTGAACTTGTAAAGATTGGATACAGACAACACTTTAGAAACTAAAAAGCTCATCTCTGACTTCTCTGCATATTAATAGCAAATTATAAAATGTGCATTATTAGTAGTTTCATAGCCAAAAACCTTGCTTGGAGCTAGAAAGACAGGTATTCTTATCTCTTCCTGAAATTAAATATAGCTACAAATTATCCAGATTAAGTTTTTTCCCATTAAAATACTTTAAATGGAAATTCAATATGCATAGATTTACATTTGTTATTTTGTATCCTGCCTTTTATCGTAAGACTCCAGAACATGTTACTAAACATAGATAAACAAAGATAAAACTGCAAATCATGCCTGAGGACGTTTATAGAAACTAATTTCCTTGTATCAGTTATCCAGTTATTGTGAGATTTGCCATTAAAAACAGTGTCAGAGAAATCTCAAGCAATACTACAAACTGCTGAGCCACCTGAAGGCACTTCTGTGGAATAAAGTGATGCTTGTATAGGTAAACCAGGACTGTGCAAAGCAAAGCTCTGGGGAATGGCATCATTGACCGATTCGCCGGGGGAATAAGACAAATGTTGGATGAGGCAGAATTTATCTGGGGCTTTCTTGGGGACCATTCTGAGGGGGCAAACCCAGAGGTTGGGCATGAGCAGTGTGCAGAAAGAGCCTGCCACCCTGCCGATCTCACACTTTTTGGATCTTGGATCTGAGGACTTGTGGCATGTCCCTGGCAGATTTTAGATTACAGCCATCCAAGGCCACCTGCAGACCTACAGCTGGAATCCTAAAGCCCTGAGTGAAATCCTCAGCAAGGGAAGTGGCTGCCTCTAGGAAGGGGCAATTGTTGAGGAGTGGGATCAGAGCTACATGGTGGACTGGCATGTGTGCAAGGTCAAAGCATGGCCAGGAAGCTTAAGCACACACACTTTGGACCCCCCAACTCTCCGATTTCAGAGCTGGGAGCTCCATCCTTTTCCCCAGAGGCTGTCAGGGTGGGGCGTCCTGCTCAAAAGGGCTGTTGGGTACCTATCAGTCAAGAATATGCCAGCTTGCTGTGAGGGCCCATACACAGCTCCCAGCATTAATCAAATTTACATTGGGCCCGTATACATTTGCCTAGGTTGAACTCCCAGCAGACGAGCCTATGGGGGGGTCCTTCTTACCTGCCCACTTGGGATTTTCTGAAGGGTCACCCTTTCCTTCCAACAGCCAAATCTCAGGCTGTTGATGAGGTCCCACTTATCCATGTCACTCTGAGAAGCCTGCTGGCAGAAGGCAGCATCATTAGCAATGGCTGCAACCTCTCCCATGGTCTCCCTAGTGTACATTGGTCATGCGGTTGGCAAGGTACCATGCTTGCTCAGGATAGGCCATGGTGACAACCCTCAAATAAATGGAAAAGCCCCTAGTCCACTTGGCAACTGGTGGTCCTTGGACTCAAGCGTGTCCCTTATTTTGGAAGTAATGATACCAGCCTCCTCACCAGCAGGCCTTAACAGAGTGAACACTGTGGCGAACCACTCCTGCCACCTTGACTGTTTCTCTCTTTTAAAATTTTATGTGACTGACTTCATAGCCCTCGTCACCTACCAGTCCTCTAGAAGGTTCTGAGGCTTCTGTTCCACAATTCCTAACTGCCTAACTACAAAGAGAAGAGTCAAAGAAAAAAAAAGAACTCTTTGGGGTTCAACAGAGCTCTAGTGTAGAGAGTGTCTGTGTGGTTAGATTGTACCCATAGAAACAGCTGAAGGATTGTATTTGAATTAGCTACAATACACTTGAAACTGTAACCAGTGGTGACCCTGAAGGGCACTGAGCAGTAAATAATAATAATAATAATAATAATAATAATAATAATAATAATAATAATAATTTTTATTTATAGCCCGCCCCTCTGCACAACAATTGAGGTGGGTTACAGCATTTAAAACAGACAAAATTAAAAACATTCCCTCATCCCCCAATCCAACCCTCCCAACCCCTTAAAACAGGATTAAACTAGAAAATAATTAAAATGCTATAATGCAATAAAATAATAATCAATAAAAGGATCAGGCACAGTAAGGACAGGATAAAAATGGAAACTGAAAGCTCATCTCCCTAGGGAAGATGTTATTCCGGGAAGGCCTGCCGGAAGAGATCCATGTTCACTGCCTTTTTAAAGGCAGTAAGCGTAGTAATAAGACGGATCTTGTCTGGCAGGCCATTCAATAGCCTGGGAGCGGCCGCAGAAAAGGTCCTCTGGGACACTGCTGCCTCTCTTTGGGGGCCAAGTTAGCCCAAGACTTACTTGGCTATCTGCCCTGGCCCCTGGTTGAAGGCCGGGCTGCCTTATCCCCCTTTCTGGGGTGCTCGGGGGCATGGTAGGGGCAGTGGGTACTTCCCAGGCCTGGTGGGAGCCTTGAGGGAGGTTGTGTTGTGCATCTGGTCTGGCTGGGAGATTGTTCCCGGCCAGATGTGGGCCACGCCCTTATAGGTTGCTCTGGGCCCAACTCTTGGCTTGAGTATTGCCCCCCCAGCCCTTTCTTTGGCCTAGTATCTGCCTCATGGCACTGCTGAGCCCTTTCCTTGGCTCTATCCTCACCACTGAGTTGATTTGGAGATGTCAGACCAGTCAGGAGCCAAGGTGGTCTCTGGTGTGGTCCAGTGCTGGTGGCTTGGATGGGAGCTGAATAACTAGTTACCTGCTCTGCTGTGAGCTAAATGAGAATGGCGCTGGCCACCAGCCCTACATGGCCTTAAACAAGTCCCCCAGCCAATCCCCTATCAGGAGGTCCAGAGGTCCCCACCCCTTCTGGCCTCCCAACCAATCCTGGTGGTCTGTTGCCCTAGCGCCAACCAATGGGGCTGAACGTCCGCTCCCGGTGGAAGCCGGGAGCTGTAGTTTGGCTCCTGGGATGAAAGTGCCTCCCCTTCCAGCCAAACAACCAATCAGGCCCCCCAAAGCCTACTGCAAAGCCTGCCAAGGGATCACTGGGGCCAGGAGTATTGACCCAGTGCAACAACTCCCCCCATCCCCAGTAACCAGCCTCATTATTCAGAATATAGAGTATCGAACAGTAAATTCGTAATTAAAACAAACTATTTTCAAGACTCATGAGATTGTATGTATTGAGTTACTGGTTGTGGTGCCAATGAGGGAATGGGGCCAATTTTATGTGTTTACTTGTTGATATTATCATAAGCTTGGAGCTGTGGCTTCCTTTATTGAGTCAGTCCATCTGTCATATGTTCTTCCTCTTTTCTTATGCAGTCCACTTTACCAAATATGCCCATATTTTACAATGAGTCATTCCATTTTATGATTTCTCCAAAGTACAATAGACTCAATTCAGTCAATTTGGCCTCTAGTGATAATTCAGACTTAACTGAGACAGGCAAACAAGTCTCTTTGCAAAGAGAATATCAAAAACAGGGAACTCCATCTGAAAAATGTTCTTCTTGCAATCATCATACATCTCATCCCTGAGAATAGGAAAGGAAACCTGGAGGAAGGTTTGCAAAGATGATCTTCAAATATGCTGGTGTCTTAAGATGAAAAATAACCACTAATACAGAAACTGATTGTATTTTGCCCAGATGTTTTAAGATCTGGAAAGGTATGATCCCACTGAATTAACTGACATTTCTGAACAGTCTTCAAAGACACCTCATAGAAACACAGCTGAAATGTTTCAGCAATATAATCTGGTAAACATTTTTTGCCATTGGTACCTTCTCATGACACACATGCCACAACCACCACATCACTTTATTTATATGCTACTTTTTCATGGTAAAGACATGTGCAAAGTGTCTTACAGCAAAATCAGAAAAAGTAACATAGAAGAATATCCAATTAAAATAATTCAAAATCTAGAGTTAAATAGTTATTCAAATAAGAAAAAACTTTGTAGTTACTAATAAATCTATAAAATGACTAAATAATGCACGAATAATTCACATTACAGCCTACTTAAAAGAAAAAAGACATGAAAAGTACAAGTAAAAGGGGGAAAATATACAAAGCTCAATGTTACCAGAAAAATAGAGTCATAAACCCTACACAAGACCCCACCACCATAATCAGACCTTCAGATGTGAAATATAAACAGCTTTGTCTTTGCATTCTGTATTCAGATGAAAATCTTAGACTGAGTTTAATGCAATAAATTAATCCCTCTCCTTCTGAGCTAGCAGAATAAGGGGGGGGGGTTGGAGAATGAATTAGACATTGTCCCACTTATTTCTGTTATTCTAGGTGTGATATAATAAAGAGGTTATTTCCTAAGTAGAAAAGCCTCATTGTGTTCTCTTCATATCATTGTCCTCTGCTTATGATAAACAGAGCACGCTTCACCTAACCATATCTGTCACAGAGCCGATGCTTTGCAGTTGGGAATTTCACTGGCAGTACTTTGTTTCAGGTTACAAGGGGAATGGTATTTCTTAGTTGTATTGTTCACTTCGCTTTCCTTCCTGTGGTTTCCCAGTGACATAATTTAATGGCTTCTGTTGACATTAATGCTGTTTGATATGGGTTGGAAACCAGATTAACAAGGTCCACTGTTTTGACCTGCAGTATAGAAAGTTTACCTATCGCTCTTACTTCCTACAGTAATGTTGAGAGAGGATTTTATTTTGCTTCTAGGCTCATGGCATATCAGAAATTTTATGAAACACTGAAACACTTGTAGTGTTTTACAATATATTCAAAATGTCATAGGTTAAAAGTTCCCCCTCCCCATAGCTGGTATGGATAAGATAGAGAAATTACAATGAAACAAAATGCATTTTCTACATCATTCAGTGCAAAATAGTGTCACAATGATTCAGTCACAATGCCAGAAAATAAGGCTAATGAAAATAGGGATGAAGGAGCAATGGAGAATAGTGGAACCAGAACAGAATACATGGCAATGTGAACATTCTACGCATGCACTCCCCAAACCAGTATACAAACTAAAATACTGCTACTGCTGGTATTCATGATTCTTCAAATTTTGTGAAGCATTTCTCCAGTTTTAAATATATATATATATATATAATGGTGCTCATATAATGTATATGACGTATGACATCACTATATACTCCCACTGTTAATAAAGCACATGGCCCTCCATCAAAGATGTATTTATACCTTTCACCCTCCATTCACTCAAATCTATCAGAGCAATTTTGTAAGCCAAAATAGTCATGGCTTTAAAGTCACATGTGTTTAACCTTCTCCTCCAATTTGTCCACATCCTGAGGTAGTACAGACTGAAATTCATCCATGTAAACTTGACAGGCCATTACATCAGTTGTGGATATTCGCAAGTTTATCAGTAAAGTGGCTTGTAAACACTAGTTACAGTGAATTTGGAAGATTTCTGCTCACTGCCCTGGGGATCAAAGTGAAACAGCCCATTAAGCACAAGGAACAGCTTCACTTGTCAACACTGTGGCGATGCAGTGTTAGCAGACAGGAAAGATTTCTTCACTGTCCTCACCAACATGGCTCTAGGATGGACTCTAATCCATGTCTATTCAGATCTAGACCAGTTTTTTTCTCACTGTTTCTACTGAAAATGCTCCTTTCCCTAAGGTCTTTTACAAACAGCTGAACTAATGTTCCGCATTCCATCTAGACCAGGGGTAGGCAACCTAAGGCCCGGGGGCCGGATGCAGCCCCCCCAAGGCCTTTGGACTGGCCCAGGCTGGTCCTGCCACTGCCGCTGCCCCCCACTGCCGCCGCCCACCATGATGATATTGATTATTGTTGTTATTACTTGTTCTTGGGGTTTTCTTGGCAAAATCTCCACAGGGGTCTTGCCATGGCTTTTCTGGGGCTGAGAGAGTGTGCATGCATATTTTTTTAAAAAATAAAAAATATTATTTATTTATTTATTTATTTATTTATGCTGCTTTGGCCCCCCAATTGTCTGAGGGACAGCAACCCGGCCCCCAGCTCAAAAAGGTTGCCTACCCCTGATCTAGACAAACTTGTATCACCTGCTTTTTGTATCATTCCACAAGTCAACCAAGATGTCAACAGGTTTACCAAGAAGTAAGGGCCTTTACAGACTCCCAGAAATAATGCAGCTTGAGCCACTTTAACTCTCCTGGCTCAGTACTAAGGAATCATGGGAACTGTAGTTTATTGTGGCACCAGAGCTCTCTGACAGAGAAAACTCAATGTCCCAGAAAAAAATACAATTCCCATGATTCCCTAGCACTGAGCCAGGACAGTTAAAGTGGCCTCAAGCTGCATTATTTCTGACAGTCTGTAAAAGCCCTAAGTCAGCTAGAGTACACCTATTGAATCAATTGAATTAGTATACATTCCATAGGACAGAATCACACAGGACTTAACCAATTTCCACTGAATATACAGGTCTACCCAGGGTTCTATTTCCAGCTTGGCTATGAAATGCATTGGGTTACTTTGGGTAAGTCACATGCTTTCAGACTTAGAGGGAGGCAATGGCAAACCTCCTTTGAACAAATCTTGCCAAGAAAACCCCATGATAGGTTTGCCTTAGGTCACCATAAGTTGGAAACAACTTGAAGGCACGCAACAGCAGCAATAGTGGGAACTAACAGTTGGACTTAAAGGTAGATCCTGCCAAGAAAACCCCATGATAGGGGTCACCTGAGGATTGATATAGGTCAGAAATTGCTTGAAGGTACACAACAACAACAGCAACAGTAGTGGCTGAAAAATGCCCCAGAATTTTCAGAACTATTTCATGATCCTTCAGTTTCAGAAGGCAATCCAGTTTAATGGGATTTGCAGATACAGGAGTTGGTCTATGATTATAAAGGCAAGCTTGGCCCTTTATAAAGGCAAGCTTGGCTTCCATCAAATTTTGTGGAATGAAGTAAATAGGTCAAAATCAACTAGACTGTTGGAAAAGTAGCAAAACATGATTTTCCAAAGCAGTTACAGCAACAGAAGTAGAGATGAGCTTTATCCCGTTTCCTTGTGTCTCTGAGGACACACAAACTTTCTTCCATACAAAGAGAATTGATGTCATTCTTTCTATGGTGGGGGGAGAAGTAAATCATTGTATTTGGAGATAGCATTTTTAATAAACTGTATTATTTTGCTGTCATGAATTGCATGACATCAAGAGAAAGTTAAGTCCATAGAAACAGCAATAAACTAAGCAATCTCATCAGCTCCCTGTCATAGAAGTGGTTTGAAATGTTAATGGCTTATTGTTTTACAAAGTACTTTGCATGCTTCTAAAAGTCATGATATGAGCACGATGCATCGTAATTAGCTATGGCACAGTAAACACTATAATATTACATGTCAATATTATCTTAAATGTCAAGGTATAATAGCTACCATAAGTTTAGAACCAAGACTGCTTGTTTGTGCACATCCCCAGCCATGCATGCATACACCTTTCCTTGTTAGATATTTCTTCTACACATCACTTTTCTGACAGCTAAGCAATAAAGTTGTAATAAACTCAAATTATGTACCTAACTAATGGCACTTCTTTACAGACTCACTATGGTAGGTGTCAGGTACCGCAATAGTTTTGATTTAGCAGGCTATTAATGCCTGCATGTCACATGACATGATCAAAGCATTAAAGCAGATTCCTGGGGGATTAATTTACAGTGGATAGGTATGGAGGGGAGATATTTGTGCATTGAGAAAAAGAGAGACCGTTAAGAGCACAGAATTTAGATTAGTGAGGTACACCATAGCAGCTTATCACTTTCTTTGTTAAATATATCTGCATAGAATAGCACCTTTTCCATCTACATAAAACTTTTGCTTAATGAACAGCCTGTTCTGGTCTGGTGGCATTAGGGACAGTCAGTTGGTATGGAAGAAACCTCCATAGAGACTACTATAATAAAATTAAATAATAATTAATTTTTAAAGGGAGTGGGATGAGCTTGTACAACTATCATTTGAGGCACTATGTACATGTCTGCATGGGTCAATTAGACCAGTTTCCCCCCACCCTCACCATGACCCGACTACATGATGCAAGGCCAAATCCCTGATTCCAGTGCTTTTTTCATACACAAAATATGCTCCCTAAAAAGACAATTTTTGCAATTCCAAATTGTAATACTGGAAAAGTTATGTTAATTGATGTAAAATGATAGACAGGTAAAAACATGTAAAATAAAAAAGAACAAGCCAGGATGCTCTAGAACCCCCAAGCCTGATCGATATTAGGTGTTTCTCTTTCTTGTTCTGAAGATTCCCAGCAGACTCTACTGCTACTCTTTACAGATTGTTCACTAGTGTTCCTAAGAAGAAAGAAATAATTTTAGCAGATGGGGACATTTTCCTCCTGTTAGATCTTATGAGGTTGTCAATGTTATAATAAGGATAATGATACTAGAAAATGCCCAAGGCTGTCTTAATTATTATGTTTTTTCATAGGGTAGAAGGTGCTCATGCTTTATTTTTAAAAGGAAATATGCCTAACTCTATTTAAAATTTTATTATAATTCATGCTATATTTTGTGTTCTGCATTGATGCCCTCAGATTCAAGGTTCTAAGGATTTTCCTCCCATTACTTCTAACAGTCTTCAAAATCCTATTGAATGTTATACTAAGGACCCAAGCGTGTGTGCTCAAACCCTGAAGGAAAATGAATAAGTGTGTTGTAGCAGCATGCACTATGCACATAATTTTTTTCCATATACCACTGTGCAGCTTTGTTCCTCTCTGGAAAAGTTATGCCCAAACAATTCTCTTGGTTAGACATCATTAGAAAAGCAACTTAAAATTAAGCTGGCAATATTGTCTTGCCCATATATCCATATACAAATCTATATACAACAGTACTGGAATATTTCAGCTTTGGTCACTGCACCTCAAAGAGGATATTGAAGAGCTGGAAAAGGTGCAAAGAGGGTACAAACCAAATGGTCAAGGGGATGAAGCAACTCTCCTATAAGGAAAGATTACAAGATTTGAGGAGTTTAGGCAAAAATAAGAGATTAAAGTCAGGAGCATGATAGAAATGTATAAAATTTACACATAGTGTGGAAAAACTTTTTAGGATGGGCGGGCAGTCTTAGAAGTCTGCAAACTGCTCCTGTCCCATTTTGGCTGTCCCAGACCCTTCCAAACCATGCACTAATCTTTTAATCTGAAGTGAGATTCTGGTTATTTTTCAAAGTTAGCTGTTGGGGACCTTCTTAATATGCAGAAGGGCTGTATACAATGATTAAATGGAAGGCTGCACTAAGTCTCTAAAAGTGCACATAGTGTGTGTGTGTGTGTGTGTGTGAGTGTGTGTGTGTGTTTATACCTCAGTGTGGGCATGGGGAGGGCTGCCCCCAGGCTTCAAGCAGGGGATGGGCTACACAAGTATCACTTCTGGTGCAAAGGGGAGATGTAATTACATTACGATCCATTTATTCATTATGCTAGAACCTTGAGTCCAATTATTTGAATGGTGGGAGATTCAGGGTTAACATATAGAAGTACTTCTCAACACAGTATGCAGTCAAGCTATGAAATTTTCTACTCCAAAATGCAGTAACATCTGCCAGCCTGGATAGATCTAAAACAGGAGTAAAAATGATCATTGTTGATAGAGTTATCAGTGGCTGCTAGTCACTATGGCTGTGGATTATTTCAACAATCAGACACAATATGTTTCTCAGTATCAGTTGCTGGGGAATAGGAGTATGAGAATCCTGGCACTCAGATCCTGTTTGCTCAATTCCTGTGGCATCTACTTGGCTACTATGAGAACTGAATGCTAGACTATATATAGCAGGGCTCTTCTTATCTTCTATTGTTAGGTTCGTAAGTCTTTGGATAGATGCAGGTTGAAAGATGAGAGCAGAGTCTAGGGGATTATCTAATTAGACATTTGAGAGGGGGAGAGAAAGAGGCATATGAGGGCAGTGGGAATAATTAAAACCAAGAATCTTTGTGGCATGACAGTTTTTCTGTGATTTTCTAGGATAAGCTCCAAATTTAAAATCCAGAGGATTCTAGCTTGAGTGCCAGCACTGCCAGAGAGAACAGAAATGTTGTTAACTAAATACTGACTTTTACTTGGATCTTGCTTATACACATATCCCACTCTTCAGACAAACAATAAAATATTGGTTGTAATCCACCTTAAGTGTATATTAGCAAAAATTTGGAACTACAATAGAAAGAGAGGGCTACAACATAAAGAAAGAATGAAACACTTTCATCTTATAGGAAAGGCAACTCTTCTTGTTGGTGAAAATGGCAGAAAATGAGCAGTGAAGAAAAGGCTGGGCCAAGCTATATTTAGTGATAGTTGATCAGAGAAAAAGTGCACATGAGCGATGAATGCTTCCATTATAGCAGGATTTCCCAATCTAGGGTGCCCACACTCTCAAAGGGTACAAGATGAAATTTCAGGGGGTGCAACAAAGAATGTCCTGTGTCCTTGAGTGATGAGTCACAAGCCATTATGCATTTTTTCTGAATAAATTAGAATCTAATTGCTCAATTTAGATTTGCATTTTATGCACCGAGTTAAAAGCTTATTTTTTTTACAGATCAATTTGTTCACATGCAGTATTGTATGTGGTTCAATTTGGGGTTCAAAAATTAGAAATAAAACTTCCTTATCTTCAAATGTGATACTACTTTTGTAGGGGGTGCAAACATTAACCAAACATTCCCTAGAGGTATGGGGCATAGAAAAGGTTGAGAATCACTGCATTATAGTGAGAAGAGTTAATTTTGTGTAATAGAATTGTTATGCATGCATAACCAAAGGAAGTAAGGCCACATTCTACAGACAATGAGGGAATAATGTCTCTTTCCCTTCTTCCCCTTTAAAAAAGAAGACTCTGTGCCTTGCAGAAGCCTTATCTGGAAAAGATGACTAATGAGACATTTCTCTTAAGTAACCTTTCCAGAAATAACAATGTGTGGTCTTCCTTAATCTTCTGTTCTGAGTCTGTTTTTCCAGTTAGTTGTTTCAGTTAACTGGTTCAGACATTTGTATCTCTTTTTTTATTAAATTTTATTACAACAACAATCATACAAAATATAAACACAATACAGTATCACAAAAACAGACCAACAAAACATAAACATAAACATATTAACATCAGTCCCCCTATAAATCCCCTCCCCCTCCCCCTAACCTAACCCTCCCCCCACAAATTCAAACACAACAAACAATTTTTTTAATAAAAACAAAACATAGAAACTTCCAGAGCTTCAGCTGAGTCATTGAAATAATACTATCCAACCCGACCTCCATCGCAAGTTCTCTGGGAACATAGTTCCCTCTTCTTATACTTTACCTCAGCTTAACATAGTTACTTTGACCTTTTACTTTTAGTGTAGAAGGTGCCTGCATATTTTACTAACAATACCCAACAAAATATATTTTTATGTCTTTCCACTTATTGGCAAACAATGTTAATAACATTCAGTAATTCAATAAAAAAAACATAACAAAAATTCTTTAACCAAATCACAATATTTGCCTTTCTTTAGATGATTCATGAATGTTCCCAGGCTTTACTGTATTCTTCCCATGTCTTCCCTCTAAGAAGTAAGGTCAGTTTATCTGCTGTCATACATTCAATCAATTTGTACAGCCAATCTTTTATTTCTGGCATTGTATTATTTCTCCATTTGGCAGCCCATACCAGCCTTGCTGTAGTTGTCATGTAAAACAACATCTTACCATACCCTCAATAAAGGTTTACAAATATAATAATTCTCAAAGTCCTTATGGACTTTTACTTTTTCATAAACTAGATAGGCATGAAATCCATATCTGAGATCTACACCCTCTAAAGCTAATATTTCTTTGTTTTCCAGAAAAAAAACAGTCTAAGAGCCACACAAAACAACAGGCCTCAAAATAAATTTTTAAATTTGGTAAAGCCAAACCGCCTCTTTTCACCTTATCTTGTAGTGTCTTGAGTCTGACTCTTGGTTTCTTTCCTCCCCAAAGAAACTTAGAAAGATCTCGATGCCATGTCATGAATGGTATGTCATTTCTAATGATAGGCAAGTTTTGGAAAAGAAAGAGTATTTTGGGGAGAATGCTCATTTTAATGGCCGAAATTTTCCCCAGCCACGAAAGCTTTAATTTACCCCTTTTAACCAATTCTTTCCTTATTTCCTGCCATTTTCCTGGTAGTTATTTTTAAATAGGTCAATATTCTTAGTTGTAATTGATATTCCCAGATACCTGACTTCTTTTTTAATTTGAAATCCTGTTTTCTCTACAATTTCTAACTTTTCCCCTTCAGAAAGATTCATTATTAATATGGCTGTTTTGGTCTTATTAATCTTAAGTCCTGTAACCTTTTCAAATTTTTCAAGTTCTTTCATAACTTCTGCTATGCATCCAGGGTTAGATAATGTTAATATCAGATCATCCGCATATGCTTTTAACTTCATCTGCATACCTTTAATTTTTATACCTTCTATGTCTTTATTTTTTGATGTTATTATTCAAAGTCTCCAGAACCATCAAAAATCCCTTTCTAGTTCCCTTCTGAACTCTGAAGGGCTTAGTCTTTTCTGAGTTTACAATCACACTAGCATATTGATCTTTATATATAGTCTCAACCCATCTAATAAATTTACTACCTGCTTTCACTTCAGACAATTGTATCTTTTGAAGAACATTCCACATTACACTTTTCACCTATTCGAAAGTTTTCATCAATTGCATTTCACCCATTTATTTATTTTTTTAAGAAATGTGACTTGAATCCTGGTGGTGTTTGTGCATGAGCAAGTTCCCCTATGGAAGCAATACAGTATTTTTGTCCAATGTGGAATCTTTGCATTCAATTTAGCATTGTGTCAGAGGGTCATGATCATTTTCTTCTAGTCTTGCTAAAAATGGTAGGAAATCAAATGATATCTGAAAATGCTGAGAATAGTAGAATTACATACTTCACCATATTATCCTGGACATGCATGATGTTGCTTGATTTTGGAAGATAGGCATGATCAGGAACATGAGAACATGGGGAATCTCAAAGCAGAGCTAGACAAGAATCTTAACATCCTGGAGAACCATTACTAGTCTGAGTTGACAAGATTGGTCTGCCTCAGTGTAAGGCAGCTTCCTTGTACCTTAGCAGTTGTTTCACCCTAACAGATATTTTTTCTCCTCATGCAGTGTGGCAGAGTCTTAGCATAAGTATATTTCAACAGAAGAGGGCCAGACAGTGGCTTTCAGGTGCTTCTCCATCTTCGTGGAGGCTTGAAAGAGCTGCAGGAACAGTGACAAGTTTGCTGAGGGGAAGGAATTGGCTCTCCTATCTCTGTCAGCTACATTGGCTCTGCCATTTATGAATGCCTAGTTAGGATCTAACCCATCACTGTCAATCTATTATTTACTTGCTACTTTTGTTTGTTTTTTTAAAGACTCCAAAACTTGCTTTTTAAAAAATAAAATAAAAAAGACCATCAGAACAGAATTTTATAAGATTTTTTTTTCTGAAAACAGACCTTGAAGGAGATGTTCAGCAAATGCATGAAATGTACCTTTACCAGCCACACATCATGAAGTTTTGCCTGTCTTTAAAACTTCTTGATTCATGCTCTCTCTCTCCCATTTATGTTTCTGAGCAAATCTTTCCTGGGGACTTCACCAATTCACTGTGTTTTGCTTTGTTTGTTTCCCATAACCATCTTGAAATTATTTTTTAAAAAATCAAGAGTCCACTCTATTATTTTTCTCAGATAACTTAGCATGAAACCTCTTTCTGCAACTGTATTATATACTATAGCCAATAAAACCTTATAGCAACATACTAAAATTGGAAAGATAATATATTTTGCATTGCACAGGAGTTAACAAGCCATATAGAATATCAGAGGACATTTTTAAATGGTGCATAAAGTACTGAAGCAGAACATTTTTTTTAAAACTGAGCCAACAAAAACCTTTGTATAAAGTCAACCCACAACAGATTCTGCATGCATGATTACAACCATCCATGGCTTGAAGATATTCCAAAAATAATAATTCCAAGAAGCAAGCCTTGATTTTGCTATTTTATATAAGGAGCACCGTTTTACTATGCCACTGCATTTTATGGGATGTAAGCATAGATCACAGTGCTGCCCTGGCATGTATCACACAGACCTGGCTAGGAGCAGATAGTGCTGTTAGCTGGGCTCAGGCCCTTCCAGCCAGGTACTCCATCAATGAGCAGGTAAGGGAAAGCAGCCAGGGGTGGGTGTAGCCATGGTCCATAAAAACAACCTTGCCTTAACCAGGATACTTATCCATGCATTAGACCACATCAAGTGCATTTACCTTGGCTTGAAGACCAGGGAGAGACTGGGGATTCTGTTGATTTACTGTCCACTCTGTAACTTAACAGGCTCCCTAGCCGAGCTGACACAACTAGTCTCGGAGCTGGTGTTGGAGTTCCCTAGGTTATTACTTTTGGGTGACCTCAACATCCCCCTCAAGGCTGGCAGCTTGGGAGTTCATGGTTTCCATGACAAACATGGGCCTCTCCCAGGTAGTCTCTGAGCCTACACATTGTGCAGGTCATGCCCTTGATGTGGTCTTCTGCACGGATCAGGCATATTCATGGGCAGAGTTAATTAGCATCTCCACATTGTCATGGTTGGATCATTTCCTGATTAAGGTTGAACTGAAAGCCACCATCCCTCCCTCTGGAGGTGGAGGACCAATTAGAATGGTCTGACTTCAAAGGCTGATGGAACCCATTAGGTTCCAAGAAGCCCTAGGGGTTCTATAGTTGGCAATGCCGGCGATTCTGTTGAAGCTCTGGTTAATATGTGGAATAACAACTTTACCAGAGCTGTAGACACAATCACGCCCAAGCGTCCTTTCCAACCTGCAAAAAAAGTAATACATGGTTCACCAAAGATCTTAAATAAATGAAGCGGGTTGGACAATGACTGGAGTGCCGTTGGCTGAAATCTCAACTCTTATCCAATTAGACACTTCATTGGACTTTTCTTAGGTCCTATCAAGTGGTGATAGATGCAGCTAAAAAATCTTTCTATTCTGCATCTATCACATCTGTGAAATCCTGTCCAGCTGAGCTGTTCAGGGTGGTGAGGAATTTAACTCAATTGCCTCCCACTCAGAACCCTCTATTAGAACCAACTACAGCTTGCTGTGACACTTTTAACCATCATTTCGCAGATAAAATCTCTCAGATAAGAGCTGACCTGGATGCCAACTTTACGTCAGAAGCAACTAGAGAGTTATCCTGCACCTCCACCATTACTGTTAGACTGGATCTTTTTGAGTCAGTAAGTACCGAGGACGTGGACAAACTCCTTAGTAGTTTGAAAAAGATGGCCTGCCCTCTCGAACCTTGCCCAACTTGGCTGGCAATCCAGGGGGGTGATACCATCATGTTGATGCTGAAAAATGTAATTAATGCATCCTTCAGGGAGGGGTCAATGGTTAGACCGCTCTTTAAAAAGCCCTCCCTGGACCCCCTGGACAGAAATAATTATAGACCTGTTTTGCTGTTTCCATTTTTGAGCAAGGTGATTGAAAGTGTAGTCACCAATCATCTACAAGTTGTCTTGGAGGAAACCAATTTTCTGGATCCATTTCAAACTGGATTCAAGATGGGATACGAAGTTGAGACTGCCATGGTCGCCTTAGTCAATGATCTCCGTCTGGTCATTGACAGGGGAAGTGTGACTCTGTTGGTGCTCTTGGACCTCTCAGTGGCCTTCGATACCATAGACCAGGGGTAGGCAACCTTTCCCCTTTAAGGGCTGAGGGACTTCAGCTCCCAGAAGCCTCAGCCATGTTGGCTAATAGTCCCATGTTGGCCAATAGCTCCTGGGATTCTGGGAGCTGAAGTCCCTCGGCCCTTAAAGGGGAAAGGTTCCCTACCTCTGCCATAGACCATGGTATCCTTCTGGAACACCTGAGAGACGTGGGTTATGGAAGCACTGCTTTGCAATAGTTCCAGTCCTATCTGTCAGGTAGGTTCCAGATGGTGTTGCTTGGGGACAGTTGTTCAGCCAAGAGAGAGCTCAAATCGGGCATCCCTCAAGGTGTGATTCTGTCCCCAATGCTATTCAACATTTACATGAAGCCACTGGGCGAGATCACCCAGAGGCATGGGGCGGGGTGTTATCAGTATGCTGATGACACCCAAATATATTTCTCTATGTCTCAGACTGATGCAGTGATTAAGGATGGAATCTCTCCTCTGAATGCCTGTCTTGGGGTGGCAATGGACTGGATGAGGGAAAACCGACTCAAGTTGAATCCAGGTAAGACGGAGGTACTTGCCATAGGAAACCCAAACCCAGGAATGGAGTTATGTCAGCCAGTTCTGGATGGGGTCACACTTCCCTTGAAGGACTCTATCCACAACTTAGGGGTGCTCCTTGACTCGTTGCTTTACTTGACAGCTCAGGTGGATGTGACAGTCAGGAGCTTCAACTGATACACGAGCTGCGCCCCTTCCTGGAGCATGGAGACCATGAAACAGTAGTACATGCACTGGTAACCTCTCAACTATACTTCTGTAATGCATTCTACATGGGGCTACCCTTGTGCCAAGTTTGGAAACTTCAGCTTGTACAAAATATGGCATCCAGGTTGATTACGGGTACTTCCCATAATGACCATAATACCAGTCCTGAAATCCCTTCACTGGCTGCCAATTAGTTCCCATGGAAGGTACAAGGTGTTGGTTATTACTTTAAAAGCCGTACATGGCTTGAGACCAGAATACTGAAAGGATCACCTTCTTCCGTATTGTCCGTCCCGCACACTAAGGTCCTCAGGGAAGAATTTACTACAGCTAAAAAAAAAAAAAAAAAAGCTAGGCTAACATCAGTTAGCCAGAGGGCCTTCTCCACTGCTGCTCCAAACCTGTGGAATGACCTTTTCTGATTTCTGCTTGAGGGGTAAAAGAGGTGCATTTTCTTCTCTGAGATATTAATGTGTGCTTAGGGGAAAGGAAATAAAATATACTTTCCTGCAACAAAAAGAAATATACAGTGAATTTGAAAAAAGGAATGCCAAATAACTGTTATTTTTTTCATGCACAATGATATTTGCATAGAGCTATTTGCCATCAAACTAAAGCCTTTTAAGTAGAATTTACTTCATTATCTGCTAACATACAAAAAAATAAAAATCATGGTGTGTTTCTTTAACTCTTTGTGAAATATCTATTTCTGTGCAGATAAGAAGCACAAGAGTGTGATCCTTCTAACTTTTGATTATTTTAAAGGAATTTATACCTAGCCCCTCCAGATCATAAATCATTCCCAGGACACCTTGAAATAAAAAAATAGAATATAAAAATACAAATAATGAAATAAAAACACTGTATAAACAATGACCAGGATCTCTATACACCTCTGTTACCTCTGCCAGAATAATCAATTTCCCTTCCTCCCTCAGCTCTACCCTCCACCATGTACCCAAAAATTGCTCCAAAGTGTTAAAACTCTCTGCAGAGGGATCTGTCACCATGAAGAGTGCAGTAGGGTGAGGAGAGGAGAAAATTCCCAAACCTGCTGGCACTGGATACTAAAGTTTGTAATTGAATCTTAGTCATTGCCCCCAGTGGAAATTCCTCATGGTGTAAACAACACAGCTTACATTAAATCACATTTCTTCTTTGTAGCCATGACTAGGTCGAACTGGTGAAACTAATAAGTGCTGGCCTGATTGGTTGCATGCATTTCTAGAACCTGTGGTGTGATGTTTCTAGACCTTATAATGTGGAACTGTCACATGGCTTTGCAGCTGTTATCTCCCATTCCATGTTGTGTGTACCTTCAGAATCTTCCATGAAGACTTTAAATATTAGCATAGTTGCAGGAAGAAAGATGACACTTCATTGTGAACAAATATGCATGGTTTCATTGTAGGCATCAGTTTGTATTAGAGATTTCTGTCTTTTCTGAACCTTTAAACTGTTTACAGCTTTCCCTTTTTATTATAACACTGCATACTAACAGGTTATTGACTGTGCAGATTTAGTAGATAAAGAAAATGCTTAGCAACAGGGCTGAGCACAAGTTCATAGTCATACAAAAATATGAAATATTCCACCTTGGTTTAATACAGAGTGGGTAGCAATCAATACTAAACATAATTGCATTGCAAACTGCAGAGATTGGTTTCGTTGTATAAATACAACACTACGTTTTATTCTTCAGTCTTATGTCCCAGGTATCATCATGTTTCTTTAGGAGTGAATCTTTGATTGTGGGCAGGAGCAGATGAGTGGGAAGCGAATCAAGATCAGGCATGTATTGATTGAACGCCACGCCTTCAAAGTGGCCAGAAGCCGCTTCATTTGGCCCATCTGTTCTGGGCCTTTGTTGAAACAACCTTCCACACAAAGGTCTCTACATATGACAGATTTCCTATACAGTGGGCCCTTGGAGTTTGGTTCCAGGATCCCTCATGGATACCAAAATCTGTGGATGCTCAAATGCCATTAAATAAAATCCATGGATGGTTGACTCAGCGGATAAAAAATGCAGATAAAAATGCAAAATATGGAGGGGTGACTGTGGGCCAGGGAGATAGGCATGAAAGAGCAGCCTGTCTGTTCTGGGTGCAAGCAAGTCAGGACTGTGCCAACTACACAACCCACTCCCAAAGCAGGCCATAGCCACAAGACCCAACCCGCACCACCAAAGGACTAGAGTGTGGCTTTGGGTTGCTTTGGAGATGTGCATTGTTTGAACGCCACATCTCCAAAGCAGCCAAAAGGCACGTCATTTGGTCCATCTGTTCCGGGCCTGTATGGACCTCCAAGGTAGAACCTGTTCAGTGGCTTGAAAGTGAATCAGTAAATGGTGTCATAAAATATTATAAATAGCAGTGCTCTTTAACTTTATATTCAAACCTTCATAATTAGTATGTTGTTCTTTGAATCTGAATCTAGACTGCAACCCTCCCAACAATATTTCATATGTGTAAGGCGAGTTTTTCTCCCCAATCTATGAATCCCATAGGATTGGACTGAACTGAAAATGTCCAGGCCATGGCCCTTAATTCTTAAAGGATTTCTGATTCTCTCTCAGATCCATAACTGTATCAATAACCATGGGCAGACACATAGCTGTACCCTTGCAACTTTGTCACTGTCTAAGTGGCTAGCTAAGCCCATGGGAGCTGAGGAAAACTGAGTTTGCATCTTGCAGTTTGTAGTTTGGTGACCCAAAAGAATTTTCTGGCTGAATAGTCTAATGTCTCCACAAAAACTGCAGTCCTAGAAAGAATATCATAAGGTGTTATTATGGGTGTTAAAGTAAAATCCTAGTAAACACAATAGTATTGAGGAGCTGTTGCAGCTAAATATATTGCAGTAAATGGCTTAAATCTGTTATTTTTTGTGTGGGAAAAGGAGCTTCTATTGCAGAGATATTGCAGTAGCCTCTTGTGTTGTGACTCCTGTTTTTCCTCATCATTCTCAATGCTGGTTAGGATTTGGAATCCAACAATATCAGGAAAGCCACTTGTTTCCCATCTATGCTCTATTGACTGACCCCTTGGCTTTGAGCACAGGGAAGCTTATAAATGGTCCTTCCTATAGAATAACAGATCCCCCCCCCCTGTAACTATCATTGTAGCAAAAGTTACATGGCAGCAGATTATTTGAAGCAAATAATTTCATTAATTTCAAAGCCATTCAGCCTATATGTAACTTTATGTGGGCGTTTTTGATAGATGTATTATTGCTAATTTTATTTGCAGATGTTTTAGTGCCATTTTATTATTTCATTTTTATTATATTTAGAACCATGACATATATTTTTGAATGTTTAACTACATTTGACTATTTGTGAGCAAATTATTGTGAATTGTAAAGACCAGTTGGATGAGCAATCAACTCAAACATGACTTGACTATTCAAGTAAATTTGAGCAATTATAACTTGAATAACCATTTACAGTAACTTCAGCTTTCTTTCTTTGAGAAACATTTCTTAGTCCTGCAGCTTTTTTGATTTTGTCTCTCTGAGAGAGAAGGGGACAGAAAGAGTATACAAACTGTTGGATGGATGGCATAAGAAGGGTTTAACTAGATAGGATCATTATATGTCTATTACTAGGTTATAAGAGACATTACTTTATCTGTGAAATTTCAAAGGTATCTCCCTAGTATGCCTTGTAAGCTCTGCCAATTATTTATCTTTCATGAAGTGCACTGAACAACTTCTGATCACACGGTTTTGTGATATGTACACATTTTGCATTGAAGACATGTCTATAATACATGTCTTGAACACTGCAGTCAGTTGAAAACTTGTTTGTGATGAGAGTTCTGCAGAGCCAGAACAGTTCTTTAGCAAATTAGCAAAGCACCCAGCATCTAGCAGAACTCAGAAGGATTTTGCAAGTTTTGGAAATTTATGTTGCAACACTTGCTTGCTGTCAGCATTATAAATAAGTTGGTCTTTCTAAATAATGAAAATGTCTTGATTGTAATGTGAATAAAACTGCTTGCCAGAAAATGAATGCATTTTGATCTTCTGATTTTGTTTAGTTCACAGCAGTACATTACATCAAAATATATAACCAGTCTGTTATTTTGGGGCAGCCAAAATAGCAATTTGTTCAGAAAAATACTGATGATGTTACTGTTTGTATTAAGGGAAGGATTTGCATGGCATTACTAAATATCCATTTGGCCAATACCCAAAGATACATTTTAAATGCAGACTTTCAGGTAGCTTTGTTGTTGTCCTGTGCCTTCAAGTCATTTTAAACTTATGGGACCCTAAAGGTAACCCATCAAGGGGTTTTCTGAGGCTGAGAGAGTGTGACTTGCCCAAGGTCATCCAGTGGGGCTTCATGGCTGAGCAAGCAACTGAACCCTGGTCTCCAGAGTCATAATCCAATGCTCAAACCACGATGCCACTCTGGCTCTCATTTACACATAGTAAATCCCCAAATTCCATTGCTTCCATGAAAGTTACTTTGAGAGTGGGGGCTAGTCTACACATTTAAAATACTCCTAATTCTAGTCAAATAAGCATTACAGTGGGCCTTTGGTATCCACTGAGGTTTGGTTCCAGGACCCCCATGGATATCAGAATCTGTCGATGTTCTAGTCCCATTAAATATAATGGATAGCAAAATGGTGTCCTTTATATAAAGTGGCAAAATCGAGGTTTGATTTTTCAGAATTTCTCTATTTGTTAAATATTTTCAAGCTGTGGATGCTTGAATCCATGGATAAGGAATCTGTGGATACAGAGGGCTGAATGTAAAGGTAAAAGTAAAGGTATTCCCTTGACATGAATATCTAGTCATAACTGACTGTAGGGGTGGTGCTCATCTCTGATACTATGCCAGAAAACTACTCCAATGATCATGAGGCCAGCATGACTACACCGAACTTCCCACTGAACTACATGACTACACTTCAGCTTCCCACTGAAGTGGTACCTATCTATCTACTTGCATTTGTATGCTTTCAAACTGCTAGGCTGGCAAAAGCTGGGACTAGTGACAGGAGCTCACTCCACCATGCAGCACTTGGGCCTCAAACTGCCAACCTTCCAATCTTCTGATAATCAGAATTGGTGTCTTAACCACTAAGCCACCATATCCCTGTACTGTACTATAAAATTAATGCTAAAGGCAATTTGAAGCTTCCTCCTTCTCTCTAGTGACAAACATCAAGCACAAAAGCATCAACATTTTCTTAATTCTCAAATGTATACGACACCTTTCTACCAGTGACATCACTAGGGTAGTGTTTCCCACACTGGGTGACACCCCAGAAGAGGGGTGACACTTGGTTTGGCCCTCCTCCCACTGTGGAATAAGAAGGGCCAAGTGAGCCTCTTCTGGGGTGTCTTTTGGGGTGGCACTGCTGGTCTCTTCATGAGGAGGCTGGTGCTGGTGCAACAAGGGAGAGGGCTGAGCATGACCTTTTGGCTTCTCCCCTATCAGCCCCCTCAACCCCCAGCAGCCCTCCCCAGACCAGGTGACTCTAAAGGCTCCTTAAGTAATGTTTATGCATGCAAACTAAACTTAAACAAATAAAACAAACATTTACATGGACCATTAACATCTTCAATAACACAAAAGCAGGAGCAAAAATTAAACAATCACTGTCATAAATATAAAGTATGGATCTGGAGGAGAATACCTTGAGTAATACTGAAGGCACATCTAAGATGAAAGTTTTCACTAAAGCTGCAGTTATGTGCAAGATTACCTGGAGACCTTAAACAGAGGCTGGATGGCTATTTGTCAGGGATGCTTTGTGTGTTCCTGCATGGCAGGGGGTTGGATTGGATGGCCCTTGATGTCTCTTCCAACTCTATGATTCTATGATTCTATTATTCTATGACCAGTGGCGTAACTACATATGATGGCACTGGTGTGGAAGGCTGCTGGCAGGTGGGGCAACGACAGCCTACCCCACTCTTTGCCACACAGTTGCCTGCCCCCCCCCCCCC
>CM034703.1:119533587-119565763 GCA_020142125.1 Phrynosoma platyrhinos
AAGCTGCTATATGATTGCACTTTGAATGTCAAAAGAGAAACAAACATAGGGCTTTCCAAACAGTTCTTACTCAAACACCTAGCTTAATTTTTTTCTTTTTATAAAACTCAAGCAGTTCCTGCATGGCAGGGGACTGGGCTAGATGGCCCTTGTGGTCTCTTCCAACTCTATGATTCTATGATCATTGTTTAAACCTGGTTCATTAAAATAAAATGATTGAATTCCATGGAGAACTGCAAAATCTGAAGAACAAATAAAAATGTTAATGGTAGGTTCAGGACAGATGAAAGTCATTCCTTGTACAGCATTCACTTGCCTTAATAAATTCTCCTTCCTTTAGATGCACTTAAATGCACTAACTTGGATAGCTTTTAAAAATAGCCCCAAACATCCAGAGGACATCGAGCTAATGCTTGGTTCTCAAGGGTTTGGTAGATTGTTCTTGCAGAGAAAATGCTACATTAATAGTAGTCCATGGATGGGAAATCTTAGCAAGTCCACAGTGCAAACCTGTCCCTTAGAACCTGCCATGGATCACCACTACCACCACCATCCTGCTGCTACAGAAATTCTGTAACAAAGCAGTTTCCCACTTATTCAGTCAAATAGTTTTGAAGAGACTTCCAGGCCAGAAAAATGGAATTGTGCTTCCTGAGACCTACATGCAAATTATTCCCCAGCCTTGCAACAGATTAAGATTGCCAGTGTGGCATAGTTGCTTGAGCATTAGACTACAACTCTGGACACCATTTTTTGCTTGACCATGAAACCCACTGGGTGCCCCTGGGCAAAGCACATGCTCTCAACCTCAGAGGAAGGCAATGACAAACCTCTTCTGAAAAAAAAAATTGCCAAGAAAACCCCATTATAGGTTTGCCTTAGGATCGCCATAAATCAGAAATTACTTCAAGGCACAACACACACACACACACACACACACACACACACCAGATTAATAAAAGGGTTTGTCAAACTTTAGTCCACTTCTACTGTATGCAAATAAATGCTTTCTTGTCTACCAGTTGTCCCTCTCTTCTTTTTTTTTAGGATAAATCTAAAAATCAGTTAATAAGTATGTGTTAAAATATGTTGAGGTATAGCAACATGGCGATCCCTTGATCTTCCCAATAAGTGTTTGTTATTATTTCTTGTTACTACATTTTTGTAGACATTCAGTAAACACTTTAAAAAAAAGTAAATGGGCAATGCAATCTGATTCAAAGATGTGCTGGTAGATTAAGCATGAGCCTCTTCTGCCAGCAAAAATCCCCTTCTGCCATGAGAAATGTTCTTTTGACAGCCAAAGCCTCTTGTGCCAATAGATCTCAGTGTTCTGCTGGCACAGTGATGTGCTGGCAAAACCTCTCTGTTGGTTAACATCTTCCAGAAGAAGAGCTGGACAGGGAGCAGAGAAGAGGCAGGGCAAGGAAAAAGCCAGCTTAACATCAGATTCAAACCTTCAGTCCTTTGGGGCAGCCACAATGCCAGAACAAAGCTAGACCAGGGTGAGGGAATCTTCCAACAGTATAAGGCTGGGAGCAGTCTGGATTCAGCACAGCTTTAAAGTCAATTCAGTTGGCCCTTCACTATTTTGGCCAGTTCAGATTCTGTTCTAAATCTTAAATGTATCACCACAAGAAATGATAAACTACAGGAAATACCTGGATTTCCCCCTGTCTAGCCCCTTCTTATTAAATCTGTGTTATTAGATGTATATTCCAAAAGCAAAATCTATATTATGTGCTTCATATATTACCATATATATATATATATATATATATATATATATATATATATATATATATATATATAGACATGTGTACAAGTCAACCTCATATATAAGGGAAGGTTTCAGGGCCAAAATCATGGCTTTTGATATGGCCAGTGGATAAGTTGAGGGTAAAATGTAGGGACATGGGACAAAGAATGTAAAGGGGGAAACAGCACTTCCTTCTCACTCTCTGAACCTCTCCTGACCACCTAACATCACTTCCCTGGTGCTGGAGGAAAAGGTTTTAACATTGGATTGAGAAGAGAAGGAAAGTGGGGGGAAATTGAGTATTCTGTGGTAAGAGAGATCCAGAGAGGGAGGAAGAGGATGGGGACAGAAGGTTTAACATTGGATTGAGAAGGTTAATCACCTCTTTCACAGACACTCCCTGCCTCAGCAGCTCTTTCAGATATCACTGCCAGGCACAGAGAGTGCAGAATCGAGGCAGAGCTTCTTTCAGGACCTTTCTAAGCATATATTAACCCATATATAAGTCAACTCAGGATTTTAGGGTTAATTTTTAGGGATAAATTTCTTGACTTATAGTCAAATATGCTTCACAATTTTGAGAAATTGACTGGTTGCCCAAAAACTCAAATAGAAAATTATGCAAAATTTGATAAATTTTGCAATTTCAGTTTGAAATTGAACCTCATAATTTGACACTGGCATTTTGAAGTCAAAATGTAAGGTGAAAGTTCAAAGTGAATCTGTTTTGATTGGTGAAACAAAGCATTTATTTAATGTAAATGCACTGAATTCTGTTGCAAATCATTGATCGGGAAAATTATTGATTATGCATTGTCAGACGCTGACTGCTCCTTGAGGATCTTTGGATGCCAAATGCTATGCTAAGAATCAAATAATTACACAACCAGAGTGTACACAGAAAATGTTTGTTGTAAAAATTCAGAGGATAAAAGTCACTTCATCTCTAGCTGCAGGCAGCATACAATTTGTCATTGCTATTTAACTGGTCGTAGCTTTCTTTTCCATTGTTTATTTTTAATTTGGTTATATTTGTATATCTTTTCCCTTGCTACATAAATGGTGTTTCCTTTCTTGGGGCTCATACCCACATAATAAGACTGGCGATAGGAAAAAGTTATTTTGGGGGTTTGATATATATACCAAATCCTCCAATCAGCACTGGCAGCCTAGGGATTCTGGGAACTGTAGCTCAACAAAGTAACATTTCCAAGCTCTGGAAAAGGCATTGTGCTTCCTTTATTCTTTACTGGCTCCAGACAACTACATTAGTTCCTTCCATTTCTGTCACCCTCAGCAAAATAAGTAGCTCTTAGTGACAGTCTAGATCAACAGTACTGAATGCAGATACAACAAATTCTAAAAGAGAGAACTGATTCTGTTATTATTGATTAAGTTTCGTTTACTTCTTATATACCTACTAGTAAATGGCAGCATATATGTATAGTTATTAAATGCTGTCAATTAGGCTTTGAATTATGATGACCCTATGAATGAGAGATCTCCAGAACACCATGTTACCAGCAGCTTTGCTCAAGTCTTTCAGACTCAGAGCAATGACTCCATTGACTATGGAGATTATCCCATTCATTTTAAAGTGACTTATTCCTGACAGGACAAAATCACATTTAGTTTTAATGGCAAGTATTACCACATTCAAACATGGCCAGGTGACTGCAACCCATAATCAGCCTGGATCCCAGCCATGCTTATTCAGCCACTTTTCAAAAACAATAAGCTCCTGTTTTTTAAAAGTGACTGGCTAAGTGCAGGTGTGACCCAGGCTGCATGCAGGTTGCAGTCGCCCGACCACATTTGAATGTGATAATACCCATTATTAAAACTAAATGTGACTTTATCCCAACAGGGATATGTCACTTTAAAATGAGTGGAATAATCTGCTAAATCTGTCCACCATTAATAGTAGTAAAAGTTTATTCGGTCATCAACCAACAGTCAGTAAATTGCAAAATTACAAATGCAATTACAATAACAATAAAATTATCAACAATTCTCAATACAGTTTTAAATCAATAACACTGGGATTCAATGGAGAGGGAAATCTGGCATGCCTAGGGCCAAATGCCAGCCTTCCCAAGATTCCACTCCTGTCCACTACCAGCATTCCAGAGACAACCAAGACTACATTAGTTCCCATTAACCAAATGAGGGCGCAATTTGCAAATGATGTAGCAGAATTTTGCTACTTTATAGACAATATTGGGTTCCTGATTGTCCAGAAGATAACCGTAGAAGGAGTCAGTATGACCAGGGTATTCCATTTACAACCATAGAAGGAGTCAGGGTATGACCAGGGTATTCCAGTATGACCAGGGTATTCCATTTACAACCATAGAAGGAGTCAGTATGACCAGGGAATTTAATCAAGAGAGGAGTTATCAGCTGATGGCAAATGTCCTTGTAGAATTGACAATACAAGAGAACATGATCTATGGTTTCAATAGCACCAGCGTCAAAGTGACAAAGCCAAGATTCATAAGGTGATTTCCTGTATCTTCCTTCTAGAACTGCTGATGGGAGAGCATTAAATCTAGCTAGAGATAAGGCTATCCACCTGTATTGTAGTCTTCTTCTTTTTCTACTGTCTTTCACTTTACTGAGCATTATCCTCATCTTATGATACTTTTAAAACACAATAGCCTCAGTTTAGTTGTTTTGGCTTCCAGGGAGAGTTCAGGCTTGATGTACATTGCTTAATGTATGTAGCTGTTTTCTAAATTTAAATTCTCTTTGTTGATACTAAATTGTCACTCTTTGACTAGGACAAAAACAGAGAAAGCACAAGCAATTGGTTTGAATGGGAGGAAAAGGTGATGGGTGGAAGTTACACATTTCTGATGTTTTGTCATTCCTTTCCCTTGCTTCTCCATCCCTAAGCCAGCATTTGGTCTGGGAAGAAAGCAGTAAAAATGATAAGTGGGATCTGCTACAAAATGTTACAGGGTTTGGAACTGGAGGTTGGAATGATTGGAACAAGATGGCCAGAATATTATCAAGGGAACTTTCCAAACCCCGCAACATTCTGTAGCAGATCCCACTTATCATTTTTATTGCTTTTCCATTTACAACCATCAGCTAGCATTTTTGTCACTCATTGGGATGCTCAGTCCTCATGGGGATATTGCATGTTTTGCCACAAGGTTCTTTTGCTTTGTATTTTTTCAACTCTAGGGACTTCACCCAAGCTATTGATACTCCATTTTATGTGGGAGTAGAGCCAACATAATGTCATCGTTTGAGTGTTGGACTATGACTCTGGAGAACCAGGTTTGAATCCCCACTTGGCCATGAAACCCACTGGGTGACCCTGGATACATCATTCTCTGTCAGCCTCAGAGGATGGCAATGACAGTCCCCTTCTGAAGAAACTTGCCAAGATAACCACATGATAGGGTTGTCTTAGGGTCACTGTAAGTCAGAACAACTTGAAGGCACACAACAAATGCTTCTAAATGAGAAGTGATGCACCCTAGACTTTGGAAGTAAAAGAAACCTTTTATTTCCCATGGGGCCCAGTATCTCTGGAACAATCTTTTGCTTTGTGTTACTCCTTATTTTGGATTTATATCCTACTTCATCCTAAGGATTCAAGATGTGGAGGCAGGAAGGCAGAGGGAAGCTTTGGGGGTAGAAAGTTGGAGAATATGGTTGTTGAATGGCGAGAAGTTTAGATGCAAGGGGAGAGGGGGCTAAAATAAAGTTGTGGAAGAAATGGATGTTGGAATGGTTGCAGCCATGTTTCACTTCCTCCCCCTTAAAAAACAAGCAAGGACACACACACCACAGTTGACTGTGATTTGACAGAAGAGAGTTGCATATGTAAAGATGAAGTCTGTGTTCCTTTCAGCCACAGTGGAGGAGTAGCTGTACTATCATTAGGTTTGGTAGACTATAGTATTGTTTATTGTTTATTGTTTCAGAAAGCCTCTCATTAGAATCACAGCTCTTCCCATTTTTACATTAACTAAGGGGCTATGCAGATGGGCAGCTCTGGGCCACCCCTGCTAGCTGTGGATCAGGGCCTCAGCAACCGCACACCGTGGCCTCAATCCTCCCTTTTATTGCCCCTAAAAGGCAAAAGGCCACCCTAAGAGCTGGTGCATGGCTCTTTAGCACCCTTTCCGGTGCAGCATGTTTGAATGCTGGGGCAGAGGCCCTAAATCTGGATTATCTACAATGACCTTGCTGAGTGCTCCAATTCCCCCACTATCACTATCCAAAGATCCAATGCTTCAGAATGCCAAAGAACCTCTTCATATTACCTGCATCTTTCTGCAACTGGAACTTTTGCTCTACTTTGCATTTTCTTTTCTGGGCATCTGGTAATTTGTTAAAAGACAGTGTCACAAATATCCCATTGAATACACTAACACTAACACACCCACCCACACCCACACACTTCACCATAGTGCAGGGGTAGGCAACCTTTCCCCTTTAAGGGCTGAGGGACTTCAGCTCCCAGAATCCCAGGAGCTATTGGCCAACATGGGACTATTGGCCAACATGGCTGAGGCTTCTGAGAGCTGAAGTCCCTCAGCCCTTAAAGGGGAAAGGTTGCCTACCCCTGCCATAGTGGCTGGTGGATCCCATATCAGTGGTGTGATATATCCATTCCATGCTTTGGCTAACTTTAAAGGAATCATCCAATGTGCTAAATCTATTTAGGATTGAGTTTCAGCATCTTAGGCTGCATACATGCTGCAGAAATAATCCAGTCTGACACCACTTTAACTGTCAGGGGCTCAGTGCTATGGAATTCTGGGAATTTTAGTTTGTTGTGGCACCAGAGTTCTGACAAAACAGGCTAAATGTTTCACAAAACTGGAATCCCCAGAATTCCATAGCATTAAGCCATGACAGTTAAAGTGGTTTCAAACTGGATTATTTCTGCAGTATGGATACAACTTTAGAAAAGTTATCTGAAGTTTGAATTTAAACTTGGAGTGGATTTGCTGTCACACTGACATAGACGTTTTCACACACAAGCCTGGAGTCATTCCGGAATGGATCCTTCAGCTCACTCCGAAATGGCTCCGGCGGCGGCAACCTAATTCCTTTTTAAAAAAGGAATTACAACTCCGGGGCTTATGCCGGTGGGCGTCTGGAGTTAGCGCTAAATGGGGCGGGGCTTGCTGCAACATCGTGTGAACACACGGAGCAAGACCCCGGACCGACGCCGGCTAGCGCCGGGGATGGCGCTGGATGGGGCGGGGCTTGCTGCGACGTCGTCTGAAAAATTTTCAAAGGAGCCGGAGTGGGGCCGGACGGAGGTAAGCTAGCGTCCGCCTAAAGCCCCGTGTGAAAATGCTCATAGAAGCCACCACTGCATCACCAACCACACGAACCACCACTGCATCATGGTAACCAGTACAGTATTTTTCAGTCCTTCATGTGTTAGCAAACTGGTAGGCATACAAGGTAGTTGCTAAGCTTGGTCACATGGCTGCTACAGTTCTATTTTCTGGGGCAGTGGGAATTTAAATGCAGCAAGGGAAAGAGAAGAATCTAGAGTGTGGAAGATGGTAGCATGTGGCAATACTGTCCTTTTAAGACTAATTTTTCTGCTCCAGTGAGAGCCAGCATGGTGTAGTGGTTTGAGCATTGCACTACGACTCTGGAGATCAGCGTTCAATTCCCCTCTTGAGCATAAGGGCCCACTGGTTGAACCTGGGCAAAGCACACGCTCTGTCAGCCTCAGAGGGTGTCAATGGCAAACCTCCCCTGAACAAACTTTCTCTAGAAAGCCCTATAATAGGTTTGCCTTAGGATTGCCATAAGTCAAAAATGATTTGGAGGCAAACTCCAGAAGAGGGCCTTCTCATCATACCTGAGGAGGAAATGTTGGCACTCAGGACTGAGAGCCTGCAGCAGGAGCAATTTTGTGTGTGTTCTGAACATAATAATATATATCTTCAGGGGAAGGCTTTCTCTTGTACCTGCCACCATCACAGGCTTGCCTGATGGGGACACGAGAGACAGCCTTCCTGATGGCTGCTCCCACCCTCTGAATTGCCCTTCCACAGGAGGCTAGGCTGGTCCTCTCCCTGCTATCCTTTAGTCATCAAGCAAAAACAGTTTTATTCAGGCAGCATTTTAATACAAAATCATGGGATAGATTTTATATACTGTTTGCTACATGAGCTGTGCATTGCAGTTTTTAATATATGTAATTTTACATTGTTTTGATCTGATGTTTTTAATTGTTTTTACAACTTTTATTGTAAAGTCTCTTTAAATGTTTTTATTTGTGAGCCGCCTTGGGCCCCTTTTTGGGAGAAAGGTAAAATAAAAATATAAATAAATAAATAAATAAATAAATAAATAAATATTTCCTTGGCCTACAGCTTCATTAGAATGATCCTTTGAGAGCTATCTATTCAGCTTCAATTAATGTAACAGGAATGCACTGAAAACAGAGCAGCAAATAAGAAATTTGTAATCCCTCAGTTTCTATGCATATGAGAGACCTCTGCCTTGACCCTGCCACTACGTTTACCAAAATTCTTGATATTTTGTTCCATCGTTTTCATAAAAGGGAAGAAATTGTGTCTTAGACTGTAAGGTTACAATGGATCTTAACATGTAATTGTTACATAATGGATCTCTCCCTAGTCCTGATGAAGTAAATATTTTGCACAGTTGTGCATGACCCAGAACAGATGCTAATTTGAGGCTTAAGTATTGGTTTAAAACATTGATTTGTGTTCAGTTTCCCCCTCTGGATGCCCTGAAAAGTTGATGGTGGGGGTAGAAGTACCAGAAGCACCAGAATAGTGCTAGTGCTGTGGAGTGGTGATTCTGCAGTTAGTCTCAGAAGCCAGTGAAAGTGATTTAATGGAGCTTCTTCAATGCCAAAGCAAAGAGAAACCTTTCTCAATTTCAATTGTGTTGATTAAATTACAACTTTTGAAAGTTCTAAAAATATAAATAAAAAAGTTGAGTGAGAAGCTAATAACCATGGGGAATGCTTGGAAATACAGGAGTTTGGGGTGAATATTTCCAAGAATGAAATGAGTGAGTGGTATCGTAACAAATAATTACAACAACCTGCAAAGCTGAGTTGCAGAGACGTCAGTGTGGAAATGTGTAGAAATCAGTTGCAATCTCCCATTTTCATCTGCTGCTGGGGAGACATCACAGCTTCTAAATTACTGTTTCTCAGCAACTGGATGGGAAAGAATGTATTCAAGCTTAGTTTACACAAGGTAGATGTGCTGAGTAGTGGACTGCATGACTTAGGGCTGATTGTACACCTTACAGTGGATGGGGTTGCACTTCTCCTAAAAGGCCAGATACATAGTTTTTGGATGCCTCCAGTGCTCTTATTAAAGAGGCTGTAAAGGGCTACTTCTTCCTACATTTGGTTGGTGTGCTAACTAATACTGCTATATATACACTCATGTATAAGTCTATGAATTTTAGTAAAAATATTGATCCCCCCCCAAAAAATGAGTCAACGTACATACATTGAAACAATGTACAATGTTTCATCCCCTGGTGAAAGACAAGAGCATAATCTGTCATGGTAGCACTGACACACACACCCTTTTCTCTCACTCATCCAGCCTTTAGGGTGAACACCCAAATTTTCTGGAATTTTGTAAATTCTTTGGCATTATTTTCCTTTCCTTCATTCCTACATCCTTTATTACATGTCCCTAAGTTTAACCTTTGACTTATCCATGGGCCATATTAAAATCCATAATTTTGGCCCCAGAACCTGTCCTTGACCTATATGTGGGATCAACTTATAGTTGAGTAAATACAGTATTTCTAATGTAGTGATTTCCAAACTTTGGTCTTCCAGGTGTTTTGGACATCAATTCCCAGAAGATAGCTAGCCTAGTTAGCTTGGTCAACAGTCAGCAATTCAGGTAGCTGAAGTCTAAAACATCAGAGTTTGGAAACCATTGTTCTACTGAAACTGAACATGGTCATTGATGTTTGAGAAAATTCCAGTTTAGACTGCTGCATTATCCTGTATTTGGGGGCTGCCCTTGAAAAGTGTTCAGAACTTCAGTCAGTACAAAATGCTGCCTCTAGATTAGTTTGAAAAGAGATGAATAGCAAGGACATATTACCACTAATTTGTTTGGTTTATACTGGTTACCTGTTGGTTTCTAAGCTCAGTTCAGGATGCTGATTTTGACCATTAAAGTCTTAAATGGCTGAAGGACTTGTTATTATCGTTGTGTGCCTCCAAGTCATTTGTGACTTATGGCATCTCTGAGGCAAATCCTGTCATGGGGTTTTCTGGGGTTGAGAACATGTGACTTCCCAAGGTCACCCAGTGGGTTTCTGTGATTGAGCAAGAAATTGAATCCTGATCTTCTGAGTCATAGTTCAATGCTCAAACCACTACACCATGAACTACCTTCTTTCATATACCCTTTGCTGCATGTTCCACTTAACATCTGAGTCTTGGCTCTGGATTCTCTGGCCTTCTGAGAGAGTTAGCTATTAACATCAGGATCCTTCCTGTGGTGGTTTCCACCTTGTGGAAGCTAATCATGGGGGAATTTACCAGTTCCAAACACTTTGTTGTTTCCAACATTTGGTTAAATCTTGACTGTTCAGAAGAACATCTGGCTGAATGTTTTCCTGATTTGCTATTTCAACGCCATTCTTTTTATGGATAATATATTGTTTTATGCCATGATGGCTGTTGTTTTCTTGTCCTGTTTTAAAATTGCTCCTTTAAAATTTGTAATAAATACCAAATTGAATCCACCACTCTACTTATATGGGGGCCAAATAGCCATCATTGGTCTGACCTGGTGTATCGTTGCATGTTGCAATCCAATTCAATCCAAATTTCCTTGGTGAAAAAAGGTAGAAATCATTTATATAAATAAATGAATACATGATTGTAAAGCATGGACAGTTAACCCATGGATTCTGCATCTGCAGATTCAACCATCTACAGCTTGAAAATATTCAAAAACTTAATTCCAAAAACCAAATCTTGATTTTGCCATTTTATATAAGGGAGGTCATTTTACTATTCAACTGTATATAATGAGACCTGACCAGCCACAGATTTTGGTATGCATGAGGGCTTCAGGAACCAAATCCCAGTGAATACCAAGGGCCCACAGCCATACAATTTATAGGAAAAAAGGGGGACTTTACCTAAGGCCAAGCAGTGTCACCATAAAAGAAATGTCAATTTTTCAGCCTATTAGAAAACTCTTTGTAGATCCAATTTCCAAATTCTGTAAACACAAATACATTTTATGTACATTTTGCAAAAAAAAAAAAAAAAACCAAGTCCAGTGTACAGTTGGCCCTCCATATCCAGAGATTCTTTATCATGGATTCAAACATCCAGAGCTTGAAAATATATAAATATATACAATCCAAAAATCAAACCTTGATTTTACCATTTTATATAAGGAACACCATTTTACTATGCCATTGTTTTTAATGGGGCTTGAGCACCCCAGATTTTGGTTTGCACAGTGGGTCCTGGAATCAAACGCCAGCAGATACCAAGGGCCCAATGTACTCTTAAGTACAGAATTTTGTATTCACTTTGTTTGGAATTCTTCAGTTCCCAAATAATTCCAAATTCTTAAAAATGGAAAAGATTGAGTGAGCAGTGAGCAAGCTTTCCATTCAAAAACTCTCCAACACCATTTCCTTTTCTGCAGTGATGTATGTAAAAACTGCAACCTCAGATGTGCTGAAAAACATCCATAATGACTGGCGATGTAAGCAGCTGGGCAGCAAGATATTCCCCAGCTCCCCTTTGAAGCAGCGATCAGGAGCAATTCCACTTCTGTCAGTTGGTGTGCATAGATGTGTGACTTGGTGCTCAGTTTCTATACTTCTGAGTCATCCTTTGCTGTAGAGAGTTTGCAAGAACATTCAAGGAATCATCATTAATCTTATGAGTGAATTCTAAATGCAGAGAGATTTCTCTGAAACCCTAGGGAGGAAAACGTTCTATAACTAGCTGTATTTTGTCTGCAGCAGCAGGAGACAGAAAATGAAATAGCAACAGAAAAATAAAGATTTGACAGCTCTCAAACCAGTGTTTTCCCTGATATTGTTTAGTATACAGGGTTTGTCTCTACTCCTCCCACCTCTGGACACTTGTCAATGCCTGACTGCTTTACTGGACTGTGAGAAATCTAATTAATTCAGGCAGCACTCTTATCTTATTTCTCAAACATGAGATTTCAGGAATGTGGAATGTCTTTTTTAGAGTTAAGATCGACTTACAATGAGCAATGCATCTCTAAAACACTTGTGGTCTGAGGGAAGAGTAGTAGTCATCTTTAATGACAATGCAATCTTTCCCTGGCTATGCAGTTTGGCTTAGACATGCATGTTCATCACTTGATCAGGTGGTGACTTAAATGCAAGAAATGGCCATAATCAAGCATTACAGGTGATATTTAATTTTCCTTCCAAACACAATGTTTTTCATTGGAACATATTCACATTTGAGTGTGAATCTTTATATATTATCTAGAAATATAACTGAACATATCATCCCACCCCACAAGTTTTGTCAGACCCAACTGAAAGGTGCTTTTATCAGATTTATCAGGTTATTTATTCTATAGAAACCTCTGGGCAAGTAGAACAGACTCCTTTGATGGGGGAGCAGCAATGATGTATTCAAGTTCTTTTTTCCAAATCTCAAGTGAAGTCTCAAGTCTGGCAGCCAACTTTAATATATATATATATATATATATATATATATATATATATATATATATTATGATAGTAGTGTGTGTGTGGAGTTTCAGTAACTAGAAAATCAGGAAGACATGTGCAAAGTTTGGTAAAATAATTTAAATTATCATAGGCAACATATCAAGATTGTATTTTAGAAAAATGAGGTCTACTCAGCATCCTGTCCCCGCTGCACATAGGAGAAGCCTTCTCATGCTTTTCCTAGGGGCAGCAGGCAAGATTTGAGGGCACATTTCTTGAAGGACAATAGCAAACATTTTGCTGTTCCCCTCTGAGAAACATGAATGTGTTATGTTACTGAACTAGCAAGTCGGTCGCTAAAAATATGCAAGTTGCTAGTCGAGATGGGTCAAGTCAGTGAGTCGTTTATTACCAAGTCGAGGCCAAGTCAAGTCATTGGAGTGACTTGAGTCCAACCTGAGTCCAAGTCAACTGACTCAAGTCTACATCACTGAGGTGCAGTGGGGTGAATTAATTTTGTGAGGACTAAATGTCACTGCTGTTGTAAGCCAACTTATAATTTGAGCAGACAGCTGAAAATAGGTTAAGTTGCTCTGCTTCTTCCAAACTCCTGAAAAGGAAAGAAAAGGAAGGAGAGGAGCTGTTGCTCAGCTACTCCCATGTGCTTCATCTCAAGCTGTCTGGCAGTTTCTCTCTCTCTCTCTCTCTCTTGCTCTAGTGTGCCAGGGACTGGTACTCTTATGTCTGCAGTCATTTCTTTATGGCCTGGAAATTTACAGAGATGAGCAGACTATATATGTCTCATGGTCTCATGGCATCAGCCCACAGACCTCCATTTTGAGTTCTACTGTTTTAGAACAGGTGCAGACTTTGTGGGAGACTTGAAGCATGGAGAGTATGACCAAGGCAAGCAATGTTTAGAAGAGGAGATGAGGAGACAACTTTTCAGGGACTCAGACAACATGCCTCCTGCATTGGACCCTTGAAAAGAAATACTTCAGAAGCAGATGGTGATGTTATTTTAGCTCACCTGTTTGAGAATCCATTTATTTTACTTATGGCTGACACTTTTTTCCTTACAACAGCAGGATAATAAACAGTTGCTGTTTCCAAATGATAATACAAACAAACTGCATTTGTACTTCCTTGTGGATCATAATTTTAAAGCCTAGGCAAAAATAGGTACAGCTCTGCAAAATCAAGTGTCTTCTTCAGAAAAATTAAAAAGCATTTCTTCACGAACTATTTACTAAATAATTTTTATCTATTAATCACTTTATTCTAATTTTTTAAAAAATCTAAAGGTCAAAGCATTTTTCTTTCACCAGGCATTGGATGTTTCCTCACCTCTAATGCAAAGGTCAGATAAAGCCATCCAAGTTTACCCTTGATAAACCCTAGTTTATCCAATGTGAAGTGTGCATGTGTGGGTGTTTCTACAGATGTACTCCATATCTTCTTCCATTCTCAAATCCAGCTCATTCATCAGATTAGTCAGGTAATGATTCTTTTTCTGGACTGTCAGCACTTCAGCTTCTTAGTGAAGACTTGGCCATTTTAAAGCTTCCCCACAAAACCATCACTACATGTAGTAATTTGATGACCAACCAGAAAGCAAGACAAGATACAAGGAATGGGGTTAAACATTTAAACTGAACCTGGGGTTAAGAACAAGTGGGGTGGGAAGCAACTTGAGTCTGGGTGTCAACCTGTGGCCTCCTCCTCCTGAACCTGAACCTGAGGGCAATCAAATATCATGGGTTACTCCCCAATCAGACATTTACTGGAAGGTAAATTGAGGGCATTCCCACCTCAAGTCTGTAGACTTTACAGGAGAGATCAAACCTCCCTAGTCAATCCCAAATGAATGCTCTTTCCCCACCTCCCAAGTCCCCCAGCCTGTGAAGGTGGTTCTGGAGCCCAACCCTTCACTGAAAGAGCACCAAGATATACACTGAACTATGACATTTCCCCCCCATAACCTGGCAATGACAAGATATTTATAGATACCAACTGAACAAATTGACAATGTCCCTCCAATACAGCATAGGGGTAGGGGAAAAACATGTAAAATTTCAATTGGGCCTAACCTAGACTAAGAAGGAGAGCCTCCCTACAACCCATCTGATACTCTCAGAAGGAGAGATGCAGTCCCAGTTCCATCTGGCCTAGCCTAGACTAAGGAGAGCCCTCCCTCCAGTCTATCTGCCATGATCCAGGCCTCAGAGGGAGAGAGGAACTGCTGGACCTGATCCCATTCCCCATTGCCATTCCCATCTCCTTTTGTGGCATGTCTTTTTAGATTGTAAGCCTGAGGGCAGGGAACCATCTAATTAACCATTTGTAAGCAGCTCTGAGAGACTTTGTGGCTGAATAATAAAAATGAATTAAATAAATAAATAAATAAATAAATAAGGGGAGAAAATTGCTACCCAGCCCCAAAGTGATCAGTATAGCTTACATAGCACAAAGGTCAGGAGGGTGGGTGTGAAGAAAATATCACAAGAGGGCTTGTAAAGGGGCAGCAAAGTAACAAAACACCTCTGGCTCTGCCGCCTCATAAGCTACAAACTGGTAACCAAACACCAGGCTAATCAAATCTGGCCCCTAATCGTGGAGGCCATCAAACTGTGCCATTTCTGCAGCATATGTCAGTTGCCCAGGTTGAGGAACACAAAACCAGAACAGGGGGCCCTTTGGTATTGCACTGTATTAGACTGCTGTAACTGGAATAAATAATAATCCAGTTGCTAATCTCAAATATAGTTCCCCTGTTGAAATACCAAACTGTCCCATTCATTTCTGTTTATCTGCTCTTGTGTGTAATCCAGAAGGAGGAAGAGGAGGAGATGATGATCAAAATCAAGAGAACTACAGCCCAGTCAGCCTGACCTCAATACCATGAAAAATATTATAACAGATTATACAAAAGTTTGTTTGCAAGTATTTCAATGCAATGTGGTGATTAGTAGGAGCCAGCATGAGTTGCTCAGGAACAAATCCTGTCAAGCTAACCTTATATCTTTTATTCAATTGGGCCAATAGTTTAGTAGCTGGTGGGAGTGCTGTGGATGTCATTTTTCTGGATTTCCTGTGATAAGGTCCTCCTATGATATTTTGATTAGCAAGCTAAATAAATATGCTATAAATGGACACACTATCAGATTGTTCCATAATTGGTTGGAGAAACCATCCTCAAAGAGTTGTCATCAGTTGTTGTGGTACAAATTGGAAAGAAGTCTCAAGCAGACTGCTGAAGTTATCTGTCCTGGGGCCAAGATTTTTCAATAATTTTATTAATGATTTAGATGATGGGGATGGAGGGAATCCTTATCAAATATGCAGATGACACAGAACTGGGAGGAGTAGCTAACACACTGGAAGATAGAAACAGAATTCAAAAGGACCTTGATAGACAGAAAATAGGGCTGAAATTAATAAAATTAAATTCAATAGAGACAAATGCAAAATTCTCAAGAGCTGCCACAAAGAGGATAGTGCAGGCTTGTTCTCTGCTGCTTCAAAGAGTAGAACTAGGTCTAATGGTTTTAAGTTATAGAAGGGTAAATTTCAGTTGAACAATAAAACAATGGAAGGAACTTTATGACAATGAAAGCAGTTCAGCAACAGCCTAGAGAGGTGGTGAGGTGTCCTTCTCTGGATGTCTTCAAAAGGAGACTGGAGCTCCTGAGGATGCTCTAGCCAAAGATCCTGCATTGAGTAGGAGGCTGGACTTGATGGTCCATGGGCCCTTTCCATTTCTATGATTTTATGATTCTATATTGTTAGGCCCTGTTTTAGGATAGCCTCCTCCACCTTACAGTTTCTTCATTTGTTGGACTGCAAATCCCCCCATTCCCAATCAGTTGTTGAACTGTGTGGTTTATAGCATAAGCAATTCAAAAATTGCCAAATTTTTAGAACATAACATAAAGTACCAAAACTTTTTAACATTTTAAAGGAACAAACAAGGAATTGATGGGGAAGTAATAGTGTCAACCACAATAACCTATGCTATCACAGGATATTTTTTAAAAAACAACAACTAGTAACTGAGCATTTAACACAACACAATGTAATGACTTATTTCCTAAAAAATAATCTCATCACTAATGATAATATGGGGTGTATTAGATTTCTGTGCCCTCTAGCTAAAATTGAAAGAAGTTAGGATTTTTATACTATTGTTCTAATGCCTCATAATAAAAATAATCAGCTTTGTTACTTTAACAGACACTCAGTTCTCCAACTATTGTTGTCACCCTGATACAAAGCACTACAATAAAGTTGGCATTACCTGTCAGTAGGGGGTCCGTATTGAGAGCACATGTGCCCTGGAGAGGAAAGTTGTCAGAATAATGTGCATCCTATGGAAAATCAAGACCCAAATCAGCAGGATGCCCTAACAGTAAAATATGCTGCTTCTTTTCTTTCAAAACAAAACAAAGCAAACTTTTTCATTTTAGGTACACTATGGCAGACATTTGCCTTGACCACTAGGGACCAAACATGAGAATAACATGAGAACAAATTTGGCTTACAGAAAGCCAGCTGGTCAGCCTTGCTCTTTATTGTAAATACTATGGGCTTATGCTCTAGTGAAATGCTGGACACTCAATGCTAACCTAAATGACTTTTATGATTTTCTAAGTTCTTAAAATGGTAAGATTTGATGGTAGACCAAGGTTGCCAAGAATACTGCCAAATGAGTCTGAGCTAACCCTAAATGAGCAGTTTGATGAGCATTTCAATATTAATTCTTAACAAACATTGATTAGTAGGAAGAAATTTCAGTGGCAGAGTATATCTACTGCACTTCTACATAATATTGTAGCAGTTGCTGTACTTCAACATATTGCAGTTGTACACAAATTTATTTCAGATAATGTGATACTAATTAGAGTAATAAGCCAAAGTTAACATTTTTCTCCATAACTAGTACATTCTTAAAACTAATTTTGTCCCTGCTGTAACTTCTGAGATGATACAGATGCATTTTAATATTGTTGTCCATTATATGTAGATCTCCCAAATGACAGGTATTTCTTAGATTTCCAAGGCCATATCCACATGGGCCGAATACCATATCCTCTTCCTGTCCTCATGGCAAATAGTCCAGACAACACAGGGCTGAGTCCCTCATTCTGGTGTGAACTGTCTGAACATCAGTGCCAAACCTGCTGTACATCCCCATTACACTGATTTTTGAAAATTCAAGTTTTGCTTCAGTTCTTCTGGAGTTCTCCAGAGAGATGGTGGGTGGCTTTTTACAACTGTGCTATCCTCCACCCTGAGTTGCACCCTCTAAGATCAGAACAAAGTGCCCAGCCATGCCATTGATGCCTCATTTTCAGCCTCATAGGGAAAACTCATAATGACAGTGACCAGCACAGCAGTATGCGTGTGCAAACAGGCTGTTATTGCTCCAAAGTGCCAGGTAATGGGGAGGCCAGGGCAGCTTCAGACCTGGAATACTCGGGACTGCTCCTGGAATATTCTGGCTCATGCAGAAACCACCCAAATTGCTTAGCCATGGCACAGGTACACCATCACATGATTGCAGTCAAATTATGTTTTTACATGAGAACTGTAGGAAGTCAGAGTGGCATCTATTGTTGAAATCAAAATTAGGGCTGTCAATAGTGTGATTAAAACCCCACACTACTAGTCTCATTACCAAATGGAAATGCAGGGTTTTGTTTTTGTTTTTACTCCTCTCCCTCTTCACAGAATGAGATATTTCCAGTTGACCATTCCTTCCTCTCATGGAAAGGTGACACATTCCTGCCAAATTCCCCTAATGATCAAAAGTGAACAAGGGAACAATTGCTTGGGTGGGTGCTAATTCCATTTGCATTATCTTGCAGGCAAGGCTGCAGCTTTGATCTCTCCCCACTCTTCCCTGTGTCTTTATAACCTCTTATTCAAAGGGGAAAGTACTTGAGAAGAACCAACTGTTTCTCTCCATCTCAGACTTTTCCAAGCTCTGCTCTTCTTACCACTATGAATCCCATTGCTCTGAACCCCCAAACTGAGGATGAAGGGAGTAGTAGTTCAACACAATTAAATTTTCTTAGGCAAGGAGAACTAAGAAATGTTTTTGACCTCTGTCAACATGTTTTTCTTTTGTGGTGGTGGGAAGATTTTTTTTTTAATCATCTACTTTTTAAATGAATTCAATCAGTTTGATTCAATTCAGCTAAACCAAAGCTTCCATATAGATGTATTTCTGAGATATTTTAGATACTGATTTGATTTGTGGAGTTAGTTTTATTCATTTGGAGTTGCTTATGTCACTATCCTTTTGTGCTTGCTGTGTGTGCATGTGTATGCACACTCAGATTCACAAAAGGAAAAGGCTTTAGTTTTGCCAAAGACATTATGCACAAAATGAGGAAAAGACATTGAGGAGGGGGAAAGAATTTGATGTCTTGGCTGGAGATGGGATCTCTTACAAGAGTTGTAGAATCCTTGGTCCAGGACAGATGGGCCAAATGAAGCAGCTTCTGACCACTTTGGAGGTGTGGCATTCAAACAACACAAACCTCCAACATGGCCCAAACCCACACCAAAACCACACTCCAGTCATTGGACTGGAGCAAAAAGGAGCCAGGATTATCTGGCTCCTGGCATCATGGGTTGGGTCCTGTTGGCCACAGTCCATTTTGCGAGTGGACTGTGTGGTTGGCACAGTCCCGACCTGCTTGCAGACCAGGGCACACTCAGGCTGCTCTTTCCCACCCATCCACTCTGACCCCTTGATAGGTTCTCTTGCTGTGCCAAGATGCTAGGAGCATCTCATAGACACTCATAAAATTATATTGTAAGTTTCTTAAGTAATAAGCTTATAGAGTCTGTGATCCAAAACATACTGCAGAAACAATCCAAGTTGAGATCACTTTAACTAACCTGGCTCAGTGCTAGGGAATACTGGGAATTGTAGTTTATTGTGGCACTAGGGCTCTCTGACAGAGAAGGCAAAATGTCTCACAAAACTACAGTTCCCAGAATGGAGCCAGGGCAATTAAAATGTTCTCAAACTGGATTATTTGGACACATGAGACATTTTACTAAAGTATTTCACAGATTTCAACCACTTTCTAGGGAGAATGCAAAATGCAACCACTTTCTAGGGAGTGGTTAATGTATATTTTAATATTGTAAGCTGCCCCGATTGCATTACACAGAAGAGCGGGATAAAAAAAAAAAAATTATTATTTTTATTAGTTATCATGAACTCTGCAAAATTACCTGGCAATTGTGCTGTGTAACCTTTCAAGTAGGTCAAGAAACTGTATAGCTGCAAAACAGTTTTCCTAACTGTGTGTCTGATTAGCCTTCTTTCACCTTTCTTGCCTGAGCATTTGGAGGCAATTTTTATTCACAACAGCCATCTACGAAAATGGCTATTTACAAATTTCTCCCTCTGCCAAGGTGTGCTTTGACCCCTACTGGACGGAACAGACCTCTTGCACTTGAATAGATGCACTGAAGTGGAAAAAAAACAGCTATAGCTGCAATGAATCCTATTTCTCCAGCAACTGCCAACTTTCTCTCATGCAAGGAACTGTTAAAGGGCATCACAGTCACAATCTGTATAAAATTTGGCAGTGTTATTTTAGTGCTTGATTGTTTTCCCTACAAAATATGTGTGTTTGGATTTACAGATTAAGTCTCTCTTATCCAAAATGCTTGGGTCCAGAAGTGTTTTGGATTTTGGATTTTATTTATTTATTTATTTATTGGATTTTGGAAAAGGTGTATTTGCATATATGTAGACAATGAGATATCTTGGAGATGGGAACCAAGTCGAAACACAAAATTCATTTAAGTTTTGTGTATACCTTATTTTATAGAATATTTTAATAATTTTGTGTATGAAACAAAGTTGGTGTAAACTGCACTATCAGAAAGCAAAGGTGTCACTATCTCAGCTACTCAAAAAATTGTTTGTGTTTTGGAGTATTTTCAATGTTGGAATTCTGAATAAAGGAGACTCAGGGGTTCTACAGAAAGCCCCTAAGGGACGGCTCGGTGCTGCCCCTGAGAGTGCCAGATTGTGGCCGTGGCAGCCACATGCCATGGCCCCAATCTGGCCACGGCCCCAATCCAGCACTTTGCCACTCCTAAATGACTTTTATGATTTTCTAAGTTCTTAAAATGGTAAGATTTTCTGTGCTCCTTTGGCACAGTGTGTCTGTACGTTGCTCCAAAGGAGAGTCCTGATGCTGCCAGCCATGCAGTGGAGCATGCAGCATGACAGTGGCATCAGGGCAGAACTAGGGTGGCTGGTGTGTGGCCACCATGCCCCAACTCCACCTCCAGGCCAGCCCTTTTGGCCGGTCTGTACAGGGCGTCAATCTCTAATTGCCTCTTCTCCCTCTGCATCTTTTGTATTCTCTAAATTTATTTTTCACCAAACCAAGCATCTCCTATTTCTTTGTAGATCAACACAGCAAGCTTTCTTTCTCAAGAGAGCACCCCAAGCTCTTCAAGTGCATATATATATATATATCAATAATGATTTTAATAGTATTTATATAGATATTACTGAGCTAATGTCTAGCCCTTAAAAGAAATCACAAGGTGGTTTACATAACAAACAAACAAAAAAAGAAACAAGAAAATTTTCAACAAATCATTAAAACTAACCCGAGTTAAAAGCTATCAGTTGCAAACTAAAAACCATATAAGCCACACAGACTAAACAACCCAAAGGGGCTTGTTTAAAGTATTTTTAATGCAATAGAGGCACAATTTTCCAGCAAAGAAATGAAATTATCATTATCACAATAATCATAAAAGCAATAGCAGCAGCAACAACAATCATAATTGTTTAGGATGTGACAAACCAAAAAGAAAAAAGCACTTTCCAAATGTGAAAGATTTTAAAATATCCTCATTTCTCCCAGTTGGAGAATCAATGGGAATTTAAAATGTTTACTTTGGATTGATCATATCTGGCAACTTTATCGCATGTTGTTTTAAAATGACTCCAGTCTCCCGGGTTGCAGCAAGTTAAATGCAAATTTATGCAAGTTAAATCACCACTGAATCACTGGCCGCCATCAGCCTGAGCTCAGCCAGTACTTTTTAGAAACCAGGATGTTTTCTAGTACAAATTTGTACAATTGAGAAATACACATAAATAGGCTTTGATCAGCAGGAGGAAATGTATAAATAAATGCATAAATTAGAAAAAAGTCTCAAAATTAAGAAAAAAATTAAGCCTCACAATACTATATGAAACAAGAATGGGAAGAAAATACAGTTGAGATTCAGAGAAATTCAAAGAAACAAACACTAAGAAATGTTCACATCTATAATCATGGCTTATTTAAGACTGCCTTTCAAATGTCAAAGTCAAATTCTGAACTACTATCAGAACCCCACTAATTAAAATGGTTTCTGTGCAAAGGGTAAGTAGTTCTACAGACATATGTAACCTTCAAGAGGGAGGCTTACAACATTTTATCACCTGGTGGGCTGTTGTAGCTATTTTTTCCCCTGTCAAATCATATCTCTGATCACAGATGGTTGATTGTATCCAACAACAGCTATACACAACAGAAGCACAACAAAGGTATCTATATTTTATACAGGGATATGAACTTTCCAAAAGTATTAATCTTAATGCATCTAACAACACAATTCTTTTAAAACTATTAATCATATTCTTAGATTCTAAAAAAGGCATTTGATGATATAGAATGGTGCTTTCTATTTGAAGTACATTTAGTGAGACATTTAACATAGGGTTTAATATAGATATCAGAAACATAGGGTTTAATATTGGTTTCAAACATTTAACATAGGGTATAATACAGGTTTCAAAGAAATGTGAGACAAGGCTACTCACTATTTACAATACTAAAAATAATAAAAAATATAAATATAAAATTTATATTTTAATATTTTTTGGCTGGAAGTATTTATCGTGAGATATTTACAGCAAGTCTTTTAGAGAGTATATAATTTTTATCAGAAAGACATCATAGAAATTTTATTAACTAATTAAATGATAATATTTCTAACATGTTCTGTATCAATAGATCAAGGGCAGGCAACATAGTTGGATCTGGAATGGAATTTTCTGTCCCTTGGAACCTCTGAAGGCTGAATGGACTGTGCCAAAAAAGAAAAAAGAAAAACCTCAGTGACTGTAAATCCATTTCTGGTTATACACCCCCTTTTCCAGCATTTTTAACGTTAAAGAATGCAGGGATCCATGTAAACAGTGTAAAAGGAATACTACTTCTACTAGAAGCATCTAGGAAAGGCAGGTCACCCTTTCTTGCAAAAAAACAAGAGCCTGAAGAGTCTGGAGAAGTCATGGGACACAAAAATAGCCATGGCAGGGGAAAATACATGGCAGGGGGAAATACATGCAGCCCTGGGATCACACTTTACCCATCCCTGAAGTGCACTTAGGGCAGGATACAATCAATAACACACACACACACACACACACACACATATATATAACAATAGTCCAGCCATGATAGATGAGTGATATGGGTGACAGGATGCCAAAACTGGAGTAAAGAACAACATCTTAACTGGGTACCAAAATGAGCCCACTGCCATTATCATCCAGGTTTGTGAGTAGAGGAATGCCACAGCCAAAAAGGTCCTTTCTTGGCGGGACACACAAGAAAGTTCCCTCAGCAAGTTTTATTTTATAGTCTGAAATATTCAGGGGCAGTTGCTTCTTCAAGTTTTGAAAACCCAAGCCATTTAATAATTTTAATGTCATCACTGAGAAAGCATATTGGTTGTGTGATTCTTTTAAGACCAGTGTTACATGATTTTTGGGTAATGTTATCAACAGCAGACTAACTCCTGCATACTGCACCAGATGGAGTTTCTGTGACATTCTGAGGCCAGCCCCATGTAGTAGATTTTGCAGTAATCTAGAAAAGAAGTTACTAGCGCATGAATTACTCTGGCCAAACTGTGTCTGCTTAGGAATATTTGAAGCCTGACCAATGGAATTTGACTGAAAATACTCCATGCCACCAAGGTTACATAAGCAACCAATGGCAAATGTATTTCATACTTCCAAACCTATATTTGCTCCTTCAGTGAGAATGCAGCATCCAAGGAGGTTGCCAACTCAATTCTAAGACTTGGGAACCATCAGTCCAAAGAGCCATCTTGTTAGGATTATGTCTCCGATTCAGTTTATTGGCCCTTCTCCTGCCCATTACAATGTCATTACATTACATGAAAAATCCACCATATTGGGGCTGAATAAGTACCTCAATCACCTTCAAGCAGGAGCAAAATGGTGATAAGATCTTTTCCCCCCAACTCCTACCTCAAAGAATCTGTCCAATAAAATTCCATCATATGAAAAACTACAGAGAGATAAATTGTCACCCCCACCCAGCTCCTTACCTCTTCTATTCTACCCCTTTTGCCTATTCTGACAGCAAATATTTATCCAGGGTGAGCATGTTCAGAGGACCTTTTTTTTTTATTCTTCCAGACTAACTGTGAGCTACACCATTGCCATTTTGAAGAACTGGAAGTAGTGTTCCATTCACCTTACCAGTTTTGGTAATGTTTTGCTATCTCTGAAATGATTCTGACTCAAACTAGGTATGGTGTGATGTGTAAACATGTGCATCTTTCCTTTGACTGCTCCCCCCACAAATATCAGCAGTAAGACTGAGAGTTTATGTATATAAAAAGAGGAATAGTAAAAAGATTATCTGTTTAAACTCTGCTTGCCATGTCATTTTTGCACTCCAAAAAGCTTTCCTCTGCTAGCTTTCCATCGAAGAAGGAAAAGATACAGGCCTTTTGGGTGATTTGCTCTTAAGGAAAGGATGGTCAGAGAGGAAGGCATTAAGAGAAAAAGTTAAATGGCCCCTCCTTAGCAGATTCTTCCATTTGCAGCCTCTTGTGGCTGTAATGATTTTTTAAAACAAGTATCAGAGAAAATACAGACTCAACTATGTCACTTCTTGTTTGGGTCTGATTATGATTGCACCTAATTGGGCCTTGAGTCTTCAAATGATGCCAGCAATTTAAGCTTTTCTTTCTTTCTTTCTGGCTTGTCAGGATGGTGACAGATGCCAGCCAGACACATGCTTCCAAAGCTGCCCAAGCAACTAAATTGTTTATTGACTTCTTGAGATATACAAATACAAAAAGTTTCATTTTGCAGCAGCTAAGCTTTGAGTTGCTGCTAGATTTTAAGAGTGGCAAAATTTGGCTTGTAATCTTCAGGGCCAGTGTAGTGGAACATTGTTCCAAAAAATGCAGGAAGCCTTACCAAAATCTGCCATATTTTGTCCAGTCCAGTTAACAATTGTGAATAAGTAGTGTAGTGTTTTCAGTGAGCATTCTGTATTTTCACAAGATAAACTGTATTTAACTATTTTGTACCAGTTTATGAAATCTTCCTATTCTGAAGAAGTTTGTCCTTGTCCTCCCGTGAATATAACTTCCAGTCCCTGGTATTCCTTGGCATTCTGCCTTCCAGATGCTAACCCAGCTTGACTCTACTTAGCTTCTGAGAATGGACCTGGTTCCTTCAGGGAATTTAAATGGCTTAAAACAGAGCACCAGAACAAACAATCCTGACTGTACTGCAGAGAGAGAGAGAGATTAGTAAAACTTCAGAATTCAAATCTGATTTACAAATTTGTGAACTTCTTCAAATTTTGCTATTTAAACTTTGCAATATAATGTATGCAACTCACTTTCTCAACCCTAAACCAGTTACCTATCTCTCACTGAATTTCCCCTCACACATTGGTCTGCCAAGAAATAAGTTATCCAGCCACCCAGAAAAATAGAACCAGTCCCCTTCAATCAAAAAAGACCAAAAAGTCCCACTGATTTTAGAAACAGGTCCACTGGAGAAAAACATAAATTGAGCCAGAAACTAATTAAGATGAGACTGAAGAAAAAGAAGAGGGTGGTCTTATCTACCACCAGCCCTTCCCATTGCTGACATGAGGACCTGCTTGCCATTCACACATGACTCTCTCCAAAAAAATTAATACATAAATAGATGTGTAATGGTAGATTCATCTCTGACCTTCCCAAACACAGAGATGTCATTGCTTATTAGCAGCTCTTTAGCAAAATATGGCTAGGGACAAGGTTCATGCTAAACAGGTGGCAATAACCCAAAGTATTTCTTAATTGGAGATCTGCATAGCATGGGCTGTAACTCTATCCTTCCTTTCCTTAATCAAGCCCAACTCATGGAATGCTTGTAATATCAAATCAATCAGTGCTCTGTGTGCTGAGGCTTGCTAGTGAACAGTATATGCCTTTCAGATGCAACCTATTCCCATTTTCATTACCAGACCCCAGTATTCAGTGAAGACATATATCTGGGAACCTGATTCTTGTCAGGAGAGCTGCAAAGCAGCAGTCAAAAGATATGATTTTGAGTGGAGAATCAGGAAGTATCCCACTGACATTCATGCATCCCAACCCCATGCTTTCCTGTAGACACAAAATGCTCTGCCCCTGTTAAGCCTGACAGAACTAAGCAGAGCTGTAAACAGCATTGCCATTGCAATCTTCAAATAGTTTTATTTATTCAGTTAATTTGAAGAATCAAAAACAACCATTTTAAGAAGTGGGAACAAGGGATTTCTTTCTTTGTTAAGACATTTCTATATTGTCTCCTAACTAACAAGAGTCTGTAGGTTTTACTACAGAACTCCACAGAATTAAGACAGAACTTTTAGGCAGGCAGCAAAATTATTTTTATTCCACATGAGTCTCTGGTTATGGAATGTCCTGCCTAGCTCTGAAATTGCTTTCTTGTAGATGCCAAGTAAAAGGTTTTTAGTCACATAGGGAGTTTTAAAGCAGCTGTGCTGTTTGATGCCCCGTCCACCTATGGTCTGTGTCACAGGGGCCAGGAGCTATTTTTTTTTTAAATATATATATATTCTATAGCAGTTTTGTTGTGAGATTATTATGAGAATGAAAAATACAAGTAGGACCATGTATGTTTCTTGAGCTATTTGAAGATAAGTCAGGATATATCTATAGTAAATAGAAAAATAAACCAAGGGTCTTTTTGGCATAGAAAACAGCAACATTCACACATGGCTATTTGAAAACAGTGTTTGTTGTGCAGAATTCCACAGTTCTCATGAAACTTTTACTAAGAATAATTTTCCAAAACACTTCAGGATGTGTGAATACTGGGTGAAAATGGCACAACATTTTCACTTTACTGTGTTATTTTTCCCAACTGGGTTTCCCAACTGTTAGGAAGCCCACTTTTTAGCCGGGAAACAACTAACAGTGAATATTCCTTCCAGCAGCTCTTAAACAGAATCATACAAGGAGCTTTCAGTAAACCTCAACTAATTTAAAACAAACAAGAGTATATATTAGAACATCTTGAAAATGAAACACTTTCCAAGGCCAAATGTTTATATGAAAGAGAAGAGAGCAGTTTTATTTCCTTTTGACATGTCATGGTACTAATTATGACAAGTGAAGGTAAAATGGCGACTGCCACTATATAACTTGTAGCATGTGGAATAATATAGTTGCATATGCTCATTTTGCCTTGTTTCCATTCAGTTTGTTTTCCAAGGGATTTTTTAAATAAAAATCATTTAGTTTGCTTTCTTCTCTCAACTCCTGGTTCCTGTCATTCCTCATAGTAGGAAAAGAGATCTAAAGGGTAGAGAGATACATTCACCTTCTTTGTTTAAGCTCCTTTGTTCCTGCAGGTTATATTTCAGTGTACTTGTTCTGGATAAGCTACAAATCTGCTGATCCAAGGGAAATGGTTCAAGAAAAGCTCAGCAGGAAGCTTTCATGTTGACCAGTATGCTTGGAAAACAGCTGGACACTGTCTCTGTCAAAGCAGCCCCTTCAGTGGTATAGTGGCAGGTGGCAAAATACTTCCCCTTTGAACTGTACATGTGAGGTGCACTTTAAAAAAATACCATATAGTCTGAAATGAAGAAAAATGGCTCCACCTGTTGATCGGACTCTTTATGGTATTTTCTGATGACAACTGAATTGGTGCACCTAAGCTTTCCAGATTATTTTACTTGGCATAATTTTAATAATAATACTTTTTTTTATAAAAAAAAAAAAAAGCTTGTAGTTGTATAAGAAAGTTTGAAGAGAAATATGCTTTGCGAAACCCAAAGAACCTGAATGATTTAACTTCAGCAAGCTATATGACAAAAGTGTGATTACATGTAAAATAAATAAAGTAATTTTTGGAATCATTTTCACTGGAAAGAATTTTTAAAAAGAGGAGAATCTTAGATACGTTACTTCAGAACAGAACCTATCAGCCCACCTGTATGGATTAGTAAAAACCCTGTATTGCAAAATATTATCGTAGCCATGACAGCCAAATTGTTACTCTATACCCAAGAAGCAATTCAAAGCAGCTGATTCTGTTCTACCATATGCAATTGGCTCTATTCCTACTTTGTACCTGATTTATTAAATAAATAAAAGGTTAAAAAAGTTAAAAGTCTAAAAATAATGTAAACAGACTAAAAACATAGTAAACGCTTTAACAAGTTAAAACAGGTTTTTAAAACTCTGAAAACATTTGAGGCAAATCAGTGAGACTCATGGACTTTAATAAACAGACATGTGTGGGGTTTTTTTTAATGAGGTGTCTAAATGAAGTGATAGTTGATACCATTTGGGCTTCCAAATTGAGGACATTTCACTATTGGGTTACTGCCACTGAGAAGGCCCCTTCCCATGTCCTCACACAGTGTATTTTCCTCACTGGTGGGATGCAAAGGAAGACCCATAATGGAGGGGAACCTGATGCCATGTAAGCAACAGGAGGCTGATCATGCCTATAAAGTTTAGAAATGTTACCTTTAGTGGCTACAGCACCCAGAATCTCCCCCACTCAACTAGAATGGCTGGTTGCTCCTCAATCCTCTATTTCACCACAGCAGTGACCATCTCCAGCAGAGATGGACAGTGCAGCATTTAGCACTGCATAGCTCCCTTATCTAAACAGTTAAAAACAGGAGGAAGGCAAAAGCCATCTTGGATGCTGGACAGTCATAGCTTTCTTATAGAACAATAACAACAACAAAAGGCACAAAGGATGGTCATGGATGTATAAACGTATAGCTGAAACCCAAACTAAAAGAGATATTATTTGTACTTTGAGATGTTGGCTGTGTAGCCTATCTGCTTTTTTACCCTACATAGACTGTATGGCCTCTTCCATTGTGAATATTGACACTGGGATATGCATGGGGGCACACACTAATACTTTAGTCCCAGTATCAATCAAAGGCTCATCACTGATTGTCTGACATGTGAAGAATGTCCCCCAGTACCTTCAAAGGCAGTGTTACCTCATTTGCTTCTGTGACTCAGGCAGCAAAGTGGGCTGGCCCTAGAAGACATAAACTGTAGCTCACAGCTGCCATTAGTACCTGACTGTTGCAGACACGCCTCTTGTTAAAACAGCCCTCAACAGTTCTTGACTTTTTTCATAAAGCATGCAACAAAACATAAATGAACTGAAGTCAGGTTTTTACTAAATCATGTATGCAAAAAGAATAGATAATGTGTACAAATAGAATTGGTGATGGGGATGTGATCATGTATGTAAACCTTGCCTCTGCAAACATCACCAAGCAGGTTGGGCTCCCATTCATGGGAGCCTTGCAGCCATCTTCAGCCAAACACAGTAAGAAAGTCCTTTTCAGACTTTCATGTTCCATGATCAGACCTCCAGCTTATATCCAGGAATTTGCAGGCATTGGAGTATGGCTCACCTGCCAGCCATATCCACCTCCCAGTTTTAGACTTATACATGTTCAGATGAGTTCTTGAACAGGGCTACAATGGAACACTGGGATTTAGAATCAGTGTCATCTAAGAGTGAAGAAGAAAGGCTGAGAAGACTGAGAGAGTCTCAGCCACAAATTCATTGAGAGCCTATAGACAAGTCACTAACTCCTTAGCCTTAGCCTCCTGCAGCCCACTGGTGAAGTGTCTTTGTTTATTTGTTGTTATTGTGCACCTTCAAGTTATTTTTTGACTTAGGGAATTTTTTTGGCAGAATTTGCTCAGAAGGGGTTTCCTCTTTCGTTCCTGTGAGGCTGAGAGAGTGTGATGTGCCTAAGTGGATTTCTGAGTGGATTTCAATGATAAAACAGTGATTTGAACCCTGGTCTCCCAGTGTCCTAGTCCACACTCAGACTAAAACCCCATGCTTGATTTCACACTATATTTGTAGTGTGCTTATATTACAGGATTGTTTTGAGAATTATTCTATAAAGCCCTTGCAAGAGTTATAAGGATAAGTGCTATATAAATAGGTTATAAAGTTCTGTTTAAAAATAAATCATTCTTTGAAAATCATTTCTGTTATCGGAGGGATGCAATTTGAAGTCTGTTCAGTTTTTTTTTTTTCCTTCCCACACCTCCTCTAGAGATCTGTGCTGCTCTTGGTCTTAAGGAGCAGACTATGGTCCAAAACACACTGCAGAAATGATCAAGTTCATGGCCACTTTAACTGTCTTAGCTCAGTGCTAGGGAATCCTGGGGATTGTAGTTTGTTGTAGTGCCTGAGCTCTCTGATAGAGAAGGCTAAATGTCTCACAAAACTATAGTTCCCAGAATTCCTTAGCATTGAGCCAGGGCAGTTAAAGTAGTCTCAATGGATTATTTCTGCAGGGTTTTTTTTTTTTTTTTTGGACCTAGGTCTGTACTTCCATCCTCAAACTCATAAAAATGTCACAAACAGGAATGCAGAAACATACACATTGAGACTCTTTATGTGTAGTTCCCATGCTTCCTTTTTAAAGAAAACTCAATGGTAAATGGGGCTGATTCTTTGTGGTCTTCCATATTTGTATGGATCAGGACTTGTGTAGCTTTAACAGGACAGAACATTATCAGAACATTCACTGGTTTCAAGAAACTGGGCTGAGATAATTGTTTCTTGTGGACGTTCTTTTATCTGGTGGCCAATAGTCCAGTGCCAGAACACACGATTTGCATACAGGGGATCTTGGGTTTAATGCTTGCCATCTCTGGTCCAGGAAAAAAGATCTCAGGGTTCAGGACTAGAGAAGGATGATAAACTGAGTCCTGGAAAAGTCAGACGGTCACAGCATTGAACTTCCATGGGGCAATAGTCTTATACTATGCACAAGATAAGTTTTAATGATCAATTTTAAAAGCATGCTAAATGCCTAAAGCAACACTGTATTTATTTCTATAACCAGACAGAATTCCTCCTTCTATCAGTTACTGTTTGCTTATTAAAATTTCAGGTGCCAGTGTAGGAAATAGCTGTAGTACAACCCCACAAAACCAATCCTGTAGACTCCAGGTACATAAGGAAAAGGAAGGCTGCAAAGAGAAGATACAGATATATTTTGCAGTAAAACAGCACAGTCTTCATATGTACAGCACTCAAAGATCATGCCGTTTCAAATGTCTCTCTGGCAAGTACAGAATACAAAGAAACACTCAGTTCATCAACTTCTGAAATATGTCAGGAAGGAAGGAAAGCATGCAAGATTAGACAGGCTTATTGTACATTGTTAAGTGACCTTTTTCAAACTAAAATCCCTCTCTGATATATTTCATGTCCAATCTTGCACCTGGCTTAGCTTTCAGATGAAGAAAGAGAGAGAGTTCCTGCTTATCAGAAATAGGTCTGTGTTGAAGGGGGACTTTTTCTAGCTGCATTCCAAAGTTTTGTCAGGAGCATTCACTAAATAAATATCAAAATGTCCAAATATATCAGGTAATTCATTTGTCCAGGCCATTGACTCCTGATGTTGCCCTTCTTAGCTCATACTAGACCCATTGAACACTGTAATGCAGGAATTAGCAATGTTGCTTCTCCAAATGTTGTTTGACTGTGGGTACCAGCAGCTCTAATCAGCATAGCCAATGGAAGGGCATCCTGGGACCTGCAGCCTAACAATATTTGTTGGGCCACAGTCACCCATCCATGCTTTTCATCTTCTGAAAGAGATATTTTGACATACTTTCAGTGGTGGGATGGGTGGGTGAGATACTGTTTTAAGACAAACTCTTCTGTTGCATCAGCATTCAAGAAACTATGGTCTATTCACAAGCCAGGAAACCACCCACTTGAAGTTTGTTCTAAACAAGGGGCGGTAGCTTTAAATCCCTCTCACATATGAAGGTGAGAGTAGAGCATGTCAACCAACACTTGTGCTTTTGGCAGCAAATCATTGTTTGTTGTTACACTTGTACTCAGGCCATGGGATTTGTTCAGGGTTGCATTGTCAGAATATAAGAACATATTGTGAGAGGAAAGTTATAACTTCAGTCATAAACATGGCCATCTTGAAGGAAGTTTCTTTTATTTCAGTGCTACTTAACTCTCAAAGAGATTAAGATGAGAGACTATCTTTCAATGGAAAATGAAAATGCGGCTGTCCGAACAAACATTATGTTCTCTGTAATCTCTTTCCCTTCAGAGAAAGCAACATGACATTAAGCTTTTCTTTGTGTATGTGTGTACTTTAAATATATATTTAGAGGAGTGTCAATTCCTTTATGGTTCAATGAACTTGCTGGTTCTCCTGTACTTTAAGCTGTCTCCAGAAAAGTGACCCAAAATATTATTAAGCAAATCTTTTAAGACAGGCTATGAGGGTATATATGGTAGAGAGTAAGCCATTAGCAATCCTAACACACCAGGGTTGGCAATCCCAAGGAGTATCTGAAACATTTTCCAAACACAGT
>CM034703.1:119597692-119608212 GCA_020142125.1 Phrynosoma platyrhinos
TACACTTATTGGCAGTAGAACATGGCACACCACATCTCTAATTAACAAATGGTACTGGTGTAGATTACAGGTGAAGAAACTAAGCTGACTTACATGGTGGGTTCTAGAAAAATATATCTAAGGAAAGGGAAAAACACTATGCAGTATACAAAAATACTACCTAAATCTATTCAGGGACATCAAGATAGAGGCATCAAATGGCATGATGTTGTTATTTTTCCCCAATCTGTTCAGATGTGTTCCATTACAGTCTGGCTGGGGCAAAAGTGAGTTGAAAACCAAAATATCGGGGGGGGGGCACCATGTTGGGGAAGGCTGTGTGCTATATTTCATTGGTGACTTATGGATAAGGCCACCAATCACATCATGGGCTGCCTTGATATACTGAAGTGAAGTGAAGTTAAACAGTTGAAAACAGCATCTTTTACTAAATTCTAGGGGAAATGGACAGTGTTTTCTAAGTATGGTTATATAAATCATATAAAGTTGCTTTTCACCACCAACACTCTCTCTCCCACCAGTCAAATATACTTAGACCCCCAGTCAAATTACCATACAGTAATGCAAATTGAATTCATTGTAATAATATATAGCAAACCAGAATTGGTCCTATCATTCACCAGGTAAAATGAAAAGGTCTGCCTCAGGCAACAGATGACCAACTACATCATTCTGTATCTATTACCAGAGAAATGGGCATCATTTGGAATCCAATTCTGGATGCTCTGCCTTAGAGCACTGAAATGCCAGCACTGTAGTGAGTTTATATGCCATGCCTTATACTCAGAGGACAGTGACAGTAATGGTTTGTGAATGTGTTGCCAAAACACAGAGCAAAAGAATGAAAACTATTAAAGTGACTGTTTTGTATTCTAATGAATATATCTAAATGTTCCTTTCTATTTTTCTCTCTCTCTTTCTCTCTCACTTTCTTTCCTCTCCCGTCTTCCCCTCTCTTTTCCAACTTACTGTCAGGAAGGGCCACTTCTGAAGGGCCAAGTCAGCAAAGCCTGGGATCATCAGAGACTAATGGTGGCAGCAACTACAACTGTGAGTGGATTTGGTTGTGTGTGGGGTGTGTGGAGGTGACATTGAACTTCTGAATTATTTTGAGATAACCTTTGCTGAACAGTTGAGGGATATGTTCTCCACCTGCAATAGGCCTGTTGGTAATGTTCCTTGTACTCCTCAAAAGAAGTCCAGCAGGATGGGGACCATAAGTTCCTTCTCCCACCTCATGACTTTCTATTCCAGCCACTTCTTCTGATAGATTTGTCTGTTTGCTCCATTACAAAGACACTTCAGTGGTATAAGCGGTTGAAGGGAAGCAGAGGCATAGAGCCAGCTGTATAGTTAGTGGATCATCAGCTAAATGATCCCCATCATTGGCATGTGCTGATGGGCCTCTGCCAATCCCAGTTTGGTGCTGAACAGGAACATTGATTTATGATGCAGCATATGCTGCTCTGCTCTATTTTTAGAATGGGCAGAGAGATCCTGCTTTTTGCACAGCATGATCATCTTTAAGAAAATCTATCTCCAAATGTTCTGAACCATCAATGAAAATGAATCTTAATAATATTGTGGTCCTGTTTTTCATAACAAAGGTTCACAAAGGATCCTAGCTTCATTTTATTTGTTTTGTAAAATATTCTTCACTGGAATAGAGAGGAAAGGGGGGAAAAGTTTTACCTACTATGGATAAAAGACAAGAAGCTGACTAAAATTATTAGTCAAATTTGAGTTAGAACCACTGCATCAATGGGGTTTTACATAAGCATGGATTTACCAAGTTTTCATTGATTTATTGGGTCTACTCTAGTTGGGAATTAAAGTTGGGTTTAGCTCATAATATAGGTCTTTCCTGAATCCAAGAAACACCATATGACATAGAAACTAAAGATTTCTGCAGGATTGTTTTCACAAGGGCAAGGAATTCTGAGGCCTATAGATCCATTAACTCCACTGCTGGAGAACACTAATTCAATTAGAGTGGGTCAAAGGCAAGAGAAAACAATGGATGAAGAAGAAAATCTTGTACAATTGAGAAGAAGTTCTAGTTTCTAGGGGGAAACAATATGTGATAAAACCCGTTGCCAAATGACCATGAACAGAAATAAAGGGAACTAGGATGAGAGTCAAATGACATGACTGGGTGCTTTCAGTAGGGAACATGAAGAATCCATGATGTTTGTCAGAGTGTGTGGATTGGGAAATGTGAGCATTCTGGAATACGTTCAAATGAAAAAGAAAGAACTTTGGGAAGTACACTGATACTGGCACTGCATTAATATAAATACAGTTAATATATGTCCCACATTCTTTTGCTAATGAGAGTGGACCCATTAAATCAATGGGATTTAGCTGTGTGTTGTTTTACCATTCGACTGTTGATTCAATGAGTCTGTTCCAGTTAGTACTAATCAACAGGATACCAGCCTATGTGTATTAATGTGAGCAAATAAAATGGGAGTGATGATCTGCACTATCTTAGCCTTGATGCTCTTACCACTCTTTGTCTGTCAGAGTGAAGGATAATAAAGTCTGTCCATTTCACTTCTCCTATGCTCAGGTTATTTGACACATATGATCTTTTGGTTCTGATTATTTTTTTAAAACAATGTCAGTTTTAATATATTCTTCAATAACAAAGTGAAACATAATTTCCCTCCATTTATGCAAACCAAATTCAATGGGTACAGCTGTTTCTAGTGTAAAAAGTGCATTATTGTACTTGTCTGCTATCCAAGTGTTAAACATAAGGAATGTTTTAGGGGAAAAAAAGGTTGCAATCCTAATAACACTCCCCTTGTTGAATACATATGGATTTCAACTCAGGCTTCAAAGACTAAGCCCTTTACTCCACTGAGCAAAATGTAATTTCTGATTTCTCCAACATTCATTTAAATATAATAGTCTGGAATTCTTTCCAAACTGAATATAAATAAATTTGTAAAATTTGGTTATTTCTTACCTTACTGAATTGGAAAGAAATTTATTGTACATCTTTAAGAAAGAGCAAAGGATACAGTGTGTGTGAAGCAATTAGGAACAAACATGACTCCAGTTATTTGGCAATTGCTGTGTGATGCTACCTTATGATACTTGTTTGTGAATTGTTGGTAACAGATACATCTAAGGCAGGGGTGGGAATCATGCAGCCCTCCAGATGTTGTTGAACTATAAATCCCAGCAAGCCTAACAATTGACTATGTGGCTAGGGCTACTGGGTGTCTTCCATCTCAACAATATTTGGATGCTTGCATGATTCTCACACTGATCTAGATGGAGTAATTTCTCTGGGAGAAGGTAACTGATTCAGTTTTCTGGTTCTGTCTATAGAACAGTACCTTGAAATATGATAATTGAAGGTTTACATTGGTTTGCATATGAATCTTATTGATACTGAGTTTATTAGGTTTTCCCTCTTTGTAGTTGCTTGCTCTTTTTTCTAATAATGAGAACTTATTAATTTGGACATCCTAAATAAGTGTTGCCTATTTAAGTATGCGATAGAAGCCACTCATTTGCTAGAGACGTTAAACTCATGCTAAATATATCAACACAATATGTTTCTTGAAATGCAGAGCCTATTGTGAGCAATTCTTTATTCATCTGTAGAACTCTCTTTCATGTTGCCATATTCACCATGCTTCAGCCTTTTGCTTTATCTTGATTGAGAGAGAGGTGGAGTATGGACTAAACTTATGCCATTCAATTCTGCATTCATAGATTCTTCTTTCAATGTTTCATATCAAACCTCTTCTGTTTTACTTGCCTTTTAAAAATGAGTGTTTAAAACTTCATATTCTGAATATAAATGTGAACATCAGTTATTTTGGTTGTCTGCCTTTCTTTTGTCTCAGTATTCATTTAGGGAGCTCACTGATAATCTGAATTACAAAACTATGCTAGTTTTTATATCATTTTATATATTGCAGAGTTTTCTGGGGCTAGGACCTAAGTCTAATTGCTAACCTCAACTACTGCAAACCAATTGATTCAATGGGATTTGCATTGTTGTTGTTGTTGTTTCTTTTCTGCCTCTCGCCATGGATCAAGGCAGGGAACAATTAACTGACACACCACATCAGTTAAAAACATCAATTTCAATTAAACTACACATCAATTTAAAAGGACAAGATATACACACATTAAAACAATCCACATTTAAATTCATCGTTTAAATTTCACAATTTAAAAATCATCTAAATAAGCCTTCCAGAAGAGACTGGTCTTGAATGCTGTTTTGAATTCAGACAGCGTATTCATCTGTCAAATCTCTTCTGGCAGGTCATTGCACAGTCTAGGGGCAGCTGAAGAAAAAGTCCTCTGGCCGACAGTTGCCAACTTAATCCTGGATGACTTGAGTAAATGTCTGCCAGAGTACCTAAGCATACGGGGAAGATTATATGAGAGAAGGTGATCCTGCAGGTAACCTGGACCCACACCATGTAGGGCTTTAAAGGTAGTAACCAACACTTTGTGCTTTGCCCAGATACTAATTGGCAGCCAGCAGAGTGATTTTAATATTGATGTAATGTGATCACTCCTGGATTTCCCAGTAAACAATATGGCTGCCATGTTTTGAATTAGATGAAGTTTCTGAACTTGGTACAGAGGTAGCCCACAGCACAGAACATTGCAGAAGTCCAGTCTTGAGCATGGACCTACTATTCAGTGACTGATACAGTGAGTCTACTATAGCTGAGACTAGCCATTGGACAGTGGCTGCTGCCACACTGCAGAATTAATACAGTTTGACATTGCTTTAACTACCATGGCTCAGTGCTATGGAATCTGGAATTTGTAGTGTGTTGTGGCACCAGAGCTATCTGACAGATGAGGCTAAATATCTCACAAAACTACAAATCCCAGAATTCCCTAGCTGAGCCATGGCAGTTAAAGAAGTGTCTAACTGCATTAATCCTGCAGTTTAGATGCATGAGAGAAGATTGCTATTTAACCAGTTACAGTCTGTGGTTTATATATGCCTGATGGCCCCAAACCTTGTCAACTCATCTTTGCATCTACAATAGCAACAACACCCAGTCTTTTTCTGTCCACATGGTAAACATGCATGCATTTTCCTGGGTTTTAGGAGTACAACATTGGAGAAAGGCATATTATTAGGAAACATTTATGAATGGAATTATTGCTTCTTCTGCTTTGTCTGGGAAAGGGAGAGAAAGCCATCCTCATTATCCTTTTTGTACTGAGAGCAGCAGCTGTTGATCAATACAGTAGATGATCTGTATCCAGTAGGTAAGATGAGCTTTAACTGCTATTAAAATGAAAGGTAAATTCAGAGCTATTAAGTTTAATAGCTTCTGGAATAATAAGTTGCAGTTTGGAAAATAACAGTGAGTGCCTCACTTTGAGTTGATGAGAGAATGCATTAGACAAGGAACAGAAATGTGCTTCTTTATATTTAAATTTTACATACTACCTTTCCATTTCCAACAATATTGAAATGTTCTGCACCATAAAATTACTAAATAACTGTATTAAAATATGAGTATATATTTCAAAGATTAAAAGTTTCAGACTGAAATAAATTATTAGGACAGTGGTATATTATCTTGACATTAAAATTATGTCTGTAAAGTGGTCAACAGATTTAACATGGGAAGACATTTCAGAAAGATGGTACCACCACTGAGAAGATTCAGTTCAGACCACAACTCTCCAAATCTTGGAAGGATTATTGATTTCCACAATATCCATTCCTGTGCATCTTTAAAATGTGGAGACCCATATGACTGGAAATACTTTTGAATGTATCCCATCCTGAAGGCTTTTTCAGGACAAATACCCATACATTTTAAAATTTAAGCTGAAGCAGTCATTCTGTATTTTAATTCTATTTTAATTCATTAAGTGCCCATCAAATATAGTCAAAAGAGTATCATTCATACAGACAGTCATTATAACTAGCAGTAGCAGACTACAGGAAAAAAACAAAATCTTGGTTTAAAACATGGCAACAATAAACCAAATAAATTAAAATATATGCCAAAGACTTGCCTGAATGCAAATTTGCCTGGACAACAGGAGGACAGAGTGGGAGCAAACTTTGGGGGGCTGCAGACTGCCAGAAATAGTGCAAATTGAGTCCACTTTTAGGGTTAGGGTTAGTGCTAGGGCATCATGGGAATTGTTTTTTTTTTCCTCTGAGACATTGAGCCTTCTCTGTCAGAAAGCTCTGGTGCCACAATAAACTACAGTTCCCATGATTCCCTAACCCTAATCCTAACCCTAAAAGTGGACTCAATTTGCACTATTTCTGGCAGTCTGCAACCCCCCTTTGTCTTCCTTGGGAAGGAGTTCCAGAGTCTGGGAACAACCCTAAAATGTGCTTCAAGTGGCAGTGGGGCTAAGAGAAGGACACATTATAAAAATAATAATAAAATAAAGAGGAATATAATCTCTCCTTGGAACCACTGTTCATTGCAAATGTACTGCATACAAATACAGCTATGTATCTCACAGGCTCTCCTGAGACTACATTCAGACTTTCTATCTATGGAACTTGTGGAACTCTACTACAAATACTCTGATTATATACACTGTCTGATAAGAGAAAGAATAGTTCTGTACAAAGAGAAAGCATTTGTATTATCCTGCTATCTTGTTAATGGTGGTCAAAAGAGATCACAGCAATCTGTTTCTCTTGTCAGGTCTTTCCCCCCTCTTAACTTATTCACAGCATACTGATTTACCTGAATCTCCTTTTAAGTTTTATGTATGGTCACTTTTCTATGCTGTGTTGACTTCTTTTCCCTATGATACTGGATTCTGCAGTCATCTACTTCTAAAATATATATAAAAAGACCCTCATATTTATGATCTTCACCATACCTATCAGTGATACCTCTTTCAGAATTTTAACCCAACAGCAGTGAACACAATTCAGGCACATTTCATAATTTTGTGGAAATGAAAATGTTTCAAAAGAGAACTGTCCATTATAATAAAGGTGTGTCTTCCTGCATATAGTTGCTTAAATCATCTGGCATTATCTGTTATTCAGCACCCTGTTTCTACCACCCTAGAATCTGGATTATTTTAAATAAATCTCCACAGTGCTAGATTTTTCAAGTCTGTTATGTATTTTGGTAGGTGCAATAATGTGCTTCTTAAAATAGAGATAAGCAACTGTGGCTCTTTGCCTAACTTCAAAAGACCTCTGGAAATAATCATTTCAGGCAAAGTATGAATGAAATCTGTGAGTTTTAATTATCCTGTATTCCAGTTTTCTTTATACAAATGTGGATTTGGGTAAATTTTTCAAAAATGAACTAAAGTGAAATTTTCTGCCCATCTGCACTAGCCAAAATCAATTGATACAGCCATTCTTACCATGGAAAAGAACACATTGTACTTATCTGCCATATAAAAACTAAGGAGCCTCTCAGGAAAAAAGGTGGCAACCATAACTCAGCACCAGTATATTTGATTGCAGAGGAATTCAAAGCCAGCCTTTTAAAACCTAAACCCTGAAAGCACCATTTGGTTGGACAAATCTATTGGTTTATGTTTCTCCATCTAAATTTGTTTCATATGAAGATATTTTAAAATTGTTGGTAACTTCTTACCAAAAGACCCCCCCCCCAGCCTTCATGCATCCATATTTCCGCCCTCTGCAAGTGATCAATTTAACCAATCAGATCACAATGCAGATGACTGGGAAATGCATAATGTCTTGCTACAGAGAGCAATGATTTTACATTTAGTGAATTTGTACTTCCTCTGAGTAGGCTATGACATTTGGTAAAAACTGGAGTTACAAATGTTCAGTTTGCATAGATTATGCATGGAATGTCGGGTCTAGAGCAGCTTACAATACTATAAAACACTTCCTAAGCAAACGAGACAATGGAGCACCTTCCTCCAACCAGGTAGGGAGCTCAGTGGAGAACCTGTATAGCTGTTAGGTAAATTAGCAGTGATAATCAAAGCATAGTCAATTCCAAGTAGCCTTTATTCACTCCAGGATCTTTTATTGTTGTTTCTACCAGGCTATCATTAATTGCCAGCATTTCTCATACATGAAAAGAAATTGCTAATGAATGGAACTATAATTTAAAAATTACATGTTTTAAGAGTGTATGAGCACTGCCCCATGATCACTCATTCACTCATTGTGTAAGGTTTCATGCTAGGAGTGTGGCAAGTATATCTATCATATCCAAGGAACAAGAAACTATATTGCATACTGCGTTACAACAGCACATATAAATATTGGAACTGTCAGTTAATTAAATGATGTGCTGCATTAGCCAGTAAAGAATTGTGGCTGATGGCAGTTTTTCATCTTACTCTATAGAACAGAATAGTTGGTGTCATTTTTGGTGCTGCCTTCTTTTTCTTCTTCTTGGGAACATTTTTATTATGATGATTGCTCACTGATGCTCAATTCTACATGTTCATCCTGCCACTGAAAGCCATGAATCCCACTGGGTGACCTTGGCCAAATCATATGCTCACACCCTCAGGAGAAGGCAATAGCAAACCTCCATTAAATAAATCTTGCCAAGAAACCCCATGATAGGTTCATCTTAGGGTTGCCATCAGTTGAAAATGACTTGAAATCACACAATAGCAGCACCATCAGCTTTCATCCTGCTTTATTGTATTCCTTATCCTCCCCATTCATTCCAGTAGTTCATTTGCTTTCTAAACAGCCCTTGCAAGGAGCTCTGCGAAACATACTTCATCTAGACTTTCTCCCACTACTCCCCCAAAAACCTAGATGTTCTTGCAAATTTGTATCATTGGCGAGAAAGGGTCATTTCTACAAATATGAATATATAAACATATCAGCTACAAGTGTGAGACTTTCTTAATTAGCTGAACTCACTGCTAGTAGCAGGCTTGTTTCTCATGTAACAATTATCTAGTATAGCAACTGTACATTTCACCTTATATTTTAGTTCCTACAAGATCTAGGAGAGTCAGTGTGGCATAGTGGTTTGAGTATTGGACTCTGAACTAGGACTCTGGAGACCAGGGTTCAAATCCCAACTCAGCCATGGAAACCCACTGGGTGACCTTGGGTAGGTCCAAATCTCTCAGCCTCAGAGGATGACAGTGGCAAACCCCCTCTGAAGAAACAGTTGGTTAAAGCTGGTGTCTCTAGTCAACATCAGAAAAGCTTGTTTTTGTTGCTGTTGTTCATTTATAAAATGATCAGTTCAAAATCTTGCCATTGTTAAAGGTTGTTTATGAGCTATATATATATGAGAGCGGTATGGCTTCATTCAGCATTTCAAAATATAGTTGTGGGTAGAGGAGATAAATAATGAATTCTGAGCTGTATATAATAAACACTTATAAATCCAATAAATAACAAAAATCACCATTGTTATTTCAACTGTTACATCCATGTGAATATATTTTTGTGATAAATCTGTTGCATTCTCAGTAAAAGAGGCAGTCTTGAAGATAGTGATCTCTGAAGATATCTAGCATTCCCATGATGAGAGATACAAGACTATTTACAAAGAAAGTTTCTTTTTATAAAAGAAAGGAAACTTCCCTCTCATCTTTCTGCAATAAAACATGTTCGAACTGCATCAGAAAACATCTGATTTAATTTAGTCATCCTTTGTGTTGGCCTTAATTGGGCATCATCAGATTACCTAATAAAGTTTTAATTAATTAAAATCATGTTGACATTCCAAAGGGGGAGCTCTGGTGCTTAATCATCAGTTTTAGCAGAACACAGGTTTCTTGGCATTTAAATTGGGAGTCCCACATTCTCAGATTTACTCAATAGGGAATAATTAGAGTCAATTAAACATTCATGAGATATTAACACTGAAAAAAAGAAAGGCATGTTCTACTTATGCAAGTTCAGACAGGCAGGCATTCCATTGTTCTGTGTGTGTGTGTGTGGTCTCTTGATGCTTTGAGACTTAAAACACAATGTGTTCAGCAGAAACGGGAGTCATGAAACCTCCAGATACCATTGGTCTATAGTTCCCAGCAATGATACCCAGAGCATCTAGTGGCAAGAACCACCAATTTTGGTATTTATGGTGGTTCCTGGAACTAAATAAATCCCAGGATATACCAAGGGCCCACTGTATTGCTGAATTTCTCTATATGGAACAAGTTAAAGTTAATTCCTAATTTTGTGTGGAGGTCATGCTGTTTCTCACACAGGGGTGAAAAGAATAGCTGTAATTATTTATTCCCAGTTTTCCCAGTGTCAAAAAGAGTAAAAGATAAATCACGAATTTCACACAGTTTTATCCTTTCTTGAACTGTTGTACAGAAAAATGTGGGCATTGAACAAAGAAACCCATTTTCTGCAGCGAAAATGGTTTTCCTGCACAATTAAATTTTAGTCCTCTGAAGACAAGCCTAGCACCAACTGCCCTTCTCACCACCATCAGAGGAGGAGCCAGAGGCAGAGCCTCTGAAGGCAAGCCTAGCACCAACTGCTCTTCTTCTACCATCAGAGAAGGAGTGCACTGCTCTCTTTTATTTTGAAGAGGACATTTAATTGTATG
>CM034703.1:119625589-119637430 GCA_020142125.1 Phrynosoma platyrhinos
CTGGATGGCCCTTGTGGTCTCTTCCAACTCTATGATTCTATATTCTAGAACCCATTTCTTGGCTGGTATCTTCAGCAGTCTTCTCTAGCACCACATGTCAAATGAGCTGCTTCTCTTTCTAATGGCTTTCTTCACTGTCCAGCTCTCATATCTATACATGATGACTGGAAATACATATGAAACATTAAACATTAACCACAGTTGCTCAGGGCAAATCTAACATGAATAGAAAAAAATATTTATCTAGTAAAAACTGAGTTCGCTATGCTCTGTATTTAATCGGAACATGTGCACATTTTCCCCAGGTCTTTTTAACATCAGTGCGAGTGCTGCTTTTAAGTATAGTCTAAGCAAAGAACATTTTCTGAGCTTAGCTTTAAACAGAAAACTATTCATGATAGCTGCAGAAGGGCATTTATTCATTTATTTCAAGGCAATGCTCTTGTCCTCACATTCCAACTCCTGGCCCTGAGGACCAGAGAAGAAGGACCAGAACCTGAGTTCTGGGAACCCTAGTAAGGAAGTGGCATAGAAAACTGGTTGGCAACAGTGCTGGCTCATGAGCCAGGGCCCTTTCAGTGGGAGTTGGTTTATAATGAGACTAATATTTCTGAATTTAATTCTCCATCACAAATTGAATTTGCTAGTAGATTCCTTTGTTCATCGCTAGCAATATATATGCTCTGCATGAGAACAGTTGTGTGTATAGGCAGTAGCCATAAATATATTAGAGATGGAAGAAATCCACAAGGAGAGTTCAGTTGATCTTCTAGTTCCTATTTCCCATCTTGAAGTAATTGATTTACTTGGGGGAGGGATTATTCAGCTTGACATTCATCCACTTCCATTAGGTTCTTACATTTTCAGTTAAATCTTAGATTGGGATGTTCACATAATTTTTAAGTGAGATTGTGCCAAATGGTATGTTTTGTATTTGTTACCTGCGTATTTAGTTGCAGGTGTGAGGGGGGTAAAATGTACAAACATTTCCTTCTCACTTAATTCCTTTATCTGATTAATGATAAGGAGGTGGTAGCAATACTGTTTGTTTTCTTTCTTCCTTTCTTTTGGTGACTCACTGAATCAAAGTTGGCATGTTTGCTATTTGCCTGGAAATAAGTCTCACTACTTTGCTTTGGCTCTTCTTTTCCACTTTGTTTCTTCAGATAATAGCCAAGGAGTAGTATTTAAAATCACACCCCTAGATATACAGAATAGGAATGCATAGTTGGCATATAGGGATGGAGAAATAAAGAACATAATCTTCTGTATCTTCATTGAAGAGACAAAATCATCATGCATATTCACTTTTTTTTTTGAAAGGCATTATTAGAAAAGGGTATTTGCAAGGCTAGAAGTCTAACATTAACTGTTTCAACAAACAGACATCTTATCATATTGTGGTACAATACGTATTTACTTCAACATAATTGAATGGGGATAGAATTCAGAGATATAGCCATGTTAGTCTGGAATATCAGTGTGCAAAGGGATTTTGCAGCACCTTTGTAACATCTTTGAGACAAAATGAAAGATGTTGTAGCATGAGTTTTTGTAGACTTCATCTGAGGAAATAGATTGAGTCTGCAGAAGCTCACGCTACATCTTTCACACAGTTAGTCTCAAAGGTGCTACAAGATCCCTTTGCATAATTGAATAGGATCATTTTATACTAATTGACTCTATATGACTTATAGCCTACCTGGTACAACGAAGCCCACCAGCCAGGGAGTCTAATAGTCCTCTCCAATTTGTGCAACTTCAAGAGATCAACAAAGAAGTAGAGCCTCTGGTTGGTTGAACCTGCATAGCTGGTGGCCTACATTTTTTGTGATGGTCCCTATTCCTTTAGGAATATAACACAGTGGATACTAGGAAGTCCTCTTGACTACCTTTTATCTGCAGTACCATGTGCTCACAAGCCCTTTCAAGTTCTTATCAGCCTACATCTTGACTATGAAGCAAACTAAGACCCCATGGTGGGAAATAATTAACTTGAGCTCTTGGCTTGAGGCAGAAGGCACACTAAAATTCCATGAATTGCAAAATAACTCATTATTGTAGAATTTCTGCTGGAGAGATAAGTAAGAGAAAATCATTCTCTTACTTTCAATGCTTAAGCCATAATATGAAATGTCAAGGAGAGACCACCATTGGAAGTGGGTTTTCCTCCTCCCTCCTTTCCAGTCTCTTTCTTTCTCCTTCAGGCTGTTATTTTCTTAATCTCCACGTCAACACCAGTTTGGATCACTGAAATCTTGACTCATTAACATTCCCTCTCAAAGAATGACTCAGGCTAAATAAACTGGCAGCAGTACATGCCAGGGCCCTCTCTGCTGCTTGGTTCCGGCCCTACATTGTTTGTCCAGGAATGTCATTCCAACCCACAGCATTCCTTAAAAGTAAATTTTTAATTCAATATCTGTTAGGTGTTTCAATAAATTGCTTGGTCACGTAATAGGTCACTGCTGAAACTAAACCCAGTACTGACTTGTAGTGTAGGTCAGTGTGACATAACTGCATAATAAATGTTATCAGATACCAAAAGAGACAGAGAAATTGAATTGGTAAATCTCAGTAAATTAATCATGTTATTTAAACTTTATTTAAAATTGTTGTTGGGATTCTTTCTGTGGTCAAATACTTGTTCTCATCTGGAAAATTTTAATGCTTTCTGGTAACTTAATCCATTGTACAAATGGACATATTTGTACGTAGTACTTGATAGCTTCTGAATGTTTAGACAGATCAGCTAATGGCATTTCATTAATTCAAGTCTACAGACCGTCTCAAGAAAAGTCATCATGCTTTTCTAATTATCAGATTTTTCTCTTCCCTCCTACACATTTCTTGAGATAGGTTAGGACAAGTAGCTATGGGAGAGGCAGTGAGAAAAAATGGGTCAAAATTGACTTGCTGACCTAGTGGGGGAGGAGGAATACTACCTCTTTTTGTTGTGCTCCATTTTTCCCTCCCTCTCTGCCCCCTTTCTTAAATGGGGGGAGAGGTATGGAAGCACCTAGATTTTCTAGCAGACCACTGGGAATGGTATGGGTGGATTGTCCCCTTCCTCTACAAGCTTTTGAAAGTAGCTCGGCTACTGTGAAGCTATTAAGGAAGCAGTGTTCTATGAATCAGGCATATGCAAGACATGGTAGAAGAGCTCCATCTTTCATTTGGAGATGCTAGTGGTTCTGAGAGAGACCATTAGACAAGAAATCAGCAAAGATGACAAACATCTATCTCTGACAGGGTGTATGCACACTGCAGAATTAAAGCAGTTTGACATCACCTTAACTGCCATGACTCTGTCCTACAGAATTCTCAGATTTGTAATTTGGTGACGCGCCAGAGACAAATCAGACTGAATACCTCTCCAAACCACAAATCCCAAGATTCTCTAGGATAGATTCTATAGGATCCTATTCTGTAAGATTGAGTCATTGTAGTTTAAATGGTGTCAAATTGCTTTAATTCTGCAATGTGGATACACAGATTGAAGCAGCAGGAGGAAAATGTCTAAAAGAGAAATCCAGAATTTTATGTATGACTTCAGTACTATAAGAGACCATTATTCTTCCATATAATCTATTCACATTCCCAGTGCTGCTTGTTAGCAATCCCGTCTGTGAACCAGACCCAAATTACAAGAGTATACAGACGCTAGTGAGCTGTTTGTAGCGGCTACTGCATAATAATTTAAGATGGAAAATTGCCATAGCCTAACCCAATCTGTCATGTGGTGGTTCAGCTGTAGTCAGTTGTTTATTTAAATTACCATACTTCATTTAAAGTGAGCTTTTAATAGTGTGTTGTTTGCCTTGGATTTTTGCAATACAAAAAGGAAAATGTTAAAATTGGGTGAATATCAAAATTCACAACTTCTTGAACAATGTCCTGTAACTTTGGATCATTTTGAATACTGGGATTAAAAATCCTTAACAAAATGATGTGACAACAGAGATTTGCACTGTTAAATATTGTAAAAAAAAAAATATCCCAGTAGCTGTGCTGATCTCATTACCAAATAATCTTCATTCTTATTAAAGAAACTTAATGCTGCTGCAAATAATCTATCAGATCTTGTCAATTACTGTCTTCTAGTGTCAGCTATCTGATACTATCAAATGCTGATAGACGCATAGCTGATATTGTCAAATGTTGAAATTTATTGCATCTGAGCTGCCAAATACCGTATCAAATATTGACTACCAGCGCATGCCAGCTGTCAAAGAGGTTCAAATGCTGACTGCTACATGATGAAGAGTGTCCAGTATTGGTTCCTACTGAATCCTAGTTGGTTAAATGTTGAATGCTGCTTTAATTCTGACAGTTTTAATTTATTCTGCATAAAGACTGTTTTAAACCTCAAATGCTTTCCCTTCTAAATAGAAAAAAAATGTGAAAATTTTGGTGAATTCAGAAATGAACTGAAACAAAATTATTCCCCATTTTAATTGTTCAAATAAAATAGACATACTTATTACAGTACCAGCTTGGAAAGAAATGCATTTTCCCTGACTGAAATACATTAAAAATGAGTAGCTTTTAAAGGGATGGCAGAAGAGTTGAGAACTCAAATACAGCACCAACATGGTTGGATACATGAGGATTCAAATCCAGACCTTTAAGACTTAAGCCTTCAAAGCCCTAGTTCTAGATGGTTTCTTATGCATTCATATTTTTGCATCTCTAATTCTTTCCACACTGCATATGAAGAAGTTTATAGATTTGAGTAAATTCTTATGAAAAACAAAGTGAAATCAAATTCTTTCTCAGACCTAGCTATATGCATGACAACTTGCCTTTGCAGACTGCCAGAAATACTGCAATTTGAGCCCACTTTAACTGCCCTGACTCAGTGCTAGGGAATCATGGGAACTGTAGTTTATTGTGGCACCAGAGCTCTCTGACAGAGAAGGCTCAATGTCTCAGAAAAAAATACAATTCCCATGATTCCCTAGCACTGAGCCAGGGCAGTTAAAGTGGACTCAATTTGCAATATTTCTAGCAGTCTGCAAAGGCCCATTGTCTCAAACTGATAATGTTGCTGCTGCATCCTACTTCACAAATGATGTTAAGTGTTGACTGCATAATATTCTGTAAATATTCAATGCCTCTGGGGAATATTCCATTTGAAAATTCTTTGAGACATTTATGGGGCATGGGGAGATGCTCAAGAAACACAGGGATGCTGGAAGATAACCCTGCAGCCCTAAAGCTCTTTCAGTTCACAGAGAAATCTGTACCAATTTGTGTCTGAGTGTAATCTTCCATCATGATGTTGCTGTCTTTCTCTTTCCCTGGTCCTGCTGCTTCCTTAACTTTAGAGGAATTGCTAACAGCAAAGCAAGTTGAAACAGTGAGATGGGCTTCATTTCCAGTTCTCTGCCCTGACTTGATGAGATGAGTGATGGTGGGGCATCATTGTCATGGCCTGAGTCTCCCTAGGTGTGTCTCCAACGTCTGCCTGAACTTGCTCTGGAGAAGTCAGTGTTGTTACAACTTCAGTACCACCTCTGTGAGCAGGGATTTCTTTCTTCCCATCCCCATATAGGGAGTGGCAGATCAACAAGAGGGGGAGGAAGATAGGGAGCATACCAGAGAAACATGGAAAAGCAAACAGCACTGGGATATTCATCTGAAGATAGATGATGGTATACTAGATGAGAGCTATTAAAATGACATCCACTGTTAACTATCCACCACATTCTTATCACAGGTGAAAATTAGGGTAATTTTATTATGTGTGATAAGTGATTTACAGAGAGGTGTTAAAAGACAAAGGGGATGACTCTCTATCTTACATTGCTTTCCCCAGTGGCTTAAGTATATTCATGTTCGATTAAACACAGTTGTGAATGAGATCATATATTAAATCCCTGCCTTTGGGCTACTTACTGTGTCTGTTGTACAAGGTGAGGGTAGGATAAGCACAGGTAAGATCAGATATGATGAAACACGTGAAGTCACCATGGCAATGACAGCAATAGAGGGATAGGTCAATTCCATAGCAAAATTTCTGTGGCTACAGGAACTTAGTTCAGTGGGCCAAGGATATTGAACTAGGGGCACTAGCAGCAAGACTTGGATGTTTTACCCCAAGGATGGGAAACACATGGTGTATTGGGCTGTGGGTGGTGTTGGACTACAGTTCCCATCAACACTACCCAATTGACCAGCCAACCAATGATGAAAGATAAGAGCCAGTATCACCCAACAACATGTGGAAGGCCACAAATTGATCACCACTACTTTGCATTCTCCATCACCATGGTTCCCTTTGTTTATTGCTAAAGAACTTTTTTTATTTACATAGGCTTTAAGCTATTAAACGGTTACAGTAGAAGAATCTTTAAAAGGGAGGTGCTGTACATTTATCCTCATTGTTACATTTTCAGTAGTTAAAATTGCCTTTAATTCTCATTGTTATAGGTCAGTTTTTAAAATAGTTTTTGTTTCTTTTTTACTACTATAATAGCTTTTTCGCTGAATTTTGTTTTAATCCATGCTTGAGGTGGCTTAAATCTCATATTGGGAGACAGTGTTAAATAAACAAATGGCATGCCAGGAGGAGGTAATATGTGTTTTCTCATTGCTACAAGTGGTCAGACAGCACTAGAGTAAGTACCAGCTCAGATTAAATCTGGTGAGACAAAGGGTTTAGTGACATTCTGTTTCAGTACTATAAAGCTACTGAAGGCTGTCCCTGATTGATCTAAAGTTGTCAAAATTGTGCTCATTGGAGTTTGCCTGCATATTCTCTTTTCATTCTTTTGGTGGGCTGTTTGTAACATTTTCTTCGGTGTGCATTAGAAACCCACTTCAAGGATATTTCCTCCCAATATCCATATAAAACTGGGTCATGGTTTGCTGAAGTGGTCTTGTGGTTTGGAGGGCAACATTTTTCTTTTCTTTTGTTTTTCAGTGTTATAGTGCAGAAGTGCCATTTCACTGTTGCTTTATAATACTATAGCTTGTTTCTAAAAATTAAGAAAAGAGAAAAGAAGAAGAGAAGCAAATATATTATCCCAATATGTCTCAGAGTTTAAAAGAAACCTACTTGGAGGTTGGAATTAAATGTGCAGCTGATGCCAGAAATTCTGAGCAAATGATCCAGGAAAACAGATATGTCATTTGCATTTTATTTAAAAAAAAAAAAAAACACCAAGGCATAAAACGAGAACTACAGCAGCAAGCACCACAAGTTCCTGGGACATTTGCCCTGCCTGGAGCAAACCTGACACTGGCATGAATCTTCTGTATCACCTTAAGTGGCTTCTGGACTGCCCATCCCCACTCATCTATTTGCCTCCAGGTCAAAATTTCTGATACACAACTGAAATGGCTGTAGATGGCTAGTTTGTTTGTACTCCGGTTATAACACAGTAACTGTATCTTAACTCAGAACATCCTTTCCCTTCCTTTCAATTGTTGATGGCAGTGTGTGTGTGTAGAATCAATATGTATGACAAATTGTAGAAATAGTAAATGCTTGTATTTTGTTTTTATATTCTCTTTCTACACACTGAAAATTACCCCATGGAAATACAGCAGGGAAACCAACCACTTATTTGAGTCCAGGCCCAACAAAGTATTATAAAACTCTGAAGTGCTTGTGAAAAGGCATATGTTTATTCCAACACAAGGCACATATCTTTCTTCTACTGATGTTTGTCATTAAACTATAATGGTAGATTCACTACCACTAACACCTTCCAGCTGCTTTTAATATGGTTGGAGCCCTGTGCTTGCTAAACATTGCTAAACATTGTTGAAGTGGAACAGTAGATTTTGAAATTCCTACCTTCAAGAAAGCTTTTATACACAGATCTCTCTGGGGAAAGGAATTCCTAGAGATCAGCACAAAATGGGGTATCAGTATTCACAGTAAAGAATCATTCTGTGGAAGTGCAGAGGAGCAATTCACCCTGCACTCAGGACAGGTGGCTGTCAAAATTATTTTCTGAGTTGCAGTATTTAACCCCATAGGTGAGATGAATGACTTGTTTTCCTGTTCCTTCTGTTCTGAACTTTTCTGAATTTTCTGTACTTATCAATGTTGCATGGGCAAGGCTGAGGAAGTGTGAGAAAAGTTAACAGATAAAATGGTAGAAGTCTATGTGATTCCTGCCTGTGGACTGGCATGAAGGGAGAACTAAGGAAGCGAGAGAGGTCTTAATAACCTCTCAAATCCCTATGTAGAACAAAAGGTTCTGAAATCTATGTCTATCCTCCTTTGCAAACAAAGTGTGGCCAACATTCCCATATAGATTGTCATCATGACACAGGAAATTAAGTAATAGCAGACAGAGTTACTTTTTGGCACCACATTGGCCACTCACTATTGTTGTTTTCCTTGGAGATACTCAGGGATCTTAGGAACATGATTAGAGTGACTACTTAGTCCTCTAAGCAACTCAGAATGGCAACTCAGTGTTGGGGCAGGAAGCCCCCTGTTCACACACTTGATCTCTCCTGCTAGCTTCATGCAAATTTGAAACATTTTTGAGATATATTAGCATTATATGTTAACAATGATAAACATTCAAAATTGGGGGAAAACCAGTGATACTTTACTGGACCTTCTAAAATGAACAAAATGCATCATGCAAATTTTCAAAGCATCACTGAGTTCACAAAACAGTGATACCTTTATTGGATGAACTAAAATACATCATGCAAGTTTTCAAAATTTCACTTGCATGATATATTTTGTACATTTCAGTCAGTCCAATAAAGAGATCACTGTTTCGTGGATATTAGATTTTATTGTATTTTCTTACTTGGCCAACACAGTTCCATTCATCTTATTCTGTCATTCATTTTATAATAATTCAATTCTAATTCTAATTTCAGTTTTTAAAGGATGAATGCATATCCACTATTTATTATAGTTCTTGAAAGTACACACATATTTATATATTGAGAGGGGAGAGGGAGAAAGAATATAGTGTCTCAAGAATGTTAACTATGCATCTTTTTTAAAAATTAATTGTAATAATCGAACCTATAGATTGATGTAAGTGGCTCTCACCTATACTTCCAGGCTCTGCTCTGGAAATTACCATCTTTAAAGATGTATTAAAAAATTGATGAACATTCCAACAATTGTGTAATTAAGGTTGCCGAATAAAAAAAAGGCCAGTTCTTCTGTACCGTTTATAGCTGTTAGAAGGAGTAATTTCAACAGACCTTGCTTGTCATGCAAGCAAAAATTTTCTACACAATTATTAAAAGTACAGGAATGTTGTGCCTTATGTATAACCAAACTTGTAACCTTATGGATAATCAAAAAGGTAAAGCTTTGAGTTGTTGGTTTTTTATATATAAATATGGGCTACATTCAGTTAGTACCATCTAGAGCAGATCCACTGAATGAATGGGACTTGTTAAGTCAACACTTATATAACTTCCATTGATTCTGTGGTTGTATTCTTGTTGGAACTATCAGTGTCTATGAAAGTTAATCTAAGATGCACTTAACATAATATTTTCTAGTGATACGAAATTTTATATGTATGCTTGGCTTGCTATCATGTTCATCGTATTTTCAGAAGCAGCTTTCAGAAACAAACATTTATTTTGCTGAACCTAGTTTAATGGAATTTAATGTGATCATTACTGCAGAGAAAATAATTGTGGTCAGTTAGTCATCATATGTATGGATTATAGAAGTGAAGAAAGGATCCTCTCATTCTAAACAGTACACTGTACTTTTTACAGTGTGTTTTTTTTTAATTTATTTCATTTATTTTTAAAATGCCTGTTCTGTCTTTCCACTACAATGGTGTTCAAGGTAGTTTAAAAGAAAAAGATCACAATAAAATACAGGGTTGTTGTTGTTGTTTTTTAAAATAAAAAAACAAAGACCAATCAATTAAAAACAAATCAATAAGTATTTTTTTAAAAAAGCTTCTACCACTCAAAACCTATTTCTGCAACTTATAAGTCAACTCAAAGACCAAAAGCTTATCTGAATAGCAGTGTCTTTGTCTTTTGATGGAACAACATCAAAAAGAGAACTAGCCTGGCTTCCCTTGGCAGAAAATTCATAGTGTCAGATTAAAACCCAAGACTTCTTCACTTCTGATATCCCTAATGATGTGAAGATGATTTGTTTTACTGATGAAATATCACATGGGTGCAAAAATCCACTTGGCCTCTGTATCTCTTGGGAAAGGATCTCAGCACTTAAAAAGTTATACTCTTGTCAGATTATACTGTGCTTATTTAAAGAAGAGCATGGAAAATGTCAACTTTTTGAACTAAAACTTCCAGAATCTACCAGCCAGCACGGCCACAGCTAATAGATATTCAGAACTATTTTGAGGTACCTGCACTCGTGTCTGGAACATGGGAAACAAAACCAGAGACTTCACAGGGCAGAACCATATGGTAAGACTGTGGGATTGACAACAAAACAGAGAGGTCTCTGGCAATTACAGCTCTGATTATTGTAATGATGTCTATTGCTTCATGTCAGCAGCAATCATTTGAAGAATGGCCAGGAAAATGCATATCTAAATAGTACTAGGATGATACAGAGTATATTGTTGGAAGGCAAGGAGAAATGTCTCATAAGGTTACTGTTGTCAAAGGGTGCCAAGCCTCCTTAACTTTAAGTTGTACAAGGATTTCATAACATGCAAATGAGCTTTTCAGCTAGCCCCACAACTGTATCTGTCAAAGCGTGCACAATTTTGAAAGTCTAATGGGATCACTGAAAGCTGTTGTTTCACTTGTTCCTTATTTCTTATTGTGGGGATCCCACACAGTTAGTTTTACACAAGTTATTTCCCATCCTTCTTACAAGAAGCTTAAGGTTCCATGAGAGGGGTTTAACCCATTTGAGCCCAATAACCTTTGTGAGGTAAGTTAAACTAAAAGATACCAAAGGGATCTTATAGCGCCTTTGAGACTAACTGAAAGATAAAAGTAAAAGATATTCCCCATTGACAAGGTTGGCAAGTAATGTGTGACCATAGGGGGTGGTGTTCATCTCTGTCATTAAGCCAAAGAGCCAGCATTGTCAGAGACTACTCTGTGATCATGTGGCCAGAATGATTGCACAGAACACTGTTTACCTTCCCAGCAAAGTGGTACCTGTTTATCTACTTGCATTTGCATGCTTTAGAACTGCTAGGTAGACAGAAGCTGGGACTAGTGACAGGAGCTCACCCCATCATGCAGCACCTGGACCTCAAACTGCCAAGCTGCAGATCTTGCAGTCAACAGAGTCAGCATCTTAACCACTTGAGCCACTCCATCCCTAAACTGAAAGATAGAAGTTGGTAAAATGAGCTTTTGTAGACTGGAGCTAGCTTCCTCAAATGCATTTGGTGGAGTGGGAAGCCATCAATGTTCAATTGTCTTCATTTCTCCTGAGCTTATTCCGTCTCATTCACATCTATGCATATTCTGTTGGCCACATGCAGCACCATTGTGAATTAAAATGGTGGTCAGATGTATTTATTATTATTTGTGCCTGCATGTAACTGCTACTGCACATTATTATTATTTGTTGGATGTCAGTCAAAGACATGGACATACACACTTCTGCTTCTACGGTCACCTATTCCTGCTGGTGTCACCATCACATGCAGTCTCTGGCTAGCTGACAAACTTTGGAGTGTTGCATGGCTCTTGTTTCAAATCATGAGTGTGGCTTTTAATAAGTTTTTTTTTTAATCAAAAATGTAGTGGTCATTTTTTCTCTCAGAACAATAAAATGTATAAAGCCTTAATTGGTGGCTTTTATCACTAGAAAAAGGACCTGTGAACGATCCCTCTCCCTCCCCTCCTGACAGCTTAGCATTGTACTTCACTCCAATCACCTAT
>CM034703.1:119660144-119670473 GCA_020142125.1 Phrynosoma platyrhinos
ACAACAATAACAATAAATGCTTTAAAAACCCATGTATTCACCTCTATAAATACTTGGAAGTGTGTTTTCTTATTTATTGGTTAACCTACTAAGTAGCAATTCATTTGGATACTGTGTTCATTTAAAAATGCTAAGATAAACCCTCATGTCAGTTTATGGCATCACAGACAAGATGAAAATTTGGTCTTTCAAAAACAAGTACAGCTAATAGCTCACATGACAGAAAGTTTTAGGGCCTTTGCAGACTGCCAGAAATAGTGCACATTAAATTGAGGCACTGCCCTGGCTCAGTGCTAGGGAGTCATGGGAATTGTATTTTTTTCTGAGACATTGAGCCTTCTCTGTCAGAGAGCTCTGGTGCCACAATAAATTACAGTTCCCATGATTCCCTAGCACTGAGCCAGGGCAGTTCCTCAATTTAATGTGCACTATTTCTGGCAGTCTGCAAAGGCCCTTTGTCTCTTCACATTTGCCCAAAGGATTCCATGGACATGTTTCTACAGCTGCTGCAAGGAGACCTAGAACCACATCCTACCCTTTTGTGGTCCTATTGAAATGAATAGAGCTTGATAATCACATACAGGGAATTTATGTGGGCATCTAGATGTTGTTAGATTGCAACTCTCAGCAGTCCTAGTTGGTATGGCTAGTGGTGCACAATGGTTAGAATTCCAATATCTGGTGGGCTGAATGTTCCTCTAGTCACAGCTAACAAGTCCTATTGATTAAATGAATGTATTCAAGGTATGATGCTGGATTTAACCATGGAAAAGGAAGATCAGCTCTGCATACAGAAGTTCTAGAAGTAAAGACATGGAACCTCTTTGACAAAAATGAAGAGACAAAGACCAAGTTTTTAAAACTTTTTTTTGGGGGGGGGAGATCTTAATATTGGCAAGCTGATCATTATTAATTTTACCTACTTCCAGGTATGCTTTTACAAAAGAATGAACACATAGAATGCATTACATTCTAATGAAGCAAGTAGAGGTTTGACTACTGTGTAGGTAATAGCAAAATAATAAATGAAATATACAAACCTGAATAAATAAAAATACATAAACACAACAGGAGAAAAGAGAAAGTATGTAGGGCCCTATTAAGTGAATATAATGATGCCAATAACATCCCCTAACACATGTGACTCTCCACTATATTAATTCAAAAGCAGTAGCTGGAGAGATTTGTTGGAATATACAGGATAAACAGCCGTAATGCAATCAAATGAAAATACAAAACACATCTCTCTACCAAATTTGTGATGCAGAGGCTCTCCTGATGCAAAACCTGGAGTTACGGGTATAAAATAAGATATTCACATTTGATTTTGATAATAAATTGTTTAGGGTAGTAAGAACAAAAAAGGATTGGGAATGCCTCCAAAAGCATTGATGTAAAGTGGGAGAATGGGCTTTAAAATGGTAAATGAAAATTCAGTAAAGTGTAAAATAATGTATATTGTGACAAAAAATTAATAATAATCCCAATTTCACATATACACTGATAGGATCTGAACTGACAGAAGCTGACCAAGGGATCTAGTGTTTATGGTTGATATCTCTTTGAAAATTTCACCCTGTGTATGGCTGCTATTTAGAAAAAGACAACAACAAAAGACAAATTTCAAAATGATCTCAAGTAGAATGGAATCAGAAGTTACACTGCCAATATAATACTACTCTTATACAAATCCATGTTGCCACCAGAACAGAAATACTGAATAGAGTTCTCATCAATGTACTCAAAAAGGATGTCATGAAGATGGACATTTATTATTATAGAAAATCTGCAGAAAAAGGCACGCAAAATGGCCAAAGAGACAGAAGCAACTCACCTGTGAGGGCAGATTGCAATGTTTAGGGCTGTTGGCATGAGAGCCAGGGTGGTGCAGTGGTTTGAATGTTGGATTAGACCAGGGGTAGGCAACCTGTCCCCTTTAAGGGCCGAGGGACTTAGCTCCCAGAAGCCACAGCCATGTTGGCTAATAGTCCCATGTTGGCCAATAGCTCCTGGGATTCTGGGAGCTGAAGTTCCTCGGCTCTTAAAGGGAAAGGTTGCCTACCCCTGGATTAGACTCTAGAGATGAGGGTTCAATTCCAGCTCAGCCATGAAAACCACTGGGAGGCAACAGCAAACCTCCTCTGAAAAATCTTGTCAAGAAAACCCCATGAGAGGTTCACCTTAGGGTTGCCATAAGTTGGAAATGACTTGAAGACACACAACAACAAAACATAGGGGAAACCGCAAGCAAAAGGAATCATGATCGAGATGTATAAAATTATGCATCTCTTTTAATCCTAGAACCAGTTCATTCAGAAACATTAAATGAGGACAGATTCAGGATAGATAAATATATAGAACACAGTTAAGCAGAGCAGAGCTGAGATATGGCATTCACTACCACAAGATTTAGTGATAGTTGCCAATTTGGATGGATTTGAAAGGGCAAAAGATAAATTCATCAGTGGCTACCAGTAATGAAGGCTACATATGTCACCTCCTGTATCACAGCAGTATGCTTTTGTTTATCAGTTGCTAGAGAGTGCATGATGGAGCGACCAGTTACATTCATGTTTTGCTAGTGGGCTTCCCATAGACAGTTGGTTGGCCCATGTATAAACAGATTATTGGACTAGATAGTTCCTCAGTCTAGTCCCAAGTATGTGTGCACAGGACATACTGTATGTAGCCTTTAATATTCTTGAGAGGTTCAACCACAATAGGTGTCTGAAATTTTGAGTATTTTTTTATTCTTTTTGATTGTTTAGTATATTTTATTGATAATTTCTGATGGGGCTCAACAAAATAGTAGTCTTGCTGGTCTAATTTTGCTTCATCACTTCAGAAGGGCTCTGTCCCCCATCCCCTGCCTCTGCTGTTCCAAGATCCATGACAAAAAAAAACAACAACTAAGGACAGCTAGCATTAAGGTTTGTGCAGTGGCAGAAAACAGTGTCCCGATAAACTGATTATCTGTAGAGTTGAAGAAACATAAACATGTTCATGTTGTTGTCAATATGTGTAATCATTTCAGTCTTTTGTGTATGCTTTTTCCAGACTGTCATTCAAATCAAACAGTTCTACCCTGAAGCATATGATGAAGCAGACAGTCAAATCTTAGGAGCTTATCGCACAGTTAATTAAATCGCTTATATGATCCAGTTTAAATTTTAAATTGAGCTCCATCCAGAGCCTATCACAAGGATTTAGCTGCTGAAATCACTGCCCAGGTCCATCCCAGGTCCATCTCTGCTCCCAGAGCTGCTTCAGCTTAAAAAAAAAAAAATCCATGCTGAATGCCCCTGGGAGCAGGAATGGACTGGGATGGACCTAGACAGAGATTTCGGTGGCTAAATTATTGTTATAGGCTCTGGATGGAGCACGATTTAAAATTTAAATCAGATCAGGTAATGCAATTTAATTAACTGTGTGATAAGCTTCTTCCTTCAACTTTTTCAATGAAATAAGGCTTTCTTCACCTGTGCCTGAGAGCTGAAGAAGTTTAGGGGGTGGAACACACAGCTGTCTCCTACAAAACAGCGGAGTAGCTGGAGTATCAGGGGAAACAGATGGGTTGGGGGTATCACTGCTGCTTTCTATTATCTGCCACCAGAGTTAGTTGCTTCACTTTGAAAAATGATAAAGCTGGCCCTGGTCCCAGTATGTATGAACCTTCACCTGGTTAAAGAAAGATATAGATGATATGAATAGATTGTGACCTGGCTGAAGAAATCTGAGTTGCTTGACTAAAAGAATGGAATTAAATTAATAGATTAATCAAATTTACTTGACAATAAGAAAACAGTTATATTAAAATATAATTTGTTTTCAGAATATCAATAAGCCATTGTTTAGAAAGGTTCACAGAAATAGCTAATGGATACTGAAAAGGAAATTTTATTACATTTCTTTGTGCTGCCTTTGTTTCCAGTCCTTTCATGGCCTCTATTTCCATAATTCCTCCCTCAAGAGCATCCTAAGCAAACACCTCAGGCAAGTTGTAGACTCAGTATAGTGTGGATGAGAGCAAAATGAAGGTATTGCCCAACATGTAAGAAATCTACCCTTCCCCCATGAAATTTTCCTTGAGCTCCCATCTTTCTAGCATTCTTGAGAGAGAAACATTGAAAAGGTTCACACTTGGCTCATATTTGCTGTGTTTGTATTCCTCTGTTAATTTTGCATACCCATTTTCTTTGGTTACCTAAATTATATTTCAAATTGCTCAAGTGAGGTTTTACATTACTGCAATGCTAGAAATTTGGGGACTGAAGAAACATTTCATTGAAGTCACAGAATTCTTATTGAGGAGGGGTCCTCATTTTGCAACCCTTGGTTAACTACATCATTGTGTTGATCTGTACACAATTGTGTTTCTTCCCCTTGGTGATTTGTTTTTACAATCTTTGCCTTAGAAGTAGGCAGTGGTTTAGTGTGATGTATTTTGAACCTTTGGGTTGGCCTAATAAAAGTATGTGTTTTGTTATTTGGTCAACGTGGCTACCCCTACATAGAACAGACATCAGTCTTTAAGTAGAAGGTCAAACACACTGATTTGCAGAATACAGAAAATTATTTTATTAAGGCAAAAGTAATAATCTTGCTGTCCTCCAGATGTTGGACTGCCACTCCCAGCATTCCTCACAATTGATCATCAGGCTGCTGAAAGGTGCAGTTCAACAACATGTGTGTGTGTGTGGGGGTGTCACACAATTCCCTGGTTCCTTTCTTTCATCAGGACCACAGTAAGGTTGGATTTGATTCTCAGTCTTCTTCCAACACTTATAGAACGATGGTTGTAAAATCCTTTGGGCATCACTGTTTCTCCTTCCTTTACTTGATCTCAAGTGCCAGCTAGGAGAGGTGCCCGATTAGGCACTTATAGTGCTGGAGGTTGTTACAGAAGTTTTTAAAAACTAAAATTGGGTCTTAGTACTGGATCAGTCAAAGAGAGCTTAAATTAATATTAGCTACCCTGCTTCATAATGTCAGACATTTCCTGTTTCATCTCCCTTAAGACACAGACATTTTCTAAATATCCCTCTTCTTACTGTTGCTATGTGATCCTCAAGGAGGTGACACCTGTGCTTTTAAAGCTTCTTCTTCTGGCTAAGCTTTAGAGCTTGTTGTTCTTCCCTGTGTGTCTATCTTACATTACCAGATGTTGGAAAATCTGGAGCACTTCTTTTGTCATTACAGAGGAATGCATACTAACTTTGCTTTATCTTTTATCACTCACTACAAAGACAGAAATATTGACACCCTCCCTTTAGGATGCCTGGTGCTGTAAGCATAGGTCATAGCACCGGAAGCCTCACTGCAAGTGTCTTGCATGGCTGAGGAACATCCCCTACTGCTGCGGCCCAGATCCACATCTCACTGGAATATTAGATGGAAGGGATGGCAGTCATGGAGGTTGCATCCAGGTGGGATAGAATCCCCTTCACATCACTTTATATAGTAGCCTGTGTCTCCTCAGATACAATCATTTTCATAACAGCCAAAGGCAAAACCTAATCCAAACAGCCAAAATAGAAATATCATAATATTTTGTTTAAAATTATGCCAGCAGAGTCCCCACTTCTAGGACATTTTGGAGGAAAATAGTATGTGGGGAATGGGCTTATGCCACTCATTTCACAATTCACAAAAATATAGAAGAAATGCAATATAAAATTATACAGTGTTGTCATGAAACAGTGGTAGATTTATCTACCTTCTACAAGTACACAAAACAGGTTTCCAGAATATCCTTTAAAATGATGTACAATTAAGCGGCAGGTTTCTTTTTTTCCATCTCATGACTTTTTTCTCTTTATGGTAATTTTCATGATAACTCTGGTCTGGTCTAGTTTGGGTCTCTATGGCGACATCTGCACTGCAAAAATATTGCAGTTTCATACCACTTTAACTGTCATAGCTCAGTGCTATGGAATTCCAGGATTTGTAGTTTTGTGAGCTATTTAGCCTTCTCGGTCAGAGAGATCTGTTGCCACAAGAAACTACTAACCCCATGATTCATAGTACTGAGCCATGACAGTTAAAGCAATGTCAAACGGCATTATTTTTGCACTGCAGATGCAACCATTGTGTTTGCCTGCCTGACATGCTTTTTAAAGATAAGGAACCTCTCAATAAAAATAAAGATGGCATTGCTAATTCAACCCTATAAACACAGTTGAATACATAGAGATTCAAAGCTTAAAAAAAAAAAAAGAGTTACACACTTAGGACCCTGGGGTTGGATGGATGAATATTCTATTTTTTATTTCTCTACATCATTCCATTTCGAATATGAAGATATACACAGTTCAAAACATTGTTAATAAAAGTGAACTGAAACAATAATTCCTCCCACTCTATTTTATTCTCATATGTTGTTGTTATGTACTTTAAATGTATTTTCTACATATGAGTACCCTAAGACAAACCTATCATGATTTTCTTTACAAGATTTGTTCAGAAAAGGTTTGCCTTTGCCTTCAGGCTGAGTCTTTTCTGAGATCAAATGGTGGGTTTCCATGGCTAAGTGAGGATTTGAACCCTGGTCTCCAGAGTCATGGGAGATTATCACACAGGCTTTATCCCATCATTTTCCCAATGGGATAAATGTGTGTTTAACTTTGAAGACAGGTCTTACTGCATTCTTCCATCCACAGCCCTTATGTGCTTGTCCCATGGCTTTTTGTGAATGGGATTTTCCCATGCTTGAAAATTTACGGGATAAGCCTTGGTTGCAGATGGGATAAGATTTATTTATTTACGGGATAAGATGGGCTACAGATGGTGAATGTGGTAAGAAAACTCACATTTATGCAATCAGGAAAAAGATCAGATAAAAGCCTGTGCAATAATCTCCATAGTCCAACACTCAGATAATTACACCACACCAACTCTCATATGTATGGTTGACCATCCATATCCACGGATTCTTTATCCACAGATTCAATCATCCACAACTTGAAAATATTTTTTAAAATATAGTATATAAATTCCAAAATGCAAATCTTAAATTTGCCATTTTATATAAAGGACATCATTTTATTATGACACTGTATATAACAGGACTTGAGCATCTACGGATTTTGGTATTCATGAGGGATCCTGGAACCAAACCCCAGCAGGTATCAAGGGGCCACTGTATGTGCCATCAAAAAGGACATGCTGTAACATTCACATGGCTCATGTATGTTGTGTTAAGTTCATTGGAGAAAAAGTGAGATAGAACTGGAACTAATGAAAATGAAATTAAATAGGGTGGCTGAGAAACTCTACTCATTCTATAAGGTGGCATACAGACTTCCATCAAAATGTGTTGTTACTTAAGTTTAAATCATTGACCAAAAATAGGAAGAACTGCATGCAGACCAATACAAGGGTGTATTTCTCTGTTAGGACAATAGGATCTAGTGGTACTTCTACCCATAAAGTGACAATAAAACTTCTATCAAAATGTTCTCCTGGCAAATGTCTTTTTATCCTTTTAAGACTCTCAATGTTTCAGTATGTGGTTTTGTTTTTGTTTTGTTTTTTATAGCTTCTAGTACTGCCATGTTCTTTAACCAGCATACCTACCTTCTTGTGATCCACTAAACCTAACATTGTTCACCATCCTTGACATCCTAAAGTACTTTTAGAGTTCCAGACTAGCAGCAAAAAAGGGCAGAGGTATGCATTATCTAGTACTGTAGAGCTACCATACAGGAAAGGAAGAGGGTCCATCTCCTTTGGTAGATCCCAAGTTGTGGAAGTGAATCTTCAGTAAGTTTTCAGCAAGTCAAGATCTACTGAGATACACTGTGTTTCCTTCAGGCAACTGTGTGCATGTGAATGTTGAATAGACAAGGTCTGTTTATTATTATTACTGAGAACTGAACTGCCATTGTTGAGATTTGGTAAAATTCACAAGCCCTGCACTTTTCGTATGTATGTGTGTGTGTGTTTAGAGAAAGGCAGAGAATTTGAGAGAGGGCATTGTTGTATTGTCAAGAAGCTGGGGAAGCCCCTAATTTACATTCTTGGAGGAAGAGAATGGCTTCCTTCTAAATCAATGAAGATTTTCACAAATACAAGAAGAAAATGCCAGCACTGTTTTAGTTTTGTCCAGACAAGTTGAGAAGGAGAGGCGTATTGAACTTCCTGATGGGCTTGCCCACCTTCTCCCTGTTCAATGAACTTGTTTTGACTTCTGTAGACAATATTGTCATATGCCAAGATAGGTGGGCCCATTGATGCTGCTGCCCATTCAGCATAACTTTTGCGTGAGTCATTCTTCTCATAAATGAAAGCTGAACATAGGAGAGAGAAGGACACTGGGCTTGTTGGTGGTGCCTTTGATTGTAGAGATATTTCATGAATGATTGTTGGAAATAACTTCCTATTGTTTGGACTGCTTATTCAAGAAAAAGGGACTTTCTGGCACCAGATATTTCATTCACATTCCTAATCCTTTACTAGTTGCAAGCATAAATATCTTTCTGGGAGAAAAAGACTACACAGTGCAGAAACAAACTGGCTGATTTCTATTGTGGGATAGATATAAGGGTAGTCAGTCAACAAAGAGAAAGATAGATAGGTTGCATCATTTTTAACTATTGATGACACTCATATATGCCTTTTTAGAAGTGTATAAATAATAAATCTGCATATATTTTATTATTACTTTTAAATTACCATTCTTCAACACATTTACAAAATCTTTCCATTCCGTGTTTGTATATATCTCACATCTTGATGTCATAGTGGTTAAATGCCAGTACTGCAGCCATTCACAACCACAAGGTTGTGAGTTCAATACCAGCCAGGGACTCAGGGTCGATTCAGTCTTGCACCCTTCAGAAGTTGCTAAAATGGGTACCCAGCTTGTTGAGTGCAATTGGGTTACACATTGTAAACCACTTAGGGAGTGCTTAAGTGCACTGATAAGTAGTATAGAAATGTTCGTGTCATTGCCATATTTAGTAAACATAAGTGTGTAACAATTCTTACCTTCTCAAACCTTAATTTAATTTCTATTATTCTGTAAAACCCTTTATATATTATGGTAAATCATGCTTTCCTGATATAATCTTTTCCAGTCTTTCCTTACACATATTTTCATTGTAATCTATAACCATAAACATAATTTCTTACCATCTAAGTGAACAAGTTTATATATATCATAGCAAGAATCTTCAATGAATAATATAAAATTATATATTATATACTGTATTACAGAGTGTTTTATCAAAATACATATATTAAATTCACATTAAATTCAAACTTCGTTCAACTTTTATTGCCATACAATTCTTTTCCTTTTCCTGCTATCTTCCCCCTTTTCTCCTTCAAAAATAATATCACTTCTTTCCAATGGTCCACAAACTTTACCAGATTGTTTTCAGTCTTGTGAACATTCATCTATTGAGGGTGTATCTTTTATCTCCCAGGTCTTGGTGGCCATTATCATATATAGCATAGTTCTGGAAATCTTCATATCAGTTGTTAAATCTATCATATTATTTGTAATATAATAGATTTGCATTTTAATGAACAAATGTTAGCAGTTATCCAAATCTTGGGAGTAATTTGCCACTTGTTACTGTGTTGTTGTTTATTGATGATTGCCACATCTTTGCTTTTCAATGTTTTAAAGAACAAGGCAAACTTTAATTCTGTATTACTTATTACTGCAGTAATGTTGCCTTTGGGGATTGGAGGGCTATTTTGGAACCTTTGTTATTGTCCATGATTTTTGTGAAATAGATATAACGTGTTAGTTCTTATGCTTGAATCAAACAAAAATCTACTAATGCTTTTAAAAAAAATAGCAGTTTTAAAACCTGCATTTTTCTTTGGAGGGAAAAAAATCCTCTTTAATACTTTTAGAAAACCAAAATCTGTTTTGCTGCATAACATGACAGCAGCAAGAATAACCTCAGAAATGAAGATATCCTTAACTTGCACCCCTGAAATTTAAAACAGTTCTCATACTTAAACTGCACCGAAACTATATCTTAATTGCAACACTAGAAAACAGAGATCCTATCAGGAAAGAAGTCAGTGAACCAGGTTGTCAAGAGAGAAGGGAAATTCCAGCTGAACCTGAGGTGCAGAAGGAAAACAACATGCATCTCCACTGGGACTGATACAGCCATTTCCAGTTTGATGAGTTGTAGAGGAGGACTGAATAAGAGCTTCCCAAATCTATTTGCACAGTTCAATAGTATCACCCCTCATCCCTGCAACTGGCAATCCTCTGACATCTGTATAATGACCAACCCTAACCTATATTTGTTCAATGTGAGGGGTTTTTCAAATAATCCACTAATACATAATACACATTTTAAT
>CM034703.1:119686240-119711659 GCA_020142125.1 Phrynosoma platyrhinos
CCGGGAACCAGCGACCGGCCCCAGGTAAGTAAAACTTGCCGACCCCTGCTTTAAATCTTGGATGGGCAATTTCTAGGGAGGGAGTTCATATAGAACTTTTCCCCTGAAAGTTTTAGGTGCTGCCACACTGCAGAATTAATCTTTAACACACTTCTTTAAATACCAGTCTTGGGACTGGTAGTTTGTTGTGGTATCAAAGCTCTCTGACAGAGAAGGCTCAAAATCTCACAAAACTACAAATCCTAGAATCCCATAGCATTGAGCCATGTCAATTAAAGCAGTGTCAAACTACATTGATTCTGCAGTGTAGATGCAGCAGTCATCTTCCTCTTGAGGAACCAAGAATAGGTAAAGAGCACTTAAAAAGTGAAATGTGACTTTCCTCTGCTGCTACACTGACAAAATTTGGTGGTGTGGTAGGAATTTTAGACTTACTGGGACTCAGTCTCTGAGGTGGGGTGTGAGAAATTAAAATGGTCCATCCCAGGAGACTTATGGATCCACATGGATTCCTGATGTCCTTTGAGAATTTCCTGTTTCCTTGGCAGGTGATCCTGTTTGATCTTTGAGTACTGTTTCATCCCCCATGCTGTCTAACATGTGTATGAAACTGCTGGGAGAGGTCATCCAGAGTTTGGGGTTGTGGTGTCACCAGTATGCAGATTATACCCAACTCTACCTCTCCTTCCCATCTGAATCAAAGGAAGCTCAGTACTGAACCAATGCTTGCTTTCAATAATGGACTGGATGAGGGCAAACAAAGTGAAACATAATCCAGGCAAAGATGGAGGTACTCCTGATCAGTCAAAAGGCAGATAAGAGAATAGGGACTCTGCCTGTGCTGGATGGGGGTTACACTCCCCCTGAAATCTCATGCTCAAAGAAAAACCCATGAGAGGTTCACCTTAGGGTGACCATGATGGCACAATGTAGGTAGACTTGAAGGCAGAACAACAACACCACAACATGTTTTATATAATTTTATACTGTTTTAACAAGATGATTTTTTTAAAGTTTTAAAACTATTTGATCTGCAAGCTGACTTTGGTCCTTTTCCGGGAGAAAGGCAGCACATAAATTAAATAAATAAATAGAAATTGGGGAATGGTTGCAGATAGGAGAATAGGAACATGATGTCCTCCCCTGCTTTAAATGCATAATATCATTAAGATGTCTTTTTTTCTGTAGCTGCAGTCATTTGTGACTACAATGTGCAGGAAAGTGTTTTGCAATTGAAATTGTCCCCCAGTGCACCAGTGGAATTCTCTCTTCCAGAGTGAAAAGAGTTTTAGAGAGATTTTCAGTGGGAGCACAGTGTGGTTACTACAGCATCCTCTGGAGCTGCTTCCACACAGCAAATAATAAAGCAGTTTGATACCACTTTAACTTCCATGGTTCAGTGCTATGGGATTCTGGGATTTGTGGTTTGGCAAAGCAACGGACCTCTTTAACAGGGAAGCCTAAATATTTTTGCAGTGTGGCAGCAGCCTGGGACATTCTCTCTCTCTCTCTCACACACACACACACCAGCTATATCCAGTCAGGTCACCATGCTACAAGTGAGGAAAGCATGCTCCTTCAGGATTAATTTCACTCTGTAAAAAGAAACTCTTCATGCTATATTTGGGTGGCTTCATTGTTGCATCCTTCTTGGAATTCAGATGCCAGGTCTAGTGAGAGAAACCTAGAACTGCTTAGTCATTTCTTAGGTGTGGTAGCCAAGGGGCCTCCCAAAGCTTGGGAGTTGTTTCACGGCTGCTCCCCAGCTACCTCAAAGATCCATGACAATTAAAACAGATAAAATTAGTATTTAGGATAGGAAGTGACTGTTCTTTCTCAAAGAATTCTGTCCTTAAGGGAATTAGAACCAACTCTAATGAGTCAGTTGCTGTGATGACTAATATTTATATGGATCATTTTACCACCAAGTGACAAGCAAGCTGTCATGGCCTGTTCTGGGGCAATCTTCTAAAGTTTGTATATATTTGCATTAGCCTTGAATTTTGTTTTAATTGTTTAGCCCTAATACTGTGAGCAATAATATGACTCATCTTCAGTGGTATGTTTCAGATGTCTGCAAATATTCAGCTTTAAAAATGATGCCTTTTCTCATTATCTCTCATTACTCATTATCACTAGAGACATTTAATTTAAGAATTGCCCCTGCTTCCCAGTTCATTAGGTTCATGGGAAAAGAGAGTCAGAGTACATCTGGATACCCATTCTGAAGAACAACAGAGATAATATAGTGAGCATGGCTTTGTCACCAGGAAGATGGGTTTTAAATTCTTGTTAACATCATGACCAAGTTGTAACACCTATTCAATGCCATAGAAAAAAGTTTTTGTAATTATAGTTTTGTTTTAATTTGGAAGTTGAAGTCTGAGAAAGATCAGTGAAGGGGGTATAAACTTTACTTTCAGCAACTTGCTTGTACCATTTTCATAGTGATTGAAATGGCTGCAAATTTCAATTTCATCTGTTTGCTTGTGCAGTGTATAACCCTGAGGAATCCATCTTCCAGGGACCAGTCACTCAGAGGTAGTGTGTTGATCATGGAATTGTCTCAAATAAATTGTTTATTGACATTTGATATTATCTGATATGCGAGGTAGGGGCATTGCTTTGCAGTGGGTCTAGTCTTTCCTGGGTGAACATTCCCAGCAAAGTGCATACTGTTTTTCAGACTTTTAGACATCAGCCTGTAAGATTTCACAGGGATCAATACTGTTTCCTGTGCTTTTTAACATCTACATGAAGCTGCTGGGAGAGGTTATCTCTTGCTTTGAGGCTGGGTGTTATCAGTATGTTGATGATACTCAGCTCTAGCTCTCCTTTACAAGGAGGTTGTGGTAGTACTGAATCATTGGATGCAGTACAAGTCGGAATGTGGGTAGACTGAGGCATAATCCAGACAAGACAGAAGTGCTGCTAGTCAGTAGGAAGACCAACCTGAGATTGGGGTTGTAGCCTGTTCTGGATGGGGTTACACTCCCTGTGAAAGATCAGGTTCATAGCTTTGGGGTGCTCTTGGAGCCAGCACTTCCCAGGTTCACCATGTGCTCCAGCTGTGCCCTTTATTGGAGAAGACAGATCTAGCCTTATTTATCTCTCAATTAAACTACTGTATTACAGTCTATGTGGGGCTATCCTTGAAAAGTATTTGAAAGCTACAAATAGTGCAAAATGCAGCAGCCAGATTGATATCAGGTGTGTATTTTATGGACCATGTAACACTGATCTTGCAGGAACTGCGCTGGCTTCCAGTTTGCTTTGAAGTTCAATTCAAGGTGCTTGTATTGACTTTAAAAGCCCTAAATGACTTGAAGCCAAGATATATAGAAGAAAACCTTCTCTCATATGAACCTGCCAGAGATCTTCAGAGGAGGTCCTGGTGCATGTCTCAACACCTAACAGGGCTTTCTCTATAGCAGCATCTTGACTGTGGAACTCCTCACCAAAGGAAGTTAGGTTGGCCTCATCACTTTAAGCTTTCAACAAGCAGCCAAAACAGTGCTGTTCTACATGGCATTCAGTGTTTGAAACTAATGTTTTAACTGTTTCAAAACTGAATTCTAGGATTGCTTTTAGACTACTATTCAATGTTTTTAAAGGGTATTTTAATGTGTTTTAAAATATTTTTATCTTTGTATTGTTTTAATTGGTTTTTATTTGTTCATCACCTTGGGACCCCTTATTGGCTAGGAAAAGATACAGAAATACTTTAAATAAATAAACAAACCAATAAATAAATAGTTGTAAGGACCCCATCAGCTAAAGGACTGGAGTACTTTTGCTGCTTCATCATTTACCACCAGTGAAGCATCTTTTACCATAGTGATGTGTGTCAGTTTTCAGTACCAGATATTTGGAGACACTTTGGGGAAGTCGGCTTCAATTCAAAACAGATGACTGAGAAACATCTCTTTCTTTGCTTTGGTTGTTTTCTTATATTAACATAAAAGTTTATTATTTAATTACAGGTTCCAGATCTCAATAGTGCTACAGCATGGGGTGAGGTCACAGAATTGTCCCATGTTTATCACTATAAAGTTCACAAGTAGATTCAACTCTTATATTCAATCATAGCTCTGTCTCAGGGGTGGGAAACATGGAAGCTTCTAGATGTTGTTGTACTGCAAGTCCCAGCATTCCTCCCTGTTGGCTATGCTGACGAGCTGCTGGGATTTGGAGTCAATCAACATCTGGAGCAGTATAGTTCATATTCTCAAAGTATAAGCAGGCACAGTATGTTTACAAAGGTCGGAATTTGTAGGACCAGCCTGATGCAAATCAAAAACTAGAGTCACAAAAATAATGGGATTGTTCACCTAATGAATTGCTTAGATTTAGTAGTAGTGCTGTCTGCAGGAGCACAAATATATAATGTCAAAGTACCAGTCCATTGAGTTGAGTTTTTGGAGAAAATGTTACAATATAAAAACTGTGGATGCATGTAGGACCCGAAGTCCATGCTTTGCAGAAGTGAGGGCACAGGACACTGGAAGTGTGGCAGGGTGAAGAAATCCTCCTTCCACCAAAGAATCTCACATGACAATTGAGTTCTCTCAAAGAGGCTTTAATCATAGTTACAATATTTACAATATCTTACACTATCTGATAAAATGCTCCGCCACCATCTGACAAAAACAACCCAACAATGTACAGTGGCAGAACCTCTCTTATATATCCCCTCTTTGCCTAAGATTCAGCCCAACCCCCAACTGGCATGTCACACAGTTTTCTGTGACATGTGTACCATGACTGTGTATTATTGAAGCATTATGATTCTGCTTCCTGCTGAGGTTTCATCATCTTCCTGTGGCTCAGCACCCCTCAGTTTTGCACAACCATCATGATACCTGTTGACCTTTAGTTACCTTTTTACCTTTATACTCAAATGCTGCATCTGGGACATTTTTTGCTCTGGATGTGAATTTATCCTGACAAAATGTCCCACATATATTTAAAATATCACTTCTGTAGTTCTAAAATGTACTATGTTACAAGTGATGTCATTAATCTAGTACACAGTATACAAGATAGAAAGTTGGTGACTGAGTAACAGTGTATATTATACATTTTTCTAACTTAAATTATTCTGTTCAAAGGTTATATGTCAATCTTATGTTCTGCCTTACATTTCCACAGGCTGCCACTTAAACCATAAAATCGTAGTAAATGCCACATACTATAAATGCTCATTCCTGTCACTGAAAATGTTTCTGGGTTCTAGTTTTACCCACATCAGAGCATCCATGGAGCTGATGTTCATTCTTAGCTAAAACATCAAATAAAATGTTGAAAGAAATAAAAAAACAAGCTAGCAATTTTTTTAAAAAAAATAGCTCAAAACCAGAAATAATTAAACAGCAAGCAAGTTTTTCTATAACAGGAACATTTGGTTAAATCTTGGTCAGATATACATTTAAGGACTTTGGATTAAAAGACGTTTGAAGTAGTAATGTTTTGTCAGAAGATTTCTCTACTTATGTATTCAAGACAATCCTTTATAGTATTTCTGGATTCATTTAGGGAAAGTACAACCATTAACGTAGTTGGAGGATGACCTCTCCCTGTATTCACTTACCTATACGATAAGATTATAAATAGAAGGAAGTCTGTAGGAACCCCTGACATCTGAGATAAAAAATACCATACAGTAGTGCTACAATCTGAGGCTATGATCACTGAATTGTCCCATGACTATCACCCGGAAGCATTTAAGTAGATTTAACCTTCAGGCCTTCTTGGTGGTGGCACCCCAGTTGTGGAATGTTCTCCCTCTTTTGTGCCAGAAGAAATGCCTTACTATCACAATCAAGAAAGAATGTTGCCTAGTGACATGTTGCCTAGTGCCTGAGTGATTCTGGATCCAGCAGATCATCTCCCTTTTCTGAGAGCAAATGTTTGCTGCTTTCATCACAGCCATTTTACTCCTACATAGCCATCACTGGCTAGTTAACCTGTGGAAATCATCACTTCTCTCATCACAGCCATTTGATGTGTTATCAGAGAGTTATATTTATCAGAGAGCCCACTGTGGTATAATCAGAGAGTCATAGGGGGGAAGCAGACCAGGGCGTCCAGGATGCCCTGGTCCGGAGCGCCGCGGGGCCATGGCAGCCGCACCGTGGCGCTCCTGCGGCGACCCTGAAAGGAGCGCCAAATTGGCGCTCCTTTTAGAAGTCAGGGAAAGTGCGCCCTAAACGCGTCGGGCGCACTTTCCCTGACTTTTCCGCCGCAGCGTGTGCGGTCGCTGCGGTGGGAGGTTGCCCTCGGCACGCTGGCCGTGCGGAGGGCCAGCAGCTCCGAGGGCAACCTCGGGAAGAGGAAGGGGCACCGCTCATGCGGCTGCCCCTCCTCTTCCAGGCCTCGGAGACTATTAGTCGTCTGCCGAGGCCCTTAGTTATCAGAGAGCCCACTGTGGTATAATGGTTTGAGTGTTGTACTATGACTCTGGAGACCAGGGTTTAACCATGTTAGAGAAGTGGTGCTCAACCATGTTAGAGAAGTGGTGAATCTTGAACCAGCTCTTGCACTAGGTTAAATCAATAGAGCTTCAACATAAGTAATTTCATCCATGAAGTGAATGAAATAAGGCTTATTCACACCTGCTTAAGATCAACTTCCCTAAACCCACTGGATGACCTTGAGCAAGTCACATCCTCTCAGTTTTAGAGGGATACAAAGACAGCAGTCCCTCTGAACAAATCTTGCCAAGAAAACCCCATGATAGATTCACTTTAGAGTCACCATAGGTCAGGAATGACTTGAAGGCACATAACAACAGCAGTAGTTAATAAGGGCCAACGTGATCTCAGTTTTGAATTTATATTTTAATTGCTTTAGTATCTTTTTCTTGTTAATTGTCATAGGAATATAACTGAAGGGCTGCAATTTTTTAAAACTTAAATAAATAAATGTTTATACCAATTCAGTATACTATACTTGACAGGTATCTCCACATGTAAGCTATCAATGTGCTAGACTCAGCACATAAATTAATTTTCACCCCACTCCCATATCACTAGATATTGTGGAGGGAGCAGTTGTTCTTGGATAAATTGTTTGATCTTCACAGCAAGATACTGAACATGGACCATGAATGGCCAAATATCAGATAATTGCCAAAATTCAAAAAGTGGCAAAATTCCAAGTGGTCTGGAGTAAGATGGCACATGTTTTATTATGCTTCTAATGGTGAAGGGAGGAAGGAAGCACCTATGTAAAGCTTAATGACTACCATCTGGGAAACCACAGGTGTTGAATGCTGGATTTCATTTCTAAAGCAGATGGAGATTCTCTGAACATTGGAAGCAGATCTTAAGCGGGTGTGAATCAGCCTTGTTTCATTCACTTCAAAGGTGAAATGACTTAAGCTAAAGCTCTGTTGTTTAACCCAGTGCAAGGACTGGCCCAAGATTTACCACTTCTCTTACATTATGTGCAGCCCAGAAGGTCAAGTTTATTACAATTGTATTGGATGAGATCCCAAAAAGTATGAAATGCATTCCAGGAAGGTCAGTTTTCCTTCACCTTTCTTCAGGCCATGAGCTCATACAGGGAGCCAACCTGTTTCTTTTCATAAGATTGCATTGTCAGAAGATAATGCTATTTAAAAATAAAAATAAAAATCTGTACTTGATTTCTCGAGTGTCATCTTAAAAAAAAAACACCTGAAAAACACCTCATTCTAGTTAAGGAAAGTTTCATTCTCATACTGGTGTTGATAGCATGTACAAGTTGAGTCAAGAGAGCATGGGCCTCCCCTGTGACCACTGTTTAACCATCCATTAATCCATCGGCACCAGTGACTCTCCATACATCTTCCAATTGATCAAAAACAGTATCAGAAAATGGGCAGGGATGCAAAATAACAAAAGAGGAATGTGGGATCTTGCTTTATTCCTCAGCAAGCCAAGAGGCCTTGTGCCCTCCCCCTACTTCTTACTTGAAGTAAGTAAGAAGTTACTCTTCTTGGGCTTTTCAGAACAAATCCCAGTTTGAAAACATCATTATAAATCAGCCCAAGATTTCATGGTATGGTCCCTACAGCTTGGAAATGTTGCCTTGTTGGTGTGTGTGTGTTTTGAGTCACCTGTGGCAATCCCATGAATTTCATAGGGTTTTTTAAGGCAAAGAATAGTCAGAGGTGGTTTTGCCAGTTTCCTCCCACCTATAGCACCTAGTAAAGATCAGATAGGATCTGGTGCCTTTAGAGTGTGTAAGCACTAGGCTTTTTGTTGGAATACAGCTCCTTAAATCACCCAGCCAATATAACCAGTTACCATGCTGGTTGGGGGACTGGAGTTCTGACTGTTACCAGAAATCCTTGCAAACTGACCCCTTTATTTTTCTTCTCCTCCTTCAGTAATGACAGAGTAAGTGTCCCCACAGTGCTTCTGCAAAACACTTTGTATAAAATTTGATCATATTAGATATACATTGAATATTATAATCTGTTACATAACATACATAACACTTATATGATATGCATAAATAAGATCTAGCCAAAATTAAGAACAATTGTTCCATGTATTTCAGTTCACCACATTTAATCATGTATCTAATTAACCATTGACTTCAGTGGGACTTAACCAGTTTTAAACATTGATGCGATCACAGAACACATTATTTTACTATTTGTTTTACACTTAGCATTTTATATAAGATAGAAAGTACTGTACTGAAGCCCATCTAACAAAACTGAATACAGAAGAGTGCAAAGCTTTGGAAAGAGAAATAAAAAAGGGTGGGCTTTAATAGTGTTGCAAGGGGAGAAGTTTAGGACTACTTCAATTTGACATGAAATGTGTAAAAGATAAAATCAATAATGCAGTTTTGCACAACAGAACTCTTTGGAAGAGATGGCAAGGATTTTATTTATATATTTATTTAGAATCTTTATACCTTCCCATGCTAATCAAACTGAAAAGTGAGAAGGAGGCTGCTCAAATAGAAATATGATTAATTCATTCTCAGTTCCATTGATTTGGAGTTGTCTCTGTGTTGACAACTGCATCACACAGCTGCATGGAAAAAAAAGAGCAGGGCTTGAGAGTTATTTTTCAATTGACATTTTTTTTATCCAGCTGGAAATATGAATCACTATTCTATTGAAATGCATCATTCAAAACATTTTCGGCTAAGTAAATACACTACAAAAGATTCATTACAGTCTTGATAAGAAGAAAACACAAGCTAGGACAAGCAAAGGTGGCCTGAGGAATTTTGATGCCTGAAGCACAGCAGCAAATGTTACCTCTCCACATCAAGATGCATCTTACCAAAAGCTAACCAAGGTACCTGGGCACATGAGACACAAATGTCACTCAGATTCTATCCTATAGCATTCATAGAATTTTGAATTCTGATCCTCCCCTCTGTGTCATTAGCTACCACTCCTAATTTGGTGTTGTCTGCAAATCTGATAAACATATCCTCCATTCTATCATTCAAGTCATTGATAAAGATGTTCAACAGCACTGGGCCCAGGACAGAATGAAGAGGAACCATGGGGGCACACCCTTTGGGAATGGTCTGTCAACCAACTATAGATCCACCTAACAGTTCTGTTATCTAGCCAACATTTTACTAGCTTTTTTTCAAGGATATCATGGAGAACTTTGTGAAAGGCCTTGCTGAAATCAGGAGACACTATATACTCAGCATTCCCTTCATCTACCAAGCTTGTAACTCTATCAAAAAAAGAGAGATCAGATTAGTCTGGCATTACTTCTTTTTGAGAAACCTGTGTTGACTTTTAGTGATCACAGCATTTCTTTCCAAGTCCTTACATAGGTAAAAATAAAGGTATTCCCCAATGACAAGGTTGCCAAGTCATGTCTGACCATAGGGGGCAGTGCTCATCTCTGTTACTAAGCCAAAGAGCCAGTGTTGTCAGAGACTAGTGTGTGATCATGTGGCCAGAATGATTGCACATAATGCTGTTTACCTTCCCACTGAAGTGGTACCTATTTATCTACTTGCATTTGCATGTTTTCAAATGGCTAGGTTGGCAGAAGCTGGGACTGGTAACAGGAGCTCACCCCATCATGCAGCACCCAGGCCTCAAACTGCCAACCTGTCAATCTTGCATTCAACAGAGTCAGTGTCTTAACCACTTGAGCCACTGCATCCCTGTATATCCTTACATGCTGTCTGTTTAATATTCTGCTCTAAAATTTTCTTGGTATTGATGTCAGCCTGACTGGATAGTAATTGTTTGGAACCACTTTTTTCCCCTTTCTGAGGATGGAGACAACGTTTGCACTCCTCCAGTCTGGTGGGACTTGGGAATTAGTAGATATGGACAAACCTGGATTGGATGATTGCTGAGCAGCCTCCCTCACTGTATGTGAATTTTCCACCGAATGTGTGATAGCCTCTGTTCGGATGCCAATCTGTGAAAAGGAAGAGACACTTCCCCCATCTTTGTTAGAAATTTCACCAGATTCAAGTGCTGTCCCACCATCTTGACTGAACTTACAGCCCTCTGGTCCAAACTATACAAGTCTGCCAGAGTGAGCTGCTGTAGCACAGGGGCAGCCGCTCTGTGCAGTGCCACACCTGGAACTCTTCTTAGCAGTTCCATAACATCTGCTATGGTTGGTTGCCCAACCCTGATAGCTGATGCCACTGGGGGACCACGTGCCACCTCCTCAGAAGAAGTGCCAGGTGCCATCTCCAGTGGCACCTGTGTAGCCTGCTGCCCTGAACTTTGGACTCCAATAGGAACTACACTGCCCGAGGGCCCTGGATGAGAACCTTGAACTCCCCCCCCCTTTGAGCAAGTTGTTCACACACTACTGCACAGGCCTGCTTAGTGCAGCCCACTTGTGCCAAATGGGCTACTACATCGTCATCCCTATTTTGTGTATCACCTGACCTCTTTGGAGCTGGTCGCCCTGTATTGGGCCCAGCAGAAGCCGCACACCGCTTAGATTGTGACTTACTACACAGCATGATCCCTTAGTGATAGTCTATGGACATTGCTGCTTTGGGTTATAGTGTTCCTAAAGCTACAACCCTTAAATTTTAGATGCCACAGCAGCCTTAGATAATACCTTATCTAATAATAATAATAATAATAATAATACCTTGGATAATACTTAGATCAGGGGTAAGCAACCTTTCCCCTTTAAGGGCCAAGGGACTTCAGCTCCCAGAATCCCAGGAGCTATTGGCCAACATGGAGCTATTGGCCAACATGGAACTATTGGCCAACATGGCTGTTGCTTCTGGGAGCTGAAGTCCCTCAGCCCTTAAAGGGGAAAGGTTGCCTCCCCCTGAGTTAGATAATAGCTATACCTTTTAGGGCAAAGTGTTTTTATTTTATTTTATTTTATTATTATTTTTCTAATTAAGACACAGGTCCCACCCCAGTAAACCAGTCCCAAACAGGGATGCAATTAAGGCCAATGGCCTACCAAATGCCCAAAGGGACAAAAGGGGCTCAGCCAGCACAACTAGAGAGTGTATCAGCACCAGGGGGGGCTGACCCACAAGGGCCACCACCAGGCCTTCCCTGTTGCTAGGGAGACCAGGCCGCAATGAGCTCACTAGGAAAACCTAGGCACAGCAGTCTGGCAGCTTGCCTATGCCCCCCCCCAAGGGAGACAGTCCAAGCTAGGCCAAGGCCCCTTAACACAAGAAGCCCAAATATTAACCATTTGGCAGATGGCTAAAGGTGCCTCCCTGCTCCCGCAGGGCCGTGCCTCTTTTGTGTGTGTCAGCCATGGCAGCCACAGACCTAACCCACATTGCACAAAAAAAGAGGGCCCTACGCCACCAGGCCAGGCCTCCCTGACTCCCAATAGTTGTTCGGTTTAGCTTCTTAAAGGCCCGAACCACCAGGAGCCACTGCGAGCAGACTAGCATCTCGCTAGCCCACTATTACAAAATGGCTGCCACCTCGTGGTAGCCAGGGGGCTTTATAGCTCCCAAATCTCACTGGTAATCTCACGAGATGCAAGATCACCAGTGAGAGGGGATCCTAGAGGATCCCCTCCCTGATTGGCTAAGCGGTGGAAGAAGGGACAGGACTTCCTCTTGCCCAGCCAATCATGCGTCCGGTGTCATGGCAATGGCCAGTGCAACAGAGAGCCATTCCCGATGCGTTGGGGGGGTTCTTTCCCCAGGAATTCTTCAAGATTATTGTTAGTTTTTCTGAGTTTACTTCTGCCAATTCTTTTAATATTCTTATATGTAGTTCATCTGGCCCTGGAGACTTGAATTCATGTAGACTAGCCAGGTATTCCTGTACTAACATTTTACCTATTCTGTGCTGCATTTCCCTTACAACATCACCTACTCCATTTTCCACAAGTTGAACATTCTTCTCCTTTTGGGAGAAGGCCAAGACAAAGAAGGTGTTAAATAGTTCTGCCTTTTCTCTATTCACTGTTAGCATTTTGCCATGTTCTCCACAGAATGGCCCTACCATTTCCTTGTTCTTCCATTTGCTATAGACATAACCAAAAAGCCTTTTTATTGTTTTTAACCCAGCCTCTTTAGCAAGCCTGAGGGAGCCAGAATGATGTAGTTGTCAGGAAAATGACATGGATGTGACTACAAAGTGGAGCTGTAGGATAAGAAATGCAAGCAGTTCAGCTCCATGGGCAGGTGTGTGTATGTGTGTGTGTTAGTAATTGGAAATATACACACCTGAGATGCCTGATGCAACAGGCATAGTTAACTGCCTATAAAAAGGAGATAGGAGGTATCTCTAGTGTGGGTTTCTTGTGTATGGTGGTTGGTGAAGCAGTTTGTTGGAGTGTTGCATAGTTGTGAGTATTTGAGACAGCTGTCCAATACTCTGTATGTATATATTGTACATAGTGCAACTAAAGATTAAAGTCCTCGTGTTGAGTGAAGGCTGGCCTTGCTGCTGTCTTTATTTGGAAGAAAGCCAGAGCTCAAGGCCGTGTGCTGCTCTGAAGGAATTTATCCTTCTCTGCCAGAGTCCTTTTGCAGATAACTCTCTGGAATCCTTCTCCTGGCATCCTGTCAACATGGAACAACTCTGCATGTAGTCATGGAGGACACAGCGTGTCTTTCTAAGCCCCAACAGTAGTGGTTTGAGCATTGGACTATGACTCTGAAAACCAGGGTTCAAATCCCTGTTCAGCCATGGAAACCCACTGGGTGACCCTGGGCAAGTCATACTCTCTCAGCCTCAGGGAAAAAAAACATGATAATTTCAGCTTAGGTTTGCATAAGTCAGGAACAACTCAAAGACACACAGCAGCAATAGCAAAGCAAGTCAGACTCATTCTGCACTTTACAAATAAAATAAATAAATAAAATTTACCATGCCACTGAAAAACTGCTACCTGAAGTGATTGCCTCACTTTGTCTGATGAGAAAGTAAAGGCTTTTCAGAAGCCAAGGAGTAGTGAACCAAAGCATCCAGAATTGCATGGGACAGAACTGTGCTGCTCAGGCTATCTGATGTGGGAAGCTAGCTTTTCTAGTTTATGTTTGTTCCAGGGACTGATGCTATATTTGTGCATATTGGCTACAATGGTTTCTTTTTTCCCTGGAAACATATTAATAGTTCATGGGCTGACGCTATCCCATAGACCACTACTTTGAGCAGTACTGATCAGAAACATTCTGAAATGATTGTGTGCCTTCCAAACCACTGACCTATGCATAATTTGACAGAAAGTTAGGCAACACAATGGGACATATTGTGAAATTAATTTGCATATTATAAGTCTGAATGAGTTGCTCAAAAGAGAAATTCTTACTGTTGTGGTTTCACTAGAAGTAAAGGGCTGACACAGATAAGGCCCAGGAAGTGGGCAGCAGTGTCAATGATCTGAATTTTGCATATTGGTTTGAATGAAGAGAGAGGCCATTTCTTTGGTGGCAGATCTCCTATTTGAAATAAAGTTGTTGTTCCTAAATAACATCTCCTGCAGTTTATAGTGGTCCCTTTCTCCTTAAGGTAATGACTTGTTTCACATCTTCTCCATAACTGTAGTTTGTGTAAACATAATATTCCTAATGTCTAAAAATGCCTCCAACTCTTGCCACATTTTCTCTTTTCTTTTTCGTTCTTGTGCCTTAATTTTCAGTTACTTGCCATTTGTACTGTCATAGCATTTTAATGGTAAGAGTAAAAGCCTCTTATTGAATATTCAGTGTAGGTTGAATAATTCTGCTGCTCAGACTTTAATTGCAGAGAGCAGCCAGCCATCCCCATAGTAGATTAAGTGGTTGAAAAATTAGGCTAATGTTTTGCTCAGGCTAGCTAAAAAAACCGTGGCTCTGCTTTCTAAATATAGAAAGTCAAAAAGTGATTGAATGGATTTCATTTAGCAAGTGAAGAGGGTAATTGAACATGGGCTTATATATCATTTCCAAGCTGAAAGAAATTAAGATATACATGAAACCTCTGAAGAAAAGGCTCATAATGAAAAAGCTATTAAATTCTTCACACTAGTATTCATCCTCAGCAAAATAAAATTTTATATTTAATAATTTGTACTGCACTTAAATATCAGTGTTCATAATCAGGTAAATTTAAGCCCATGGGGAAAAGGGAGTGTAAAAATGCTTCTTTATTTAAAATACTGACATGCTCTCCAAATGTCACAGTTTGACAGAAACAGTCCCAATTAATCCTCTGTCATTCCACTTCTTCAGCTGTTTCTAAAATGTCCATTTCACTTTCTTCTCCATTTTCCTTGTTTGTTTTCCTCTTACTTCATTTGGAGCAAGCAGAGTTTACAGTGCCAAAGTAGTTTGCATTCTAACTGTTGTGGGAGAGGAGAGGAAGAGGTGGACTTTTGCCTTTCCCAGTAGACTCAGACAAAAGCAAACTTCTGCAGCCTCTCTAGTTTGTGAGTTCTTTCTCATTAACAATTTTCCCCCTTTTGACCACACTCTGTTGTTGCTTGGCCACACATGTCCCAGTTTTCATCTCTGAAACATTGGTGGGCATGTAATGAAAAGAAGCTGTTATTTTATATAGCTGCTCCCTGCTATCTACTTTGCTGTGGAAATAGTCTTGTTCTTACACACATTTTCTGATGTAGTCAGGGAGGACTTCAACTGAAACATTTACAAGGAAATTCTGAAGGATTTCCTTTCCATTGCATTCAAGCAGTAACTCCAGTGGACAGTTTGTCAATGAGAAATCAGGAAACAGCCACTTAAGGCAATAATTTCTAGAGTGTTCTGTTCAGTTTGACTTATCTGGCATGGGTTCCTTTCTTGGTTAAATAAATAAGGCATAGATTGTTTTACGTATGATTTGCACTCACTGCCCTGCTACAGACAAGAGCTGTTTTAATATGCCTTATCTTCACCTTAGATGTATGTTTTTTATAGCTTCTAGAAATACAATACACATTAAAGTGTCTAGAAAGTGGCTCTCATAAAAGCCATGTAGACTTTTTAATGTTATGACATGTCTCAGAGATGCAAATATGTGACAGTGTCCCACCTTCAAAAGAGAAAAATGGGTCAGAGATCATTAAAATATATGTGGAGGCCATACCTCTAATACCAGCATATATACACATGGCAACCACAGAGTGTTGCATAAAATATGAGACCATCAAAAAAAGAAAATATTAGATGGATACTTTTTCTTCTTGTTAGAAGTGGATTGGTAGAATGAGTATATGAGTAGCTATTGGAATGATACAAAAATACCCCCACCCAAAAGCATTTTGAGACAAATAAGACTTGGAGAAGATGTGCCTCAGTATTCCACACATATAACCAAGGGGAGGGAGTGCATAAATCAGACGCTGCTAGCCATTTAGTAGCCATTATTAGGATTCTGCCCTTCACTTTCTAGTAGATGCAGAGTAACTCTGTGGACATGCATCTGCTGGATTAGGACTGAATGAGAGCAGAATTATTTTCATTTTCTAAAGCCCATTTTGACCATACCTGTATATTCCATCATGAAATGAAGCTGATTTATCCACTAACTCATATAAATACTGAATTTTTATGTTTGGTGATAATGATTACATTTTTATAATGTCTTTTCATTTTTTTAAAAAAAGGTGGTGCTCAAGGCTGTTAACAAACAAACAAAAAAACCAAATTCAAAAATAAAACTGTCAATATAATCACAATACCTGTCATCAATAAATATCAATGTGACCATTCTAATCAGTTTGTCAGAAGCATCTTAAACAATTGCAGCCATCACTTTTCAGATCCATAGCTGGTTCCATTGTTAGACTTGTCAGCAAAGTGGCACTGAGCATGTTCACAAGTAAGAAAGGGGCCAACTGGGTCAAAAGCATTTTTCTTACTCAAATGCTGTCTTGGGACAGTTGTGAAAGTTGACCTTTGTGTCCCCAGTGGAATGAAGCAGCTGTTGATTTAGAGCCCCCAAATATGCACTTTGACACTTGTCCTACTAATATGAGAACAGCTGGAAACCCATCTAGTAGTCAAAAAGAAGGCCTGCACAATGGACACAGCACAACCCACTGAGCAAATCTCCTTCATAATCCCCATTGAAAGGAATGGGAGCTGCAGAAGAGCATCATAAGAAAGCATGCTTATGTGCAGCTCTCGTTCATCATAGTTGACACATAGCTGAAAATGTTAATCTTTAAGGTGTCATAAGATTTGTGCTTCTTTTTTATTTTTGGTACTCCTTTAAAGGCAACTTTTCCCTTCTTCAGTGCCATAGATGAATAGGTTAATAGATTGCACACAATGAAAAAGACACAAAATACAGACTAACAAAGGGGCATTGCAGACCAGTCTAAAGGACCAGCCTGGGGGTGGAGTTGGGGTGGGACAGCTGCACGCTGGCTGCCCCAACCCCAGCCCAATGCCGTCCTGACACCGTGCACCTGTACACATGGCGCACAGTGTCAGGACGCCCTCCCGGTGCAGCATGTAGATACACTGCACTGAAAGGGCACAGAAGAGCCATGGCACCAGCTCGTAGGGCAGCCTTTTGCTGCCCCTAAAAGGAGCGGCATTTTGTTGCTCTTTTAGGGGCAGGAAAATGGAGGATTGGGACCAAAGTGTATGGTTGCCACGGCCCTGATTGGCAGCTAGCAGGGGCAGCCCAGAGCCGCCCATCAGCATAGCCCCAAAGTTAAGGAAGAAAGCAACTGTGCCAGAAGATAGGATCAGACATGTAGTGTTTCAGTTGTAAAGACTGAGAAGCAATGTAGGAAAATTAATGAAGGAGGATTGGTTTTTGAAAGAAAAAGGAACTCTGGAAAAGGAGCATCACAAGGATGGATGCAGAAGTGCCCACCATACCAGGTAACACCTCAAAGGTCTAGTGATGCCATTGCCATGGAAGCAAAACCTTGACTGCTTACCTACTGGGTGACAGGTTTCACAAAGGCTTACTTTCACAGTGCCTCTGCTAGAAACATGAATGCAAAAACTGCAGACTTCAGTGGTTTGGTAGTAGGCAATGTATGCAGAAGCCATAAAAGCTATAAACTTGACTGGTATATGACAAGAGCCACAAATTCTTCATACTGTAATGGTTTGTGTACTAGGGATTTGGTTTATTCAAATGCACTACATACTTTGATAGTGTGATGGCTAAATGATAGGAGTAACAGAAGGTACATATTTTGATGGTTTGACTAGGACAGGATCCACAACGATTATGTACTTTTGATGGTTTACTACTTTATTTCAGAGGGTTAGTGTTGAAGATATAAAATAACAATACAGGAAATACTTGAGGCCACAAATGTGCAAGCTCAGTTTGAAGGGCTGTTATTGTGGAAGGCATTGATAGCAAAGAACAGTGATGAGAACAACAATGATGCCACTTGTGCAGCAAACAGTGTGCTATCAGTTCAAGCTATGCTGGCTAGAATAAGATGGCAGGCATTGATTACTGGAAGAGTAGCGGCCAGTTGGATGATTTGCATATGAGTATGATTGGATCCAAAATGGATTGGGATTCAAAGAACCTTGTTTCTAATTTGTAACATGGAGAGGAGTATTGATTGGATTGAACTCCCTACCAGAGAGAAAGCAGGTGTGTGTGTGTGTGTGAATTAGTATCTCCTTTTTCCTAACTAAAGTAAGGGAAAGTTCACTTTGTAAACCCTATGCAATGAATTCACACTCACAAATTTGCAGAAACGTAAAAAAAAAAAGATAAAGGATAATATTATGACTAAAAGCTGTTGTTTTTTTCAACTTCATATTTTCTCACACTGAAAAAAAAAAGTGTGAGAAGGATTTATAAAAATATTGAGAAGGAGCCAGGGAAGGATGATGAAATTCGAAGATTTTACTGGGCTTGTCAAGTGGGCTACTATGAGTCTCCATATATTTTTTCTGTCTGTAATTTCTATCAGTCTTAGCCAGCATAGCTAATACCAAAGAATTATGGGAGCTGTAGTCCAGAAACATCCAGAGGAATGTCATGAGCAGAACCTGAAGCTACAGTAAAACACTCACTGCTTTCTATAAAACAAGTGAGCAAAGAGGAAAGGTGGAAACGAGTGTAATTTGCCTGAGTCACTATCCCTCCACCAAAGAGCATTGACTGAAGAACCCACTCTATCAGTTCTCCTGCCTTACCTCCCTTATTTCCTTCCTCATTTTGAGAGACTTGTAAGACCACCATTCCAAAGTAAAAGATGCTAAGCATTTCTTGTGTGAAGTCCAGCTTCAGTTCTGGTTATCTGAGAGGGAAGCCCACTTTGCTTTAGAAAATACCAGAGGGAGTCCAAAGAGGCTCACGTCAAGTTTCATGTGATTCTGATGTACATCTCCAGTTAAAAAGTAACCAAAATAACAACAGAAACTGTCATGAGATATATGCTATTTTATAATTAACTCATCATGAGAAAAGTGGCATTTGGCTGATTACATCATTTTCACATAGTGAAGCTTTTAATGATAAACTATCAAGATGAACGATAAGATTTTGCATGGAGGCAGTGGAAGTGGTGCTTCTTTGGTTGATCATACCTCTGGTATCTCATTACTCTCTTATTTAACCTTTGGATAGGTGCTTAATGTGCAGCTTACATAACACTAGTCTCTAAACAAATGTAATGTAAAGGCACCAGAGGCAGACACAGGGATCTGAAAGCACTTGTTCTCAACCTGGTACTCGCCAGATGTGTTGGGCTGCAACTCCCACCGCCCCCGCCTGGCTGGAATAATGGGAGTCGGGCCTTTGCAGACTGACAGAAATAGTGCAAATTGAGTCCACTTTAACTGCCCTGACTCAGTGCTAAGGAATCATGGGAACTGTAGTTTATTGTGGCACCAGAGCTCTCTGACAGAAAAGGCTCAATGTCTCAGAAAAAAATACAGTTCCCATGATTCCCTAGCACTGAGCCAGGGCAGTTAAAGTGGACCTAAGCTACATTACTTCTGGCAGTCTGCAAAGGTCCCTAGTTCAACAGATCAGAGAACAAGTCTGGGTGGGATGGGCTTTTTAAGAGTATGTTGTTCCTTAATGGGCTGAGCTTTTCCTGCCTTATTTTCTATAATATATGAGGCTATTTTGACAGATCAGAAAAAAAATACTTGTCTGAGATTTCCAAGTATGTAATAGTTATTGTGATGGGAATTATACTCATGACAATCTTTTACTAAGAGATGGTATAAATGATCAAAACAATTCATTTTTTAAAAAAAAATCATGAAAAACTAGTGCTCAAAAAACAGAAATTAAAATAGTAGCATTTGAAAGAGAAATGCATCTCATTATGGTGGGTGAACTAATTAACCCTGCCATAGATTTGCCATATTTTTTTCTCTCTCCCTCTAACAGAAATACTGAACAATTGGGTGTCAGGCAGGTCCCTTTCTGTTCTAGATTTACTCTATAAATAAATTGATAAGAATAATAATGGTTATAGTTTTGCAAAATGGTCAAAAAAGAGGTTGGAAAAGTACTTTTGGTTTTATAGTTATTTGCTATAACTTATTTTTGTAAATTATGGCAGGCAATTTAGAGTCAATCTTATAAAAGTATTCACATCATGCAACTTTTGCATTAACTGTGTTCTGGAGAACTTCCCAAAAAAAACCATCAATAATGGAAGTAGATTAGAATTCCTTAATCTGAATTTGTTGTACAAAATGATCAAAATAGAAGATACTTTTCCTTACTGCACTAGTCATGAATAAAAGAAAAGAAGGGAAACACTTCATGACTCCTTAAAATCCTATACAGGCCCCACACATGCCCCATGCCTTGTGTGTACAAGTTCACACAGACTCAAATTTATTTTTGAAGTCATGTAAACCGGTGCTTCTCGGGCTTTCTGATGTGGGCAACCAGCATTTTTTGTTCCATTTTGCCATGAACCTGTACCATGTTTGTGCCCATTGGCTACATTTGTTTGTTTTTCTTCTCAAGGACCAGCACTGATCCAGGGATAACACTTTGTGAAGCTTTGATGTAAGCCATTTAATTGCTTTTTATTTTCTTCCCTTTTACCCTTTTAAAAATATTACATTGGAGATTTTCAGGAAATAAAATCCCTTTATTTCACTTGAGTTGTGTAAAGTGGGACCTTTCAGATATTGTTGTACATTATTTATTGGCAGCTGTAGCCAGCATAGTCAGTGGTGGAAGAGTCTTGGAATTCCAATTCAAAAGCATTTGGGGGGGCTGCCCAGATATTTGCTCACTCTGGTTGAACCAATCCAATTTGCTTGGTGTACGGTGTCGATTTGGCTTAATAGTAGCCCTCCATGTCCACAGATTCTTTGTCCATGGATTCAACCACACACAGCTTGAAAATATAATAGGGGTTGATCCTCTACAGATTTGTGTATCCATGGGAGGTCCTGGAACCAAATCTCATCAGATACCAAGGTCTCACTGTATTTTCTGCATTTAGCTCCTAGAGCAAGGGTCGGCAACCTAAGGCCCATGGGCCAGGTACGGCCCATGGAGGCCTTGGAACCGGCCCATGGCTGGTCCCGCCGCCAACACTGCCGTCAACGGCATCTGCAAGCACGAGACCAATTTTTCCATCCAAAATGGTGCCTGCACTTGCGCACACATGCACACGGTGGTGGGTGCCATTTTGGAACGCCTAACGCGCCAGCATCGTGCGCATGATGCAAGACGCAAGCACGTTGGGCGTTCCAAAATGGCGCCTGCCATCGTGCACATGCATGCGCAAGCACAGCCACCATTTTGGATGCAAAATGGTGCCCGTGTGCACATGTGCCTGCTATTGTGAGCACCATTTTGGAATGTCCCACAGCGGCTGAGCCATGCAAATTCGCATGGCGCAGCTGCCATGGGGCCTTCCCTGGGCCTTGGGAAAGCCCCCCCACCCATACGCTGGGCGAATTCACCCAGTGCGCGGGTGGGGGGGTGTTCCCAAGGCCCAGGGAAGGCCCCCCCTGCCTGTGTGCTGGGTGAATTTGCACAGCACACGCGCAGGGGGTGTTCCCAAGGCCCAGGGAAGCCCCCCAACCATGCGCTGGGTGAATTCGCACAGCGCACACGTGGGTGGGCATTCCAAACCCACCCAGCCCCCATGCCATTCCCCCCCCTGGCCCCACGGCAACAAAGGTTGCCGACCCCTGTCCTAGAGGTAATAAAATGACACTGTGCTGCTGTTTTGTCTATCCTAGTTAATTTGTTTGGAGATGAATGGGGGGTGGGGGAAGTATGCTGGGGAAAATACAGAATAGTTGGAAAATGATGTCTGTAGGCAGGTCTACTCTGGCCAGAATACATCCGCTGGTGGTCTACACAGCATCCTACTGGTCCGCCTGCTATTGCTGGCACAAGTACTTCCTCTGAGACAAGGAATAAAGCATTCAGCATTGATCCCATGGCTGGGTCTCTCATGGTGACCTCAGAGGAGTGACTTGCACTGGTGACAGCAGTGGCAGATGGCGCAGTGGGAGCCTGGGAAGATCCAGAGCAAAAGGTAGGATTATAAAAAGTAGATTAAGGGAAGGATGAGCTAGATTTGTTGCAGGATTGCCCTTCCGATATTTAGACAGTCGGCAGTTGAATCAGGCCATTGGGCCTGCATTGTCTGAGCAGGGTGACACAAGGGCCGAGGGAAACTGCTGTAAATGGCCCATGTAGACATGCTCCAGATTTCCTGTAAAATCCTGTGATTGCGGCAGGGCAAGTGCATGACAAAAGCCATGTATGGAAACATCCAAAGTAATATACAATAGCTTGTGTTGAAACAGATAAGGCAGTTCATGAAATCCTCCCCACAGAAGACCGTACTCTCAGTGTTTCTGTGCAAAAACTAATTTCTTCTGATTTGAAAAATCTAAGTAGCAGTCATTATCACACACAGAATTCTTCATGTGAAAAAAAAAACCTAGGTCACATTAGCTTAATTATTTCCTTGTTCTATTATCTGAGCCAGTTCTGTGTGTGCCATTTTGTAACATGTTCATTAAATTAAGTTCAATGTACATTTTTCATTTTTTCCTCTTTTCTTTTTCCTCCTCTCTTTTCTTTTCTTTTTTCTTTTCTTTTCTTTTCTTTTTTTCTTTCTTTTCCTATCCTATCCTATCTTTTCCCTTTCCCTTTGTTTCTTTTGTTTTTGTCTTTCTTTCTTTCTTTCTTTCAATCTGTCCGTCAGTCTGTCTGTTTGTCTTTTTGTTACATAATAGGAAAAAACAAATCCAACAGAATAAGCAATGGACTTAGGGAAAGGGGGGGGGTGTTCCTAGATAAACATGGACATAATTTCTTACCTAAATGAGTCCTCCTTTCATCTTGACCTCCCCTGAAGGATGTGCATACATTTAATGCTCTAGTCAGAAATATTGACTTTAATTCATAAAGGTTTACACCTGCATCGAATTAAATAAATTTATTTCAGCTTGTGTCTAGTCACATCCTGTTGTGAAGGACAATGCTCAACTGAGACTTCTTGTCTTAGGAAAGTTTTATAAACTCAAGTTTAAGGCATTGGCCAAATAATTATGAATATGTTACCATAAATGTCACATTTCATGTGTCACACAATTAACCATTAACCATTAACCATTGACAAGACCAGAAGTGCTTTTGAATGATGGCAAACTGTCATCTTCATTTCCATCTCTTTATGGTAAATGATTACTTTTACCATGATCAGCTTGGCAAATCAAAAGCAAGCCCTGTTATTTGATAGTTTCTGTCATTTACTGGTAAGTTTGAAGGGAAACTAAGCACCATTGGCCAAAATTTATCCTCATTTCTTTAAGTTTATTAAGTTTGCAGGGAGAAATGCATCTGATGGTCTATTATCACTGATCCATAAACATTTGTACCATGACAATACATTTTTAAGATTTAAGGGTGCCATAAGACTATTGACTATATGCTGATATGATGTGGGGGTTTACCTATATCGTATAGTTATAGCGCTTACAACTAGTATTGAATTTATGCACAAGATACAGCTCAGAAGTTCATAGTATGAGGGACCTCTAGATACAAAAGCACAGTTAGACAAAACCCAAATAATTATTTTAGAATAATATTCCCTGACTCCACTTTTTGGTCAATACTATTGGGGTTTTGTAACCTTGATGTAGTTTGGGGCGGGGGGAAACAACCATGGGCCAAGGGACTAGGACCAGTTTGTCCAAATACTTGAGGGCCAAATTTGTTCTTGTTTTTGTTTGTATATATAAAGTAAATTATATGTAAAATAGATTGTACATTAGCTTAAAATTAATTAAAATAGACTCATATTAACAAAGAATTAATTCTTCATTAAATACTCATAAACACATTAAAATTAAATGTTGTCATTATTACCAAATACAATCCATGCTAATATTGGATTAATTATTTCTAAATATTTATGCATACGTGAGTGAATCTTAAATACAAAATACATTGACTGTGCATTGACCTAGTACTATTGACCTAGTACATTTAATTCCTCTCCCAGTTGTCTATAGTGTATTTAGTGATTTGCCACCGAATTTTGATCAGAATGTCATGGTTACTTTTTTTAAAAATCTGGGCAGAGCACAGGGAGCACAGAAAAGGCACTGGGGGTGTGTGTTGTGCCCCATGGGATGGATTTTGACTATCCTTGGCTTAAGTTCTCAGCATAGCCCTCACACATTTTTTTTATTGCATGATTTGTGGGATATCATCCCAAAGAGAATTGCAAGTTTTGCAGATGTCCCATGTTGGTGCAGGAGTGGGTGTAAACAAGGTAGGATGATAGTAAAATAACAAAAGAGAGAAAGGGAAATTAACATAATTTGCATTGTGGGAGATTCCTAATACCAGTGGATTCTAGCGTTCCTCCAGTGGGGAAAACATTCAACTTTTCCTGAATGGGAGTAATCCACTGCCAACCAGAGAACTTTAGTAGTGTTATATTCCATTATGGTTTGCATAGGATGGGACATATTTGCCCCATTATGTAACAGTGGCTTGGATGGAAAGGTTCCCCAGTGCAGAGAGAGAGAGAGAGAGAGGATTTGTTGGGACTTTTTTTGTTCCATTTTTCAGGAGGGGTACATTTTGGTGGAATTATGCAAAGCAAGTGACTGAAATGTTAGGACATTATTCATGTGTAATTGTACAAATAACAATATTGTAGGATGTCAACACTGTAGATGGAATTTGGAGTGGATTCCACAAAGTTTATGACTCTGAGGGACTAAAGTGCATACAGCTAACACTGACTGCTTGCAACACATTGTACAATAGGGCAGAGTTATTATCTCTATGTTGCAGAAGTTGAGAGAGGAAAACTGAGGCAGTAGTGGCTTGCCACAGGATAACTAGTGAATGTATGGTTCAAGTGAGATGCAAGCTTGGGGCTTCCTTCCTCATTTTTCACTAGTATGCTCTATAAATTATCAATTCTGTTTTCAGTGTTGTATCATAATGTCTGTATGTGCTTTGAATAGATAGTAGTGATTCCACTAGACTCCTAAACATAGTCCATAATCTAGAAGTCGACTGGCAAGTTTTGCTTCCTGATAAAGATCATCTGTGGCTTCCTGTGCTGAGGACAAAAAGTTGAACAAACTGAAAGGTCACCCATGTTTATATTAAAAATACGGGATTGCTCTATGTTTTGAAACAAAGTTGGGTCATTATTTATCTACTTCTCCTTTCCCTCCTCTTTTTTTCTCTGTTTTGCTTTGCTTTGAGGTGGACGAGTTTGCTTATCATGATATTTCCAAGTCTGTAAACAGCCAAGGAATAGGAGCAATACTTCCCTAAATAGAGTGTTAGGTCACATTTTATTATCAGTACAATAGAGAACTGCCCATCTGTTGCTCTTTCACATCTGGAACTACAGATGCTCCCTCCTTACAGTCATCAGTTATTGCAAGGAAATTACTACAGCATGTTTACTGTCCATGTACTTTGTCACTTCTTTTCCTCACACTGCCTTATACTATTGCTACAATCTTCACTTCATGGCATTTTAGGAATACCCCAAGAAACTGACAGCAGAGTCACTTCTT
>CM034703.1:119711759-119732871 GCA_020142125.1 Phrynosoma platyrhinos
AACTGCTACTCAGTCATTCAGTGCTAAGGAAACAATAAAGCCCCCCCCTTTAGATGTCATCTAATGCTACTACAAGCAAATAAGGAAAGGAAGAGATACAAGGTTTTTTGAGCTTATTCACACACATTATGGAAAGCTTACTTGAAAGTTTACAACAAAAAGCCAAAAGACTTTAGGATCTATGGGATAGTGGAGGAGTTCCATTGAATCTTTCAGTAATAACTGCCTCTATCAGATTAGTCCAGAGTTTAGGATAATTACTTTTAGAGGCTACAACAACAAATCCCTAGCAATTATGGTTAATTGTCACGATGGCTGGGGGTCTTGGGAGTAGTAGTTTTGTTGTTGTTTTTTAAGGTAAGGTTTGGATCCAACTGAGGTTCTACTCTACTGAGTAGTTAGATGTAACCTGAAGGACATCAGCTGAATATGATGGACTCTGAGCACACCAATCTCATTTGAATGTGGAAGTAAGCATGATTGCACCTGATTAGTGCTTGGATGGAAGACCACCAAAGAATATGAGAGATATCCAGACAGAACAGGGGAAGAATCCTGCCTGAAACCAAAAACAATCATTGAGAGTCAGAGCAGAAAATACTGGTCCATTTGGACCACTGGTCTGAAACATTCTGTGGCATCTTCTGATGTTCATATATGGTCATACACAACCTTTTCTTTTCCTTTCACTAGTTATAGACTTTTCAAATACAGGGGTGCCATGTATCTGTCATAGCCATCCATTAATCTTTGTCCCAAGGATTTATAATTTTAAAAAATTTATTAAATGCTTACTGATTGCAGTGTTGGAAACAGGGCTTTCTGACTCCTCCCCTTTGTAGCCTCTGAAGCCCACCCCAGATAAACTCCTTTGGGCTGACAGCCTCTGGTGAGTGGTGTGAATATGGTGTGGGTGCAGATAGAGGCAGTGGCTAGTGGAAGTTGGCCTTCTCCAGTTTGAATGAAGAAGCAATTTAGGATTGAAGCCATAAGCTATTCCTCATCTATGCTGGTGTGCTCATTTTCTGTATGCAGGGGTTTGGAGGGTCTGAAGTTAAAAGTTAAAAAGGTACATGCTAAAAGTGGAGAGGCAGTACATGAACTTGAATAATGCATCTGAAAAGACAATAATGTTAGGAAAGATGGAGGGAAGTAGAAAGAGAGGAAGGCCACATGGTAGCTGAATTGACTTTATTAAAGAGACCATGAATATGAATTTGCAGGAGCTGGGCAGAGCAGTAGAGGACATGGGGGCCTGGAGATGTCTCATCCATAGGGTCATCATGGGTCAAGACCTATGCAAAGGCAGTTAACAACAGCAAAAATCTACACTGTCAAAATAGTGTAATACCATCCTATGGAATCCTGTGATTTATGATTGGGAGATAAGATCTTTAGGCTTATCTCCCATAGAGTTTAGTAGATGTAGAGGCCAACTCAGTTAGTTGGTATTTGTGTAAATGCAGCCAATTTATTGAGTTCCAAGTGAACTCTGCAAAGCAAATGTCAATCTAGATGCACATCTACACAGAGTCAGTGCACAGGAGGTTGCTATCCTGAGTTTGTATGAGGAAGATCCTTACCTAGACTGTGGGCCTTTACAGGCTGCCAGAAATAATGCAGCTTGAGTCCACTTTAACTGTCCTGGCTCAGTGCTAAGGAATCATGGGAACTGTAGTTTGTTGTGGCACCAGGGCTCTGTGACAGAGAAGGCTCAATGTCCCAGAAAAAAAAATACACTTCCCATGATTCCCTAGCACTGAACAGGACAGTTAAAGTGGCCTCAAGCTGCATTATTTCTGGCAGTCTGTAAAGACCTTGTATCTCCCTATATGACCATGCCTGAGTTTTAAGATTGTTGAGAGAGGGCTTTCTCTTAGGAGATTATTGCACTGCCTTTTTGCCCAGCCTCAGCACAGGCTGAAACTTCTGAAAACTTTTTTAAAAAATGGATGTTATCACACACCTCCATGCCCAGTCCAGAGGCATTGCATGCCAAATCTTGGCATTGTGTACCCAATCCGTACTTCTCCAGCACTTTTTGAAAGAACGGGAGTTCTTTTAAAAAGTTATCAAAAGTTTCAGCCCACACTGAGGCTGGATGGAAAGGCAGTGCGATGATCTCCTTAGTTCCATCACTGTTACGGATGTATTTGGTGAGGACTCAGGAAAGAACTTCTTAATGGCTGCTCCAAGGCTGTAGAATTCCCTCTCATGGGAGGCTTCACTAGCCTCATTCCTTTCCTTTTTTTCTACTGGCAGACAAAGACCTTTTAATTTATGCAAACCAGAGCAACAGCACTTGGCATATGGAAGCCTTTCATCAGCCCCTGTGACCAAGGCGTGATGGAGCTGTGCTTGTTTGTTCTTCTCAGCCAGAGGCCAGAACAATAGCATTCAGTGGGAAGACATCTCACCAGCCCCTGGAGCCAAGGCATAATGAAGTTGTGCCAGTTGCTCTTCTGTCCCTCAAAGGCTAGAGTAATGACAGTAGGAATCTGGAAGGAGCAGCTCTTAGCAGCCCCAGGAGCCAAGGCTTAATAGAACTGTACCTGGCTGTTCTTCTCTCCCCTAGTGACCAGAACAGTGGCCATTGGAATCCAAAGGGAGGGCTTCTCACCAACCACAACACTTGTGCCTTCTTGCCATCAGTAAGAAAACAATATAAATATTTTAGTGATTTGATGAGAATACAGTAGCATTAAGTAGCATTACAGCACCATGAGTTACTCAGATGGTGAAAATAATCCCTGTAGAATGTGGGGTGAATCTTTGTTGTTCACATACATTTTGAATGCACCAGAGGAAGTTTTGGAGGGGCTGCCAAAAATTAAATTGAACCCAGGATAATCGATCTCAGGGGGTTTCCTGAGTTTTCTGAACAGATTCACATTGCCAGCTGTGTGAATAACTGATGCAAATAGACCTGGAATAAACTGGTTTTGAATACATACTCCATCTTCATTCGCAGTGCAGACATGTGTGAGCAATACGTGCAGAGATGCACATAGATGCAGTTCCAATAACAAAAATAGTGTGAACAAAACTGGAATGCGTGAGTGAGATTATTTCAATAGTTGTGCTAACAAAAACAACATCTGAATAATATCTTAGAAGTGCCTGTGCGTGAAAAAACATTGTTGCTTTTCTTATGTACCACACCTGGAGAATACATGTGCCCTTCACATGGTTTCTGTTCTGCTTGCTATTAATCCCCACAACAACCGTATTAAATATATTTGTTGAGAGATAGTAGTCATGGTCAATTTTATGTCAAAAGAAGAATTTATATTTGTGTCTCTCTGTTCCAGATTCAGTAATGTAATGCATTACATTATCAGTTCTTTCAGAACAGTAGTTACAAACCAGCTGCCCAGATCTGAGGGACAGGAATATGGCAGCCCTACCCAATAAGAAAAATGTATGTTTCAAATAAATGCAAGGGTTTGCTTCCTAAATTGCTGCACAGAGGCATAGTAGAACTTGAGGCAACTGATGGAAACCCAGCATTTTGATAGGTCTCCTCTTGACATTAGAAAAACACACAAGATAGTGTTAGCAATGGCTTACTTCATATTTAATGCTGCCATTTCTATGAATAGATAAGATATGAAATTAAAGATGTAAAAGAAGAGAAATGACATTTGAAGAGTATGAACCCCTCTCCTCTTCACCACAGATACATATGTTGTTTTTAGCATTTACACTTTGGGGTGAATGAGCCATATTTGATATGCTGAAATTTTATCTCACCATGTTGAAAACTCACAGTGTATATCTGTACAAACACTGTTTACATAAACATCAGGAAGCAAGGACTGCTTATGTAAATTGATGCCTGCACAGCAAATGTTATTAGATCAATTTACGTAAATTGTAGGCAGGAAGTGAAATGTACAATATGGCTTCATTCCTTGGAAATTGGTATTACTTCATTGGTTGTGCCTGTTGTTGTACTCTGTTTGTTGAATTAATTTATACTTTGTGAATCTTTGTTCTAAAATTGTTGAAAGCAAAAAGGAAATATAAAAACATACTGAAAGAAAGTTAGTTATTTAAAACATTGTTACAGTTGGCCCTCCACATTTGCAGCTTTGATGATGAAGACATTTTGCAGATTTGATTATTTGTGGTTTTGATTCATATGTTCTCTCTAGGAATATCTAAATCCTCTGGCCCAACTCTGCCAGAAGTTAACCATAGAGTTGTGCTGGAGAATCAAGAAGTTCCTAGAAAAAACACTTCTCTAGGCATTTGTAAGTTCTCCAGCATGTTTTTGTGATCAACTTCTGGCAGATGTTGCCCATAGAGTTGCACTGGAGGACCTGGAGCTTTCTAAGGAGGCATTTTCTTAGGTAAAAAGAATAGTTGGGGTTTTTTTTATTTGCAGTTTTTTCACATTCACAGGGATCCTTCACCTCTAACCCCAGGGAATGTGAAGGGACCACTGTACTGATACATGTGCTATTGGTTATTAATTCATTTTATATCATTCATTTATTGCATTTCATTTCACTTCCATTTTGCCTTTCTCCAATTAACCATTAAAATGTGGGTTGGTGGTATGATAAATGTTGGGAAAAGACATTAAAACAATATAGCTGAAACAATGTGCAATCCAACTATTAAACACAATCTACTTAAAAGTGTTGATTTAAAACAGTTAAACACACATTAAAATTTCTTACCATCAATGTGGTTGATCTGGAAATTACTAAAATGGAGCATGGAAGAAAAACTAAGTGCTTGAACTGTAGATTTTGTGGTAATGGTGTGAAATATATTCCTAAGTCTTAGGTATTTATCACAAAAGGCTAGAAAGTAGAATTTCAACAGGATAAAAGTGTATTTTGCCATTGCTTATTACACATAATCCATCATGTCCATCCTACTGCTGCTTTGCATTTCATCCATTCCTGGAGTGCTCCTTTTTATAGACAGGTAAAACCCATCAATGACTACCAACTGTGTTGCTTTTTCACTATGGATTTCCATGTGATAGGTCCCTTCTGCTACAATTTTGCTTCTCAGGTAGTCCCATGATGTGAGTGCAGCATTATTCTGCTCCTTTCCCCCTTGCTATTTCCAAGCAGGCTGTTTTCCTTTTAATTTTATTTTTATTTTCTTCTTTTTATTTCATTACATTGTCAATTGCGGTAAAAATAAATATAAAAATGAAAAGACATGCTGGGCAAGGCAAAGGGCAGGTAGACTGGATTATGGAGGCTGTGTGGAAGAGAGGTTGTGTGACCATGGATCGCCAGAGCACTATTGGACAGAAAAGTGTGATAATACAGGATGCCAAACCAGTGTGCTTCCATTCTTAAACTAGTGGGACTGTGGTAGGCCGTGGGCTAGTGTGATAAAAGTTCTCAGACATTTTGTGAATCTGTCAAAAGAGACTGTGGGCCTTTGCAGACTGCCAGAAATAGTGCACATTAAACTGAGGCACTGCCCTGGCTCAGTGCTAGGGAATCATGGGAACTGTAATTTATTGTGGTACCAGAGCTCTCTGATAGAGAAGGCTCAATGTCTCAGAAAAAAAATACAATCCCCATGACTCCCTAGCACTGAGCCAGGGCAGTGCCTCAATTTAATGTGCACTATTTCTGGCAGTCTGCAAAGGCCCAGAGTTTCTAAAACTTTACATTCATGATCTAGTGAAATGCAATAAAAATAATGTCTTGTCTTTCTGCCTCTTGCTGATAAACCATTTGTTTCTGTGTATTTACTTATTATTGATACAATCTTTTTTTTTTTCACTTGGAGTGTGGATTTGTTTTTGCTTCTTTGTTTTAATTCTACCATCACTCTTCTCTCATAGCAAAGTAGGATACTAGTTGCAGCCTAGATTTTAGCAAAATGAGCCACTGAAAAACAAAAGGGAAATATTACCATGGTCAGGTAACCACAAGATGTGTAGAAGCGCGTACACACACACACACACACACACAAAATTTATTTTAAAATTGGGGGCAACCCATTCCCCCTTCCAAAATGAGTGGAGAAATCAGCCTATTTCTGGTCCCATCCATTTCATATATGTTCAATCATCAATCTCCCTCACTCCATTTCCATATCAACCTATGTATTTGTTTAAACTGCATAAATACCTGTGTTTATATTTGCAGGCAATTTCTTCTAAAATAACCTTTTTTGCCTAAAATAGACATGTATACATAATTGCTCCTAAATTATACACATTTTCCCTAATCTATGCATTTTGTATGTATTGTTTTTTTTTTAAAAAAAAGTGAAGAATTGCATCACAGGATTCAGAGAAGAGTGTTGTTTGAAGGATATCTACTTCTAATAGACAGATTGAACACAAAAAGTGTGTGAATTAGGCTGCCTTTTATAAAAGAAAAAAAATTGGATTGAATAACATATTCACCCGTTCCTAAATGAGCATGTTCAGTAGGTACTGAATGTAGAGTGATGGTTGGAAAAGAAGAACAAAAATACGATGATGAGATTGTCTTGATCTAGGAGCGTATTTGGAGACAATGACTGACTGGATCCTTCATCAGGAATACTTTTTTGAGGAAGCAGAATACAGAGCAATATTTTGTTGCTGGTCCCACTTCTCTCTTCCAGGACTGTTCTTGTTTAGCTCATCTTCCATTCCTTCCTTGAAATATGGCTCATTGTTTACTCATTGATTGACCACTATCTGATTATAGTACATACTTTCTTCAGTGAGTTCCTTCTACCTCACTTTCTAACTCTTATTCCAAGTGTGTAATCTATCCATCTTATTTAGCTTGGTCACATGTGTGATCATTTTTCTCCCTTACTAGTTTATCATCATTGGCTACAGCGTTCTATTCAGTTTGTGCTAATGTGTGCATATAATTAGGCCTTACCATTTTTTTCCTTTACTTTCATTTCATTTTCCTTCTTATATTCTTGCTATGATACCATTCTCTTCTTTATCTTCCAATTACTGGATTGAGAGCCAGTGTGGTGTAGTGGTTTGAGCATTGTACTATGCCTTTGGAGATCAGAATTCAATTCTCTCTCAGCTATGGAAAGCCATTGGGTGACCTTTGAGGAGTCATACACTCTCGGCCCCAGAAAACTCTGTGATAGATTTGCCTTAGGGTTGCCATAAGTCAAGAATGACTCGAAGGCAACAACAACCATATATTTAAAAATAAATAAATCAGCAACCAGCAGTTACAGGTTTCTTAGCATCAGCAATCCTAAATGCAATATGAAATGTGCATCCTACTTAATCGAGCCGACTCCAATTCAGTCTGCAGTCTCATCCAGTATCTGTCTTAAAGAGAATTGTATGGCATCAACATCTCTCTCCATCACTCAGCCTGTCTCCAGCTTTTGTTAACATCTAGTCTAAGGAAGAATTCTGGAAAACTCAAAATCCGATTCATGGTTTTGCAGTATTTTCTTTGTCCTGATAAAAGTATTACTCCATGGTGCATTTTGGAAGTTTTTTAATCAGCCAAGAAAACTTTCTTTGCTTTTTAAATAGTAACTAATTGTTAACCATATCCATCAAGTAACTTTGAAATCATTTCAAAGATAGGAGAAAGCAGAAACACCCTGTTATCTGTCAAAATTTTGAACCAGCAAAATATTTTCTCCAATGGCAGGATAATCTGGGTGATACAAAAGGAAAATATGCAGTCCATGGGAGTGCCCTCCCATGGTAGGCATTTTGGAAAGAGGTGATAATAGCTCCAAAGGGCAGCAAAGATACTGTAGCAGCACAGGCACTCTCTGTTTGTTGGTGGACTAAGAAAAGGAGATGCTTTTGAAAACATGGAAAATTCTAGCAGCTGTACTAATGTGAGTGTTTTAGTAGGAGGGAGGAAATGGAAAGTCACTTTTCTTTAGCCTGCCCTTTCCTAATCTAACATGCTATGAAGACTGAAGAATAATGGAGATCTGCTGCAGAGCTTGACTTGCTCTTTGTATCTACAGTCCATGACTGTACATATGTAGCAGTACTTCCTGGACACAGTCATTCTGTCTCATAACGAATGCATTATTTGGCATTGGATCATAGCTGCACTTCAATCAAGAGTTGTAGATTCGGTGCCAATTCACATCCTGCTGGTATCCATGGGTCAAGCACACATAACTATCAAAGAAATTTTATATTTCACATAATGTAAAATGAACTTCCAAACAAACTTTCCACAAAACCTCCAAATAAGCAACACACTTCATTTTCTTTTGTGATTTTTATTTGTGGCAAGGGGATTACAGTAGAAATGACAAGGCAGTCAGACTTCCTTGCCATACTGCATATGCTTACAATAGCTTGCAAGTTTCAGCATAATAAACCTTACTAGCAATCTTAAGCATACATTTTCCAATGGTTTAATAGTAATTCATTGTTGCCATTCCATCCATATTGTTAAAAGTGCTATTTTTCAGTGAAGAGTTGTTGTTGTTCTTAAGAGCCTGACTATGAAATCACTAAAGTAGAACTTATCCAGAAGTTCAATTTTATTTGTTCCAGCATGACCAAAGATTATAGATTTTGTTGGTGGTGTTATTCAACTATAGGAGTTAATAAACTTAGCAATGCCAGCATGGTTTTGCTGTCACCAATTACTGCTGCTCTGAGTGGCCACTGTACTTACTTTCTGAATATTTATATTTTAATTGGGATGTCATAGAATGTATGTTTACATCTCCTTGACATTCAATCTCACCATACACATAAAACATTTATTTGCACATATGTGTACATATACCAAGTTACTGCAGTTCATGTATGTGATAAAGTAAACTCTAGTCATTGAAAGTTAAACAATTTTGTTAGTCTTTTGGTGCTCTTTTGTATTTGCTGCAACAGAGTAACATGGGTCTGGAAACAGTATTCCATAATTTATTAATTTTCGCTAATCCTCCAGAAAGTATCCAAGACCTAATTATGGCACTTTACATTGAAATTAACATATCATAATAGATTGTTGAATCTGTTAGGTGAGTTCTAATATATCTTAGGGCACCTCCTCCCATACAGATTTCCTCACCATCTTATAGGGTGGGGAAGCCCTGTTTCCAGTGCCTCCCATTATGATCATTTCCTCAGATGCATCTGAGGAAGTAGAATAAGTCTACAAAAGCTTATGCTACATCTTTTGCTCAGTTAGTCTCAAATGTGTACAAGACCCCCTTTGCATTCTGATATTCCAGACCAGGGGTAGGCAACCTTTTTGAGCCGGGGACCGGGTTGCTGTCCCTCAGACAATTGGGGGGCTGAAGCACCAAAAATAAATAAATAAATAAATAAAATATGCATGCACACTCTCTCAGCCCCAGAAAAGCCATGGCAAAACCCCTGTGGAGATTTTGCCAAGAAAACCCCAAGAACAAGTAATAACAACAATAATCAATATCATTATGGCGGGCGGCGGTGGCGGCAGCAGGACCGGCCGCATCTGGCCCCCGGGCCTTAGGTTGCCTACCCCTGTTCCAGACTAATACAGCTCTTTCTCTGAATTCTCCTTCAGTGTATGTAGTCTCCTTCAATTGGTATGTAAAGCCTTTTGTTTGTTCTTCTGAAGCTTTTAAAGTTTAGGTGGTTGCATTTTGCTTCTTGGTTTAGTGTGTTTTATGTATACGATTGCAATGTGGTAATGGAGTGGTGATGTTTAAAGTTACTTTTACTACTGTTACATATTATATATCACAGGTGACTAACAGCTTTACATTAATCAATCTGTTCCCTATGTGAGAAGTCAGGTTGATTGAGTTCAGGCAGACTTATTCCTAAAGAAGTGTGTCAGAGCTTGAAGCACAATTTTTGGATATTGATTTTTGTCCTTCACAAGGAACAGATGACCAAAACGTGTGATGGTGGGTTTGAACTCAGACATGTAAGTCTTCTCTTACAAAGTGCCAGAGCGTAACACAGAGATATTCACAGAAGATTACATTGGTTTTAAAAGCCAACAATACCTCACCATGTTCATTTTCAAAGTAAACTGGCCATTCATCAGGACACATGAGTTACGTGTGTGGGGCTTTCCTATGTAAACTTACTTGACTGGATCAGTAAACACTTCTGCATTGTCGCAAATAATCAACAAGAGTGTAACAAATGCAAGTTTAGTTTTAGGCCCATCTGTTTATCATTATGAGTTTAAACTGTTTATATGAAGGGGAGCACTTTGAATGTCCCCCAGGGAGGTGGACAAGACCATATGGGGTTGCGTTATGAAACAAAGTTGAGTGGGTGACATGGTCACTTCTTTGTTACATTCACGTAACATTTTAAGTGCCTTTGCTTACATTTAACCATAACGCTGACTTACAAGTTTGATGGTCATGTTACCCGTGTGCTGAATTAAATGCTCTTACACAGATAGCTCTATAGCTAAAGTTACATTTCTAACACTTTTGTTATTCAGAATAACACAAAATGTTTGCTGATTCTACCCAGGTAACTTTTTACATATAGACCATATATTGAGAATTGGGTTGAGGATTTCTCTTTGTCAGGCTTTCTTCTCTCTCATTTAGACTTGTTTCATTTCAGAACAAGACAGAGAGCTTCTTTATTGTTCAACAGAACTTAACCAAACCCTTTACCAAGGAAGATGCTACAGTCACCATTATGGTATTTACCGGTAATCAATTTCCATATTTAGAGAAATGGTCTCATATGGGGTGACCATCAAAAGAAAAGAAAGCAATGCCTTGAGATGCATGAAAAAAATGGTTCTTTATAAAAATAATTTTCCAAAATTGGCAATTTTTCATAAAGACAACAGAAATAACTTGCAGTTTTTCAAAATATTAACGCAGGAGAAAGGAAAGCTGACATATTTGTTCATCATTGCTTGAAGGGCTTAGTTCCAAATTTGGCTTTGAATCTCTGAATACTCAACTAGGATTGTGGTGTGGGTTTAGTGTTGCCATAATGGATGGAAGGAAAAATCCTAAATATTCATCCCCAGGTAAAAAAAAATAGGTTTTCTGACAGCTATGAAAACCCAATGTGAAAAATAGACCAGTGAGAAATTTTGTACAGTTTTCTTCTGGAATTTGAACATCCTGAAGTGTTGCAGAGGAATTATTCTGTGAAGAAAAACATATGAGGGAGTTTCTTTAGGAAAAAAATTCTACACAAAAAAATGGATTTCCTGTACAGAAAGCAGTGTTTCCTATTTAGGAATATAGGGAGAATATTGCAGAGGAACATTCATTGTCTCCCACATTTGGGAGAAAACAACTGTAATTATTCATCCTTGTGTGGGATAAGAAAATAGTTTAGAATTTATATCCCTAGTTTCCATTTTTGTTTGCTTTTTTCTGACAGGCCTCTCACCTTTAAAAAATTAACATCATGTACATGGAAGAGAGAGGTTTGTACCTGTAATTTGGCCAGATAAAATGTCTGACAAGTCCATTAAGTTGTGTTTTGTTTTGTTTTGTTGTAAGAAATGTGAATTCTCATGCTGAAGAGTGGGGTATAAAGAAAAAGCGGAGTAAAAATACTCCAAAATAAAAGAATTTATAAATTCAGGAGAAAGAACTTGAGGGTTCTTTTAAAAAAAGAATGCAGAATGAGCAAAACTAACAGATTTGTCTATGATTTAATTAATACATCATGCTAACTACAGCATGCTTCACTTGCCAGTTGTTGTTGTGTGCCTTCAAGTCATTTCCACCTTATGGCAACCCTAAGATGAACCTATCAAGAGGTTTTCTGAGGCTGAGAGTCTGTGACTTGCCCAGGGTCAACAATGGGTTTCTGTGACCAAGCAGGGATTCAAACTCTGCTCTCCAGAGTTACAATCCAGTGCTCAAACCATTACACCACGCTGGCACCACCACCTCTCACAAGCCATAGGGATTCTCATTTGTGCCTTTGCCATGTGAGATATACTCAGATTTATTGTTAGGGTCTTTTTTTAAAAAAAAATGTTGACTGTATTACCTTGAACCATAAAACATAACTTGTCTTTAGGAACTATATTTTAGGTCTCAGAACAGTCCAAAAGACCATCAAACCCACTGTTTAAAATCTGTTTTAAACACCAGGCAGCCTTTAGCAGGAGGCTAGTCCAGGAGAAGGGGGGCGGGGAGGAACAATGTATAGTTAAACATTTTAAAACTTCTCAAAATATGAATGGATTAAATAAAACAGATGTGGAGAGGGGATAAAAGGTCAGCTGCTTCTCTGGAGACCTTGTTTTGGTTCCCTCATAGTTAGTTCCCTGTATATCCTTGGATGAGGGCCAGAGTTCTTACACAATCTGCTGCCATTTCATCCCCATGGAAACAGTGAACATTACATGGTGCGGTGTTCTTCACGTGTGTGCATATCCCAAATCAACTGTGCTAGAGAGTTGGAGAGGACATTCAGATAAACATGAAGAAAGCAACTCAAAGCAAGTTCCTTCCCTCTCCTCTTAATTGGTTCAGCACCTCTTGCAAATGTCTGTGGTTGTGCTTCTTGGGAGAATGTAGTACTATTGACCATAAGTAGTTTATGGCCATAACTGTTTGCATCATAGCTTGTAGAGACTTAGAATGAGAAGAAGAAAACAGCAGCATTCCATTTTCTCCTCACACCAGGTGCCTTAAACCAGGGGTAGGCAACCTTTCCCCTTTAAGGGCCAAGGGACTTCAGCTCCCAGAAGCCTCAGCCATGTTGGCCAATAGTCCCATGTTGGCCAATAGCTCCTGGGATTCTGGGAGCTGAAGTCCCTCAGCCCTTAAAGGGGAAAGGTTGCCTATCCCTGCCTTAAACTATAGTTTGTGCATGCAACCCTGACAGTTCCCAACATTTTAAGCTGCACCATTGCTGGCATTTGGAGCTTTCCTCTGGGTCATGCTTCTCTCTGAAACCCCCTTTGTCTGTCTGCTTACCCTCTCTGTGCCTTTTCATTTCTTCCAGCATTCAGGGCAGCATACGACAGGAATGTTGGAAGAACAGAGCAAAAATGTACTAGAAAAACTCAGACTGAAATCACATATACACATACCTGAGTCTGTATATGACACTGAGCTCCTTGAGACTTTCATGAAGACGTGACCTGTTTAATATACAATTGGCAGCTTTTTGTATTGGTCAGTGACAGTGTTTCTAAATATGTTTATTTTTTCCAATGCCTGTAGGACACATTTGATGTTGATTGCAAGATTGGCAGGTTGGCAGTTCGAGGCCTGGGTACTGCATGATGGGCTGAGCTCCTGTCACTAGTCCCAGCTTCTGCCAACCTAGCCATTTGAAAGCATGCAAATGCAAGTAGATAAACAGGTACCACTTCAGTGGGAAAGTAAACAGTGTTCTGTGCAATCATGCTGCTCACATGATCACAGAGTAGTCTCTGACAACTCTGGCTCTTTGGCTTAGTAACGGAGATGAGCACCACCCCCTGTGGTCTGACACGACTTGACAACCTTGTCAACAGGGAATACCTTTACCTTACCTCTGTGTGTGTGTGTGTATTCCAAGATGCAAACCTTGATTTTGCCATTTTATACAAGGAACACCATTTTACTGTGCCATTGTATATAATGAGTCTTGATTCTGTATGGATATTTTTTTTTTATCCATGGGGAGTCCTGGAACCAAACTTCAGCAGATACCAAGGGACCACTGTACAATGATTTCTTCTTGTTGTAGTGTGCCTTCAAGTCATCTCCAACTTATGGTGACTCTAAGACAAATCTTTCATGGCATTTTCTTGGCAGAATTTGTTCAGATAGGATTTGCCCTTGCCTTCCTCTGAAGCTGAGAGGGCATGGATTGCCCAAAGTCACCCAGCGGGTTTCTAAGACTGGGTGGGGATTTCTTGAAGAATCTCATATATTTGTTTCCAGGTCCTACAATGGATAGCAAAATCCATGGATGCGCAAGTGTCATAATATACAATGGGGTAGTAAAATGGTTTCCCTTATATAAAATGGCAAACTCAAGGTTTGCTTTCTGAATTTTTTTTTTTTTAGGGTGTTTATTTTCAAGCCATGGATGGTGGAATCCATACATGTAGAATCCTTAGATACAGACGGCCAACTGTACCTCATTTTGCAAATCCACATTTACTCCTGTCCAAGGACTAGGGTTTGTTGGGAAAGTCTTCCTCTCTGTCTCACTAGTGGGAGCAATATGCTGAGGGAGGACATGACAAAGACCTTCTGTGCTGTGGTGCTTTGGGTATGGAATGCCCTCTTTTTGGAGGCTTGGTTGGTACTAGCGCTGTTTTTTGTTTGTTTTGTTTTGTTTTTTGCTGGCACCAGATTAACCCATGGCTCTTTATGAAAGTTGGGGTTTTTTTGGGGTGGGGGGAGGTTTCCAATGATTTTATCCAAATCTGTTTTAATCTATTTTAATTGTTAAATTGTGTAATGGTTTAATTGTCAAATTATTCTGTATGTTTTACACTGTTTAGATTATTCCTCCCTGTTTTATCTTTAAAAATGTAAATATTGTTTTAATCTGTATGCTGCCCTGATATTCTGTGATACAGGTCAGGATATAAATATTTTAGTGAAATACAAATGATAAAAATAGATAACTGTATACACAGAAATTTATGCAATGTACATGTGAAGGTCTTACTCAAGACTGTCACATGTGGTGGCATTATATCCAAGTGTCATGCAGTAAAATTAATCAGAGAATGTTGATGCACACATGTACACACTGTCACACAGTCCTAAATGTTTATTGTGTTCCAAGATTTGGTTACCTTTTCAGAAAATTCTTCACAGTACTGTTTTGAAATATGTGGGCAATATGAGCCAATTATGTAGCTATCAGAATAGAAATTGCTTTTGCCATTCAAATAATAGCAAAAATGATGCATGAGTTGCTTTGCAATTCATTTGTAAATGAGAGGCAATTAATCATCAATTGACAGGCTCAGTCATTGGGATTAGATTTTACCTTTTAGCCATAGGAAAGGCCAAAACAATTAGCAATGGTACATGGGCTACTCACTTTACTCTAATGGGCTTTGCATAGGCACATGCTCTCTCCCTCTCCACATCCCATACCTGTTTAAACTTCAGAGTGAGTGCTTATAGAAATAACTATTTAATTCATACATTTAAAATGTGCATGTAATATCTTACTAGCAAATAGCATTGGAATAGTTTACAGATATGGAAAAAGAAAGAAAAGAAAAACAATCAATGTAATATTGCCGAATAATTTGGGGTTGACCCAATAATTTCCAAAACTAATAGAGCAACCCTTTGCTTCAAGCTATACCTGTGGACAGAATGGGTTCAGTACTAGCCTCAGTGTATATATGGATTCCTACTGCTGTTTCCCCATTTGCTATAGGGATAGACTCCTATTCTATGGTGCTGCCTTTTCCATAAGTCCTCAAATTGCTGTGGCCAATAGACTATCTAGAAGGTTGTTGTCATTGTTGTTAGCTGTCCTTGAGTTGACTCCAACTCATGGAGATCCTGTGGATGAGACATTTCCAAGAATCCCTATCCTCCACTGCTTTGCCCAGATGCTGCAAACCCTTGCCCATAACCCCCCTGATCAAGTCTATCCATCTGGCTTGTGATCTTCCTCTCTTTCTTCCACCCTCTAGCTTTCCTAACATTAATGTTTTTTTTAATGATTTGTGCCTTCTCATTATGTGGCAAAAGAAAAATAGTTTCAATTTGATCATCTTAGCTTCCAAGGAAAATTCTGGCTGATCTGTTCAAGAAACCATTTGTTTCTGTCCAATTTCAATGAACTGATTTTCTCTCTGTCAGCTTCCTCTGTTATAGAACAATACACAGTTTACATGGGAATCACTACACCCTACCCAGGGTCTCACAGAGTGGGTATATATATATACCCACTCTCTTCCATTCCAGTATTCTCTGAAGATGCCAGCCACAGATACTGGCGAAATGTCAGAAAGAAACTCTTCTAGAACATGGTCACACAGCCCAAAAAAACCACAAAAAACTATGGATGCCAGCAATGAAAGCCTTAATCTTTTTTATTGTTGTTATACTTCTTGGTATTCTCTTCTTTCCTCTACAATGACCCAGACTCCACCCACACTCACTGTTTCACTGTGATAGCCTCCCCTACAGCCATTCACTATCTGGAGGAGAATAGGGGATTGGAGAAGTGTAGACAGATGCAGAACAATTACATCATCTGCTGATACCTCCAGAGGACCCCACCAGATCTCAGCAGATGAGGTTTCTGGTTAATACAGGAGCTTTACTGGAAAGGGATAGCATGACTCATGGTGTGGCAAAGCAGGTTCATTGAAGTAAATAGATCCATGGGCTCAGGAGTAGAACATCAAAAAGTTTAACCTAAAATATACAGAACATATGTAAGAATAAGTCTTTTGAAGTCTCTAATTAAAACAGATCCTGGGCAATAGTGCAGAGAAAGAGCTTGGGATGATGAAGCCAGGCTGGATGGTAGAATGACTCAGTATGGCAGCTTCATGTGTTAATGTGTACAAGTAATCACTTCCATACACTCTAACTGCATAATGAACTAGAAACATCTGCAGACATGATGGGGATGCCACATGCCATATGCTTGATCAACATAGTGTTCTGTTCTAGATGATACCATTGCAATACATGGTGGAAACATCTGTCATGCAATACAGCTAATGAAAGAACTAGTTTGAACTTAAATCCCATTAATGTCAACAGGCACAACTAATTTGATCAGAGAAGGTCTTTGCAACATGTGTCACGTGGTGTATTCACACTTTTCTGGCAGCTATGTGTATTATGTTTTTCTTCAACTGAAATTGCCATAGATAGATAATAATGTATACAATTTTAGGCTCTTAGAAACGTTTTTTTTAAAATGTTGGGCTATTAATTATTACTTTGAGAAAGATGACAATCTTCTATTAGATAACAGAAAGAAATGTAACTTTTCCACTGTTGTTGCAACCCAGGTTGGTCAAAAAGGATATATTTTGTTCAGATGTTTTTTTTTTAAAAAAAAGCATAAAGTTTAAAATGCATCTGGGATTAACAGCTGCATATAGTCTGTAATTTCTCTGTATCATCACCACCACTACAACTTAAAATAGTACTCAAAATAATATTTAAGGAGAAAGGGGGATTTCATTCTAAAAGGCCAATCCAAAGATAGTTAATATGCAGTAAGACATTAAATAAAATAGGAAGTATGTCCAATTAAGCATATATACAAACACAACACACATTTCTACAGAGGAAGGTAGTGAACAGGGGGAAATGAATAAATAAGGGCTAGTAGAGCAGCCACCAAGTGCTAGCATGGTGCAGTGGTTTGAACATTGGACTACTGTTCTGGAGACTGCGGTTGCTGCTCAGCCATGAAAATCCACTAGGTGATCTTGGACAAGTCACAGTTTCTCAACTTCAGAGGAAGGCAAAGGCTACCCCCCCTGAACAAATCTTGCAACGTAGGGTTGCTAAGTCAGAAGTGACTTAAAGGCACACAACAAAGAGTTTGTAAAGGGATTGTGTAGCACCTTTGAGACTAACTAAAGAAAGAAATTGGGAGCATTAGCTTTCCTAAACTAAAGTCTACTTCCTCAGATGCACTGGTCTACCAAATGCATCTAAGGAAGTAGACTTTAAGAAAGCTCATGTTCCCAATTTCTTTCTTTAGTTAGTCTCAAAGATGCCACAGGATCTCTCTACACACTGATTCTACAGACTAACACAGCTGTATCTTTGAATTCAACAACAAAGAGTGCTCAACTAGTGATTATCAAAATATGGGGGAGGCATCAGTAAAAGAAGAGGGCAAAAGACAACACAGATTTGCATTAAAATGTGTTTGCTAATTTATATCATGTATACTTGCATATTTAGCAACTATATTTCCCTTAGGAATACACTACCTCTTCCCCCAGTGGAGAGAACTTTGACCACAAATGTTGTGTTTCTACTCAGCCTTATGTCCAGGTGTTAGCTCTCTGTCAGAAACCTCAGGGTCCCTGTTCCCCCTCCCCCTGACTCCTTATGATTCTTTATCTTTATCTAGCTGGGCCTGCTGGATCCCACTGCATTCTCCATCTGTTTCCTAAGGCTAAAAAGGGAGAAATATGCATGAATGCATTTATATGGGCTTATACTCACTGGGTAACTTGGGACAGCCTTTTCTCTTTGCCTTACTCACTTTATACAATAGTGATGTGAGGATGAGATGCAATACCTCTCATAGCCTTCAGCATCTCAGATGATTCAGTAGTGGGTAACAACTAAGGGATTTGGCAATAGGCCTCCAGGAAGAGAGGAGGGCAACACAACATAGTAGTTTATCACATGGGAGGAAATTGGAAAGTGCAGAGACACTGAGGCCGCAGCATTATACACATTTGGCTAGACAGGTATAGGATTGTGTTTTAAAGCCATCTGAAGAGAGATAGTTGCAAAGAGCTTAAGCTAAAGAGCTAGCCTATGCAAATAAACTATAGGTGACTCACATACATGGTTTGAAACAGGTCCAGACAGAAGTGTGGCGCGTCACTTACATTTCCTATGTGTTGCACATGTAAATCTCTTCAATATTTGGCAGCAGGAAGGAAGTATACATTTTTCACTGAATCATTTGCTTTCAGAATGGAATCTGATGCCATACTTTAATAAATAGTTTTTAAAACAGGAATTTTCATAGCTGTATTAACAAGTATAATAGGGAGTTTTTTAACACATTTTTTTTTCAGATGAAGATGGCACATTTTAACTAGGAGATAGCATCTCGTTTCCAACATGCTTAAAATCCTCTGGTTGCTAGTTATAAGATATAATGTGGTGCTGTAGTAATACAGATAACATCAAGCTATTCTCAGAAACATGGGTTGCATTAGATACAATTTGAGTACATGTCAGTAATAAATGTATCCTGATTTTCCTGCTACTTTCAATTTTCCCCCAATCTATGTAGATGAAAATTTACATGCAGATTCCCAGCTGGATCTTACTTTCAGGAGTATGATCAGAAATGGGACCAGAAATGTTTTGGATTTTTTAAAAATTTAGGACTATTTGCAAGCCCATAATAGGATGTCTTGCAGATGAGACTCAAGTCCAATAATTAAATTCATTTGTTTCATATACCACTTATATGCATGGCCTGAAGGAAATTTTATGCACAACATTTTTAATAATTTTGTGCATGAACCAAAGTTTGTGTACACTGAACCATCAGAAAGCAAAGGTGCACTATCTCAGATACCCATGTAGATGATTTTGGATTATGGAGTATTTTGGATTTGGAATTCTGGGTAAGGGAGACAACCTTATATATAATTTGAACAGACCAATGTAACCATAATTGAATACAGGCTTCCATTACAGAATTAGGACTACATATATACTCCAGAGCAGGTAAGAGTGAGCAGCAGTGGCCTTTCCAGTGGTCAGAACCCCTGTTTTTAAAAAATGGTTTTGAAAAAAATACTAATCAAGCAATATAAATAGGGCCTGCAACCTCTTTAAAAGGTGTGTGATCACTCCTTCCAGGAAAGGCAATTTGCCCTCTCTATTTTTGGCAAGAAAAAAAAGTAGCCTGGATATTCTGGATGGGATGAGTGCTGCAAAAACAGCCTTGGGGTCTGTGTGCAGTCCCAGGACCACATTTTGGGCATCCTGCGCTATGGAAAAATTAACCACCTGTTTGCCAGGATATAAGAGGGCTACCTTCTCTTTTTCACTTTCCCCACCTAGCAGCTGAAGACACTGACAGAGCTGATAAACCAACTCTCTTTTGGGTCAACACATATCTTCAATAGTCCTTGTTGGATTTTTCTTTAGGGCCACAGGCTCCACACAAAGAATTAAATAAGTATAGTGTAGGGTATGCAGATCTTACCTCCTTATCTTTGCTATCACATGGTCATTAATCATTTTACACAATATCACATCATCCACTCAACTACAGAGTGGGAGGAAACTATGAAACTGGTTTGCATGGAGTCTGTTCACATTAGACTTCACACAAGACAATTATAGCACTATTATTCCACTTTAATTGCAATGGTTTCAAACTATGGAATCCTGGGAGTTGCAGTTTAAGAAGGGGTATATAGCCAGAGAGCTCTCAATGCCTCATGAAATTACAAACCCCAGGGTTCCATGACAATCAAAGTGGAGTAATAGTGTGTTTTGGACCAACAACAACAACAACAACAACAACAACAACAACAATAATAATAATAATAATAATTTATTTTTATATGCCACCTTTTGCCATGGCAATCAAGGCAGCTTACATATAAAATTAAATTTAAATAAAACATGTCCAAAAAACAATATTAAACAATATTAATAATAACAGTTAACCCCCTTTTAAAAATATATAAAATACAAAAATATGAAAGTAAAAGCATCGGATTAAAACATTCTGGGACACCAGTAAAAGGGTGGAGAGGATGTCTAACAAGGAGGAAGGCCAGGTTAGGTGAGGTGTTCAATTCAGGGAAGGCCTGCCGGAAGAAATCCATCTGTTTTAAAGCCATCCAAGCTGGTTTTGACGGATTTCCTCTGGCAAAGCGTTCCACAGTCTGGGAGCAGCAGCAGAAAACGTCCTCTGGGAGGTTACTACTAATCCATAGTTTTTATCAGTTGCATTAAATTCCTCCCCGAGGACTTGAGGGCACAGGGCAGAATATATGGAAGAAGGTAATTCTTTAGATACGTTGGACCCAAGCCATGTAGGGCTTTAAAGATCATCATCAACACGTTATACTGTGCTTGGAAACCAATAGGCAGCCAGTAGAGAGATTTCAGAACAGGTGTAATATGATCACTCATAGATTTTCCGGTGATCAACCTGGCTGCCATATTTTGTACTAGTTGTAGTTTCCAGACTAGGTATAAGGGTAGCCCCATGTAGAGTGCATTGCAGAAGTCGAGTCATGAAGTTACCAGTGCATGCACTACAGTTTCTAGACCCCTTACTTCCAGGAAAGGGTGCAGCTGGCGTAACAGCCGAAGCTGATAACAGGTGCTCCTGACTGTCACATTCACCTGATCTGTCATGTGAAGCGACGAGTCTAGGAGCACCTCCAAACTGCGAACGCAGTTTAGCGGATAGTGTGACCCCATTCAGGACTAGAGGTTGTGACCCAATATCTGGTTTGGGAGGCCCTACTTTGAGTACCTCCGTTTTATCTGGATTCAGCTTAAG
>CM034703.1:119741748-119752164 GCA_020142125.1 Phrynosoma platyrhinos
TATTCTACTTTTACCAGCGTAACAAAGGATTTTTTTAAAGAGTTTCATGACATTAAATATAAACATTAAAACACTGTCACATTCAGTTCATCCATTCAACCTACCTCTATACATATATGTTTATATATTTCCACATATATCTGTCTGTAATAAACTAAACATAAAAAATGGGGACATACATCTGTTATATGCCTTTTTATTACATTCCTAATCTTCTATTACACACAGATTTGTTGTGAAAACAAAGTGGTTAGAATAAATTGCCTTCTCTTTCCTACTTGACTATGTAACATTTTTCTATCACTATCTTCTCTCTCTCTCCATTTTTATTGTTGAAAAACACTAACTTTTCATCTTTCTTTCAATCATTCTTCTAATGAGCTTCTCTAACTGCTATCCTAGGTCTCTTATCCAATTGTTTTCCATTCATCTCTATATAATTGAACTTATTTGATTATCTCTCCTAAATGCTATAAAAGTATTACATTCTGTAGAAATCCTTTGCAGTTTCAACATACCAAGTTATAAACAATCACATAGAGTTCAAGGTGCTGGGGAATTATAAAAAGCTTCATGCCAATTCTCACTTTATGAAAGGCTTCATATTATGTGTTTTCAGTATGCATTTGCTTAGATAATTATGGTGTGTGAACTGAGGCCTCAGTGGATGTAAAACCACAGATTCCTGGCAGTGTTTTGTGCGATTAGAGGTTGAACAATATGTTGCCACATAGGAGTCACCACAGGGAAGTGGTAACTGCAAAGCCCAGAAAATGGATTGTGTTCAATTTCTGTAATTCTTCAATGGTGTTACTTAATCCACTCACTTGGCAACACTTATGTAAAAAGAGGGCACACTTATTAAAACTATTAAATTCTGTATATCCAGTAAATTCTGGGTAGCATGTTCATGTTCTGTGTAATCTTCAGTAAAGATTACTAAAGATTATCTAAAGTTGCAAAATCATGAGATATATTTTGTGAAATGGCTCAGGAACCGCGTTATTTTTATTTTACATCTATGTCAGTTTCCTCATATTGTTCCCAAATGAGGCCTGGTGTGAAATAAAAGCATTTAACAGGAATCATCATTGTTTTCAAGTTACTCTCTTGAATAGTTCTGGGTTGCCTATAAATTCCTTGAAGGGGCTGTAAGCATCTACAGTTTTGGTGATGTCAGATAGGATAGTATGCAGTCATCTATTTCTAAAAATCTACAACTATTTGAAGGAGATAATGGATTGGACAGCTGACTAAGCAGTCTGTTGACCTCTGTAGCAACCAGATAGATTGATGGTCCTTTCCTTCTCTCTTGGGGAATTGAAGCGTGCAAACCTATCTTTTGTTATTTTGGAAATACAGAGTTCTTCAGTAACACTCTATTGAGTAGGACTCTGTAAGATAACCTGCAGAGGGTGGCACCACTAGGATACAATAGATGTGCATCAAAGCAAACGAGAAACAAGGAGTTCATAAAACGTGAAAGTGAACACAGTGGACAATTGATGGTCACAGGAGCAGAAAACCAATTAAGTTAAATATTCAGTGACTGCTCTTTTGATGGGGAGAAACAGGAGAACAGTGCTATGTGATTCACGCACAGGCACTGCTCAAGTTCTGGAAACCTGATGCAATGGACTGTAAATCTGGTGTCAATTCATATTTTGAAAACACAGTTAAATGAGTTACTGATTGCTACCTGACATGCAACTTACCTTCTGGCTGGGACAATCTGTTGGATGTTCCCCCAGCACTTGGTCTCCTCCAGGATATACCAAGATCCTCCCCTGAATTTCAGGTTTCACTTTGAAAATCAAAATGCCTAGCCATTTCACTTCCATATTTATAATTTAGAACATGCACAGTAGTCAGCCAATAAAACAAGCTGCATTGGTTTATTTTCCCAAGTTTGTCAATAAATAGTTCATTACTACTACACATGAACACTTTGAACAAAATTCTAGTAGTTGCTTCTTTTCTTTCAATAATTGTGTGTAGGGAGGGGGAAAAAACCTGTTGTGGAGAGATGGCAAGTGAGAGGGACTCCTTTACCCATTCCTCCTGAATAATGCTCCCAAACTTTACCTCTCAAACTTCATTTCAGATGGTTTTGCCCACCCCTAGCAAAAAAGAAAAAGAAAAAAGTTCCAGACATGCTTTGGAAGCCCACAGGGGAAAGACAAACTGAAAAGATTTCCAGTAGAAAGCAGGGGAAATGTTTACGGATCTCTTTCTACCAACACCTCTTTGCCCCAAAGCTGTTTCTTTTTCAGCAAAAAAACAATTCAGCTGATTGTGGGACTGTTGTTTTTCAACATGCAGTGTATGCAACATCAGTTTCTAGCCTTTGTTTTCTGGCTAAGGAGCGAAACACTATATACTTGGATTTTATTTTTTAAAATTGCATTAACAAGAATCCTGTGCAAGGAGAAAGGCAGGACATTTATCAAACAAACCAAGTTTTAAATTTTACATTTGCATCAAGAGACAGTTTTACTAATTACTTATGCTCTTTTCCACTTTCTACTTTCAGAAACAATGAGAAACAGTGGGAACCAACATACAGGTTTCCTCATATTATTTATTTAATTAATGGAATGTTTTTAGTAAAATTGTTTTGTTTTTTAACATACAAAATTAAACAATAACATTTGTGGCTGTGGTCCTGTTTTCACACCGCATCCACTGCTTGCTCCTGCTGACAGTTTTTAGGAAATAATAATATTGATTATGTATTCTTTATTATAAAATGATATAGTATTTTATTTTATTTTAGAAGCAGGACATTAAACTAAGGTCCAAAACACACAGCAGAAATAATCCAATTTGAGACCGCTTTAACTACCATGGCTCAGTGCTAGGAAATCCTGAGAATTGTAGTTTATTGTAGCACTGGAGCTCTCTGGCAGAGAAGGCTACATGTCTCACAAGATTACAGTTCCCAGAATTCCCTAGCATTGAGCCTGGGCAGTTAAAGTGGTTTCAAACTGGATTATTTCTGCTGTGTGTTTTGGACCTAAGACACACTCTCTCAAACTTTAAATTCTACCCCACCCCCCAATTGCATTGTACCTCCACTAACCATTGCTGTCTTTCCCTTTGAAAAGTGAATGCACAGATATATCATACACAGAGAAGTGAATGCATCCCACTGCTCTTGGTTTACAACAGAGATGAACATTCTCCAAGCCCAGCGATGGGCATTCTCCAAGCCTGATTATTAGCTCCTGCAGAGCTCTGGAGGGTCAGAGGGCAAGGTCTGGTCATCATTTTGGGTGGGAGGGTAGCTGTTTAGGGTTGGACATCCTCCAACAGCATGTTATATTCCCACAAATCATTTTTTCAAACAAACAAACATGTAAATCATGGAGGTGGTGACCAAAAATTGATGTACACCCTCAAAGTGGCCAAAAGCCACATCGAGGCCACACCAAGACGGCAAGAGCCAACCCTTTGAGGAGTGGATTTAATCTGTTCCTGCCAGCTCCTGGTTTGGGACTGCAGTGGTGGCCAGTTTAGGGAGTAGGCCATCAGTTGCCACGGTCCTGGCCCAATTGGAGCTGGAACAACCAGGGGCCACTCCTTCTAGGCCATCTACTTCAGCCCATAGAGAACAGAAGTTTATTGTACTTTACCTATTTACCATTATACAAGTTAAAATTGAGAAATAATTCATTACAGCATTATAGAATTAAAACTCTTCCCTTGGACCATCAGATTTGTGGTAATTTTCTTTAAGCCTTGCCTTGACAAGTAATTCAAATGTTCTGAAAGACAGCATCTATCACCATTAGACAGCAGAAGAAAAATTCAGAGAATATTACCTTTCCTTCCTTGATTTTAACAGTGGTTGGATATATTCAGTTCTGGAACAATTGAGAAGCACACGAGACAGAAAGAGAATCACATCTGCATATTCTATCCTGTTTAGGCATCCCCTTTTACTGACCTGTCCAGTCTGCCAAAGGGAGAACATTTAATCTTGCCTGAATAAACATTATTCTCATCTTGATATTTGGCAAATCTACCAGGTACCCTGGGAGTGATAAATATGGTGGAATGAAAGAGGCATAAAAGGTTTTAGATAGACGAGTCTTAATCCCAGTTATCTGAGATTTCATCACTGTATCCTTGAGCCTCTGCACTAAGATTAATATAGCTCTATCATGTCCTTGAGTAAAAAGAAAAGACATAGAAAATCTCAAATAGATGGTAACCACTTGCACTTTTTTGCTTTCATAGGTTTGGGCCCATGTCGTCCAATACCAAAAACATAAGGTCTGAAACCAGTTTTTAAATAATTTTTAGCCAACAAAAGTAGAACTAATCTAAGGGCTTCAGCTTTGATAGTCATTACACCCATTTCTGCATGAACGAATTCTAATTTTTTAGATACAGGAACTATATACTCGTCTAAATTAGCTATGGTCCAAAGAGGAGCCCCATATAGCAATTTTGGGATATCTCTAATCCTATACAGTCTAAAATGGACTGAACCAGCTGTCCCCCTCTTGTATGATAGACCATAATAGTCCATTAAATTTTCTAGTGGTTGACAGAGTACTTGATTGAAATTATGTGGAAATGCACCAGTCAATTGAAAAAATACCCCACAATTGATGTAGAGACCTTACACATTTTAGAAGCTGTAGATCAACACCCAAAGACTCTGTTTTGCTCCAAAGGTATTCTTGATGAATAGAATCAAAAGCAACTTTCAAATCAATAAAAGCATCATAGACGTGTTTTACCATTCCAGCCAATTATCAGTAATATGTTTCAGCATGAAGCAATTTTCTAGAGTTGACTGACCTGGACAGAACCTGTCTTTTTCTGGAGCAAGCAGAGCATAATCCTTAACCCAGTCCTCTAGTTTTTCAAGAATTGACCTAGCAAAGATCTTCCCTGGTCTAATAGGCTAATTGGTCTATAGTTTGCTGGATTATTCCTAGGTCCCTTTTTATAAATTGGAACTACAATAGCAGCAGACCAGCTAGGAAGTGAAATACTGGAGATTTTAATTAAGAAAAATAATAATGCAAGTATTGGAGCCCACCAGAGAATGAAGTAAAAAGATTTGGTGAAAGTCCATCTTGTCCAGGAGCTTTTCCACCTCTTAATCTTGAAATTAATGACTTGGCCCTATCCTCCATTTTTCCCCCAACTGTGTTCCCAATTATAATCAATACAAGTATTGAAAGAGGAACAAGGGAGGCTGGATTCATTAAATATCTTCCTAAAATAGCTTTCTCACTCAGTTTTAATATGACTCTCTAGAACAGGAGCAAAACTCTTTTCCAGCCTTGAAAGTATATTCCAGAATTTGCTTGGAAATCTTTCCAAAAGAGCAAGGCCTGATTGCTTCCACTGTTTCCCATAATAGATTCTCTTTACCTAATTACCCTTTTAAATCTTTTGTGTACTTCATTAAATTGAGAGGGGATTGTAGAGGTATCACTTCTCCAGTAAGTCCATATCGCTTTTGCCATCTACATTTTCTATTTACTGCAGTCCTCATCAAGCCATTTGTTACCTCTATTAATTTGATAGTTCTTTCACAGCAGTGCCTTTTTCATTGTCTATTTATTGTTCACATAACTGTATTGTTAATTCAGTACTGGACACCTGAGCTAGATTATTTTTTAATGGTAATAGTTCTTCTGAACAAAGCTTCTGTTTCAGATCAGATTGTAGAACATACATTCAAAGAGAGGATCCATATATCTTTCTTGTGAGAAAACTGAGGCCTATGCAAATGTCTGGAGTTTGCATATCTTCCCTAAAAGAGCTATCCATATGCTGGCTCTCCTGTTGCATAAGCACGAAATACAGATGCAAGAATGACTCACACACTCCTGTACAAAGTGAAACCAGACTATATAAATTAAGCTTGTTTTTAACCACATGTTCTGTATAGACCAGATTCCATCAGTATGAAAACTGCCACAAAATGGATATAGTTTACCACAGAATTCATTAGTCTGGTAGAAGCAATAAGTAGGAAATATTCAGGGGATGACCAATATGTGAGGCAGTAAGTAAATCCCATGAATGTTAACTGGAAGGGTTACTAGTACTAGTGTACTTCTACTGCATGGGAAAGGTGTGTTAGAGAAACTACCAGAAGGAATCATGCTTTCCTTAGGAATGATCTGCTCCAACTTTGGGATGTTCATTTCCCATTCTGAGAATCAAAGGTATTGGTGGTTCCCTAGAGATTTCCAACTACACCTTCAGGTCATCCAGCAGAAACAACTACACCTCAATGACTTCTGTGGGCAGCTAGACATTTTGTCATCATTTCTCCCACAAAGCACTGTTGTAATAATCTTATGTTAAACAGCAAGGGAATTAAGCAATCTTCTTTTAAAGAAAAAAATAAGGAAAGAGTAGGTGGGAGGACAAAAAGTGAAACAAGGGCACAGCTGCACCCTTGTTTAAATGAAGTATTATGTAAACTGTTTGGAAGGTCAGATTGTAAAGACAACAAAGTCACCCCCTCTATACTTTTATGTTTCATCTGATGGCCCTGGACTGGAGTGGCTATTCAGGTTGGGAATTAGCATGTCAGTCTATAGTAGAGATAGAAAAGAAATATGTTGAACTCTTAATTCCACATTTTATACCTCCAAAGACTGCTAATGGAACAGAACACATCTTGACTAAGATATCCATACATTCATGAAGCTTGTGAACATATTTTGGAGACAGAAACCACGTACACAAAACCATATGTAAATTTCAAAAATGTGCTCAACTGGAACTAAGATCCTATAGGATCTTATCAATGGACCCTATAAGATCCCTTGTACAACATATTGCACAACATCTGTGCATAAGGTTGATTAGCTCCTTACTCATCAAGTCAAAAGTGAGAGAAGGGACTGTGTGTGTACTTGTGGAATGCCCGCCTGTGAGAGGAACCACACTGACACAACCTCTGAAAAATACCAACCTGCCAAGTTTTTAGCTATATACTCACAACCTCAGCTGAGCCTGAGAGCATCTTTACAAGAGTTGCCAGGAACAGTGATCATTATTCTGAAAATAATAATTTTTGTTATAAAGAAAAGAAAGGAGATGATCCTGATTAAAATCAGAAGTATATCCTAATTTTTTCAATTTTATTTTCAGGCCACAAACAATGCCAAAATGAAGTGTACCGCTGAGATTTTTTGCCAGTTCCTAAATGTTTCATTTGGAAAATCAGCCCTGAGCATGCCACACAATTTGTTTTAAGTTAAATTCAGTAGCAACTTTAGCAGTATATAAATAAATAATATTTATTTTTGCTTAAATATTTTTATTTCTGTATTTTACATTGAGTTATTTATTTAAGCTTTTCATTTAAGCAGGCATTCTATGTTTAGTGGATTGTGCAGAGGGTTTTTTAATGCAGTGTCTGTGCTACATTTTATCTTTTATTACATCTTTGAAATTTAAAATATAGGTGTTTAACATGATTGCTAATTTAATCATTTTTAAACTTCTGTGTCATCAGGTTTTTAGTTGTATCTGGTGTTAACTTATATTGGAAATCATGGGTCCCATGTCTGAAGACAGACAGAATATAAATAAATAAATAAATAAATAAATAAATAAATAAAGTGCACCACTTGTAATAATAGTCATATATATGGGCTACCACAGTGAACATGCTGCCAATTGTAAATTATGCCAAGCTTTGTCTACAAGGTATGTAACAAAATAATGAACTGAATGGGGAAATGAATCTTCACATACCACTCCACTCCAGTCTGTTTATTTCAATTACATAGTAGAAACAGCATGGGGCTGCTGCCAAGAATGGGATTCCAGTGTTAAACTGTATCTTCTAGTATTATGCAGTATGGATTACTTGGGCTCAGAAAAGTCACTATGTATGCCATCCCTTTCACCACCAGCAGCCATGTGGTGTGGAATAACTGGAGGGAAAAGCTGTAGTGCTATTGTACATCCGTAATACAAGTTTAAAATAAATGAGTACTGAATCAATTGAATGAGAGGTTAAATGTGGCTATAGGGTATTGGCAACCTATTTCATTTATTGCAGCTAAAATAACTGTTAAGTGGCTGAAATATAAAAGACTAGCCACATGATGCATTGCCAGGCTTGGGTTAAGAGTCACCATTTCTATTCATCCCCAAATTTCTAGGATAATGCTACATTTCAAAAGGCCCGCCAACATCATTTTTCCTCAATATGTATCAATTGTTTTCTATTTCTTTATTTACTAAATTCTTAAATTCTGCCAAACAAGTAACAAATGTGTGTGCATATATACAAACAGATATACACATACACATTTTGTTGTTGTTGTTGTGTGCCTTTAAGTCATTTCTGACTTATGGCGACCCTAAGGTGAACTTATCATGGACTTTTCTTGGCAAGATTTGTTCAGAGGATGTCCAAGGTCACCCAGTGGTTTCATGGGCAAGAAAGGAATCAAACCCTGGCCTCCAGAGTGTAGTCAAACATTCAAACCACTATGCCACACACAGGTTAATTTAAACTGTGGACCACCTTATTCAATGTGATGCTGAGATCTAAGGGAAATTTGGTGAAATATTCATAGGAATTAATGCAGGTTCCCTATACATTGCTTTCACGGTTCCTGTATGAATTTTGAACTTGATTATTCCATTAACAGAAGTAATCTATGTCTGAATTTCAGGAAAGTGTAGCTGCATTTTGTGCATGCCTTTATGAGGGCAAATCCTATTGAACTCAGTGGAATGTCTAAACAGACATGTATTCCAGATGGAGATAACTTGTGTAATACCTCTTGCTTCCTGCCCCTGCTCCAGGATAGATAGGTAATTTCTTTGAGTTGAAAATGCCATTTGTTAGTAGGTGGCATATACAGTTGCCGTATTTTATGTGACACCATCCAGTCACCATATCAGTATAAATTCCCAGGGACTCTTCCTTGAAAATTATGGCCATCTTCTAGCCTAGTGCATGATATTCAGGGGTAGCTGTGTTGGCCATTTAGCAAATTCAAACAAAAATCCATCAGTGATACCTTTATTGGCCAACCAAAATGCACAATATACATGTTGCAAGCTTTTGAAGCTCCATGGACTTCTTCATCAGGCAAGATGTTGCAAACCAAGCAGGAGAAAAACAACTGGAGATGTTAGCCTACATGTTGCTTCAGTCTAGTTAAGATGGTATATGTTGGGGAGGATATCTCCTTCTGGTCCTGTGGCTATAGGGAGATTTGCAAAGTCCAGGAAATTTAAAATCCATTTGCATCTAAACAGGAACCCCTCTTTTGCAATCCAATATGACTCCATTCCAGTGAGACCACAGACCACTTTGTGGCAGAGAATAATGGATTCCTCAAGAAGTCTCCATGTGTTTGCATCAGAAATATTTTGGTGGCTGTAGAGGTAAAACATGTGAGTGCATGATGACTTAGAGAGCCAGATATAACATTCATTTTTTAATCCATTTTATACCTCAGATTCTTTAAATTTGCATCTAAAAGCAACAAACACAGCTTTTCAGACATTTGTATCATTTCAGTACACTTGTTTCAGGGATCTGTAACTGGCTGAATTTTCCTGTTGAGTGTACAAATGGGGGCAAACCCAAGTTTGTTCTTGTGTAATTTGAGAAATACCCTTACAAGATAACTTCTAAGAATTTATTTTTAGTACCTAAATAGAAGTCTTCCTGTGGTCACTCGTGTCAGCAAAAGATAAGTCACACCTAAATGTAGTCACTGAACAATCTGATACTGTAATACAGAACACTGAATTTAATTTCACACTTCACAGAAGGGAAGGTTCCATTCTTCCATTCATGTTTCCTTTTTTAACCAAGACCTTTGTACAAACTAAAGAATGATATTGCACAATGCCTTAAAAGGGGACTCATTTTGTTTCAAGTACTATTATTTAAAGCAGATGATGAAGACATTGAAATAGTTCAAGATTTTCTATACCTTGGCTGAGTCAGTAATCAGAATGGAGACTGCAGTCAAGAAATCAGAAAAAGACTAGAATGTGGAAGGGCAGTTATAAAGAAACTATACAAGGTTCTGAAGTATAAAGATATATCACTGTAGCTAAATACTAAAGTTAGGATGGCCCATGCAATCATACTTCCCACTGCTATGTGTAGGTGTGAAAGATGGACAGTGAAGAAGGCTGATAAGAAGAGAATTAGCTCATTTGGGATGTGTGCTGGAGAAGAGTTCTGAGGATACTGAGCCTGTATAGACCAGCCAAAAGGGCCAGCCTGGGGATGGAGTCGCCCCTATGTCATCTGTTGGAATAGTAACAAGCTCTACACTTGAGCCATTATAGGGTTAACAACCATCACAGGGTTAATGGAGAGCTACTGAGAACACTGATGACCTACAGCTGTAGATGCATAGCTCTAATCAAGTTTTGAGCCTTAATAAG
>CM034703.1:119802726-119873785 GCA_020142125.1 Phrynosoma platyrhinos
CGTTTGGATTCTGTCTGGTTTGGGCCCCGTGTGATAAGGTCCCTAGTGAGGACAATCTCAGGCAGAATAGCACCTTAAGCAGCTTTCCCCTGACTCCTACTCCTCCAACATTACTCCACCGCACCTCCCAGTTTCTGATCTATGTAGTAAGTCTCCTCTTGGTTGCAAAGGAGTCAAGGTCCTGATGCTAACTTGAACACAAGGCTCCTGGTTCCCTTCCAACAATATGATGCCCCCAAGATTTCCATTTGTTACATTTGAGTAAGCTGCACTTGCAGGAAGTGCAGATTAATGGACCACTGAAGTTGGAAATCCCAGTCCACTCTCCATATCACATTATGCACAAAAAGTCTTGAAATACTTATGTGAAGCCCAGATGAGTGAACAGATGGGGAACTGGGAATAGACCTCATCTGGATCCACACTGTTTGTGGAATCTAATGACAATTTGCATACTCTGTGGGAAGGATGTAGCTGCAGAAGTGAGGACACGAATGCATGTAGAAGGCCTAACTATGTAGTTCTGTAGGTTCTGATCACATATCTCCCCATTTGTCAGATTGCAGTGATAATTGATTCACTGTTTCATTGGCTAGGAGAGGCTGCAATATAATTTCATCCCCCATAAAGTGAATTCATAAGCAGTTCTGCAAGGATTATATCAAACTTGCAAACGAGAATAAACCTCAGAAGAGAGTCTGGAGGTTGTTGAAAGGGGAGAAGTGGGCTAAAAATTGAACCACTGTCCAACATGGATACATACATGTCAGGGAGAATGTGTTGCATTGGGTGTGTGTTCTATTTGTGTGTTGTTGTTTTAAACTTTTATATGTTAAATACTATTTTATACTGTTTTAGCAAGATGCTTTTAATTGTTTTTATGTTTTTACTGTTAAGTTTTTAACTGATTTTATCCATGAGCTACCTTGGGGCTCTTTCTGGGAAAAAGGTGGCATATAAATTTATTATTATTATTATTATTATTATTATTATTATTATTATTATTATTATTATTTAAATCACCACCTTCTTCCCAGGATAGACAGCTGCAGAAATTCTGTCAAAGTTCTCAACTTCATACTCTTCAGCTTCTTGTTCTGGTTTGCCTGGTCATGGCCTGTGTGGCCACAGTATAGCTCCTAACACCACCACCTCTACATGTACTATTGCACATTTCAGCCACTTCCACTAATGTCAGCCTCTCTTCCACAAAGTGAACAGGAAGACAAACTCAGGGCCTAAGCAGATGGTGCAAAGCACCATCTTCAGGGCAAGGAAGGGGAGGGGCAGCCACACGTTGGGTGCCCCAACCCCTTCCCGAAGACGTCATTGGAGCAGCCGGCCCTCCGCAGGGCCGGCACTCCGAGGATGCCTTTCTGCTGCAGCGTCCACACACGCTGCAGCAGAAGAGGCGCTGAAGGTGCACTGGCAGCCTTTTGCGGCACATCTTCAGCACTTTGTGGAAGGAGCGCTATTTTAGCGCTCCTTCCTGGGGCGGTGAAGTTGCGCCGTGGGGCCGAGGAATGTGGATGCCTCGGCCCCGATCCACAGCTTCCTGGGGCAGCCCCGTGTCACCCATCTGCTTCCACGCTCAGTCCTTATTCTCCTGATGCTTACTCCTAATATAGATAATCTCTTTTGTGTGTAAAACCACTTGTATTCAGTTAGGAAGTCTCTAGCTCCTTGTTATCATACATTTAATATCATGATGTGGCTTCTGTAACCTTTTAATGAAAGCACTTCAGTTCAGACCACTACAAAAATCTCTGCAGACATAGAAACATACAATATTTAAGCTAGGAACATTGAGGAATCTAAATAATCAGCACTGTATTATATCCCCAAATCCACTCAGTCTCTACTCTTGTAACTAATTCAGTTGACTAATGCTAAGCAACTGTTGGGCTTCATAAATGTTAGATGACTCAACCAAGATATCTACCAGGGAGGCAGATCTGTGTAAGATGATACAGATCTGTCTAGTGATTACAGAATGATAACAGAAATATTGGAAAGAGGTTAATTGCAGAGATATTGAAAATGGATTGTTAAAGTTAGAAGATGCAGCTATATAGTTTAGAAACGTGGGCCTTGTTCCTCATGAGAGATTTGTAATACCTATTTTTCACCACAGTAATACCACATAGAAGATTCCATATAAACTTCATACTCTGTCAGTGAATGTAGTGGAAAGCTAATGTTTTTCCTTATTATGGACAAAATAATTATTGAATATGTGGTTCTGTTTTGATTTCTAATCATACAGGAAAAGAAAAAGCTACTCTTAACAATATTTATTTGCTATGGAAATGTTTCCTAGAATTACACTATCATGGAGCGTTAAGATGCAAGCAGCTATAAGATAGATGAGCTAAGTTTGGTTCTGGGGCCACATGCAGCAAACCAAGGCTGTTTTTGCATCTGTCAATCCTTCATCTCCCTTGAAGGTTTTGAAAAATAAGTTGTTGGGTTTTTTTTGGGTTTTTTATGTTATACAATGCTAAGGGCTCTGCAGCTTATTTAAAAGGGGAATCACTACACCTGGAAGCTTGATGTAGAGGAAATTCAGTTTTGTTTTTGGCATTCTAAGGAGCTTGGGGAAAGTCAGTGCCCATGAGGAAAAGCCACCTCTACTATAGGAGAGTTAAGTGCACAAAGTCTGAGATGTGGCATATTTGTGACATGCTACCCCAGTGAGTGCTTTCCCACTTGTATCACTATAGCCATTCTGTTCTGTTGACTCAGCATGTCATGGCACCTATTAATTCACTGGACTCTTTTATTATGGAGTTAGCCCTGATTTTATATCTGGCCGATTTATACACTATTTAGTTTGGCTTTCCAACCCCAGAAGAACCACCATTGCTGCTGGGGGGAAAGGATCAGAACTATCCCAAAGACTCCAGGCACTTGATAGGCAGAAAGATAGATCATGCATACCTCATAGATTTGATAGGGGTTGGGGGGGCGTATCACTTTTAATTTCATACTGTTAAAAGCTGTGTTCACATAACAAAATTGTATTGCTAATAGTAATGCATACTTAAAACAAAGAAGTAGGATATCCAAGGTGAAGAGGAGGTAGGTGCCAAGGCATTATTCATATCCACAGTTCTGACAACTGTTGTAAATTTGAAAATGCACAACTTGAAGGCAACTTTGAGAACCTTTGTCACATGTGTATCACAGGCTTGTTTGTGTCTGATCAGTATGCATATGCACCTGTGACCATCATCTGCTTGATGTGTTACAACAAATTAGAGAAAATTATCGTGATGGGTTAGATAATGTTACCTCTTTGGGAATTTTTGGTCCTACAAGTGCTGTTTAAATAAGAAGTACAGAATAGTTGTTAGTCAGCTTGCCTTTAGAGCTGATGGTAATCTTGTGTACCAATGATTATGTTGACCATGAAAGAGGAACAGGAGATTTCAGGCGTGAGATTACAGCCTTGTCTCTTTCCCCACTTTTCCACCATCTTTGTATCATTTTGGTAACTAATAAGTGGACGTTTCTGATTAAAGTCAGGCAAACCAATGTAACATTTTAGATGGAAAAAAATTGATCTAGCATAGAGAAGGAAAGCTGTGAATTATCATAGATAAAAATTACCATATTTTGAAATAAGATATGACTAGTTGTGTGTGGGGGATAATCTTTTGAACTGAATAACAAATATATCTCTTCAGGGTTTTTTTTTCCCCTAGTAAAAATATTTACATGGTCTGGCATGCCTATTGTATTTTGTTTAAGGAAAGGAAAGAAAATAAAACCCTTTAACCTAGCTGTAATGCATGAATGATTTCAAAAATGTCATGAAAAATTTAAAGAACAATTCGATAATTAATCTTCCCCAAAGTATTTGAACATAATTATCTTGTGTGAACTAACTTCAGTCACTGCTCAACCATCTTTTACCTGGAAATGACAAGAGCTACTCGTATTATAGCCATTGGAATGCAAATAAAGGACATACCAGTACTGCTTTAGCCTAGTTGTACAGTCAACAGTATTTGTGTACAGAAAGATAGTCCTTATGCAATAAGCAGAGAAACTATTCTGAAATTGAGCAAATATTGATAGGAGAGAGGGGCAGAGCATATTTTGTGTCTGGTGTAAAAAATATTAAAAGTTGTTGGCTCTGCAAGAATTTTAAATCGCAGATGACTAATAGTGCTTGCAGTCTAATATTTCATGCATGCTTTCTTCTGGGTCTACTAAAAAAAGAGGAAACTCATCAAAATATCTTAACATTTCTATAAGCTATGTGGCTAATTTTTCCCAAAGGATTCCATGCATCAGAGAAGATCGCCAACAAACACATACATCAACAAGTCCCTGTTTATAAAAACATCCTAGCCAAACAGTTCCCAAATGAAGCCATTTTTGGAGGGAAAGAAACAACCTTGTCCACTGGCACTTTCGAAATTTAGTACAAGCTTAGCCATTTAAAAGGACTAGATTCAGTCTCTTCTGGCAGGTGCTTACAAGAAACAGTAGAACTCCAAAGAAACAAGTATGGTACTTGAGTGATTTGGAAATACTATGAATTCTTAGCAAATTGTTGTCCTGTTAACGTTCCAAAAGAAACAACACTGAATGTAACCTTAACAGTGCTGATACCTTATCATGTTCCTTTATGATACAAGAAGGCAAACTGAGTGTCAGTAGTTTATATGAGTCATTCAGGCGATACAAAAAAAAATATCAAAAAAACTCACATGTATTTTTGTTTAACCCTAATTTACTTTCTTCTGCATTTGGCAGTGCATTTTGTGAATCAGCTTGTTTCTCCATGAAATCATGGTAACAAAAATTGCAGTAAAATGAAGTCTGAAGCCCTGCTTCATATTCCTCTTCCCAGAATGATAAGAACTATAAAAGAGTGAAGCTGGGCTTTTTGTTCATTGCACCCTATTGGTTTCATATAACATTTTAATATACAAGCCTAAATATTCTTGCTGTGCTACATATTTGGGGTCCAGTTGCCTTTTTTTTTTTAGTTAATAAAAACAGGGAACCTCTCCTCATGGATTGTTTTGCTTGGTGGACTCCAGGTATGTGTTTATCTGTTTTTAATATTTAAATTTTTTAAAAAATATTTTCAATGTTTCATAGTTGTAATTATTTCTTACTTTCTTCTGGGCATAAGGCTGCTATTTCCCAAAGTGATCAGAAAATGAGTAAATAACCGAAAAGTAGAAAGGGACCTCTTATTTATCACTGCCTTTGTGCATGCCTTGATTCCTTTGGAAATATTTTGTTTTCTACTCCCTTCCACCTTTCCTACCATTATTGCTTTTTCCAGTGAGTCCTGACTTCTCATGATGTGTCCGAAATATGACAGCTTCAATTTTGTCATCTTGGTTTCCAGGGAGATTTCTGGCTTGATCTATTCTAGGAACCATTTGTTTGTCTTTTTGGCTGCCCACGGGATCCTCAGTGCTCTTCTCCAACACCACATCTTGAATGAACTTATTTTCTTTCTTACTGTTTTCTTCACTGTCCAGCTCTCACATCCATACATGGTAAAAGGGAAAACAATGGCTTGTATGATTTTAACAGACCAGGTTTTAAGATTTGGCCCAGTGTGTCATTATTGAACGCTGCCCACCATTTCCAGACGTGTCCAAGAGTACAAATGTTAAACATCACCTCAGCTGGCAGGACAGGGAACAGAATAGCAGTTGGCCTCCTGATATGAAACAATACATATAGCATAAAAGAGGGATTTTATAAGTAAGACCTCTAAAGAAGTCCAGCCTGCAAGTGAAGAAGTGCTATCACATAATCTTTTAATGTTGTAACTCCCTTGGCACCTCTTTCTGGCCGCCAGAGGGTGCTCCAAGAGCAGCACATACCAAAACACTAGTTCTATTCGTTGCTTTTTCTGTAAGCCTCTGAAAAGTGAATAAAGGCCAGTCTTTGTATGTTTCATACTATATGCCCTAGGCTTTTGAAATTAAATTAAATGAGAATCTGCCAACACCAGTAGGGTGACATGGCCTTAATATAATATTTGTCCAGGAAGGTATTCAGAATATTCCCCCCCCCCCAATCCTCAACTGTTAATGTTATGATCTTCCAAATTTATACTACTATAGTTCAGTCGTCAAGTGTTTCTCAGATTTCTAGCTTGAGGGGATTAAGAAATGCTTGAGTAATTGTCCTTCTTAACACTGTGGGAAAAGATACTTTCTCTTCACTGCAATTGTTACCTAACAAGGATTGTAAGGGTGTGTCTTTAATTCAAAATGGATTTTAAAAGTATTTTTACCATGGTTAAATCTACTATACTACAGTGCTACACTATGTTTACCATGGGTAAAACACATCAGGTTTGTGGCTAGTTCACATAATTAAAACACAGAAAGAAAAGTGTTTGAGGCAATCAATCATCTAATATAGGAACTTCAAATTTGTTAGTTTGTGAGGTTTTAAAAAAATCAATTTGCTGCTATACGAATGTGGCCATAAATTATTACAGCAGTTTATATCCTGTTTTGTGGGATTGCTAAGAAGTCTGTGCTAGTTACCACATAGACTTTTTATTCTTCGCCCTTTCTTTTTTAGTAAGCATTAGCTCTTTACATAAGGAAGTGGCTAAGCAAACATTTTTAAACCATTAGTGTATACAACTACAGGGTTTTGGTCTTCATCACATTGCCAAGACATGCCAAGGCTTTCAGCTCACAGTGACAGTAAGGAGGCAGCTGCTTCCACTAGACAGCTGTTATGCTTTAGAACTAGCCTTCCTAGGGAAAAAAGGCTTTTTAAAGGCTGTTCAATTCTTTAGTTTTATTTGTGCTTTATGACTGCATCAGAAAAGACTATTAAAAATGTCAGCTTGGAAAAACAGCCTTTGAAATAGTTAGGAAGCTCAGTAGATCTCTGTGGGTCTGTTTGTGTGTGTATGTGCATGTACTTGCTTTCTCACATGCACACAGGTGGATCAGCAAAGAAATGCAGGTCTCAGCTTGCATTCTGATATGATCTCATGCAATACAGTTATGGAATAAGTTCATTGCAAGGTCAAAGGGATGTTCAGGAACATGCTGTCCTTCATCTTTTTTCTTCAAATTATTTTTTCAGTTATCCTCTGGTATTTATATTTACTTTGGACTTTATCACACAAGGTTCTTCTCCCACTAAAAGATCATTGTATCTAAAAATGCAGTGCAATTGGAATTGCTCTCTTTCCTTTCACAGGTTTGGGAACCACTCCAGGATTGCAGCTTTGGTTCACACTAAAAGTTTTTTGCACACAATACTTGGGATTGCCTACCTATCTCATTCTATCTCTGACCCTTTTCCTAATTTAGCTTAATTTCCCTGAAGGTCTCCCTTACTTCTCCCTCCCTGATTGCAATCATTTCTCTTTTTAATGTAAGCCATGGAAACACACCCATTTTACACACAGAAATTTAAATGAAAATAGGCTTACTATTAAAAAGGTATTTATAGCAAGTACAGAAGAATAATAGCTTCTGCCCTCCCCTCCACTTTGTGTGTGGGGAGCTTCCTGACCCAACTAAACTAGCTGCTGGGTTTTATCTGCCAGTGATTAATTAAGTCTGAAGCAACAAGCAACAAAAACAGAGAGAAAATGTTAATTAAATAAATGCTTTTTTTTTTAAAAAAAAACCCTCTTTTCCACTTACATTTCCAGGTGTGTGTGTGTGTGTGTGTGTGTGAGAGAGAGAACAATAGAGAAACTCCTAACCTGGGCTACTTGGCTGGAAAGGGAGGCAGGGTGGGGAGCAGTGAGAAAGGTTTGACTTCCTGCCATCTGTGACAAGCCTCAGTTGGGGACAAGTGCTCATTTGCCAATGTTTTTTTTTTTTTCTATATAGAAAAAAAAGTTGTAATGTTTTTCAGTTACTTTGTCAATTGAAAGGAAATTGAATTTAAATTTCCACCCCTTCTCAGCTAATCACTAAACTATCTTAAGTTTTTTGTGGATTTTTCAGGCTATGGGACTGTGTTCTAGAAGAGTTTATTTCTGATGTTTCACCAGCCACAGGTCTTCTAGAACACAGCCTCATGGCCTGAAAAAGCCACAAAAAACTATGGATACTGGCCATGAAAGCATTTGACTTCACATCACAGCTAAAGCACCACCACTGACTACCCAAAATCAGCATTGAATCCGAATTGAACTATTGCACTACAGATCATAGCATCTGTCTTCAGCTTTGCATAACACTCACCCTTAAATGTCCTTGTAATTTTGCGAGAGTCATCATGTTCCCTGCATCTGCAGGGTTTTGGGTTTTTTTGTCCACAACCAAGGTTTCTGGCAGACCAGTTAAGTTGATTCTTCCCCCTTGGACATTTAGCACAAGTCTCTAAGGAAGAAATGTAGTACAAGCTGTCAGCCAGTTTGTGTGTGTGTACATGTGCTTTCAGATGTGTATGCGCACACACATACATACCCCACTGTTAACCAAAGTGGCTTAAAAATCCTAGACCCAGAATCAGATTCCTCACATGTTTGCAAGGCATTATTTCCAGTGATGGCACTAGCCACTAATGTATTTTGGTATGACTGGGTAAATGGCTATGCCTATTTGATGTTCTATATTTCACTGTGTCTGTATAGTATAGTGCAAATCCAACAAATCCCCTGTGGGCCCTGATGTATGTATCCTTCCACCTCTCCATATGGGTGACCTCTGTGGGTGTATTCATGCTCTGATGTGGACAAAAAGCTAGACTGCATCTATGTACGCCTTGGGTTTATATTCTCCTCATATTTTGGTGTCGTTTAGGAGCAAAAATTAAAAACGTCTGCTTCCATTTTAGATGAAGTACAGTTGTATGTGTTAAATGAACTGTACACAGCAAATAATTTTAATTGTTATTTGTAGAAACATGCCAGCTTTATCAACTATATTTTGAAGTTGCCTATTTTCAACAATCTGTTGAGAGTCAGTATAGTTTGTCTAGATTCTGACAAGCTGTGGTTCATCAAATATATAAATAGTCACACTTCTAGAACCTGAGAGAGAGTTCAGTTCTCTAATTTAAGCTTCATTTTGTATCCTCAAACTTTCTTGGACCAAAATTAGAAAATGACATAATAGTGGGAGATGGAGGGAAGGTAACCCAGTCATGAGCCCTGTGAAGATGCTCAGCTTTGAGCCCCCACATTTTGGAAAGCTTTAGGAGGCCAAAAGCACAGCTTAGTACAGTGGTGGATGCATAACCTCCTCCCCATCTAGAAAAGATCTTGTGATTACTTTATAAAAATAGTTGCATTCCATGGTGATCTGAGGGTAAAGCTTCTGCTTTGAGAAATTCAAGGTTCAGAAATGGAACTGAAGGATATTTCAGGCATTGGTTCTAATTAGACAAATGAGCCTGAATTATGCTATTTCCTGCTTCCTCCCCATCCCTTTTCACTTGTATGTTAAATAGATTATAAGCCTGAGGGCATGGACAGTTGAATTAACTACCTGCAAGCTGCTCTTGGGAGCCTTTTTTGAAAAGGCAGGGTATAAATGCTTCAAATAAATAAATAAATAAATAAATAAATAAATACAATTATTTTCAAGGATATACAGTCAACCCTCCATATCTACGGATTTTTTTTATCCACAGATTCAAGCATACACAGCTTGAAAATATTTTTCTAGTATAACTTTTCTAGTAATTTTACCACAATTTTTCATGGAAAGATTCTCTTCAGTATTCTCATACAAGTTATACACTGATTGGAAAAAAGTAGTAATAATTATTTCTGGAATGATGGGATCTATATGTATGAATTTTCTGGCACAAGGCTATAGTTTAACCCCGTGATGGCGAACCTATGGCACACGTGTCAGAGATGGCACATGAAGCCATTTTCCATGGCACGCAGAGGGTGGGGAGGAGGAGGAAGAGTCACACATCTGTTCCTCCTCCTTCACAGCTGTCCCAGGCCTTCTGCTGCCTCTGGAGAGGCAGCTAAAGGCCCGGGAGGGCGGGAAGAAGAAGTCCCACCGCTAGCGGGCAGAAGTCCCACCCTCAGCACCAGGTAACACCCAGTGCTGGAAGGACTTGGGCACTCGGCCCCTAAAAGGTTTGTCCTCACTGGTTTAGCATTTTAGAACCGGAGGCCAAGAAAGGTGCAGTCAGTTTACAGAGCTTTTCCATCAGAGAGACCTAAGGGCCAAAATACCACTTTAAGTCTGTGCTTTTACTTTAGGTGTACCTATAGGTGAGAAGAAGAAAATGCTAACCAGATGTCAGAATTGTTAATATCCAAATGGTCTGAGGGCAGGATATCTCAAGAGCTATTTCCACCCATTTCTATCAACCTAATGACTTAGCAAAAAGGTGGGGGATCTTTGGTCCCCTATATTTTATGGAAGACCAAAGATTCCTCACTTAGGTCAACAAAGGTTCTTTTCTGTGTTCTCCCACCCCATGGAGGTGTGGGTAAGTACACAGTTGAGGGCATTTCAGGTGTACTACTTTAGCTGTCAAATGTATCTCAAGAGAACTTCATTTGGTCCTACTGCAGCTGGTCTTCCACTATGTTATAAATCAGGGGTAGGCAACCTTTCCCCTTTAAGGGCCGAGGGACTTCAGCTCCTAGAATCCCAGGAGCTATTGGCCAACATGGGACTGTTGGCCAACAAGGCTGAGGCTTCTGGGAGCTGAAGTCCCTCGGCCCTTAAAGGGGAAAGGTTGCCTACCCCTGTTATAAATGTTTGGCTCTTCTACAGCACATGTACTGGCAGGTTTATAGAATTATGAACTGCTTCTATCCTGATTCCTCACTAAAGTATATCTGTAATCTTCCTGCTTTTAAAATGCTTACTGAGGTTTAGCCAACTCTCATTAAGTTCATTTATAGAAACATCCATCCATAAATATAATAGCTAATGTGCCCATCATCCTGTGTGTTTGTTTCAGGGGAAGACATTAGCATGGCCGTGGGGCTGCAACCAGTCTTCAAAGAAAACTTGTCCAATTCTTTACAGCTGTACTAAATTTTTATCACTGGGTGTTTTAAAAATATTTCACTTGCAGTGACCCACAAAGTGTTTGCCCACCTCCCCATTTATCAGTGGACTGAAAGACCAAATTTTGTACACTTTCTTCATCAGTATTTGTTTGTCCCTGACTACTGTATGATACAAATTTGATGTTATTACCTAGATTGTACTCCACCACTATTTCATACATGTCTTACCATAGCACCTTGATTTCCTAATCTGCTTCTTCATAAGATCTTTAAGGTAGGACATTTAGGCTGCAATCCTATATCAACTTAACCTGGAATAAGTTCCATTAAACTTCATGGAACAGACAACTAGGCAGACATGTATAGGATTGCAATGCCAAATCCTCTCATCACCTCTCTCCCCCGCCCCAGTCAAACATTATACCATCTTCATCTGAGAAGTTCTTCCTGTTTGGTGATGTGAACCATGAAAAAGGTTGGATGGTTCCAGATCCTACAGAAGATGTGAGGAGCACATGAAACTATCATGAATTTTGCATTTAGGCAAATTCAAATGAATGTATTTTTAAAGGTGTTTCAGGAAATTGTCAGCTCAACTTCATATTTTATTTCAATATTACAAAGAAAGTACTGTTGAGAAATCCCTCTCCCATTGCTGGTGACTTGGGGCCTTTACAGACTGCCAGAAATAATGCAACTTGAGTTCACTTTAACTGCCCTCGCTCAGTGCTAGGGAATCATGGGAATTATAGTTTTTTCTGAGACATTAAGCCTTCTCTGTCAGAGAGCTCTGGTGCCACAATAAACTACAGTTCCCATGATTCCCTAGCACTGAGCCAGGGCAGTTAAAGTGGACTCAAGTTGCATTATTTCTGGCAGTCTGTAAAGGCGCTTAGTGTTTCCAGACTGCATGTATTACTCCCCCCATCATTCTCCTCTAAACGTGAGAACAAAAGAAGCTAATTTAAAACTTTTCTCAAGACTTTGTGAATGTAATTTAATCATCTCATAGAATTCTGTCATAAGTTAAACAAATACAAAAAAAGAGAGAAGTAGAAGGTGTACTTCAAAGTCGTATTTAATTTAATATTTATTCAACTACAGTGAGGTAGGCTCCCTCTGGGAATGGTCCTGTAAAATTTGTCAACAGCTGAATGACACAGATTTGGAAAATTTTATGGTCTTTAATGAAGAAAAATAGTACTACTGAACAAAAAAAAACACTTGTTTTTACAAATATATTCTATTTCTTCATTAATACTTTGAAAAATACCTTCTGATCATTTTCTAAAGTGATATGGAAGATTATCCAATAGAGCTCAAAGCAGGAAAATGTTCTAATTCTACAGATACTGCCTTTCCTCCCTCCCTCAAGCCCTTTGAACTGCAATTGATTCAGATTTCCCTTGACCAGGGGTAGGCAACCTAAGGCCCGGGGGCCGGATGCGGCCCAACAAGGCCTTTGGACCGGCCCCAAACCGGTCCTGCCGCCGCCGCCCCCCCACCGCCGCCGCCCCCCCATGATGATATTGATTACTGTTGTTATTACTTGTTCTTGGGGTTTTCTTGGCAAAATCTTCACAGGGGTTTTGCCATGGCTTTTCTGGGGCTGAGAGAGTGTGCATGCATTTTTTTAAATTTTTTAATTCTTTTTTAATTTTAATTTTATTTATTTATTTATTTATTTATTTATTTATTTTTGGTGCTTCGGCCCGTCAATTGTCTGAGGGACAGCAACCCAGCCCCCGGCTCAAAAAGGTTGCCTACCCCTGCCCTTGACAAATTAGATGTCAGTCATCATTAGGATTGCCTAGTTTCATGGTAAATTTCTGACTAATGACTCCTACTCTGAGCAATGACTATCAGTTTTCATGGAAAAAAGTCAGAGCTCCAGAGCAGAATCAGAACAAGCAAGAGTAGTGAAATACTTTGAAGTTGTTGTTTTCTCTTTTTAAGAAAAGGGTGGAGATATGAAGACATGTCTGAAGCTACTGAAATTCATTAACATTGTCATGCATAAGTTCTGAACAGATAAGCTGAAGTCATAAAGCTGATTAAAAGTGGTACAGTTAAGTTTTGTGATAAACAGGATTTATCTGTGATATCTGCGAGTGTTACTAATTTTGTTTTCTGTATCCCACCTAACAACCCTAGACCACAGTTTCAAGTTTTCATGCATTTTCCAACTGGTGTCATTTTAAATATTTTAACATGTTTGTTTATTGATCAAACCAGCATGACATATGACTACACTATAATTAAAACAGTAAGGAGTAGTTTAACAATGTAAACATTAAAGAAACTTACAAATCAATTTAAACCAGATTAAATTCACATACATAGATGAGTACATATACCATTATACATTGAACAAGGACTTTAGCTCTCCAACATTGTATTTTAAAACAAAACAAAAACATGTTTTAACAAATCCTAAGGGCCCCAGATCCCATCTGATTTTGGAGGCCCTGGTTAGAATTTGGATGCAAGACCACCAATTAAAACCAGATGCTGTAAGCTATATTTCAAAGGAAGGAACTAGCAAAACCACCTCTGAGTATTCCTTGCCTAAGAAAGCCCTATGAAATTCATGGATTGCCATAAGTTGACAGGCAACTTGAAGACACATAGACATACACAACTGCCACTGCTGTGGCCTCTGAAAGAAAGAATAGTAGCTGGCATCTGCTGTCCCACTGCCAATCTCTTTTTCTTCCTTCTTTTGAGATTGTACACCTGAGGACAGAGAATTGTGAAATTAACATTTTGTAAACCACTCTGGAGGCTTTTTGACACAAGAGCAGAGTATGAATTCTCTAAATAAATAAATAACAAAAATATTCATAATGATTTTAAACGAGAGATTCTGTAGATGTTATACATGTCCTTGGGATTTGGGCTAGAATTTTTGTAGTGCAAAAATTTCCAAACAAACATGTGGCATCTATCTGAATATAGCAACATTTAGAGATTATTTTTATAACTAAGCAGACTATAAATATACTATAAATAATATAGTTTAAGCTTTTTGTGCACCCGTTTGGCAAAAAACCCCCCAAAAAACAGAAGTCTGCTTTTATAGTATATCATCACTGCCAAATTCAACTTTTAATGCTGATAGACTTGGGGGGGGGGCAAACCCCTCAATCCAAGCCTATACAACACTGATCAGATGTTTAAATCAAAATGCCTGACTTCAATATTTTACTTTTTTCTTACTTTCCTTTATGACTAGACATAAGGTACCAGAAATCAGTTGATTTTGGTTCAGTACATATAGCTGTCTTAAATACCATAAAGTCACAAGAGGCAACTGTCAGCACCACTTCCAAATGTGTGGAGGGAGCCTTCTGCAGTTGCCACACCCCAGGAAAGATAGCCCACTTCTGTTTCCAACACAGAAGAAAGCCCCTCCAGCATATCTCAGGCAGGTGTATAGAAGAAGAGGTACTCCTTCAGATTTTGGGATCCCTAAATGTTAAGGGCTTTAAACATCATCACCAGCACATTAAAAAACTACCTTAGATCTGAGACACGTTTTATGCAATTATTGGTCCACATTTTCCATAGAGGTATGTATGTACATCTTCTGATATTGATTGAGAACTTCCATTCACCAATATTTGATAAAAATGTATTTCAATATATGCTCCCCACTACTTGTTTCATAACTAGCTGGCAGCTGTCTACTCCTGTCCATTTGGGACAGCAGTAGGGTAGGGGTCACCATCTTCCACAATGTGAGGGGCAGCTTTTCAGATTAATCAAATGTTTGAGAGCTGCATACTTAAAAGGTTTATTTTCTCCACATAGGCTAGAGAAACAGGTCTTGGGTGGGATGGGGAACTTTGAGAGTTTTTGGAAAAGAAGCAAGCCAGAAAGATCAATACTGCCTAACTTGAACCTCACAAGAAACAAACCCAATATCTATGGTTTCTTTAACTGTTATACTGCACACTGAAGCAATTGTAATATGGAAGCCAGCATGTTGGTGTGTCCTTGACAAGCCAAAATTGTGCCGAATTCTAGATTGTCATGATAGTCAAGCCTGGCTAAATAGCTATTTCAGTATTGCTTTAACATAGCTTCCACTTCCAAGAAACACTACATCAACAAATTTTGGTTCTGCAAATGCAGAGTAATGGCTAGTGAACCAGGGACTGCATGTGTTTGTGGTGTATGTTATTTGCATGGAATAATGACAAAATTCTGGAAAAGCCTAACAGCATACTTCTGCACACAACTGTTTTGCTCCCACTTCTACTACCAATGGAAGTGACTAAATTAATCAGGAATGAAAAGCTTAACATACTATTGGAACTGGGACTCCTGTTTACAAGCTAGAATAGTAAACCAGTGCATCTTTGTAAAATTTGGAGCCTTTCAGTGTAAAGTACATTTATGTATAAATATCTTAAAATAAGTCCTGTGGAAGGACTTCGAGTGACCCTTTACCAAGAGTTGGATGACTCTTTTCCACTCCTATTTGGGCTGGTGTCAGGGTAAATCAGGGCCACGGCATGTCATTGCCATAGTCCCAGGGTGACCAGCTCCAGGGTGGCCCCAATCTGCCCTTTTTGGGCCAACTGTTTCAGCCCTTCATTTCACTCTGGGAATTGAACTATCAGATCTTCTGTCAAAGAAGGCCTGGCAACCTATTTAAATACAGCTTACAGAATATTACTTATTATGGTAGCAGTTGAGAATCAATTCAGCATCTTCTCTCAATGCACTTTTATTGTACTATGGCATAACTCCAAGTAGCAAATTTAGTTGATGGGTGAATTCATTTTGACCCACACACCTGAAGTGAAAGCTGTGTATTGCTGCAAATACAATAGAGGTCTTAACAAAGCTACTGAGGAAGAAAGGCTTTAAAAAGGCAATACAAGTCTTTTCAGTTATATTCAGAAATTTATTTCTTCTGATTAAATTGCAAGATCTGCTTCAGAGCATTATAATCTACAAGAAGGTTCCAACAGCCAACTACTAAGATCGAAGTAGTGTTAACTCCTTGCTTCTTAATTGGTAAGTAGAAGCTGAAGAAAAATGTTTTATAAATAGATGCAATACAGTTTAGCAGGGTATTTGTACAACTTAATTAATTTGAGAGATATTAAAATGAAAGGATAATCAAAGGAGAACTTCTACATTACTATAAATCTGTAGTTTCATGCAATACAGGCTGAGTCTCGCTTATCCAAAAGTCTTGGAATCAGAAGTCTTTTAGATTTCAGATTTTTTTTTTAATTTTGGAATACCTGTATTTTCATATACCAACATAATGCTATGTTGGAGATGGGACCCAAGTCTAAACACAAAACTCATTTATGCTTCATATACACCCTATACACATAGACTGAAGGTAATTTTATACAATAGTTTTTAATTATTTTGAGCATAAAACAAAGTTTTTCTAACTTGAACCATGAGAAAGCAAAGGTGTCACTGTCTCAGCCACCCATGAAAGAAGTTTTGGTTTTAGGAGTATTTTGAATTTTAGGAATTCCGGATAAGGTAAACTCAACCTTTATGGTTTAATGACAATCTTAATCTCCTTACCTTTCTTCACATAAACCTCTATAGTCTTCAGTCATGTTATTCTTCGACATTTTTTCTCTTGCAACAATAGATGAACTCCTAGCCTAATCAGGGCCATAGATTTATGTCTGACCTAGAAATGAAATTCTCAGCTGGCTGAGAGCATTTAGCTAAGGGATTGAGAGCACAGAATAACTGTATCTGTATATCAGATTCTATGGGGGGTTGCAGACTGTCAAAAATAGTGTGAATTCAGTCTACTTTTAGGGTTAGGGTTAAGGTTAGGGAATCATGGGAACTAAATTTTATTGTGGCACTAGAGTTCTCTGACAAAGAAGGTTCAATGTCTCAGAAAAATAACAATTCCCATGATTCCCTAGCACTAACCCTAACCCTAAAAGTGGACTGAATTCACACTATTTTTGACAGTCTGCAACCCCCCTATGTCTTCAGTCATACAGCTTCAGTTAGACAAACTAATTATCCTCTACATTCAAAAGCTCACACTTTCAATGAAGAATAAGATTGACTGTTTGCTTGTTTAGATATCATTTCTGTGTTCCCTCCGTCCATTCCTCTTTCCTGCCCTCTCCCTGAAACAAGTCTGAAGTTTGCCTTTTCTCTCATTCTCCTTTAATTATTACTTGGATGAGAATCTATTGAAAAGGATATGTTTACTTTTCATGTGAAGTACACATCAAGAACATATTGAACTATTGGCTATTTTCCCCTCTTTCTTTAACTTAAGAGAACAGAATATAGAAATAATTCATATTCTGTGTGAGGTAAATTGTAGTGTTCGTAGTCCTGCTATGGTGGTCTGTGAAGAAAATCATTATGAAAAGAAATCATGCAGTACCCTTGTGAACTGTATGAAAGAAATTGTAGCATGAGCTTTCAAACACATGGTCAACAGTAGACCTATATTTGTCTACAGCAGGGGTCAGCAACCTTTGTTGCCAGGGGGCTGGGGGGGAAATGGCGCGGGGGCCAGGCAGGCGTGTGAGTGCTTGCCCCCGTGCATTTGCTTGCCCCCCGTGCATGCATGCGCATGACGCCTGTTGTTGTGCGTATGTGTGTACACAGGGTGTGCCATTTTGGAAGACCCCAACACGTGTGCACTGGGCAAATTCGCCTGGCGCAGGCACGCCGGGGCCTTGCCTGGGCCCGGGGAAGGCCCCACGATGGCTGCGCTGTGCGAATTCGCATGGCGCAGCCACTGTGGGGCTTTCCAAAATGGCGCCCATGCTCATGCACATGCGTGCGCAAGTGCACCTGCCATTTTGGATGCCAAAATGGTGCTCGCGCATGGTGCGGCGGCAATGGCGGGGGGCCTGCGGGCCGTAGGTTGCCAACCCCTGGTCTACAATATTGTCTACAGCAAACCAAATCAACAAAAGTTCATACTACAACTTCTTTTGCACAGTTCATCTAAAAAGTGTTGCAAGATCTCTTTGCATACTGATATTCCAGACTAACATGCCTATGCGAAGACAATGTGAGGGACAAGAGTAATCCATGAAAAATTGTTAGGATGGTAGTGGTGACAGAGGTTGTCAAGAGAGTGGACTTGCAGTATAGGAAGGGACATAGGAAAAATTTGACGGATGAAACAAGAATTGAAAATAGCCAGTAGGGCAAAGGGAAGGATGTGGGAGCTAAAATATTAGTAGTGAGGAAAAGTGAATACTAGGAGTAGAAACTGGAAATACAGCAATAGTTGTGGGAGGTATACATTACTTCTGAGAGTTGGGAGCTTGTATGGGGAGGATGAGTCTCAAATCTCTTCGGGGGGGGCTTGTGTGCTCTGCCCTGCTGCACTGAAGCCAAAATTCTTCTCTGGAACTTCATCATCAATTTACTTTATCTAGCTAGCCAAGAAGTCTTTATGTAGTGACTATGGCAACGATGACTCTTTGCTTGTTTCCTCCTGAAGCCAGTATGAGCATGGCAGCCTCTCTGACTATGGGGAGAGCAGCTGTGCAGCACAAGGAAGTTGCTTGACTGTAGTAATCGCGTTTGGCAGGTCAAGGGTGATTCCTGGCCTGCAGGGATTTGTGCAATGCCGTGGGCTAGCAAAGTGATGCTATAATAAACCCCAGATGTTTCCGCTGCTTTCAATGTATATGCTCTGCTTAAGCCTTGAAATGAGTCCTAGGTTAGGATTAGTGGAGGGGAAAATAACAATTGCTATTACTTAGAAACTGCTTTTCTGTAACATACACATTTCCTTTAATTCTATTGGTGGCCTGTTTAAAATAGAAATCTCTCTATTTTTGAAGTGGTGATTCTTCACCAGAAATAACTGTTTCATGTGAGATTAAGTATAGTTGGTAAACTTCAGGTGTTGCGGATCAGAATTTGTAACAGTGTTTCAAATTTAGTTTGTGTATCCCATGATGATGAAAGGGTACAACTCAAGGAAGTATGGAATTCTTTACTTGTGATCTGAGCTTGAGATTCCCCTCTCCCCGCCTTGTCTACATAATGATATATCTCGGTTAACTCAGAGTAATATCTTCTTGCTTCTCAACATTATGAATATATAAAGGAAATGTATTTTTTAAAGTAGTTGAAGCTTTAAACAATTGGAGAAAGTGTAACATGGAAGGGAATTAAGAGTCATGCAGGAATTTGGGGTCCCATGTAAGCTTCCACTTCTTTATTAGGTTGTTGTTGTTAACTTCATTCAAACTCCAACTCATGGCAACCCTGTGAGTGAGACATCTCCAAAATCCTTTATCCTCCACTGCTCTGCTTGGTTCTGCAAATTCATGCCTGTGCCTTCCCTGATTGAGTCCATCCAGCTAGCATGTGGCCTTCCTCTCTTTTTTCTGCCCGCTACCTTTCTTAGCAATGTAATCTTTTGTCATGAGTTATGCCTTCTCATGATGTGGCCAAAGTAAGACAGCCTCAATTTGATCATCTTGGCTTCCAGGGAAATTTCAGGCTTGATCTGTTCATGGACCCATTTATTTGTGTTTTTGGATGTCTTCAGCTTCCTTCTCGAGCACCACATCTCAAATTAGATGATTTTCCTCTTATCTGCTTTCTTCACTGTTCAGCTCTCACATCTGGACATGGTCAAAGGGCAACTCTTCCCATATTGCCAGACAGCAACTCTCATCAGCTTCAGACGCTTTTGCCAACATCAAGGAATGCTGGTCCAACATATCTGGAGGGCCACACCTGATGCTTCTAAAATGCCTTAGGATGAATACATAAATTCACAGCCATTCTTTTTGCAATTAATCTGAAATATTCAGCACACTTGGGTTGTTTTTCTCCTGTATTCAGCACACTGGCTTTTTCTGTATTCAGAGTATTAATAGAGCAATATTCCATATATCGGGTGAGTGAAACCTCAAAGGAGTCAATCTCATCTGGCCCACAGAGCTTCCCCATAAATTCTGTTGGGTTGCAGTGGGCATCCTTGGGTACCTGAATTATGTGTAATTCCAGTCCCATTCTGGATCTACTGTACCATCAAGCATCTAACTTAAGGTAGCATGCCATGCATATAATGAAGTAGATTATGCCTTAATAAAATTCATTAGTTCTTCAGATGCCACAGAATTATTTTGCCCTTTCTTTGCTACAAAAATACTAACATGGCTACTCCTCTGGAAATTTCCTACTTTTTGTTCACTGTAAAACTGCCTAGTGTCCTTGCTTGGGAAAGTGTAGTGCATTTAGTTACTGCATTCTCTGTCATAATAGTTTTAAATTGTCAGCTTACTTTTAAAGAGATTATAAATCAACTTGCAAAATGATTAATTTAAAAGGGAACTTAAGCAAAAAGTAATCTGCAGAGAAGGTTTCTTGCCTTTTCTGCTCTCATTAGTGCCTTACAATTCACCTAGTTTCTGTCATCTGTTTTGCGTTGATCAGCTGTCCCTTTTACAATAAGACATGGTATTGAAATTGACAGCTCTTAGTTATTATGATGAGAGTACAGCTTCTTCACTGTGTCCATATATATTTCATTCACAGCTAATTTTAAACAATACTTTATTAATCCTACACCTCTATATAAGCGTAGTAGAGTTTGTTTAATGCTCTAAATGTCTTCTACAAATTAGACTGTAATGTCAAACCATAACAAATATTTCACATGCATTCTCTGTGTGTGTGTGTATATTTGTGTGTGTGCCTTCAAGTAGCCTGTCAACTTATACTGACCCCATGAATTTCATAGGGTTTTCCTCAGCAAGAAATACTCAGAGGTGGTTTTGCCAGTTGCTTCCTCTGAAATATAGCCTACATCGCCTGATAGTCATTGGCAATCTCCCATCCAGGTACTACTTAGCTAGGGCTGATTCTGCTTAGCTTCTAAGATCTGACCAGATTTTGAGCCTTAGGGTATTTAGACCAGCTGTACTGAACCAAAATCAACAAATTTCTTGTAACTTACATAAAGGAAATTAAGAAAAAAAATTAAATCAGCTATTTTGTTTTAAACACCTATCAATTGTTGTTGTTACCCTAAATGTGTTTGGGCTAGTAGAGCTTCCACTAGAAGTTGCAATCTACCTGAATTAATTTGGGGGAAAACACTCAACTTGGCTATGTGAGAGGGGGTAACATAATATACAGGATCTGGCACCAGTGATACCAGTATACACTATGGAAACCCCAGACATGAGGAACTATACATATGTTTATTAAGAAAAACAAAGTAGCATACATACTAATATAACATATTCAAATCAAGCATACAGAACTAACAAAATACAGAGAATTGGAAGGGGACAGCAGAAATTGAAGCAATAGATACCTGTCTTGAGGAGAAAGGTCTGCAGAAAGCCAGGAAGAATGAAGACTGAACCCGGGAGGCTTGAGTACAGGACAGAAACAAAGGGTTCAGAGAAAAGGATGACAGTTTGGATGGGGGGGGTGACACACAAGCTGCCACAATTGTAGCAAAAATATTTCATTTTGTGGGTAATATTTATACCCTGAATCCATACGAGTTCTGTAGGAAACCCTAAAGTTTGATTACCTCTGATGGGGCCTGAGAAGGTTTCTAAACTGAAGAGTTTGTTTGAATGTTTGGGAGAATGAGAAGGTTTGATTGTGATCAATGATGCTTCATGGACTTTACAACACTTAGACAAGATCTGTAGTCCCAAAACTAAGGGGACAGGTATGGGGTATTGGGAATTTTGGTCTCGTTTGATCTGGCAGAGCTCATCCTTTGGTTGTTGGTTTCCCATCAGAAATGCAGATCGGGTGTGTAACTGTGGTCTTTCTTGTAAGCTTCCTCCCCCTGCTCCACTCTGGTGCTACAACAAACTACAGTTCCCAGATTCCCTAGCATTAAGCCATGGCAGCTAAAGTGGTGTCAAACCAGATTATTTCTGCAGTGTGGATGCAATCTAGGAAAACTCTTTCACTGAGACCTTGAAAAGTCAATGCTTGTTAACCCTTTTGGTCACAAATCCAGTCAGCCCAATCCAGTGTGGCTAAGCGAAATGTTGTAGGAACTGATGTCTATAACATTTACAGGGCACCACATTGGGGAAGGGGGTTGGTATAGACCAGAGGTAGGCAACTTTTCCACTTTAAGGGCCGAGGGACTTCAGCTCCCAGAAGCCTCAGCCATGTTGGCCAATAGCTCCTGGGATTCTGGGAGCTGAAGTCCCTTGGCCCTTAAAGGGGAAAGGTTGCCTACCCCTGGTATAGACAATGCTGGGTTACTTTGGCCCACAGGCACTATGCTTTGATAGTGTTAATTTATATAAATAGGTTTCTGCCTGTTTGTTACTGTGTCATGTACAAACAGCTGGATGGGTTTTCACTAAATTTGAAGGCTGTGTTTGGGACGGTGTAGCTTAAAATTTAGATTATGTGAAGCACACATGAAATTCAATTTTTAATGGATTTACTCCAAAATTGGAGGGTATATTTAGGAAAGTCTGGCTTAAAATTTAGATTACGTTGTGTATACCAAATCCACTTGGGGGAGGTTGGGGGATTTTGGATTTTGGATTATCAGAAAATTTGTAGTGTGTGTTTAAAATGGTCTGACTTAAAATACAGATGTATGATATATAGAAAATTCACTTTAGGGGACAAGGGGGGCACCCCAATTCTTTTCCCATTCATACTGAATAACATGACTTGTAATTTGAAAAAAAATATAAGTTAAATTAAAAAAGTAGTTTTGAAGGCTTCCATTGACTGTATAAATAAAATTACATTTTTGTTTATCTGAGTTGCAGCTCACTTCATCAAATGCTGTTATTCTTTTTGCTGGAACAAAGTTATGCAGCTACATAGCTCTTGCAGGTTTTTGCAATAGTCAAGTTCATGTTAGATCTGCTCAGCCAGTTAGTAGTTTTTAGACAAGAGCCTCTACATCCGTTCATCCTTATAACTATTTGTTCATTGAAATGAATTTTAAAACAAGCTAAAAATAGCCTTTAGCAATGTTCAGGGGCACTTAAACTTTGCACCTGATTTGCATACTCAGATAATATAATATTTATAGTTTAGAGGGGCAGGTGGAGCAAATGGGGTGCCACTTGCTAGGTATTTCTTCAGTGAGATTTCAACGTGGTAGACTACTGAAGAATATCTGATATGGGCTAAATAGGATTACAAACATTTCTAGGCACTTCACCACCAGCTGTTAAGCACCAGTTTTGTTACTGCTTTGAGCTCACAGTGGCTCTCATATTGATTTACTAATGAACTACAATATTTTGCTGTAGATAAATACATTGTTTGCTGTCTTTTCAGAAACAATTTTTACATGCATGAATTCCCAGCAATGTGTTCAGGCAGCTCAGTATCCCCTCAAGAAAATTAAGACAATATACATTCCTGTAGGGGGAGAAAACCTTCCAACGATACATATTTATCTAAATGCTGTGTTTCAGAATATTGTCATTGATACATTGTTACTATTTTTCTCAGAGAGCAAGAGATTAGTCCAAATTAGAGTTTAAACAAATGAAAGACACAACCTGTGGGCTTAGAACCAACTTTAGAATCATCCAAACAATATCACATTTCTGGCTTGTCTGCAGACTGAACTATAGTGCCAGAACAGAACCTGGATAGAAATGAATCCTCAGATGGATTTCTGGAGTCCAATATGAACACTTTAAAACTGATTTAAATCAAACTGTTTCCTATTTAACTTATATTGGGGGGAAATAAATTAAAGTAATTATCATTAATACTGGGAACAGAATCTGTCCCATATTTGAAAAGGGTGATAATCAAATGGAAGTTGCTATTCAGTTAATTCATTAAGTTACTTATTTTTTCCTACCTATGGCTTAACTTGCTAGATTGCCTAATTCAGGGTAGGCAACCTTTTTGAGCCAGGGGCCGGGTTGCTGTCCCTTAGACAATTGGGGAGCCGAAGCACCAAAAATAAATAAATAAATAAAAATTAAAAAGTTATTTTTTAAAAAAAAATATGCATGCACACTCTCTCAGCCCCAGAAAAGCCACGACAACCTCCCTGTGGAAATTATTCCACTTATTCCAAGAAAACCCCAAGAACAAGTAATAACAACAATAATCAATATCATCATGGCGGGGGGCCGTGGCGGCGGCAGTGGCCTGGGGCCGGTCCAAAGGCCTCGGGGGGCCGCATCCAGCCCCCAGGCCTTAGGTTGACTACCCCTGGCCTAATTAATGCAGAAGTTATGTTGTAATGGTTAATTGGCTTTAAAATGTACAGATTCATTAGAGTGGTTGGGCCTTCTTCTGACCAGTTTAGTAAGATGGGAAGGCCTAAGGAGAAGAAGGATGAGTACTGGAGGAAATGTAAGATGAATACTATGGGCCACATACAGGCCCTAACCCTCTATTTGTGGCCTCCAAAGCCACCCTCAAAAACATCAGGGAAAACATTGGCAAAAAAGGCAAAAATATAAACACCATTAGTACTTGATTTGCAATAAAACCACACCAAGCCCCCAACACTCAAGAATACTGTCAAAATCCCAGAAATCTGATGATAATAATAACTGATAATAACTTCCAATTGTAACCTCTGGGTGCTTTGGGGGCCACAATTGCAAAAATACACCCCTGTCCCAATTGCTGATCCCTGTCAGGTTAATAAGTAACTTGAGATGTTACTTATTAATGTTGACCTGCACTCTCCTAGATAGCAAGTGTATGCACAGAAAAAACAAACAAACCCTCAGCTAATGCATGATATTGGAACTGTCAATTTCATTTGGCTAATTTGTTAACTAAATATATTTTGAGACTTATTAGGTGTGAATTTTAGGGCAAAGCTATTTTCCCCACTATTTTAGTTGTTATTGTGACCCCAAGATATGTTATATTTGTCTAGTGGAAACAAAGTGTTAAACTAGGCAGATTTTATGTTGCTGTTACCAAAGATCCCTACAATTCAATTATGTGGCACCTTAAAAACTAACCCTTTGTGTTAAAAGTTCTTTCAGGCTTAGAACCTCCACTGATCCAGAAAGTAATGGGTGGATAGTGTGCAAGGACAGTATTTAAAACTAAAGGGTTATCTGCCCATGCAAAAAGAAGAGGCTCTGCCCTGTTTTGAAACCTACACATTTAAACAATACACATGGCCAAAATAGGAGGAAATCAGAACCAAGCCGCATTCTGGGGCTAAACACAGGAGCAAAATAACCCCCAGTTTGATCTGGTTGAAGCCTGAGTTTTCAAAGGCCAGGGAAACACAACATGAATATACATGTCATGAATGAAAGATCTATTTCAAGTAACTACAGGCCACTCATAACCTAGGAAGAAGTCTCTACCCAACAAGATGTAGGAAAGGATTATTATTCTGGGACCCTCTGTTAATAGATTAAACAGTTAAGATATTCATTACATTCAATAAAAATTGTCACTCATATTTTTAAAATAAATATGGAAATATGTATTCAATGGGTGTTTTTATGACAATCTGAGAACATATCCAAAATAATGATATGTATTAGGAGAGGAGGAGAATGTGAATATTCCATGTATTCAAGTGGTGTCAGTGGCCAGGATCCAAAAAAAACTGTGGAATTATTCCAGGATCCCAAGGGGGTTTAGTCTCTCCACAACCCCAGTAGATCTTCGCCTTCATATCACATGCCAAACCCAGCAATTCTTTGAATGCTGGCCTGTGAGAATAATTGCCAGTAACTGCATCACCTTGGTAATAAGCATTGAGTTATGTGTGATTGTTTATAGATCTACATTTGGATTTTCTCCTCTTCCCTTTCAAGTAAATTGTAGATTTTGGCATGTAAAGCAGATATGCTCAAATATCTGACCTACCAAGGCAAATGCAACCTGTTCACTCATTCATTACAGTGTTAGCATGGCAGCTGCTTCTCCGTTTCCTGTTCCTGTTTTGTTGTTGTGTTCTTTTTGTTGTTTGAGACAGGAAATAGGCAGCAAAGGGGGAAGCAGTCCACAGTGGTCAGCATTTGGCTCCACAGGTCAAGTGCTGTGCATTCACAATTTTCAGAAAATCTTGGAATCTTTTTAGAAACTCTAGAGGATTTTGAATGCAAAGAACAGATATCATTTAACTATCATTAAAATATAAAGGAAGTTTCAGGAGACTGATAGACTAAAAGGGATGGTGGTGGTGGGGTACAATTGTTGAAATATTTTTTGCTTAGAAAGGCAGCATAATTCGCAGACAGATATGGAAGATAATGAACTTTATGGAGAAATCATGCGGGATATATGACTTAATAAATACTTACTGAAACTGGTATGCCATATATGTGTATTTGGAGTGGGGGGGAGGTTGGGGGGAAAGATTGGTGTTAGTAAGCCTTCCTCATGTGATTGCACTTTTAATGATGGGGGGTGCTTGTTATGTTATGTGCTACATGAATTGGAAGAGACCACAAGGGCCATCCCGTTCAAGCTCCTGACATGCAGAAATACACGATCAAAGCACCCCTGACAGGTGGACATCCAGCCTCTGTTTAAAAACCTCCAAAGAATGAGACCCCACTACCTTCCAAGGGAGTGTGTTCCACTATCGAACAACTCTTACTGTCAGGAATTTCATCCTACTGTTTAGGTGGAATCAGTTTTCCTGTAGTTTGAATCCATTGTTCCATGTCCTAGTTTCTGGTGCAACAGAAAACAAGCTTGTTCAATCCTCAGTATGAAACCCCTTCAGAGATTTAAACAGGACTATCATATCACCTCTTAACCTTCTCTTCTCCGGAGGTAGGTCTTGCTGAGTTCTGTGAAGCTTGCCCTATATGGGATTGCTACCCTGGTATCTTTTGTGCCTTTCTTGTCCTACAGCACAGCTGACTTTCTAATTTGTAACATAATTCTTCCCATGTCTTTCCTTTGAAGTGTAATGAGTCAGTTCTTTCCATGTATTAAAACCACAGCAGCAAGGTCATTCAGTAACTCATTATAGATCAAGGAACAGAACAACAATCTGCCAAGTTTGAGTCTGATACCTGGAGCATCATTTCTTTCATATTCCTTTCTGGGTAACCTGGGAGTTTATCTCTTGAAATTGATCATTTTATTTAAAAAAATCCAGAAAGAGTCCTATTGAGGGGAGAAAAAAGCAATCTCTAAGGTAGACTTGGATATTTTTCTGTTTGTCTGTTTTTATCTTAAATGTGAAACTATATAGTATTTCAGTAAACTCTGAAATATGCATAAAATATAAATCAGTGTATTTTTAGTATGAGCAATGATACTTTGAAGATAATCCTCCATGCCCTTTAAAAAAAACTATACTCTTTCCTTTTTTGGCTTCCCCCCCCCCCTTTTGTCATTGTATCTTATGTAAATGTTACAATTTTTTTAAAAAATATCCAGTATTATATTGTAGAGGGAAGAGTAAGTGCTTTGCAGTATATTTGTGATATATTTACATAATAAAACAAATAAGAAAACTGATTTGCCTGTTGTTGGCCGTTATCCTTTTAATCTTTGGAAAATACATTCTATGCCATCAGATACTAATTGGTGCATAAATGTAAAAAATAAAAACAAAAACAGATAATCCTGGCTTAATTTTTAATGAAATATTGCTGAATCTCAGCACTGTATTATCGGAAATAGATATGAACGTCAGAAAAGTTAATAAAAACTGGAAATAATACTGAATTACGGAACTTAAAATTAGAGGTTTTTCTTCACAAATGAGTGTGAATTACTTAAACTAATCCCAAACATCCTTGTACAGAAAATGTTAGTTTGCTGTTCAAGTGAGTTGCATCTTAAATAACAAATTTATTATATTACAAAATAGTTAAAGATATTGGATTAAAACAACAACAATCAAGTGTCTCTTCATTGTAGCACTGCAATTAGCTTGAGATATTTACTTCCAGTTTAAGTATAAAGTTGGTTATTTTATTTATTTGTTTGATTTATAGCCCATTTTTTCCCAATATGATTTTGCTTGCACACTTATACACAGATGTGTGTTCCAAGTGAGTTGTCTACCTTTAAAAAAATATTTTAAACTCTGATTGCATGTTTTACATAATTAAAACTTCATGTGATGCCGGAGAGAGAGTGCATTTTAAAAAAAATTAGTACATATTTCAGGGGAATAAAGGGCCTTTGCAGACTGCCAGAAATAGTGCAAATTGAGTCCACTTTAAGGGTTAGGGTTAGTGCTAGGGAATCATGGGAATTGTTTTTTTTTTACTGAGTCATTGAGCCTTCTCTGTCAGAGAGCTCTGGTGCCACAATAAAATACAGTTTCCATGATTCCCTAACCCTAACCCTTAAAGTGGACTCAATTTGCACTATTTCTAGCAGTCTCCAAAGGCCCAAAGTGTGATGTCAAATCCACCAACCCTACAGCATGATGCATAGCCAACTTTCTTCCAAGGTGCATGCATGCCTTGCTTTCTCTGAGTTTCTTCCTGGATCAAGGCTTCATATGAAAGCATAGTAACCTTATTGAATCTGGATCTTATTGTTAATTGTATGAAGAACTGCCTGGGTACTCTTAAAGTGTACTTCCTAACTTTCAGTAATAAAAAAAATGCAGATTTATTAGCATTAAAAAATTGTCATAGCTTTCTCTGACAACAGACTGGAAAGAACTTCTTTTGAGCTATATTTTATGTATCTCTAGTGAAGAACACCAGAATTAATTAGCTTTGCCTACTAACCATTCAATTTTGCTCTGAGTTGCATCACCAAAATATAATGTTTTTCTTCACTGAAAGTCCTCATGGATAACAAAATAGACACATCATTTTTATTTTATGTACTACAGTAATATTAGAGATATAAAATTAAAAGGATGATTATGACAATGATAATTATATGAATAATTATATAAATGATGATCATCATTATCATAATCATTATCATTGTCATTTATTTATGTAGCACCATCAATATACATGGGGCTTTACATGAGTGATTCATACATTTGACAGTATCCTGTCCTTATGCCTAAAAGGACTTGACACACAAGAAAAAGAGAGTGGCAGTGGGTTTGGGGATTAAGTCCAGCACATACTGGCTCCGCTTCCCTCCCTCTAGAGCAGAGGTAGGCAACCTTTTTGAGCCGGGGGCCGGGTTGATGTCCCTCAGGCAATTGGGGGGCCGAAGCACCAAAAATAAATAAATAAATAAATAAATAAATACATATTTTAAAAATATGCATGCACACTCTCTCAGCCCCAGAAAAACCATGGCAAAACCCCTGTGGAGATTTTGCCAAGAAAGCCCCCAAGAACAAGTAATAACAACAATAATATCATCATGGCAGGTGGCAGCGGCGGCAGGACCAGCCTGGGGCCGGTCCAAAGGCCTCAGGGGGCCACATCCGGCCCCCAGGCCTTAGGTTGCCTACCCCTGCTCTAGAGGCTGTAACAGTTGCAGATGGGATGGAAGAAGGGCCTTTCATCAGTTGGTGAGCCGACTCCTTAATATTTATTTTATCTTGTGTAGTCAAATCCAGCTCCTACTTTCTGCTTAAAGTGTAGTCTGTTTGCACTGTTTCTTGTGGTTGTTGTTATGTGTATTCAAGTCGTTTCTGTTTTAGGGTGACCCTAAGACAAACCTACCATGGGGTCTTCTTGGTAAGATTTGTTCAGAGGGTGTTTATCTTTACCTTCCTCTGAGGCTGAGAGACTGTGACTTCCCCAAGGTCACCCAGTGGATTAGTGGGGGATTTGAATCCTGGTCTTCTAGGGTCCTAGTCCAACATCCAAACCATGCCAGCTCTGCAGTGTTTCTTCCCAGAATTATATTAAAAGACTAAAACAGTAAACAATAACATTGCTATTTCCTCACTTTGTTCAGAGGCCTATTAGAAATGAAGCGCATCACAAATCATTCAGGGTTCTTGAGTTGAGAGTTTATGACTTGTTTGTCAGAGTAGAGGGGGCAATTCTTATCTTCGGGTGTATATCTATTCTTTAAAAGGCTTTTAAAAATAATTGGAAGGAAGAAAAGAAAAAGGCCACTGCTGGTATGCAGTACAACTATTTAACAGTTCAAATGTCTTCCTGCAAATTTCTGAAATAGATAATTTCTATTGAGAGGAATGATTTGGAGCAAGAGATACCTCCTTGGATTATAAAGCCTCCCTCTAATGCTCAAAGCAGGAACTGCCATGGAATAGCAATAATGGCGTGGGAGATACAGGTATCTCCTTCCCCATCAACATTTCATTCAAATAAGACTCACATTGATATGACACCTAACATGTGGACAAAAGTGAGGCTGCAAGTGACATTGCTATTGCTTTTTTGGAAGCATCAATACTTCTACATAGCCACTATGAATTAGTGACTCCTGTTTGATCCCTGGCTCTTCCACCCCTCCTCCTTATTATACTTGCAAAACCTGGCAGTTTTGGTGTAGAGAACAAATGATCTTGATGAGTCTTAAATGTTCCAAATTGCCCAGGTGTCACTTTTTCCTTTGTTTTCCCTTTTCAAGGACTACCTAGTCACTTACACATTATTATTTTTTTGTTTCTTTAGCCATTCCTCCTAAATTGAAGGAGATGAAAAGCCAGGAATCTGCCGTGGGTCAGACACTAGTTCTCAGATGTGAAGCCCGTTCTGAGCACACCTCTCTCAAATTCAAATGGTTAAAGAACGGAAAAGAAATAACAAAAAGAAACAGACCAGAAAATATCAAGATCAGGAGTCCCAAAAAACAAAAGTAAGTATACAGTGATGTATTTAAAAGCCTGAGGTGTGAGAAGGAAGTGGAATTTGTAACCAGGTGCAGACAACAACTTAGTATTAATTTCCTCTGCATGCTCAACAATGTGTTGTGATATCCAGAAAGAGTTAATTAATGGAAATCGGCTGCCACTTTATTTTCACTGGGTGATTTTATGATGTTGCTGCTGCTATATTCTGCTTCATAGAAACAAAAGAGTTATATTTGTTCCAGTGATAGGCTTTCCTTCATAATTACAGTATCTTATATCTAGCATGATGGCCTCTGTATAAGTCCCAGATACTGAAAGCAACTTTAAACCTAACCAAATAGATTTGCTTTCATAGTGTCTGAGTCTCTTACAACCCATTTACAGTTTAGAGAAGATGCTGAAGAGGCTTCTATTATTTTCTTTCTTTAGTGCATGCATATCCCATATTTCTGCCACATAAATAGTTGTTGGTTTACTTGCCGGATGTTTTCATAAAAGTTCATGGACCCAAGCATTATAACAAGTGTTTAGGTGGCTGAATATTGAATACGTGTGATACATGGGGTCCCTGTGCATAAGCTTCAGTTTTAATTAATTTGATTAGACCTTTAATGTATATGTTGTCTGTGCAGTGCATGGGTTTGGACATTAAAAAAAATACCCATTTGAATGTGTCCAAATCCCCATTCAGCTATGAAACTTACTAAGAATTCTTGATCTTCCATAATCTAACTTGTCTCATAGAATGGTTGTAAGGCTGAGACCTTGTTAAAAGTAACAAGGTGGATTTTAATAAAGCAAAGTCCAAAATCCACAAAGGAGAAATAACTTTACTGGTGACCCAAGAGACACAGAACTCAAAATGCAAGCTTTCAAAGCTCCACTGGCTTCTTTATCAGGCAAAAGATGTTTTAAAAAAATAATACAGGTTGAGGAAAAATGATGGTGTTGGAGTCACAGGCCTACATTTTGTATAGATGTTGTCTCTGCTGTAGTTTACTTGGAGCAATCTCATTGTAGGCAAAGACCATGCCTCTGTATATCATGTGGGGACTTAGACATAGGACAGTAAAATTAAATTCCATTGCAGAAGTAAAATAACCCCTCAGGGGATCTTTTTGCCTCTTACTTGGTCAGAGAACACTGTACAATGAACCCTTCAAAATCTTGCAATATGTGTTCTGTGCATTTTGGCTGGCCAGTAAAAGTATCACTCCTTTGTGGATTTTGTTTTATTTTGCTGTATGATGAGTACGGCTGCCCCTGAATATGTTTTAAGGTGGGTTTTAGTCCATTTTCCCTGCCTGATTACTGCTGGATCAAATATCAGGGCACATGTGTCTTCCATGCTGCTGATTTTGGCAGCATGTTCTCTGTAAGAAGGAGAGAGAACAGAGTTCTTGTGGCTTTGTTTTAAACAATGGACATCTGGAAAGTGTACTGTGGTTATTGTCATGGCTGCAGTACTTTGTCCCACACAGCAGCCAGAATCAAAGAGAACACTTAACCTTTAAGTGTTACAGAATTTTTTTTCTCCTTCTTCTTACAATTAAATGCCAGAACACTGAAAATATAAATGCTTTATGCTTTGTTGTCCTCATCTGTCATTATGTTAAAGGTAGTGATGGATGGAAGAGTGTTCTAGAATTAAACCACAAACTGAGTCTGATCAATTGAAGCAAAATAATTTTTAAGGTTTTTGGTCCATGGCTCAGCAGGAAAGTCTGGCAGAGGATGCTTCGGTCCTATTGTATCATCATAGAAAGCCTGAACAAACCCAACCTGTTCCAGGAAGGTGACTCATATCCTGGTTAATTCAGGTTGTCTTTGAATCAAGGGTGAAATATTTTTGATTTATGAACAAGTTATTTTCATTATTAGAATCTGTATTGTTCACTAGGGTCTTATAGAAGTTTGATTTGTAATCCATAAGAATGTTGAAAGCCACTGTGTTTCATTATCACATTATGCAAGCATCAGATTTTTTATATTAGGGAATATTTCACTATTTACTATTTTTGTTATTATTTTTAAAGCAAGTAGATAGGAAATATGGTGGTCCCTTGGAAGTTTACAAGGTTTTTCAGCAAAACGATCAATAATTGGGATCCCTTGAAAACCTATCAGAGATTTCTCAGTAAGAAGATTAGTAATTGGGGTTTGGTAATTATAATAGCCTAAACCCAACTGCAAATCTCAATTAAAGTACACCTGTTGAATTAATTGCAGAATGGTAAGTTAATGCTTATGGAAATCCCACTAATTAAATCCCATTGATTACAACATTAGTCTAAATCGAATTGCTAGTCCCAGCTAGAGTAGACACATTAATTAATGGAACTTTCTTAAGAGTTATCATTCAGCACTTGATTCAATGGGTATACTCTAGTAGAATCTTGTAATTAGATTTAGGCCTTTGTAATTGCATTTATCCTGCTTTTCCTCCAAGGAGTCTGAATCATACATTGGTGCCCCCCCCCCCCATTTTATCCTATGAGGTCTGTTATGTTGAGGGGTAGTGAATGTTAAGTAGGGATTAGAACATAGTCTGATGCTAGTCACTAACATTAAGGCGGGCAGGATCCACATAAAAAGTGAGATTGCATCATGATATCTATGCACCCCCACTGCAATCAGAGTATCTCACAATCATGCTGGCTTTATCAGTGTATTTGAAGCCCATCTTAATATATCCACAAGGCCATGATTTATGGGATTCATACTGAGATTCTAATTTTATCTGGTTGCCATATGTAGATGTTATGAATGTAATTGTTTTAAATATTAGTGTCTTACACTACACTACTATTTAATTGAATTTGTTTTAATAATGTATTTGTTTAATTGTGTTTATTACCAAAGCATACTTTATTTGAGTAATAAGTATTTATATTAGATTTGAAGACATTAGCCATTATCTATAAATTTTTCTGTATTAATTCAACATTTTATTACTCTCGTTTTGTTTTTAATGAAAAATAAGATTGAAAAATATCTAATAATAATAATAATAATAATAATTTATTTATTTATATCCTGCCCCTCTGCAGAGTAATCGGAGTGGCTTACAACATTAAAATTGCCATAAAATACAATCCCCGCCCCGCCCCAAAGAACCCCAGAACCCACCCACCCTTAAAAAAGTATTAAACAATTTCACAATTTAAAACATACTAAAATAAATTTCATTAAAAAGACAAACCCTAGCTTCAACAGGGAATAGGGAGGAGAGGATGACTGATTCTTAAGCTTGGGAAATCTAGTCAGGGAAAGCCTGACAGAAGAGATCCATCTTGACAGCTTTCTTAAAGCTGCTTAATGTATCCAAGACCAATCTGGCTGCCATGTTCTGTACTAATTGTAGTTTCCAGACCAAGCACAAGGGTAGCTCCATGTAGCATTACAAAAATCCAGACGGGAGGTTACCAGCACGTGCACCACAGTTTCCAGGTCCCTTACTTCCAGAAAAGGGCACAGCTGGCATATCAGCCGAAGCTGATGACAGGCACTCCTGGCCGTCGCATTTACCTGATTTATCATTTGAAGTGACGGATCAAGGAGCACTCCCAGACTGCAAAGACAATCCATAGAGGAGAGTGTGACCCCATCCAGGACTGAAGGTTGTATCCCAATACCTGGTTTCAGGGCTGTTACTGCAAGTACCTCCATTTTATCTGGATTCAGTCTCAATCTGTTTTTCCTCATCCAGTCCATTAGTGCCTTAAGACAGTGATTGAGGGGAGAGACGCTATCTGAAGTCAAAGCTGAAGACCAAGACATGAAGAAATATATCTGGGTGTCATCAACATACTGATAATACCATGCCCCATGACTCTGAATGATCTCTCTCAGCGGCTTCATATATATGTTGAACAGCATCGGGGACAGGATGGCACCTTGAGGAACACCACAATTAAGCTCTTTCCTATTAGAGCAACTGTCCCCAAGCAACACCCTCTGGGTGGAACAGAGCCACTGCAATGCAGTGCCTCCGATTCCTAACGCAGTGCCTCCAATTCCAAATATCCAAATATCAGTTCGGGCACCCAAATGGTGTCAATGCAATACATATTAAAGCAATTATCTTGCAAATATTTAGGATTTTATGTTCAGCTGATTGCTAGAGGCAGTGTTCTTTTGGTTTTGCATTGTGGAATAAAAAGGGAAAAATTAAGGAAAGGGTGGAATATTTAGCCCTTTTCAAGTACTCAGAATAATTTAAGTATTCCTTTTTAAAGCATTGCTATCAATATAAGTAACCATGATCACTTATCTGTTTGGATTCTGCTTCCATACAATAATTGCTTCCATAGCAATATATGTAACCATGATCGCTTATCTGCTTGGATTATTTTACAGTCCTCTGCTGCTTCCATACAATAATTTTGAACACTTCATTATTTTTGGCATCATTGGGATGGTTATGGTATTACATTCCTTGCAACAATAGAGCCTCTTTTTATTTCTAAAAAAAGGAGCAACTATCCACAATGTAGCTTTTCCCCATTCTCAAGGGGTATTTATTGATCCATTCAACTCCATAGAATATACTTCGTTACTTGCAAACCACTGAAGGATGGGGTTTATAATAATATACATACTCTCCAACACTCTCTCTTTGGCAAGGGCAGTCCTGATTAGTCTCCTGCCCCACTTTTTCCATTACTTTTGAAATATCCCACTTTCTCTCTTCTCTTCCCACTGTCCCTCTTTGTCCTTGGCTTACTTCAATTGCTGCAAACTGAGCTCAAAGTGCAAAAGCAGTTTCTTGCCCTTCCCAATAGGCTCAACCAAAGACAAAGTGCTGCAGTCTCTCCTAGCTGGTATGTTCTTCCTCATTAATAACTTAACCATCTTGACCACACTTGGATTTTGCTTGGCCACACACATCCTGATTTTCCTCTATGAAATGTTGGTGGGTATTAAATAATTGTTCTGAATTTTTACAGAACACTTTTGCATTTAAATGCAAAAGTAATTTGTTATCTTTAAAATGTAATAGGCCATAATACGCCAAAAATTGTATATAACTACTAGGTTTATATTTTCTGTCTGTCCCCACATACAAGCAGAATTTCCCAAGCACTTGTTAGTGCTGTTTTAGTGGCATTCGAAATGAAACCATCCAGGAGGCTTGGCATATGAATGGCCCTGCACTTTGCATAGTCAGATTGGCTTCCCTTTAATTCTTTCACATGGACAATTGTTCCACCTGACAGACCTCAAAGTGCTAACATAAGAACAAAGTTACTGTGGCAACTCATACATGTAAGCTTTTAGCTATCTTCTACTTTTTGGACTCTGTCTCATCTGTTACAAATAGATAGATCTAAGCTGCAACACTATATTTGCATAGCTTGGAATAAGTTCCTTAAACTTAATGGGCTTTTTCTCAAAGTGAAAATTCACTTCAATAAATTATTTTCAAACAAAGTGTGAATATACTTTTTCATTTCACATTTAATTATGAAATATTTGTTGTAAGTGGCCTTTATTCTGTTCTGAAAAATTGTGTGGTACCACTAATAACAAAAATGTTCCTATGAACATATCTCCAATAATCATTTAATTTAACTTGAAATGTTGTTAGAATGTGATACAGTTGATTCAATCCTTTTTCACTTTTTCTATGCCCCGAAGTTGGCATTTTAAGCATTTCAAAGAATGCTTAATGTTAATTGTTAAAGTAAATGTGCAGTTCTGAAGTAGTGTTTGTTCATGTCCTTACAGGCCTTTTAGTTGGACTGTAAGACATTCCAATAATGGATTATGGAAGAGAGTAGTGTTTTCAGTTTTCATAGTTTTCATAATCAGTGTGCAGCTAGAAACTGCACTGGATTCCCCCATTGTGCATTGTTCAGAACTAAGTATCTGCAAGCAGAACATTATTTGTGTTGGTGGAACGACTTCATTGGGGCTAGTTGATAAATTATATATTAGCAGCTTTTCACTTTGAGTTGTTTTGTCCAGAATGTATGTTTATTTCATTTGTTAGTTTAATTGTTAGACAATAGTTTGGCTTTACAGAATTGCTATACTGTGTGAGCTTCTGCCAGCAGTTATTTCTTTGAATGTGCTTATAAACTGCAGCAAATCAGTTTAATGTCACACTAACTAGTGACTGGTTGTAAAATTGTATCTATTACAGTCATATTAGAAATTGGATAGAGATTAAAATGACAAGATGACATTTGGTGCCTTTTTTTCAGTGCCCTGAAAAGTTTTAATTGTAGCTGTTTAAGTGCAGCTCAAAAGGTTTCATCTAAGATGCTTGAAATGACAGTAGATCACTCTTTGTAACAACACATGGACTTCTGTAACTTTGTTCTCTTTAAAGTGCTCAGGACACTTTTATTAGACTCCTACAGTATTTGAAATTAGACCCCATTATGATCTGGTTTCATTCAGGCAGCCCAAGATTCTTATTTTATAAACCCTGTGAATATTTACATGGTTCCAATCCTTTATCCTTTCATTAATACAAAGATGGCATGTTTTGGAAGACTACAAAACAATATGGTTTACAACTGTGAGCTGATTGCCCCCCAACAATCTGGGTACTCATTTTAGCGACCTCGGAAGGATGCAGGCCTGAGTTGAGCCTCAGCCCTGGCTGGTATTGAACTCGCAACCTTGTGGTCTATGAGTGAGTGGCTGCAGTACAGGCATTTAACCACTGCACCACCATACTTGTTGTGTGTCTTCAAGTCATTTTGGACTTATGTCGATCCTAAGACAAACCTATCACAATGGTTTCTCGCCAAGATTTGTTCAGAGGGGGTTGGTCTTTAGCTTCTGCTGAGGATGAGAAAGCATGACTTTGCACCGGCACAAAGGACAACAGACGCCTCTTTCTTGGGTATAAACTGGCCACAACTTTATTTGCTGTACAGGGTCTCTTAATATCAAATAATTACAAGAAACTCTTATTGCTTTGTCACATGTGTATGTGAAGGTGTATCCTTCCCATATGGGTGGTCCTTCACATCATGTGACAAAGCATGCAAATTAATTACAACAAATTAACTTTAGCCCTCCCCGACTTGAACGAATGTCATAATTAAATTTATGACGTAAAAGTTTTAATGACGTCATAGTGATGTTAGCTGATGTCATTACCCCAATTTTCAAATTAAGCCTAATTAACCCCAATTATTTTCAAAACCTGCTTGAAAATAACAGACAATTGTCAAGTACAAATCAACTAACCATGAATAACTAGACCCCTCAGGTGCGTACATATGCTTTAAATGCCTTGGACTGCCATCGGCCAATTGGGCAAATATCAGCATTGCTTAGTCCATGAACCGCCGCAGCTGTTGCCGCCCCAATTCGAAAAGAATGAGATGAAAATTGGGCTGAGGGAGACTGGCTCACCTCAAAGTCTCCCTAAGAACAACTCTGAACTGAAACTGTGTCAAAGGAAAACCTGATACATGCAAAAACAAATATCCCAACACTTTTGGCCAGACCTTCATGTAGTCTGACAATGCTAACACTGGGCAGATCTGACCCATGGGTGCCCTAGAAAAGGCAATAGATTGGACCCTGGCTAACTGATCTGTCTTAGACCATCTGATCAATATTTGAATCCCTTGTTCCGATAAAACAACATCCAAAACAAGGAGCGCCCTGCCAGATTGATCATGGCGTGAGCCAGGAATTATCTCACTAATTCTCAAAGCTGTGAAGAAGGCTACTATAAATACGGCCCTAAACAAAGTCACCTCCTCGAGTGTATAGCATGTATTAACTAAGTGATGCCTAAATTTCATCAAAACTGGACAAGCGAGTATCCCTGGCCGTCATCTGGGGGAGAGATGCAGGCCCATCTCCATCGGGCCTAGCCTAAGTGGGAGGGAAAATGTTGTTTTATGTTATATGTAATTTTTATGCTGTAAACCACCCAGATTGGACTACCAATGGGCGGTATAAAAATAAAATGTATTATTATTATTATTATTATTATTATTATTATTATTATTATTATCTAGAGCTCTCCTAACCCTAAAATCAACAGTAGGATCCGGTAGGCCACCAGCCCTAGAGTAGAAGGCCAGAGCAGCCAACCTACCCCTAATGGTAACAGGGGATAAGCCTGTTTGTCTAAGGTAAATTATGAAATGAAGAACAATGTCTACTCTAATGGGCCAGACTTCAACCTCCCCAACATCACACAAGAAATGTCTAAAAGCACTCAGAGCTAGCTGATAAGACTTGTGTGTTGATGGGGCGATAGACAGATGGGTCGCCCTGTCGATTTCTAACCTCCAAGGCTCCAAAGATGTTCTGGTACTTCCAATGGGTGCTCTGAAGCCTCGGGAGCCAGCTGACGGAACCTGGAGAACCAAAAACAAGAGAGGGCATCCGCCAAAGGATTAAGTAAACCGGGCACATGGCGAGCTTGAAACAACACATTGAACTTCAAACATTGTGTCACCATGGCCCTAACCACACCCATCACCCTGGTGGATTTGGAGGACTGGGAGTCTACCATGTGAACAACCGCCTGGTTGTCGCACCAAAACCATACCGTTTTGTTTGTGAATTGATTCACCCATAAGTACACAGCCACCACTATGGGAAAAAAGTTCCAAAAACGTTAAGTCCCGAGTCCAACCTTTCTCCACCCAGGAATGAGGCCAAGCCTCAGCAGCCCACTGGCCGTTCCAATAAACCCCAAACCCGTGGGCACCAGCAGCATCGGAGTGTACATGAAAATCTGCCCTCAGCAGCATTTCAGACCTCCAGAACGACAAAACCCTGTGACACTTCACTGGTCACTTCTCTCTAGGATGAAGAAGAGCCATTGCTGAGAATCCTTGGGGTTCGGTCAGTCAACCAATTACTAATCCACCTAACAGGTGGATTGTCTAGCCCACATTTTACTATCTTGTTTGCAAGAATATCATGGGGGACCTTGTCAAAAGCCTTACTGAGATAAAGATATGCTACGTCTACCGCATTCCCTTCATCTACCAAGCTGGTAATTTTATATATATATATATATATATATATATATATATATATATATATAAGATCAGATTAGTCTGGCATGACTTGTTTTTGAGAAATCCATGTTGGGTTTTAGTGATTATGGCATTCCCTTCTAAATATTCGCAGACTCTCTGTTTAATGAACTGTTTTAGAATCTTTCCTAGTATTGACTGACTGGGAGATAGTTGTTGGGATCCTCTTTTTTTCCCCTTTTGAAGATGAGGACAATGTTTGCCCTCCTCCAGTCTGCTTGGACTTCTCCTGTTCTCCAGGAATTCTCAAAGATTATTGCCAGTGGCTCTGAGATTACATTTGCCAGTTCTTTTAAGATCCTTGGATGTAGTTCATCTGGTCCTGGAGATTTACATTCATTTAGATTAACCAGGTATTCCTGTACTTCCTCTTTACTTATTCTGTGCTGCATTTCCCCTATTGTGTCCTCTGCTCCATTTTCCTCAAGTCAAACACCATTTCCTTTTCTGAGAAGACTGAGGCAAAGAAGGTATTGAGTGCATGGATGTGTCAGCGCATCTATGTGCATGCAATGCTATTGGATAATATGACGTTTGGCAGTCCATGGCCATTCAACTCCTTAGATCTCTAACCCACCAGTACAAAGGGTCCACTGTATAAAAGTTTGGAAAGTCCATTCACAGAGTAGGACGATTCCAAACATCCCCTTCAAATATGCCAAAAATCTGTTCAACTGATTATACATTCTCCATGAAGAGATAGCAATTTAATATTTAGATGGTTACAGTAAAGCTTCATAAAAAACCTTTTGAACTCAACTTATGAAGATGTACCAAATGATGTGCCACACTGCTCTATATGCTTAAGAAAAAAAAAGAATGGGGACGCCGACCTTTAGCTTTCCAAAGTGAATTTCACCTATGCTTTGCATCCTATATTTTAAGTCGGGTCATCCTAAACATATCCTGGGGAAAAACTGTCCAGTCATTTTCCCATGTTACAGCAGCAGCAACAACAAATGGATTTTAGATTGATGAATGGATGGATGGATAGATAGATAGATACCTTGCAGCTCAGCTTGTTAAAATTCTCTTTCTTTGTTCTCCCAACTATTGTGCTAGTAAAGAAAAAATTACTTTTGTGCAGGCATAATATATAAATGGTTTAATACTAATTCAAACTACTTTCTCTTAGGACATTCTCAGAACTTCGCATTTCTAGAGCTTCATTGGCTGATGCTGGAGAATATACATGTAAAGCGAGCAACAGATTTGGGAATGACAGCACCAAAGCTCGCGTAATCGTTACAGACACCAATGGTAAGACATAGCTGATTTTTTAAACTGGAAAGGTTCACAGAATGTTTGCAATGAGAAATTATTTCTTGCATACCTAAGTTCAGCTTTTAATTGTTTAAACCTCACCTGTATATTTTCAAAATAATGAGGGGGAGTGAATAAATCTTTTCCTGTGGCATTTGAGCATATCTGTTCTGCTAGAGATGAATAAGCAAATCTCCTAGTGTCTGTGTCTTGAATCCATGTCATCTTCTGTGTAGCATTTTAACTCAGCAACTTATCTGCACACCCCTCTTTCTGAATATCTCAGTGATTTCTGGCCAGATAGATTATTGCACAAAGAAGTGGCTGGCCAATTTGCTGTCAATAGTAGATGAATCATTACAACACAGGTTATGTGAAAGACATGGGGGGTTGTTGAAGGCATTATCTTCTCTTGGGTAATGTAATTTACATTTGAGATTGTGAGGAACAAAAATTAGGGACAAAAATGTATTTCTAAACTAAGAAACACATATGCTTTAAGCTTTGTCCTGCTTTAGTTATCTCAGCATATACATTCATTTCTGCTTACTCTATCAGTATGCTTAATCTTTATAGCAGTACTTCTTTGGTTACAAGCCTCCTGGTATATATGTTGCCATATTTTTTCCTTATGTTGATGAATTCAAGCATAGTGTAAGTGACACTCTGTGTTAAATTCCATTAGATCAGTAGAAGACAATTGAAAATTTTGGTACAGTGAACTGTTGCAAATTTAATTGCTTTGAAAATTTGCATTTTCAAAGGGTCTGAAGAAAAAAAACAAGTGATGTACCATGTAGATGGGGGAAAACAGTTATGCAAATGGTTGTCATCACTATAATTCGCATGGTCTTCTCTCTCTCTCTCTCTCTTTTTTTTTACTGTATAGTGACCTTTTGGAACATGTCTTTTGGTACACATCTTTGAATCATGACTGGAAGTTTGTTTCAGTAGCTAAAAAAGAAGTGAAGAATTATCACTGTGTTCTGTTAACAGTTTTTAACAGTCCTGAACCTGAACCTGACACCTTGAAATTGGATAATTGAGAATATATTACTTTCTGTTCTCTTTCCTGGACTCTGCTTAGATTCCTAAACACCATTTCCTGGTGTACATTATTTTTATACAATATCACCAGATTGTAACACATTTTCAAACCATCTTCAGTACCAAAAAAGATTTTTTTTTTTGTTCAAAACAGCCACATTCGAATTTTACAAAAAGCCCCCAAATGACAGCTTTTCCTACACAGAAAGCAACATTTCATTAATTCTACACAATAATGTTTCTTTACCATTCTTAATATATTTTCAGATTTTCTCCTCCCCTCTCACAGACATACACATATCAAGAAGAACACCAGTCAAGGCAGCCAAACAGAAACTAGCAACAACACTCCTGTCTTCACATTTATTTGTTATTCAATATATTACTTAAGCTTACTAGTGATAATTTTAGCCCACCCCTCTTCTGAACCTTCAAACCAACTCATATATTACTAAAGAGAAGAGGCAAAGATTACATGGGAAGCCATTCAGTCCGCATGGATGTTAGCAAGAGCTTCATGGGAACCAAATATGCAGAAGCAGTTCCCTCATTACTATTGCAATGTATGCATTAGTTCCTTTTTTCCAGGTCAGATTTCTTAAGGATGATAATGCTAGGGAGTTCTGACTCAGTTTGCTACTTGTATTACTAAAAACATTAATAAAGGTAAATCCCATATAGAACTCTGTAAAAGCTGCAAGTGTTAGGGTGAAATGTTGTTAAAATGATTATCAAACTTAGAATGAAACAGTAGAAATACATAATACCTTTCAAGTAAAAAAGTATGTAAAATTTTCATTGTAAGTTTCAGATTACAATAGTAATTATTGTGATATTGCAGTACTGATTTAAAAGTACTGGAATAATGGCTTAAACAGGCTTTTCTATTCTCTTGTAAAGTTACTCAGTTCCCATACATAAAGGAGTTGTTTGCTCATAAATCTTCAAAGTTTCACACTTGGAATAGCTTTACCAGCTTCCAGTGATATCCCAGAGAGTCAAGACCAGCCAGACATGCTATGCTAAATAATGACTCAGAATCCCTGTTCCATCTAAATCGATAGGGAAAGAATCATAAAATGTATTTGTGTGGAGAGAAGAAGCTTGTTCCATGATCTAAAATGTATGCCATTAAAATACCAGCCAGGTTTACATACTATTTCTTCTACTGAAATTAGGACTTGGTTTAAGTGGCATTTTTGTAGCACTCATTGAGAGTGTCGAGAATATTGTATATTGATTTTTTAAAAGGACATGCCATTATAGCAAGATTCAGAGGTTTGGTTTTTTAAAAAAAAAACTCAGTAAGGGATGCAGTGGCTCAAGTGGTTAAGACACACTGACTCTGTTGATTGTGAGATCGGCAGGTTGGCAGTTCAAGGCCTGAGAGCTGCATGATGGGGTGAGCTCCTGTCACTAGTCCCAGCTTCTGCCAACCTAGCAATTCGAAAGCATGCAAATGCAAGTAGATAAATAGGTGCCACTTTGGTGGGAAGGTAACAGCATTCTGTGCAGTCATGTTGGCCACATGATCACAGAGTAGTCTCTGACAATGCTGGCTCTTTGGCTTAGTAACGGAGATGGGCACCCCCTCTATGTTCGGACATGACTTGACAACCTTGTCAATGGGGAATACCTTTACCTTTTTAAATAAAAGATGGTTTACATCTAGACCTCACAAGTTGGTCCAACAAATGATCATTAACTTTCCAGTTTTTTGAACTGTGCTTTCTGACACAATAGCTACCACCTTAACAGCAATAATATTTAGCACTTTCCACTTCATAACTTTCAAGGAACCTGCAAAACTGAATTTATGTAAGGAGAGGTTTGGATCCAATGTGATTGCATCAATTATAAAGAGAAATTAATTTTCGAGGGGGAATTCTTGTACTGTCTTTGAGCCTGGTTTATCAACTGTCACACTGACCTTGCTGTGCCATGGGTGCATTATAGTTATTATGTATACCAAAAAAAAAAAAAAAAAAGTCTTATCTGAGTAGTATTTTATATGGTGTCATCATCTAGAGACAAAACTGGTGTTTGTTGTAATTGCAGAGGTTGTGTTTTTGGATTAAATTCTAATGAAGTATTCCTTAATAGTACTGCATACTCTGTACTTCTTATACCACTTATGTCTTTTGGTCTCTCATTGAAGGGTTGGTGGACTTAATACAAAATCTGAAACAATACCTTCCAAAGAATTGTAAAGGGCTGAGCAGGTGAAGAATGGAATGATAATTATAGTCACAGCTGGGAGACAGGCTTGTATTGGAGAGAGTAGCAAAGCAGTCAAATGAAAATCCCTCTTGTAACTACCAATTGATTTTTAAAAATGAGGACTACTTGTAGCTATTCATTTCAACCTTATCAAGTCTTCAGAATGAGCACATAACACTAGAATATTCCATTCTGTCACAAACCAAAATGTTGTACAGCGGGCCTTTCGGATCCACTGGAGTTTTGTTCTGGGTGGCCCTGCAGCTGAGAAAAAATGCAGATAAGGATTTCCCATATTATTAAGTGGCAGTGGCATGAACACAGACACTCTGAAGTGCATGCATTCACATTGATGCCATTTGATAATATGGGGTGTGACAATCCACTGTTGCTCAAAAATGTGGATCCAGAGCCTGCAGTTCCAGAGGGCCCATTGTAATTCCAAAGTGGCTCTGTATTATTCTGTGAAGTTGCTTGTATAAAGGTAACATTTCTAGTTATCCTTGGAAATTACAATATGATTGCTTTTCTGATATCTGTAGTCTCATCTCTAACATGTGTTATATTCACACATCAGTCTCAAGTGAGAGGAGTGCAGTTATACAAATACGCAGTTGCTTTGCTTTGAAGATCAATTTAGATATGTATTTTCCATATCTCCAGTGCTACTTTCTGGTGACATCTCTTATAGGCACAATCAGATATGAACTCTATGTGCAGTGAGTTCAAAGTCATCCTAAGGCACCTACAAAAGGTCATGGCTAGGGTTATAGTTAGTACATATAACTAAATCACTCCTGCTTATTCCATGGCTTATTCCATGGCCATTACATATCTCATAGTTGTGTCCTTCCAAATCATTTCTGACTTACCTATGTTGACCTTAAGGAAAACCTATCATGGTGTTTGCTTGGCAAAATTTATTCAGAGGAGTTTGCCACTGCCTTCCTCTGAGCCTGAGCATGTGGGACTTGCCAAAGGTCACACAGTGGGTTTGAACCTTGATCTCCTGGTGTCCTAGTCAAAAACCAATACAGCATTCTGGCTTTTTAGCATTTTCTACCATTATATATCTAGTCTTCTTTATATAGAGCACTAAGTAAAGTTTTTTGTGTCAGCTAGAGTAGATCCAGTGAATCAATGGGAACTTGGTAAGTCAACATTTTTTTTAATCCCATGGACTCAGTTGTTTTACTTTTTCAGGAGCAATGTTTTTACAAAACAGAATGTAATTAGAAGAGTCCAGTATTTAGGGTTTTTTTAAAAGATCTTCTGCTTTAAAATGGTACAGTGAGTCAAAATTTGTAGAATTTACACCATACCCCAGAGAGTACAAGGACTTTTTTGTTTAAAATAAAAATGGAGGGCTTGAGGAAGCAATAATAGATTTGGGATTTCCTCCACCCAGTAATATTGACAGCAGGCCAAGAAAAAGTGCTGTGTATCCCAACCACTCTAAGTCAAAGTTAGTTGAAGGTGACCTCCCCCAGAACTAAAAATTTGGTTGATGACATGTCTCTCTACACTTATCAGACTCCTATATGTCTGGGGGAAATTAATTTTATCATTGGGTGCTGTGGTTGAATAAAAAAAACAAGAAAATGAATTTTAGCTTTCTAGAAAAAAAATAAGAACAGAGAAAGAGTTTCTTCATTCTCCCTTTGCCAATCTCTATCTAGCCAGGTTCGTAGAAATCTGAAGTTTTTGTGGGTTTGCAGGGGATGAACCTGTTAATAGGGCCTAAATACCCTAAAGGCACCAGATCTCATCAGATCTTGTAAGCTAAGCAATGAGTACTTGAATGGGACACCACCAATGAATATCAAGTGCTGTAGGCTATATTTCAGAAGAAATAATTGGTGCAACCTCCTTGCCAAAATAAACCCTATGAAATTCATGGGGTCACTCTTAAGTCGACAGGCACCTTGAAGGCACATACACACACAACCTTTACATGCTTCAGACTGCTGGGACAGCCAATCTCTTTTGCCAAGTTTCTTGCTGACATTGGCAAGGCCAAATATCAGGTTCTGGGCAGCATTCCAGTGAAGTTATTTCACTGAAGACCTTATGTATCTTCATATCTTTACCAATCTCTTTCTTTTTGCATTCATACGTTCTGTCTTTAAATGATGGATATATTTTTCCATTGGCCTTATTTTCCCCAAAAATTTCTTTATTTGAGGATGTGGAGTGGGCAAGATCATATTCGACACTGACAGATTGTGTGTTCTTCCAGTGTTCTTAGACAGGTCTAAGAGGGCAACAGCTCTTCTTGAATGACAACCCAGAGAGAGAGCTATCCATGAACCCCTGCAGCAGTCAGTCAGTGGGTTTTAGTCAGGGACGCAAAGTTGTACCTAGATACCATACACTGCAGTTGCATAGCTAGAGATAAAACATTGCACGAAAAAGGACTGGATACCTTCTTGCAATGTTGGAAAAAGTAATTATATTAGAGCAACCATGGATATACCAATACAAGTCACCAAAAGCCTTTGTCTTGCACCATCCTCCTATCTTTTAGGTTAGGAATTTCATGGGGATCAGGTGGATATTTCCCCCCTCCAAACTCCTTTGTAGTTCATCCCCGCAGTAGTGCTCATAAAATACCTTTAGCTTGGTCCAAGTTCTTCCCAAAATGGTGACATTGTGTCACTTCCTGCTTCTATTTTGAGAAGAACTCCAGTAAATATAGAAGTTTTGGGGGTTGGAGGGGGCTTTTCTGTGGATCTGGGGTGTTTTCACACATTTTGGTGGCTTTCTATGTGGTTTGGGGGTAAAAACACCTGAAAAATCATTCCAGATTTTTTATTTTAAAAAATGGGTTCAGGCAGCATTAGGGTGCTGGCAGGAAGCTTCAGATGTTGCACAGTGTGAGGTCCAAAAGCCATATATAACATTTTGCCGTAGTGTCCACCCCTGCTGTAGATATTAGGTGTAGAGGATATGCATGGTATTGGTTCCTGATTACAGAAAAAAGGGGAAAGTAAGTTTGGTGTTGTTTTTCTTGAGGATAGATGTGAATCTTTCAGTTACCTTTTGACCATTGCCTTTTTATTGTTGCTTCACATTCACCCTTACATTTTTTTTACAAAGACTAGTATTGTTGTTTGCTTTTTTCCCCTCATTCTTTGCTAGCCATTGTGACCTTGGTGCTTGGGAAGGCAGCCTGGGTCTACCCGTCAGCTAAATTGCTTTCTGGGGGATCTGAATTTCTAGTATAAGTTACCTTGAAGTAAATATTGTAGTAATTTTTAAAACCAGTTAATAAAATGAAAAATTAAAGGCCACATTTATTAGCTTTCTTAATATTCTTAAAACTAATGTTATGTAACTTTGTCTGTTCTTAAAAACTCCAGGAGCTCTTTCTCTATACTGGATGTAAAAATATTACTTTGCAATATTTCAAAATACAGACCTCCTTAGGAGAGAGTAATTGAGGTCAGAAAAGATGCATGGTATTCTGATATAAATAGCAACTACCAGGTACATTCATGTTAATTGCTTTTTGCAAATTAATTTGTCACTTTTGCCTTTACAAAAGAGTGTTGCTGCACCTTTTTTGTGGGTTTTGTCATCTTTAAGTATCTTATTAAACTCTAATGAAGGACACTGATAACATTTCATGTAAATTAAGGACAACTTTTTCAGATATGTGTACCAAATATAGTAAACCTAAATCTGTATTTAGACTTGTACATAGTCATGGGACTTTGAATTTCCACTGACCTTTTGCTTTTCAATTTGAAACCATTTTTTTTTAATTTTCAAAAATGGTATTTATAATATTCGCCCTACCTGGTAGTGAAATAAGAACTTTACCCAGATATGTGTTTGTCTTTCTTTTCAGTATTTCCATGTTGAACCCAGGCAAAATTCAACTTCTTTTCTCCTTCTAGCTTTGAGATGGGATAATTTTCTTTTTTACCTTTTTTATAGTTCATTTTTGGATTTAGAACCATTTGAAGACAAGATTGGAAGATTAAAAATCTGTGGTGCACTGATTAGTGATCTCAACTACTGACTTGATTGTGTAAATATCCTATGAAATATTCATTACACGGGTGACAAAGAGCAATGAAGCTTTCATATACTGAATAAGACCTTTGGTCCCTAGTGCAGTGTTATCTACAGTAACCAGCAGTGACTTTCCCAGAGTTTGGAGGTAACCAGTTACAAATAGGAAGTTACCTATAATGCATTATTTCCTATGGTAACAAATTATAAGTTACATTAGTATTGCAACTTAAGGTAATTGTAACTTGGAGTTATCTTTATAGGTTTAGTAAAATGGTGAAGGAGAAAGATCACATGGTGCAGGTGCTGCCTTGTGCACTGCCTTGTGCCATACCTTGTGTTGCTGAGTTTAGAGGTTTTTTAAAACAACAATAACAACAACTAAAAATAATTATTAATTAGTATTTCTTAACAAAAAGGAACAGGAAGTCTAACTACATTTAACAAATAAACTGAGCTGCATCCTTGCATCTGGCCTCAGCAATTGTTTGTCATCCATTTTTATTTTTTTGTTTTTAGGTAGGCAGTAAAGGGCCAGTTGTATTTATTTCCATTTGTGTTTCATACACAGTTGGCTTCTCTGACAATGCAATATCTGCTACTTTTTAACATGACAGCTAACAATAATAAGAGGCATACCTCCAACTCTTCTTTGTGATCTCTGTGACTCATACAAGAGAGCTATCCTGGAATCTTCTAGAACATTACATAAGCCTTGTGGTGATATCCCCATCCACCTCCAATTCCTCCATATAAAAGGGCTTCCAGACAAAATTGACAGTTCTTTTTTGTCCGCTGTTGCATTAGGAACCATTCTCCTCAGATTCATCAGTCTTCATTGGTTGATTCAGACCTATTCTTTTTCAGCTTTGAAATTTGTTAGTGCCAACGTTGATGATACACTTGCCCTTTGGGCTATTTCTTCCATTGGCATATTTCAAGAAGTGTGTCTCATGTGGCACTAAGTTCCTGGAATGGGATGGACACTGTGTCCTCTCTGCTTTGCCAAAGCTCATGTAGTTGCTTCTTGTGCCCACTGTACTGCCTTTACACCAGAAAGAATAGAGAATTGCATCTGAAAGTACAGTTGTATGAATGGGTCCTCAGGCCTCAAATGTCATCTGCCCAGCTTTTAGGATCAAACAGCATGGAAGCAACTGAAAGAGCATTGACGTCAAAGTCAGTCTTGACTTCAGCCTTAATCCCATCTCCTGTATCCTCTGTTTGCCCTACTACCAAGGATTCATGGACAAAGTTGGTATCCATACTGTCTAAGGTCACACAGATCCATTCTGATACTATGATGGTGTGTCAACATGTGCTTACACCTGGCTGTTCACTGGAAAGTGAATTAGAGGCAGCAGCTCATTAATGCAAACACAGGAAAAAGCAGTGCCCCAAGAAAAAGGGCCATCCCCACTGTCTTCCATGACATCTTCTCAAGCTGCCTTATTCTCCAATCAGCCTCTGCTGCATTGGAGGCAACACTCCTTCCTTCTCAGGTGATACAGACTCCATGTCATTCTCCAGTCTGTCTAGGTGGGCTTGGCTACTTGCCCGCACACTGAAAATATATCAGAGGGCAAAATTGTTTTCTGTACTGTGGGTCTGGGTTTCACATTCTCCTAGACAGCCCCTTCTTCAGGTATGCCTGCAGCTAAATCTTTTTACTTCAACTACTGTCTTCACCACATTGATGGTCACGTCAGGGCTAAAATAGATAGCCCAGATGTGGTGGCATGACTGCGCCACCCGAAGATGGATTGAGGCCATGGCAGCCATTTTGACTGCTCCTTTTTTGGCCATGGAATAGCCACCTTTACCAGCTCTTCTGTGGCCTCACAGCATGTTAGGGGCTCGTACCATGCTGCTGCCATGCCCCCAAGATGCCTGGAAGCCAGCAGACATGAGGCCACTCTGGATAACTTCAGGGCAACATGGGGGCCTGCGGTGTGTTCATGCCATGACCCCAAGATGCCCACAGCTGCCTTGAAGGCAGCATTTAGAGTTAGTGTGTTCCAGCTCTTTGTCTAGATCCAAGTCTTCTTCAATTTCTGTTACTGATTTTTACTCATCCTCAGCTTCAAGGCACTGTTCTAGCAGTTGTCAGTCCCAACATTCTCAGTATCATGGCCATTGATATCTTTGACATCATTCAAGATAAAGACTTTTCCTATTAAGTTCCCTGGCCTCCTACAGTCAGTACACGTGGGAGTATGGTCTTCCGCATATTTGCCACTATCAAAATGAGGCATGCCTACAATAGCAGCAGGGCCATAAACATGCTCGGTATCATCACTGGAAACATCCTGCGGTTGCCACATTGGTCCAAACTTCTGCTCAGTACGCTGATGTTATCATTCAGGAGATTTCATTAGTAGCACATCAGGAACCTATCCTGTCTAGGGCCCAGCCAATCCAATCTATACAAAGGCAGTTGTCTCAAGCTGCTCCTGGGCAGGTTGAAGTTCCATGGCTACTTTGTCCTCTTGAGTATGGGTCTGACTCTGACTCGGTTGTCATTCCTACAGGAAGTCTTCTCCAAACACTTGGGCATTTATGGACCAAATGATGAAGATGGCAAATTTGTTAAACTTGGCTGTAAGGCAGTCCCAAATACAGATAAATGACCCTGTGTTTCATCAGGTCCAGACTCAATCAATCATTGCTGCTGCCTTGCCCATGCTTCCATATCTTCTGCTGGTTATCTGCAAGTCTTGGGCAACTCCCTCTTCTATACCTTTGACATCCAATAGGATAGTAACTCTTTACACAATCCATGACTTGGACATTCCCTGGCTCGGACAACACTCTCAGCTTAATTTGATTATTGTCAATGTGGTCCAGTCTTGGGCACCTCGACATCTGTATTCAAGACTGGCTGATAAAGAAGGTAAAAAGTTGGATTCTATGGGCAAAAAGTTCTATTCATCTACTACCCTTCTCTGTTGAATCCCCAACTATCTTGTTTGTATGGGTGCATATCAACAGTTACTCTGAGAAGCTAACTCCCCTTTTTCAACAAACTCGGAGATTAGGACCATAGGATATTCTCTTTGCTGCAATCTGAGATCTACAAATCTTGACTTCTTGTCATGTTACGACCTGTGAAGGTAAAGTTCTCATTGGAGCCATAGCTGTACAGAGGCATGCTTTGCTTCAGTCCTCATGGCTTTCAGATCAGTCACATTCAAGCACTGAAAACTTGTCCCTCAATGACTGCAGATTCTTCAGTGTTCACACTAACAAAAATGGAGCACACACAGAAGATGTGGTCCACTGTCAAGAAGTATGGGTTTAATCAGTCTACTTCAAAGTCCAAGTTCTCCTGGTACAGATATGTCTCTACCTCTAAACATACCTACCGCCCTTCCCAGCCTAAGTATCAATGTCATTCCACATCAAGAAAAAGTCTTTTCACATCAATGCCATGCAATTGTCAACGGTACAGAAGGCATTCCGGTTCTTTAAAATGCTGCTGCTCAGTCAGCACCACTACAGTCATGTACTACCTCAACAAACCAGGGGGTACATGATACATTCCTTTGGCTTACATGATAGCTCTGGGACTGGTATATTGACAGGGAAATCACAGTCATGGCAGTCTATCTCCCCAGAGAAGAGAAAGTTTCCTGGATATGCTCAGCAGTGCATTGAATATGTCATATGAATGGATGCTGCATCCCAACATCTTAGTAACAATCTTCCATCCTTGAGGTACTCTGGTTCTAGACCTCTTTGTGTCAGAGGCAAATTCTCAGTGTGAAGAATTTTGCTCCCAGACTCTTTGGAGGTTGCCCCTCTTCTTCATTTATCTTGAAAAATATGATGTTCAACTTCCATGCAGACCAGATCTTACCAAGGCCAAGTCAAGCATCCCAACCCAGACACCCTCAAGCTCACACCTTGGAGGATTGTTCATTAGCTTCCTTGACTGTTGCTGTCAAGGACATTATTGCAGCCACTCATTCACCCTCCACAAGGCACTCATACACTTACAAGTGAAGGAAGTTTCAGGAATTGTTGGTACTATCTCACATCACAATAAGAAGAAGAGCCCTCCCTCCATTACCATCTGATGTCATCTGGGGGAGAGACACTAGGCCGAGCACCACCCAGTTTAAAATAAGAAGAACTCTTATTTCTTAAAGGATGGGTGGGATTCGGGATTTTATGTTTTGTTTAATGGAAATTGTAATATTGTAAGCCGCCCCGATTGCTCTGCAGAGGGGCGGGATATAAATAAAAAGTATTATTATTATTATTATTATTATTATTATTATTATTATTATTATTATTATTATCTCTATCCTCGGAAGCTAATACCAAACATGTTCTGGATTTCCTCCTTACCTTGTCCTCCAAAAGCTTGTTATTGTCATCAGTCCAGAGTTACTTTTCAGCTGCTCAAGAAGACTTCCTGCTTCTTTGATCCTCTCATAAAGAGGTTCTTGAAGGGATATAATTTTGCTCCCATCCTCTGATGTTCTGGCCTACTCCACAATGGAATCTAAATCTTGTCTTGGCTCAACTTTGCAGTAAGCCATTTGAACATATGGCTACCTGAGATCTGTCTGGTTGCTATTTTAGAAAACTGCTTTCCTAATCACAGTTGTGACTGTTAAACAGACTGGCAAGCTCCGTGCTCTCCACATGGACTATTGGTGTAAACTTTTCTGAGCTGTTGTGAAACCTGATAGTATCTTCTTGCAAAGGTGGTGTCTGCCTTCAATGTCAACCAGGACATTGTCCTTCCTGCCTTTATGCAGGATCCCACTTCTATACTGTCTTGACATATGGAGGCATTGGCTTGGTATGTCAATAGGTCTACAGACTTTTAGACTTCTCAAATACTCTTCATCTGCTATTCCTCAATGAAGAAAGGGCTGCCTGTTTTTTCACAGCATTTCTCAAAATGGGTGGTGTCAGCCATCCATCCCACCTATGAACTGGCTTGAATTGAAACCCATTCCATGTGGGCCATTGCTGTGTCCTCTGCCTTCATAGCCAGTGTACCACTTCAGGACATTGTTTGTGGCTATCTGGTCACAGCTGATGACATCTATCTCTCATTACAGAGTGTACTTGAAGTCTCAGGCTGACACTGCATTTGGAAAATCTGTACTGCTTTCTTCCATTACATGATTACATGATTACCATTTGAGGGTGATTCTACCTTCTACACTTAGACTCTGTTCTGTGTACTGATGTTTCAGATTACTTCTGTTTCTGAAATGTACTATATGCTGACATTGTTTTGCATTCATATGGGGTGTTATGTTCATGTTTTATGTATTTCATTGGTTTCATGTTCAGTAAACCTCTGATTGCAATGACACTCCCACCTCCTTCTTGTGTGACTTGCTAGTCTCCTATTTGTGTGAGTTATAGAGATCACAATGAAGAAGCACAGGTTGCACACCTGTAACTATAGTTCTTCAGGTGGTCATCTGTGAACACTCATCTTTCCCTTGTTGTGTTCTGCCTACTTTTTGGATTGCTCCATTGGCATCCAATAGAATTGGAAGTTTTGGTGGGAAGCCTCATTTATAGAGGCACTGGAGTTGGGAAGGCTACTGCCAAAAACACTCTAGAAGGTTCTGAATGATGCACTGCATAGACACAGGATAACCCATTTGTGTGAGTTTATTGCTGACAGCAATTATAAGATTATCTGATCTCTATGAAATATATCTGAATGTGATTGAGCAAGTTGACTTAGTAAAACCTGGTCAGGGGTAGAATTACCAGGTGTTTTATAATTTCCCTAATTTCTATCTTGATACATAGCTAGAAACTGCTCACTATAATGCATAACCATCACATATGGAAGTAGAAACCAGCTTTCCCACAGCCCATCCTATATTCAACATAATAACTCTTTGAAATAATTGTTTTTGAGAAACTCAGAAAAGTAATGACGATTAAAGACTTGAGGGTGGGGCATTAGAACAATCATTTTAATTAATTACTGTCAAAAAGTAACTTCAATGAGGATCTTTCCAAGGTCTACCTGGAGATGGGTACTGAGCCCGGACACTTTTGCCAAGAAGATGTGTGTTGTTTTACAGAGCTGCAGCCTTATCCTTTGCCTTATGTCCTAAGAGAATTATTACACTAATTATTTTTTATTTGAAAACTTCAAGGAGATAATGTTAACATATTAGTGTTCTATAATATTTTGCTGTAAAAAATAAAATAAAACTAAGGGCCAGAACAGACAGATAGGAAGGGACGGCTTGAAGCTGCCCTCACCAAAGATGCATTGGGGCCACAGCAAACACATGCCATAGTCCCAGTCCTCCCTGAACCTGGCCCAAGGGCTGACTTTTCTGGCCCCATCACAGTTCCAGGGTGGCTTCAAGAAACTCCAGTGATGTGCAGTGTGTAAATGGGGCACCACCGGAGCATCTTGAAGCCATCCATGTCTGGGCAACTAGCTGGCTTCCAGGCAGCTTCTGGGTGTCTGCAGAGTGTGCACCATGTAAACACCGCACTCCCAAGTCACCCAGAAGCAAACTTTAACAGGCTGCCTGTTTCAGCCCTAAGTGTTTTGGAGTTGGTAAGTTTAGCAACAGTGGTGCTAGCATAAATAATTTTGATGGATATTTGTTGTTATGCATTGTTTGTTAAGCATTAAATCAACTGAGGACATAAACAGACAAAAGCTGTTCTGATGCCAGGAGTCAAGTCTTCTGGGTTACTACTGTGAGCAGGGAATTTCTCTGTTTCAACTGGCTGGATCTGTGTGCTAGAACAATACATTGTATTTAAGCTGCAGCCAATGGCTTGATCGTTCAGAGGATTTATTGGGCTATAGGGATCAACTTTAATCTGTTTTCTTATTTTCTCCTTTAATATATGTACTTATTCCTTCCCTCACACTTTTTATCTGTACAAGAAGCAACATCAGCATGGGAAGAATATTTCTAATTTCCTGAGAACACTGTGGAGTTTCAATCAAAAACTGAAACATGCGGTGCCTTCTTAAAAGTAGTACTTTTTTCATTATGAAAAGGGAAGGAGGAGGGAGCAGGCCTTGTATTTCTTCAAGCCTGGCAGTTATTTAGAAAGCAACTGCAGCTTCTTCCAGAAATTTTGTTGCCATCTGCCTTTTGGCAAGCAATGGAGCAAGCGTTACAGTCGTTCAAGTAACTTCTTCCTGTTTTCTGTTTTTCCCATTCCTGTTTCTTTTCCCCAATGAAGTCAAATGCTCAGCTTTTACCAGCTGTAAAACATTAATGCAATAATGTTTAAAGGTCCTTATCTCAGGAATTATGCGATTCTCCAATTCTGTTGGAATGTTATGAATTTAATGATGTTGACCTGTTTTTCTAGGTGGTGGGCACATTGCATGCAAAAGAGTACCTTAGAGCAGCTTATAAATTGTTAATTTGACAGTTCTCTTTGAGATAGGCTTTTTCTTTTGTTTGTTCAATGCAATGTGTATCATATTTATTTATATGATAGCACAAACTAACCCATCCTTTCAGTGAAAGGTGCTACAAAAAAGATGATGCATTGTCACTGGAACCCTTCTACTTCCTCAGTAGCTCCCCAACCCAAAACGTCTTCTAGGAAAACCAGATAATAAACAGTAGTTGCCAAGGATATGGGAAAAATCTCCATGAAAAAGTATACATTGTATGTCCACTTTTGTATGTATTTTTATTTTAAAAAATGCACATTTTAGATTCGCTTCAGTGTAAATCAATTTCATAAGGATTTTTCCTACAGAAAAAAAAAGTTGCAAAGCTTTTTTAAATTTCAGACCAATTTAAGGTTTTTGAAGGGCAGGTTTTTGGGTTGCTACCATCCCGTTGTACACATTTATTTATTTATTTATTTATTTTCTGTGTAGTTTATTTTGTTAAAAACTGGAAAATAAGAGTAATAAAGCAACAAAACAGCAAAATATTTATTAATGTTTTTGAGGGGAGAGGAGGGAGAAAGAAATGTGGCAGCAGCTTTAAGACTTACCGATTTTTATTTTTGCATACAGTTTTGTGGCTGTACAACCACTTCTTTGGATGCAGTACAGAGTGATAATAAATGCTCAGATATAGATCGTATTGACACAGTTGTGAGAGTGGGATGGAAATAAAATCCCTAAATTGAGAACAGCTCATTACTATGTTTTGTCATCTTAATTGGTATGAGAAGGATGAGGAGCCCCCTGTCCAAAAGATGTTTTGAAAACAAATCTTAATGAAATGAAAGATTCTTAATTTTATTGCTAGGCTTTTGTTGTTATTGTTGTTTTGGGTTGGTTGTTTTTGTTTGTTTGTTTGTTTTGTTTTCCTAATTACAAATATATTGCTAATTTTATGGAAAATGAATTAGGCTGAGTTTAAATACTTCATCAAGTGTAAAAAAAAGTGACAACCTTTCATAGGCTGTCTGTGGGGAAAATCTGCAGTGTGGTGGGGATCATAATCCTTTATCACCCTTCATAAACCATAAATAAATAACATGGCATGTAGATACAAACAATAGTTTTCTCATTCTTCAAATTCTCATAGAGCTTGAGGATAGAGAAGATTATTACATGAATGTGAATAGCCTTGGAGAGTGCATTGGACAGAAGTCATAAAATATTATGTATGTCCAGCTAATGGCTTCTTGTGACATGGATTGAGCAAAATTAATCAAGTACCCTGCCTTTTAATCATATTAAAAAGCAGGGATGAAGGACGGGGTTGCCGTTTGGGCTGAGAAAGTACATGGGGATGAGTTCTTCTATCCAGTGAAGCTCAGTGGTAAAAAAAAAATCAATACAGACAGAAGGAAGTACATTTTCACAACTTGCTTAGACTGTATGTGAAATTTGTTGATGCAAGCTGTAGTGGTGTTCTCTAAAAAGTCATCAGACAAATTCATGAAAGATAAGGCTGTGAATGTTTTTAGTCACAATGGCTATACATTTGTTTCCCCACATTTGCTGAGGTTAGGGACACAGGACTCCATGAATCTGGAAAAACCACAAATAACAAAAACATTATGTTTTTACCTGAGAGAACACTTCTCTAGGAATCTCTAGGTCCTCCAGTGCAACTCTGTGGTCAACATTTGCCAAACATTGACCATAGAATTGCACTGGAGGAGCTACAAATGCCTAGTGAAGTGTTCTTTCTAGTGTCCTTCAGTTCAACTTTTGGTTAAAGTTGACTGTAGAGTTGCCCTGGAGGACCTAGATATTCCTAGAGAGAACATAGCAATACAATCTGTGAATAATCAAATCCACAAAAGTCAAAGCCGCAAATGTGGAAGGACGAGTGTATATTGCCTCCATTATTAGAGGTAGTATACCTTCTAACATCATCTTATACTGTTAGTCTCCATGCAGACATCTGGTTGGCTGCTGTGGAACCAGAATGGTGGGTTGGATAGGCCTTGAGTTTAAGTCAACAAGGCTCTTCTGATCTTCATACTTGTTTGATCTATTGTACTTGTTCCTTCAAATGTCAGATAGATTTTTCTATCTATTTCTGCCAGAATTATTTTAGTGTACTTGAAATGGGATTATTCTATACCCATTCTCAAATTTCTTGTTGAACTATATATGCAGTGTCACCCAAAGAGATATCTGCAGTGATGATGAATGTGTGCGCAGACACGCGAACGCACACACACACACACACACACACACCAAGAGTGTATAATAATGCTCTGCTGAGAAAAATTGGATTGAAAGATTTTGCACTTAGACATCATTGAGATTAATGGCCAGTGCATTAATGCTATTGTGCCATGTTACTGAAGAGTTTTGTGCATCTCTGTCCTAAATTAAGGGGGGTTGCAGACTGCCAGAAATAGTGCAAATTGAGTCCACTTTTAGGGTTAGGGTTAGGCCTAGGGAATCATGGGAACTGTATTTTATTGTGGCACCAGAGCTCTCTGACAGAGACGTCTCAATGTCTCAGAAAAAAAAAACAATTCCCATGATTCCCTAGCACTAACCCTAATCCTAAAAGTGAACTCAATTTGCACTATTTCTAGCAGTCTGCAACCCCCCAGAGTTAAGCCTTTTGTGTGTTGTTCATGACATAGAGATACATGGAAGACTTTGGGGCTATCAGACAGCCCCAATAGAGCAGTGTCTGGCTACCCCTTTGCTTGTTAGATCAGGGCCTCAGATCTAGTGCTTTGCTCTAAAAAGAAGCAGCAAAATGCCACTGCTTTTTAGAATGGCAAAAAGCTGCTTTTGCTGCTGCTGTGACAGCTTTTTGGCATTTCTTTGGTGCAGTGCATCCAAACCCTGTGCCAAAGAAACTCTCTTTCACCGTCTGCCATTTGGGTGGGTGGGTGGCATGATGCTGGCATCGGGGCGAAATCAGGGTGTGCAGCATGCGGCTTCCACACCCCCACTCTATCCCGATACCGGCGCTTTTCGTCAGTCTGTAAAGGCCTTTATTTCTCAAAAAAAAGTCCCTGTTTTTCTGTTGCTCATTCATTGGGCCCTGTACAGTAGAGGCTACAACCTTTACTTAAGTTGCACCAAGATGTGTGATAAATACAATAATAATTCTGGTTTGTGAGTGTATATGTATGTGTGTGGGGGGAGGCCTTCAAGTCGCATGACAACTTAAGATTTTCATAGGGTTTTCTTAGGCAAGGAATACTCAGAGGAGATTTTGCCAGTTCCTTCCTCAACTAGTATCTTCTTCAACTACAGCACCTGGTTTTCCTCGGCAATCTTCCCTCCAAGTAGTAACCAAGGTTGGCCTTGCTTAGCTTCCAAGATCAGAACCGGTGCCTTTAGGGTATTTAGGCATGTACACCAAGATTTTTGTTCGAGGAGATGAATGAAGATTCCTAGACTAGCTGTCCCAAGCAGAACTATTTCTTTATTTCTTTCCCTCCATGGCTCTCAGCTGTTTTGCTTTTTGTAGCAACAGCACCAGAAATGCCTTCAGACAGTTGTAACAAGTATCCCTAATGATTTAAATTCAGTTTGATTTATGTTAGGAATTTGCTTTGTTTTCCTTAGTTTTCATGTAGGTTTCATCAAGCAGTCTTTTTATACACACGGCAATGCACTGACATGTGCAACTGCTTCTGATTTTAGTTTTGTTTTTTTCAGAATCTACTGGCATACCAGTTTTGACAAAAGGAGCAAATGCATCTTCACGTAAGTCAAGTGGAATTGTTTGCCTCTGAACAAATCTACAGATTCAGACTTTTGCTCAAACTTTCCCTGCATCATCATAGTTTATGTCTCTCTCTCTTGCCACTTTAGAGATTAGTATGGCAGACTCATAACTCTGACTTAATTTAGTTAATGCAATAGTGAGATCTCATATGGAGTTTAGTGCCACTTTCATTTTTAAAGATAGCATCAAGTTGTTCCACAGCAACAAACAGACACACATAGAAGATACTATTGAGTTTTAGAGACTATCATTTACTAGTTTCAGAGGAGGTATTTATCCTTTCCTCCTCCTCCCCCTCTCCTCCTCTTCTAATTCCTCATTGAAGTCTTTTCTTCTGTTCTTTTTGGCCTAAGATATAGACATCTCTTATTTATTCTTTAATTGTCTGTGCTGTCTTACAGCACAGCAATGCTGAATTTAGTCATTTAAAAGGATATAAGAATCTGATCTGTGTCAGTGATCCTTTGCCTCTGTAGCTATGCCTGGAAATAAATTTCATTGATCTCAGTACTCTACTTCCCAAGACCTAATATGAGAAATCGTGCTCCTTTTCTTGAACATTTGCATATTTGAGAGGATTACATGACATAAAGTGAGCAGAGAGTGATCCACATACTTTAACATAGAGCAACTAACATGAACATGATTGAAAACACTATGGAGAAACATACTTTAGTCAGTGGGAGAAATTTGTTTTAATTAGGCAAATTGAACAAATAAATATGCACTTTTAAAGAATGTGAAAATTGTATAAAATGTACAAAAACAGTACTTGAACTTAATGCAGGAAGAAAACAGTCGAGCAACCAGATGTAAAATAAAAATAGGAGGAGAATCCATGTGGGATTTGGAGAAACTCAGCAAAATCAAGACTTAGAGATTTTGCATCCCTGTGTGTAGCTAATGGTAGTTTTGCTTTTCTAGAAATAAATGTGCATTTTTCAAACTCACTTTTCATGGAAATATTTCAGATCAGTACTTTGGGTGTCTCCTTATGTTGCCTTTCAAGGGAGGGTTCACAGAGTATTTATAAGACTACTTGCAAGTTTCACATAAATTGCTGTTTATGATGGCACCCACACACAATTGAATTTCAGACTCTGAAGGAATTTTTATGCTTATCGTGCACACTGTTGCATGTTCTGTTTATTTGACATCTTTGTAGCTGTAGAACAAATGACAAATCACTCTCACTTTTCTGAGATTCTTTCACCTTACAAAGAAGAACACTTGACCTCATGAATATATGTTCTATTTACACATGCATACCTATGTATACAAGGATTAATCATTTTTCTTAATTAAGGGGATCTTGTATTTTGTGCTTATCTGAGCTTTTGTTCATATTTTGTACATCATTCTGTACATTAGTTTTAGAAACCTAAAGAATCCTGATTTCTACTTTGGTTCTTTATATTCATTTGTCAACTTGTCTATATCTTATTTTACTGTTTGATTTTTAAATTAATGAAGTTAAATATCAGTTCATGCAAGGTTTCTTGATGTTGCACAGGCCACATTAAGATTTTATAACTTGTTTCTCATTTTGGCTCTCTATTCCTAGCATGGATAGTTCCAGAATAGCCACTTGTCATAGCCACTTCCTTTGTAGGGTGATTTGGAAATAACATTTGTTCTTGATTAACCTAAAGTCTTCAAGACTGTCTTGTTTTTGCTCTCCTGGAATGGCAAGCTTCATAGTCCAGTAAGAAGGCACAGAGGTCATACATGTTGCTTTCACATTGCCTTCTGTATGTTGCAGAACTTACAGACAAGATTACAGCCTCAACTGAAGGAACAAATACTTCTTCTTGTAAGTACATAATAACAGAAATCTTTCTTTCTGGTTCTCTGATTCCCAGGGTACTTGTTCTAAACACAGAGAATTCTAGAAATTATTTTGAGATCTAAACGTTGGGCAGAGGGCAAAATGGCAAAAAGAACATGCCAGTGATGAAAAAAACCTGCTCCCTGCTTAGTCTTTCTCCCCCTTCCTTTCTGCTGCTAGTAGGGATGAGTAGGGTTCCAGTTCACAGAGTTTTACTATGTCAAAGAATGAAATAAAGTATGCTTTGTGTAAGCTGGAATGTCTTCTATGGTTGACATGTGCTGAGTCTAGGGATCTTGGAGACCATGACAGCCAGTGTTCTTACAGACATCTTTGAGCATGCAAAGCATTCCAGTTTGAAAGGGAGTCTGTGGTGCAGCAAAGTTAGTAAACTGTAGCAGGGGCCCATCAGCTATGAAGCCAGGGAATCTAAATGTACCCACTCCCTTAACCACTGTAATCTCTCATCACGATTCTTATGTCTCATGCATATAGTCAGGGAAGTTAAAAAGATATTTTATACTCCTCTTCTCTGTTTAAAGCAGTGAGGAGAGCTTACATAATAAAACATGACATGCTAAATATGCTTATTGTATAGGCTGTAGGGATTTCTCCCCCTGAGACTGTAGAGTTGGATCCTTGACAGTAGTATCAATAACATTCTAGAGCCATGGTATATGGTGGCTAGAGTACTGAACTTGGGTTGGGAATACTCACCCACTTAGCCTTGCAACTCATTAGCTCCCTTTTAGCCTATTACTGTCTCAAGCTAATCTTCTCACAAAGTTAGTTTGGGGGTAAAATGGTGGAGAAACCATATACAGTGGGCCCTTGGTATCCACTGGGGCTTGAGTCCATGGATACCAAAATCCATGGATGATCAAGTATCATAACATACAATGGCATAGTAAAATGGTGTCTTAAACAAAATGGCAAAATCAAGGTTTGCTTTGGCAATTATTTTTTAAAATATTTTTGAACATGAATGGTTGAATCAATGGATAAATAGTCCATGGACACAGAGGGCCAGCTGTGCCACCCATGACATCCACGGAGGAAGCATTTGCCATTTTTTTTTAATGATGTCTACCTGCTAGCAGAGATGATGATGACATGCAAGCAACACTTCACTGAAACAGCTCTAACAAAAGTAACCCATCAATCCAACTCTAACAGGACTTGACTAGTCCAGTGTGATAATTTTAAGAGCTTGGAGTCCATCACCCCTTTCCAACTCTAATTAATTATTTTTTGTAACAATTGCCCTTGTCTAGAGTTCTAAACCTGATAGACCATTGGGCTTATCCATTTTGACAGCTCCCATGTTTTATAAAACATATCGTGCAAAACTGCAGTTGATCTATATATAGATGCCCTTAATTCACACTGGTAGCTACAGCAGAAGTAAAATAATTTCTCTCCTCGAAGCATCTTTATCTACTTGAGAGGAGAACTGAGCAAATCATGTCTTAAAATAAGAACTGAGGTTTTACTTGCATTTTTAAAAAAGATTCTGCATTATTTGGTCCTTTTAACAAGAATGTTTAATAAATGTATACACTGTTAAAAATATGTACATATCTATATACATTTGTGTGCATGCAGTCGTGTTTTGCAGTGGGGCAAAAATAAACCTTTCTTGGCAGCTGCAAAAAAGAAATATGAATTTACTAAATGTCCCAATAAAATAGCTAAATTTCTTTTCCTTTACACTAATGCAGGGGTAGGCAACCTTTCCCCTTTAAGGGCCGAGGGACTTCAGCTCCCAGAATCCCAGGAGCTATTGGCCAACATGGGACTATTGGTCAACATGGCTGAGGCTTCTGGGAGCTGAAGTCCCTCAGCCCTTAAAGGGGAAATGTTGCCTACCCCTGCACTAATGTAAGAGGAATCTCTAGGGTTCCACATTTTGAAACTAATTTTATCTCCGGGACCGCCTCTTCCCATACGATCCCCCCTGCACACTTAGGTCCTCAGGGAGGAACCTACTGCAGCCTATGAAAACTAGGCTGTCTCAGACCTCCCAGAGGGCCTTTTCTGTGACTGCTCCCAGACTATGGAATGGCCTGCCGGACGAGATCCGTCTTATCACCTCTTTGGATAGCTTTAAAAAAGCATTAAATACGGATCTCTTCCAGCAGGTCTTCCCAGAATAACCCCAGCTCAATTGAAGGTGATTGCTACCTGCCCCTTTCCACCATTGCCTGTTGCCCTACTTGGCTTTTACTGTATTTATATGTATTATTGTTTTTAAATCTTGAACTAGTTTAATTTAGTTTTAAGAGGTGGGAGGGGGAGAGAGTGGGTTGATGGTATGTTTTAATTATTACTTGTTTTAATTATGCTGTACCCCGCCCTGGTTGCTGAGCAGAGGGGCGGGTTAAAAATAAAACTTATTATTATTATAAGAGAGCATAACCTGCCATCCAAAAACCAACTGCAAAGATACAGCTTTAAAATTGTTTGATATGCTGAAAGACCAGGAAAGGTGGAAATAGTCTGTAAAGAAATTTCCTTTCTAATTGTGCATATAAAAAGACTTTAAGGGTTTCAGCATAGTTTATTTTCAGGTACCCTTGGTTGGGAGCAAGATGATTATTAAAATTTCACATGATTGATACACACTGTTGTTATTTCACAGTGTTCATGCAACTTGTGTCAGATACCATAAGGACTTAGAAGTTTTATTTTCCTTCTGTAACAGTATATGTTTGTACCAAATATTCAGAACTGTAATACAACCACAAGAGTTGAAAGGGGAAATTTGTTTATATAAAAGAAACTCTTATTTCTAAAAAGAAATTCACCATGACTGAGTTTTGTTGTGAAACATATCACAGTATTTAGTTTTTCACCTTCTTTTATTTATTTTTATGGAATTTCTGTGGGTCTTTGAAAACACGTTTGGGATAAGAAAGCTTATAGTCAGAATCCATGTAGTTTTACGATGTATAATTGCTTGCATCTGAAGTTACTGTGATTAGGATGAAAACTGATACTTTGAATGATCAGAGACTAAAAAACAGCACCTCTGAAATCTGTGATTGCTTCTTATCATATAACAGCAACAAATAACTGAATTTTGCTTTATTGAAATTCATTGATTATGAATGATTTGTTTGGAATAAAGAGTAGTAAACTAGACTTGAATGGCATTGTCCATTTAGTTGGTTTTTATGATCAAGTGTTCATACTTTAAAGAATCTTGAATCAGATGGACCTCATCCAGTGCCTCCTGTTAATAAAAGGCTGGGTTTGGATAGTGGTGAATGAGTTGATGTAGTATAGCAGTATTTTAGAGGTAATACTGAAACAGGACTTAATCTTGAAGCATGTTTTTCAATGTGGGTATCATAACTCTTTTTCTGAACACATACAGAGTGCTTCTCCACCATTACTGAGCAGCCTTGCCTCAGGTTTGGAATGTGAGCAGGCTGGCAGGACCCTGTGGAGTTTATCATATGCAGATGGGATATCTCCCCAATTCTTATCCCGTCTGCGATCCTAAGTGAAAGTGATCACATGAATCACTTAAACATGAAAGCACGCTTTTCCTATCATTCAACCATATGGTATTAACAGGTTCTTCTGTTAATACAAAATGATAACAAATGACAGCAGAATGACACTTTACTGATGGCTAAAAGTGCTTTAAGCCCACTTTCATATGAAAGTGATTCACATGATCACTTTCACTAATGTTTCCTCGGTGGCTGAATGACAGGTTCAGAACACTTTGCATGTGAAAGTGATTTGTGCAATCACTTTCACTGGCACTTCCAAGTATGGGTTATGTGTGAAAGGCCTTCCCGCGATTGGGCAGGAAGGATGGGACAGGGACCAGACAATGACATCCGTCCCTCATGTGATAAACTCCATAGTCTGGCAGTGCTTCCTGTGGCATTTTCATAAATATGCATGTTAATAAAAGACCTGATGGCAAAAAAATAAAAAATAAAATGACACCACCAGAAACTCCTGTGCATAACATAATGCCATCATTATCAAGCTGTAACGCAGCAGAGTTTACCCACATACAAACATGAATGGTAATTTTGGCTGAGCAATAGTAACTTGCCTAGGGATATTCCACAAGCCACAGGCTAGGAAATTACAGTCTATGGGCTAGTTACATGCAGCTCTCCAGTCCATTTGTAAGTCCTCAAAGGTGCCACACTTCCAATATTGTAGCCTTTTTGGAAGCTCTCTACATGTTGAATTCAGCTCTGAATGCCATCTGCTCAAGCAAGAACCAAGGGCAGCAGAGCTTTGCAGATATTAATTGTCATGGCTGCATTGATTTGCAGTATTGTTCTGTATTCTCTTGTGTAATTTATTTCTGGGTAGTGTTCTTGTTTTGAGAAATTCCCTTTTTACAGTACAATGTAAAATGTTTATTGCTTGTAGCCATAAGCCTTTAGAAATGAGTATTCCTGTTTTGCTCTCCCACCCAGTTCGACTTGCATATTATGCCAACAGGGCTTGCCTTTGGCTTTAGGATAATCACACAAATTTATTTTGGTCATGGACCAATATAAAAATAATATAATATAAAATATATAAAGAAATAATGTACAATTATTAAAACAAATTAGATACAAAAACAAAGGAAATCTGAATTGGTCTCTGCCATCTAACATCAGTTGTTACAAATCATCTGAGAGCGTGTTTTACATACAATGTAACAAAATTTTGCTACCTTAAGTAGAACAGTTTGATTTTGACTGTCCAGATAAAAAAAACCATCAGCTTTAGGATATCTCTTTAAAACTGTGTTAAGCCCATCACAAATCCTGGAGAAGTTTGGCGTATTAACACATAGCCATTTCACACATTATTCATATACGAATGTATGCTTAGTGTAAAGAATGAGTGTATGGATGACAGATGAAGCCATACAGAATGGCAATAAAAATTGCTCTAAATGTTGAGCCTATGTGGGGGCAGATTTGTACAGGACCAAGGATCAGGTTAGCAGTTTGTTAGCAGTTTGTATTTGAATGAAAATTTGGGTGTGAGGTGTTACGCCATGTCTTCACTGAACAGGCAATCATTGAGGAAAGGTTTGAAAGGACTAAGAGAAACAGTATTATGTACATGCTTTTGACTGGAAATTGTCAGGGAAATGATCAGAAAGCAAGAATGGATCTGCTCACTTAAGAGAGAAGCAAAGTTGGAGAAGTAGAGTTTAAGATGGAGGAGCAAACAATGATCTTCAAAGGTAACGAGGAGTTTTTAAATTGGATGCATAATAGGATGGAATTATTTAACAGTATATAGGCTTTGCAGAGAATCTTTACGGTAGTTTTTTGTGGGTTTTTCGGGCTGTGTGGCCATGTTCTAGAAGAGTTTCTTTGTGACATTTCACCAGCCTCTGTGGCAGCCATAGATGCTGATGAAACATCAAAAAGAAACTCTTCTAAAACATGACCACACAGCCCAAAAAACCCACAAAAAACTATGGATACTATGGATATCCTATGGATACAGCCATGAAAGCCTACGACTTCACAATCTTTACGGTCTTATTTGATGTCTCCATATCACAGCAAAAACATTATTCCACATGGACTTTTTAACAAAAGGGAGAGAAAGAAAATGGCATTACCATGCATGAGAAAACAGATTGCTATAATTGAAATCTGGAATTCTAGTTCTTATACAAAATTGTCATCAAACAATAGTATTTTAAGATACTTGATAGCATTGTACTTCTTTCAATACATATTTGTTGTATGCTTAAGCAGGTTGTTTAAATACACCCACACACTATCTTTCAGCTTTTAAAAAATCCAAGAAATTAATCATGAAAACAACAAATAGTTAATTAAAAAACAAAAGAAAAAATAATATTCCTTGGGAGCAAGCTATTTATTAAAAGTATTTCTTTCACCAAATTGAAGCCTGCACTATGTCTTAAAATACAGAAAACAGACAATAAATGTATTAGAGCACCTCAGAGGATGAGACCTCCTTAGCTTGGTTGATGTTATTTTTCCCACAGTGCTTTGCTTCCAGCATTACCTTTTGCACTTCATGTGTATTTCAGTGAAGTTTCTTCACTTGAGTGGGGGGGGGGGGGGGGGGGGGGGGGCGGACATTGCATCTTCCTTGCTTTTCATTTGTAAAATGTTGAAAATTGTGGAACAGGTTACTGTTTTATAAAATGTTATTTTATAATTCATTGTGCTGAGATTGTCATTTGTACAGAAAATGTTTGTATTTTGCATGACAGTAATGCCAGATCTTTCTTGCTTTTATAATATTTTTCTGATGTATTTGCTGATTAAACATAGCTTACTGACTTGTAATTGTCCAGTATCCTCAGTCTGTTAAAATGCATGGCAGTCAGGGACAACATGCTCATTTAGAATGTCAAGAAGTAAATGTGGCCTTCAAGTAAATTGTATGGTTAATGGATTATGGATGTTGAGAGAGGTGATTGTTTCACTTCTATGAATACATGCATATCTAATCACTTGTATGCTTTTCTCCTTTTCTGGTGGACTTCTTTCTATTGCCTACATCCCTTGATAGTTTCCCCCCTCTTTCCCAGCTATCAAAATATGAATTCCTATACCAGTGTTTCATTTAAGACTTTGTCACAGTGAGCCTTCCTACAGTGAGATTTCGTACACCAAACCTTCCTATAGAATTTCCTCTTGTGTAACTCTGGGAACTCTGGACAATCTGAGCCTGTTATGGAAGAGGGCACAAAGATACAGCTGGGGATAATCTATTATGTCAAAACATTCAGGTGTGATTTACCCTGTTAACTCATGAAATCATTCCCATGGTGAAAGTGGATCAAGGTGGATAGTTTACATAGTTCCAAAAATCAGTCAAATTATTTTGACAACTGAGACAGAAAATTTGCTACTCCTTTGCACTACAAATAGAATATCACCAAATCAAATAACTAACAATTTAATGGTCTTTCATGACATCTAAAATATGCTACCTTAAGTGGCTGCCTCACTTTTCTTAATGTTTGGGCAAGCCAAATGTATTTTTTAAAAAATCCGGTACACAAAACAAAAACCTTTAAAAAATATTTGATCACAGATAATATGATTCTGTTAAGGATAGACTTTTCAGCACAGTTCAAATTCAGTATGCTGATGACACTCAGCTCTATCAGAGTTAGCTGAGACTATGTAGTTCTTGACCAGAAGCTGAGTGTTGTAATGGGTTGGATGAGGGCCATTAAACTGAGACAGATAACTGATAAGGCAAAGGCTCTGTGGATTAATGGTTTTCTTATCTAGGAATTGGGTAAAGTGACTGGCCAGATGGTGTTGCACCCTCCCTGAGAGAGCAGTTGTATAACTTGGAAGTACTCTTAGGCCCATCTGTGTCATTGGAGACTGGGTAGACTACATGCTTGGACTAGCCTTGACTGTTCCATCAACTATGGGATTTCCTGGAAAGGGATAACAGCTTCAGTCATTCAAGCATTGGTAACTTCCTGATTAGATTATTGCAATTGCAATAGCAATAGCAATAGCAATAGCAAGTACATTTCTATACTGCTTATCAGTGCGCTAACATTCCCTAAGCAGTTTACAATGTGTAAGTCAATTGCCCCCAACAAGCTAGGTACTCATTTTACTGATCTACAGAAGGATGGAAGGCTGAGTGGACACTGGATCCCTGCCTGGGATCAAATTCACAACCTTGTGGCTGTGAGTGGTTGCAGTACCAGCATTTAACCACTGCACCACCAGGATTCCTTTTGGGCCAGTGCACAAGGGCAATGCACTTACCAAGGACTCAGAAATTCAAACTAGCAGAAAATATAGCAGATGACTGTTTTTAATGTTGTAAGCCACCCCAATTGCTCTGCAGAGGGGCAGGATATAAATAATAATAATTATTATTATTATTATTATTATTATTATTATTATTATTATTATTATTATTATTATTATAGCACACTAGCTGCCTATATGCTTTCTATCTGAATTCAAAGTACCAGTAATAACATTTAAAGCCCTAAATAGTTTGGAACCTCAATACTTCAAGGAGTACCTCTCAACATATGACTCCTGCCCAAGGTTTAAGATATGCTGGAGGAACCCTCCCCTATGTTCCATCAGTCAGGGCAATATGCTGTGGGAGGATATAGGAGAGGGTAGTTCAGTTGGTGCCAACACTGCTGTTTTTCAAACATGATGGTTCATTGAAGCTTTGGGGGCCTAACAGGTTTTACAAAAGCCATTGAATGTCCATAGTTTTAATTCATTTTAAATTATTTAACTCTTTTAGGGCCAAAGCAGACCAACCTGTAGGAGCAGCTCTGCACTGCCCCTTTGACTGCCAAATCGGGGCCAGAGTAACTGTACACCATGGCCCCAATTCAGCGTTTTCCCAAGCTAAAAAGACGCAGCAAAACGCCACTTCTTTTTGGCCTGGAAAAAGGGTGCCCTTGCCCTAGCACTTTTCCTCACTCCTTTTGGCATGTAGCATGTGAAGGCCACACCAAAGGAGCACCATAATGCCACCCACCATGCAGTCAGGTGGGAAGTAGTGATGCAGCTCACCATGCAGTGATGCCAGCTTGGGGGTGGTGTTGGGGCGTGCGTCGTCCAAACCCCACGCTGCCCCCAAGCCAGCGCTTAGTGCCGGTCTGTACAGCCCCTTATTCTGTCTTTTTAATTTGTTAAATTTGCTTAGTGTGATTTTCAACCTTTTGATTTTTATTATTTTCATTGTTTTAAATTTGTTAGATTTGTTTTCTTGTATGTCACCTTGATCTCTGGGTACAGGACATGATATAAATATTTTAATAAATACAATTAATAAATGAAATCAGGGCTTTTAACTAACACAGGCCTTTTGTGGAGAGGCATTCTTTTTGTCTTGTAATGCAGTCTTGGAGAGAACAGAAGGACTGTTGATTTTCTAAAGCCCTAGAACAAATGCAAGTCAAAAGCATTGCCATTTAATTAATAAACGTCAACAATCCATTTGTATATTGTATATATATTGTATATATTGGGCTTTGCAAAATAATGTATCTTTTTACATATTTGCTAACCTACCAATCCTCTAACTTTTTATGGCCCTTCACCTCATTGTTTTCCATTTTCTTTTATCTACCCTTATGTATATAAATATATAGAGAGAGCTATAAACTAAAGACAATTTTTTGTGTATTTGATAAAGGGATGTCTGTGTATGTATTAAATTTGTGGGGGGGCATTGCACTGTACTTCTCTCTCCAAGCTGCAGCAGACCTGTGTACCCACATGGAATTTTTCAGTAACCTTTTGAGGTGGAAGAGGGCAGGATTCAATGGTAACAGAGCAAATTAAGAGAGTTACCTTTTTTTCTAGTTGCATGAACACATTGATTTTGTTAGCAAACAGCCCCTTTCCCTAATAGGATTTGTGTAAAACATTATAAAAGATCTCCATATCAGCTAGACTCTCTTCTCACACACAACACACACAGCAAAGGACTTTTGTAGGAAAACTATATGTCAGCTGTCAGAGTCTAGCTAGCTAAAGAGGTTGCTGATAATCAATGGCCACATGGGACAGATGGAGCCATCATTCAAATGGAAGGCTGCTGCTCTTCCTGCCATGGGCTCAGATTCACATGGACAACAGGGGGGAAAATCCACTAACTATTAAGTCTGGGGAAATACCACCAGCTGTTATGGCACATTGCTAATGAGAGTATAAGATGAGAAAAGAGGATATAAAAAAGAGTGATTTATTCTATCACTTCCTTAAAAACTGCTGTACTTTGGAAAGATGAAATTGCTTCTAGCAGAATTCCATATTTGGCTGAAACAGACTAACATGACTACTCTTCTTTAATATATTGTTAAGAAGCTGTTTTAAATTTATAGTATTAAATTGT
>CM034703.1:119873875-119898606 GCA_020142125.1 Phrynosoma platyrhinos
GGGGGGAAACCTTCTTATGCCTTGAAGGTACATTGCACACATGAGATTGTCTTAGCAGATTGAATGCATAAGATTGTTCTACTAGAGTAAAATGTGTATGATATGTAATGATTGCACATGGTGGTATGAACATAACAGATGCGTATTACAGCATTAGGTCTCAGCATACCAGAAAATGTTGTTGATCTACCTGTGACCGTTTCATTTTTCTTGAAATAATGAGTGATGGAATTTTTAAAAAAACAAGTTTCTGTATTTATGTATTCAGTTCTCATATAGGTGCTAAACTCTGTTGCTGTTCTCATCACGTGCCTTCTGGAAATTGCTGAATAAATACTCTTGCACTTAATCACATTAATAGATCAAAGGAAATGTTCAAGCCTCTTGAAATCAGCTAATTGCTACAGGAATAATTTGAGGTTGTCTGCTCGGCTCTGCAGGCACAGTTATTCCCACCAAACCTTGTCTATGTGTTTCCCAAAATTATTTGTTATTACTTAGCTCTTCTGTTTGGCAAGACTCTAGGTCTGTCTCATCAGCTAATGCACAGGCTCATGCTTCCCTCTGCCAATAACTATAGCTTACTGTTTCAAAGGCAAATGACATATATAGACTTTCTAGTCTCTTCAACCACATGCATAATATATTAAGCTTCCTGTACTGAAGGATGCTGGTTGGAGTGTGGAGAATGGTAAGGAGGAGATGGCGGAAGGACTGTAATGCAAAGGGTTATCTGTAATAGGGCTGCCTGATCAGATGCTAGGTACATATTTTCAATTATCCCACATCCACTCCTAAGAACTATGTTGTAATATTGTTGGTACTTGTTAAATGAGGAAGATTAAAGGATTATTCCTGCTATCCCCCTCCACCCCTTTTGCTGTTGAGCATGATAATGTGTTCTTGCTGTTGAAATCCTGAAAGTGACTCTTGTCTGTCTATGTGATGCACTAAAATAACAGTGATATTTTTATTTTTGTGAGAATTGAGCAGTTGTACTTTAAGAGAGTTTCTAAACTTAATTTATTGATACAGAAGATGAAAAGCAGTTCAGCTTTTGTTCCAGCTCAAACATATTCCATCTGGACACTTGTAAATAACTGGAGTATTAAGAAGATGCTATTAGTTTCTCATGTGTTCTTTCTCAAAAGGAAACACATGTTTCAGCTGAGGAGAGATGTCCTCAAGGTTGTTAGTGACTCTGGCCAAGCTACTCATGTTCTGGATCCTTCCCACCAATAATAGTGGTAGAAATAAGTGTTATTGTAACTTGCTGTTATTTATTTATATCTCACCTTTTTCCCAGTTTGGAATTCAAAGCGGTTTCCTTTGTCTTTTTTGCATTTTGTACTATGCAAAAGATTGTATGATTCAAGAGAATTTTTTCATACATATTGCCACAGTGCTGGCCATAATTTAAAATGCATAGATACCTAATTGTATTATATAGTCTTATACCTAGGATTTGTTTGATAATAACCTATGATAATTTAAAGCAGCAGCAACAACAACACAATAAAACTATACAATTATAAAAGCAGTTGTGGGTTCACAACAGATGGAGTCCATGCATTAATTAATATTTTCAAAGCTAGAGTCACAATCATAATTGATTACATTTTTAAAAAATCTACTGTGGATGTAAAACAGAGGTTTTCTACTTGGTTTGCAGTAATATAAACTGCAGAAGAGGCAAGATGGTGATACATTTTACTTCTTCAGCAAGCCAGCCAGCATAAACAGACTTGCCTAATTTGCTTCAGGATTATTTTCCTAGCTGCCTATAAACTCCCCCACCCCCATCCCTTGCTATATAATAAGCCAGTCCCCGAATAATGTGAATGTCATGGTACACGAGAAGGAGGGTTGCCTTCTTCCTATTGATTCTGTTCACTTGAAAGTACTTGTTCCTGTGCCAGACTGTGGCTTGCTTTATATATGCAGCAATAAATGTCAAGAACCTAGATGCAGAGAAAATGCATCAAGCAGCATTCTGAATACATTCATATTACAGTTTCAAGAAAATTTATAACTCTGCAACAAGCTGTCTGGTATACCTTTGAAAAGCAAGAAAGAAAAAGAATGAAAAAGGTTTTCATTATTTAAGTTATGTAAATGCATTTAAATTATTTGCTGGAAATCCTCTGTACAAAGGATGATGCATGCATTTCTTGGCTATGTGAATGAAATTGCAAATGGGGTATTAAAGTTGCTCCCTTGCTGCTGTTATGATTGCTATGAAACATGCAAATGTCTCTATGTTCTTAATAAGTGCTTTGTAGTATATTCTTGCTATGTTATTGGTAGCAGAGAGGCAAGATTTTGATTTGGGCATCTGCCCCCACCTCCTGGTTCATATATACTTATAGACATGATAAAAGCCAAACTAGACAGTATAGTTTAATGACTCTTTGGATCTTCAACACATTACAGTTGATGACATTGGCAGATGGCTATATATCCTCCAGTTTCTGAAATATTGTCTTTGAATATGTATAGTTGTAGCTTGCAGATTTTAATCCCTTATATTTATTGTAAGAATGTTTTCCTATTCTCTAAATATGAAGTAAATGTGTTTGTCTTGTACTTTTGTTTGTTTTATTAAAATATGTTTAACATTTTCAGATATACATTTATTTTCTAAAAACTGTAGTGAAATGAGTGAATATAGAACAGCTGAAAATGATTGACACAATAACTTTATCCCTAAGAGTTTTTAAAAAAGGAAACTGGGAATAAGCTATCAGAAAATACAGATTAAAAATGTAAATATGTATTTACAAAATGGTAGAAATTATTAAAAAGCTGCTACTAGGCTCTGATTTGCTAAGCATTTTCTGTTAGATGTGGGAACTGGGGTTAAATTGGGATGCATTAAATTCTTTTTCAGTACTTTGGGTATGGTGTAAAACCATTCCAATAAATTGGAGCTTGTCTTTTACTTCCTTGGGTGATGGATTGAATCTTGGGTTTGAGATACTTTCTACAGTCAAAAGTAATAGAGACTAGAACTAGGTTAAGAACTCATTTTATTCATTCAACAGATAAATAAACAAACAATCCAGATAAGTTTGCCCATTGAATCAAGGAGATTTATAAAAGAGTTGTCTTAACAAGTCTCATTCATTCAGTAATATAATAGTTTGATTTCATTTGACTGGTACACACACTGATCACTTTGGAAGCCTGGTAAAAACTTTTTGGCTTATCTAGATGTTTGGTGAAATTAATTATTTGAATTTTGCCATAGCTTTCATCAATTTTCTTTGGATGTGTTTTGTTAGATTTTTATTTAGATTTTTAGTTATGTTTAGTTATTTTTAGCAATTTTTTAAAACCTTGAGAACTATGGATAAAACTTGGGATAAAACTATTTCAAATGAAGTAATAAGTAAACCTTTTACACCTTTCATGGTGTCCTTAGATACAGAGAGTTTTTTGGAAGTACCTAGCAATTTCCACGAACTACAGAGATACTGCACAGATCCATATTCTTTATTGATATCATTTTAGGTCAAATGTGGTCTGCAGGTACTCAACAAAACATACCATGTGTACATTAGCCAGAAGTATAATTTTTGTTTGTTCTTATATGCCTCTTTCACCTTTTTCTGCAATGAAGGCGTTAGCAGTACCCAAGGTTAGAAGCTCACAGCCTAAACCTCTTGGAAGTCCCAGCTAGATTAAACTCTTTGAATTAATTGCTGATTGATAAATCATCACTTAAGTTCCATTAATTGCAGGGGCCTTCTCTAGTGGTCGAATGTAGTCCCAGAGCTTTAATTTTGGCTTTTTTATTTTGTACCTACTACATGCCCTAATGTACAACAAAGCTTTTGAGCACATACTTTGTCTCTGAGAAGGTCGCCACTCTCCAGAATTTATAAGCTGCTGGTAAGCATGTTGAATTTAATTTAAGGGTCAGCAGCTGAATAATTAAAATCTCCGACAGTCTTAGTGGTAAGAATAAGACTAATTGTATTAATTTTTTGAAAAAGGATGCTGTTACGTGGCCAACAAGATTAATGGCATTAAAAGTTTCTTGCAGTCTCATTAGCACTGGAAGATTTCCTAAAGAGAGGTTTTTTTTCTTTTAAGAATGCTTTCCATTAGATTGGAAGGCCCTTTTCAATAAAGCCCTATAAGTATTCCTTCCAACTGAATCTTTGAGGTTAAGTCTAATTTTCTTTTCAAACTCTACACCACCCTTTAGTATGGTGGATCGTTAGTGGAATCCCCATCATAACAGAATACGTCACTATGTTCTTTACAGTGATTACTGATTCTATGTGGAATGAGAAACATACTGTCTATGAAACCTTGTAGTGCAACACTTCTCTGCCCATTACATATACTGAGTAAGAGTGGTCTCCAGAAAAGTAGACACAGCAACTGGAGTGGACTTGAAGCAGAACACTGAATTGCCACAATGTTGTGCTGTGGAAATTGTGCTCTTATCTACTTAATTATTCAAATCTTTAGCTAATAACACAAGGACTATGATGGATTTATTATTAATATCATCATCACCATTTATTTATATAGCATCATCAGTGTACATGTGCTTTATTGTTGTTGTATGCCTTCAAATCATTTCAAATGTATGGCAACCCTATGATGAACCTGTCATGGAGTTTTCTTGGCAGGATTTGTTCAGAGATTATTTGCTTTTGCCTTCCTCAGAGGCTGAGAGTGTGTTACTTGCCCAAGGTCCCCAGCAGACTTCTTTGGCCAAGCATGGATTTGAACACTGGTCTCCAGAATCATGGTTCGGTGCTCAAACCACTACATGATGCCTTACATTATCAGTTTATAATTGTTAATTGGTCAGTTTTACCTCCAGTTTAAGAACTAGTTGCTGATTTAGCTGTCTAATATTTACTACAATGATGTTTGATGCTTACTACAAAATAATATTTGTGCCACGTTTGGAAACTCCAGTTGGTTCAAAATATGGCAGCCAGATTGGTTACAGGAACATCCAGGAGTGAACATATTACATGCATATTCAAGTCACTCCATTGGCTGCCAGTTAGTTTTTGGGCAAAGTACAAAGTATTGGTCTTGTCCTTTAAAGCCCTACATGATTTGGGTCCAGGTTACCTACAGGATTGTCTTCTCCCATACAATCCACCCCAAACACTGAGGTTCCTGGGGGGGGGAGGGGCAGCTGCTATAGCCTGCAAGAACTTAACTGACAGCCGTCACCCAGAGGACCTTTTCATAGGCTGCCCCAAGGCTGTGGAATGACCAGCTGGAAGAGATCCGAGAGCTAGACCAACTATCAGAATATAAAATACATTTGAAGACCTATCTCTTCTGGCAGGCCTATCAGGCTCGATATTATTATTATCATTATTATTATTATTATTATTATTATTAGAAAGAAGGAGCCAGGAAATCTGATTCTAGAAGGCAGGGAAATAGATCTCTTGCTTGCTGTTGATGTCAGGTGTTACATAACCCAGTAGCAGCAAATAAAAGGAAGAGAGTATCCAACACTAATACCTGGAAGCAGGAGTATTCTGAGAAGATAGGGAAGGGGGCTGTTGACTTGAATCTACATATAGAACAACACAAGTTCTAAATGTCAAAATGGTGTCATAGTGGAAATTCATGCATTCACACTCATGCACTCACATTCATACTGCATTTCCCGAGTGAAGCATTGCTGGTAAATATGTGGTGTGTGCATTAAAAATAGTGAAACTTAGTTTGAAGGCAGTTGATTGAACATGGTAGACATTGACTTACATGAGAATGATAGAAAGTGTTAAGCATTCAAGAGGGAGTAAGGTAAATCATGAGAGTGAAATAGAAGGAGACGGTGTAAGATAGTTCAGCAACAATAAAAATTGGTAAGATGGTGGAGATTGATAAAACAAGTTGGAAGAAAGTGACAATGGAGGTAGCAGAGAGAGACTCAAACCAAAATTGAGATACTTTGTTTAATGATCATCTGGCATCTGTTTTTGTTTCTCTGTGTTTGTTTAACTAACAAGCTTATCACATTGTTAAATAATTTCCCTTACATGATCCAGCTTAAAATTAAATTTGGACAGTGTCTGGACCCTATTGCAAGGGTTTTGCAGTCGAAATCGCCACCCGGGGCCATCCCTGCTCTTGGAGCCACTCTGGTGGTCATTTTCTCAAGTCAGAAAAATCTCAGATTCAAAAAGAGCTGTGCTGAGCAGCTCTAGGAGTGGGGATGGCCCTGGGCTGTATTTTGGCAGCAATTTCAGTGGCAAAACCCTAGTGATAGGGTCCGGATGCTGCCCAAATTTAATTTTAAGCCAGATCAGGTAAGGCGAGTTATTTAACAGTGCGATAAACACCTGAGATTGCCTACTTCTGGATTAACATCAATAAAATGTTAGTTTTCCTTATTGAAATTCCCAATACAGTGGCTTGGAAGGCTTGTTTGAGGATGGATGGGATGGTCTAGAAGCAAAGGACAGTATTAAAGAGATTACAACTTGGAAAAAGATAACTCTTAAATTAATTTTGGCAACACTGTCTTTACTATAGGATGCATATTTATGCCTTCTGAAGTCATTATATGCAGTCATTAAAAAGCTTTTCTCCTTTCTCCTTTCTCCTTTTTCATTTTATTATTTTATAATGGTCTCCCTATGATTCTTGTGATTTCACAGAAATATTTTTTCCAACGAATTGCAATCCTCAAGTAAAATGATAGCTTCTTTTCTAACATTTCCCATTTCTATAAAATCTTGCACAAATCTTTCAATAAAAGATTTCTGACTGTGTCAAATATCAATGGTCATTGTGTGGTATGTGTATCAGGCATGGATTGGTGCTTTAAAGTGGACTTGGAGATTTGAATTTTGCACTCAATTATGGTCTGTGAAAGTTGTTTCCATTTGTCAGTAGTGAGAAGCATGTTGGCATATGCCATTCAGTTCTGTGCAGTTCTGTGCCAGAGTGATGTTAGCAAAGTAGAAGTGATTCAGTACGAAGTGACTGAAATGATGTCTAATCTGCAGGGGCTGAAAAAAATAAAAAAAAATATAGAGGTTTGTAGCTTAAAAGGTTGCTATGAGGTCTTGATGAAATAGAATAGGTATGGTCACCTATGAAAATAAAGAATAACCTCTGAATGAGTATGAGGAGAAACCTGTAAACTAAAAATGAATGTCTTCTATTTTTTCTCAGATCACTTATAGATATATATGTCACAAATGACTGACCTACATGGACAGATAGGAAAATTAATTGTGGGCTTGGTTTGTTTGAAAGGCTAAGATAAATATCCATTAAGAATGATATGGGTATTCATAACCTTTATATAACAATCCAGAAATTCAGTAGCTTTCCCTATAATCTTTTTAATCAGGTACATAGTTTCAGAAGTATTGCTGTGTTAGTTTATAAAGAAATGCAGGAAAGATTAGACAAAATTAGAAATTAATGCCTCATTGCACATTAGATATAGCCATACCATTTTTCTTAGAATTTTTTCATTAGTTTAACTTTTACATGCTTGCATAAAAGCATATTTCTTTTAGAAGTCTGTTAACAAATCAAAATGATGCAAATGCTTGATTCAGAGGCTGCAGTCCATAAAACTCTCATTCCAGAATTTAATCATATATATCAGTGATATTTTGTGTTGTGAAAGGTAAATTTGTGAAGCAGTAAGGAAACCAAAAGTGGCTGGTCACCATTGAGCATACAATCTGAAAAGGACATTTTCCTGTATGAATTTTATAGAAAGGAACATGGGCTGCATAAGACCACATGAAAGAGGTATTATGCTAGCAATTAAGCCTGCTAGCATGAACTAAGAAATTGCTTTTTCTTTAGAAGGATAAAACCATGCAAATGTAAAGACCCAGAATCAAGAACAAATCTGGAAGATCAACCCTGAGTAACATTTGTGCAGAATTAATCTTAGATCTTTAGGAACAGAGAGCTGCCTTGAATTATGGTGCTATTCCATTTTGCTAACCTTTTCACATTTTGCATAGATGGTCATCTCCCAGACCATGTAACTATTGTCCCTTGAATAAAAAAGATTAGTCTTTCAGAGTACTGATTTAGCAACACCTTTTTCTTTTAGCAAATTATTAATTGCCTTTCCAAGTGTTGGTATTGTGAGAAATCTGAAATGTTGGTTTTCCTCTTTCTCTGAAAAATAGCATCTCTCAGGAGCTCAGTTGAAACAAAGTGGCCTTTTGCTTCTTTCTTGTATCCATTTAATATTAAGAACGTTGAAGCAAACCTTATTTCTGCAGCTCTTCAGTGGCAGATGCTGGGGACGCAGACTGCACTAGGTGACACCTTAAGTGAGGGTGACACCATTTCTCCTCAAACCCCACCTCTTGGCAGAAAGGGGCTGTAGCATTCATCTGTTTCCCTTTAAAATGCTTTAAGAGATAGTGGGAGTGGGGTGAAGCCCAATGGGAGGGAAAAGAAGAGGCCCTAGAATTTTTTTAAATTAAAATTTAAAAATTTAAAATTTTAAATTAAAATTTAAACAAATCTTCACTATGTATATTTAGGGTGTGTGTATGATATTGTAATATGAAGGTATAATTTTATTTATTTTTTTAGTTGGTTATGTCACAACTATTCGCATTACATTCAGTGGAATATGGGAATTATGACTGATGAGTAACATTAGTGCAAAAAAGCATTACGAAGGATTCTGTATGGTGTGAAATGGGAGGAGGAGGTTGATGGGAGTGTGTGACACTATGAATTACTGCACTGGGTGACATGAACCCTAGTGACACCACTGCAGCTCTGTACTTGGTAACCAAAAGAATTTTGGTTCACTGTTGAGCTTACTTTGGTTTGATAGCTTCTTTTGAGAGTCAATGTAGTGACTCTCCCAAAGACTCCCAAAGACTTTGGTTTCCCGAAAGCTGCCCGGTGGGTCATGGGAATAATGCTGGTTTGAGTATTGGACTACAACAAGAGACCAGGATGCAAATCATTACTTGCTAAACATATGTTTACTACATCAAATGCTAAGTCCCAAAATAAAATTGGGCCTTTGAGATATGCTTTGAAATGAGTACTTCACAGGCCTCTAGAATCCAAAGAAAGAAGACATAAAGGGGGAAGACACCTTCAAGTATTGCTATATACATATGAAATGCAATGTAATTTCCTGACCAGATGCATGCAGGATACAGACATGCCTAAATTAACAAAATAGGTCTATCCCAGGACATTCCTCCTTTAACAGAGAATTTGGGACCATAGGCAGAAATAACATGGAAAGATTAGATATAGATTCCTACATCACAAAAAAGAAGAACACTTCCAACATGTTTAAGTACATTTTTAAGCCAAAAATACCAATATGCACTTGTGAATGGAATCAACCAGGCCTGATAAGCCTTGCACAAAACATCATGAAAGTCCTGGTTGCCATTTGAAAGTTTTTTCCAGAATGCATTTGGAGATATATTTTCACTAACTCCCCCCATTCTTATGATTTCCATTCTGTGAAAGAAACTTACAGGTACATGTTTTTAACATGCTAGAAGAGCCAGCATAATGTAGTGCTTTGAACATTGGACTATGACTCTGGAGACAGGGTTTGAATCCTGGCTTGACCATGAAACCCACTGCTTGACCATAGGCAAGTCACACATTCTCAGCCTCAGATAATGGCAGTGGCAACCTCTCTGAAGAAATTTGCCAAGAAAATGCCATGATAGGTTCACCTTAGGATCACCATAAGTTGGAAACAACTTGAAGGCACACAAGAAGGATTAGCTGGAAGACAAGCTGATCTTCCCCCCTTTTGTCTTTGTTTTGCTTGTCATGCATGTTTGGGGCAGCTGCTGTTTGATTTGGCTATCATAGGCAGGCATACATGTCTACAGTAGAAATGCTTAATTATGGTATAATTATTGGTTAGAACTGGGTTTTACCATATTCAAGCTTAATTGTATTGTTTTCTGCAGGCATGCTGCTACAAACCAACCCTAAAAGTCTGTTTCTCCAACACTTCCTCACTATCTTCCCAATGCTGATGCTGTTTAAAAAAAACCCAAAAAACAGCAGCTATTCAGATGATGAGGAGGGAAAAGGGGGCATGACTGATAGGGCATAAAAACATCTGTGGGCAGAGGTAATTCAAACTTCTGCCCTGTCATGGACAAATCATTTTCTGGTCAGTGGGACTGAAGGCTACTACCCATATCCCTCTCGGGGATGGAGGACCCATTAAAATGGTCTGCCCTCGAAGGCTGATGGAATCCAAAGGTTCCAGGAAGCCTTGGAAGGTTTTATAGTTGGGAACAACGGCAATTCTGTTGAAGCCTTGGCTGATACTTAGAATAACGATCTTACCAGGGTTATAGACATTATCGCTCCCAAACGTCCTTTTCAACCTGCTTCAAATAAAAAACCTTGGTATACAGAAATCTTCACCAAATGAAGCGGGCTGTACAATGACTAGAGTGCCGCTGGCGGAAACATCGATGTTTATCTGACAAGACATGTCATAGGAACATGTTGGATTCTAATTGAGTGGCAATGATGTCAAAGCATGCTGCTATTTTCACTCCCAGACATTTAAGAAGGCCAGAAGTAGCACTGCAGTGGAGAGAGTAGAGGGAGTTGATACTTTTAGATTGGGCTAAGTTCTTGCCTTTTGCTACTCTATTCATAGAAGGAGATGGTTCCTATTTTGATAAGATTTAAGGTATAGTACTTACACGGACCAGTGGATAAGTTGACCCAGGTGTTTTGGGTCGATTTTTTTGACTAAAAATCCTAGACTTATACATGAGTATATACAGTAAAAGGAAAGGGATTTTATTTCCTGGGGCTGTCTCATGACAAGTTGAAGAACTGGGAGTCTAACAATATTAGATCACAGCTTCACTTCTACATAAATAGAAATATGGGGAGAAGGCAGGGCTCTTTAATTTTCTTCCTTTCTATATTACATACAGTAATAGAGGCTTTGACAAAACCCTTGCTTAGTTGTTGACTTCCGCAGCTCACTTTGCCACATGAGTCAATAGAAATTGAAATGATTAGCTGTAGTGCAAAAGAAAATGCTGCCACAACACCTACTGCTGTTCACACAAGAGGGCTATGTGGACCAGTTTCATTCAGTCTATATGGACCAATCAGCCTACATGGACCATTCTGATATCTTTACTACTTCAGAGATTTTCAAATCACTTCCCATTTACCTTGTTCAGTTCTTTGAGTCACATGGATAGAACAGCATATTTTATTTTGGGATTCTGTAGAGGCTCCAAATTGAGTAGAAGAATCATAAAAAACTTCTTTCCCAGCAGATCTTAACTGCAACTCATATAGCTATAGCGAAGTCAATGGTTCTTTCGCAATGCTCAGTCTTAATCAGCTGCTGATTAAGGGTTCATAACACGTTCCCTCACTATATATTGACACACTGGATGGCAAAATCTCCAAAGAAGCTCCTGCCCTGCCAATAAATCTGCTTTATGCAAATGTTACTTACATTTCCATGAGCATACTCAGACATTACTTTTCTGTAATAAATATCCCAAACCAAGCAATAAAAAGGAGCTGCATTTAAATATTTCACTGAAATAGAATTGAACAAAAAAATATAAAGTGGTCTGATAACTTTGCTACCCCTTTCTCATTGTAAGGAGTGAAGACAAATTGCTTTATTGTTTTTGTTAACTGCCCTCAAGTCTACCCTGACTACTGGTGACCCTGCAGATGAGATATCTCCAAGACCCACTATCCTCCACTGCTCTGCTTAAGTCCTGTAGGTTCAGGCCTGTGACCTCCCTGATTGAGTCTAGCCATCTAGTGTATTGTCTTCCTCTTTTTCTGCTACCTTCTGCCTTCCCTAGCATTATTGTCTTTTCTAATGAGTTATGCCTTCTCATGATGTGGCCAATACATTAGCCTCTGTTTTGTCATCTTGGTTTTCAAGGAGAATTCAGGCTTGATTTGTTCTAGGATTCATTTGTTTGTCTTTTGGGCTGACCATGATATCCTCAGCACTCTTCTCCAGCACCACATCTCAAATGAGTTAATTTTATTCCTATCCACTTTCTTCACTATCCAGCTTTCACATGGTGATGGGAAATATAATTGCTTGGATGGTTCTTACTTTCATAATCAATAGTATATCCTAACACTTTACAGGGGTAGGCAACCTTTCCCCTTTAAGGGCCGAGGGACTTCATCTCCCAGAAGCCTCAGCCATGTTGGCCAATAGTCCCATGTTGGCCAATAGCTCCTGGAATTATGGGAGCTGAAGTCCCTCAGCCCTTAAAGGGGACAGGTTGCCTACCCCTGCTTTAGGATCTTGTCAAGTTCTTTCATGGTTGCTCTTCCATTTCTATTCATCTTCTTATTTCTTGACTGTAGTCTTTGTTCTGATCAATGTTTGATCCAAGGTATGGAATGAAGGCAGTTAGCAACAACAACAACAACAACATGGAACTCTTTAATTATTTTGATTTCCTCATTTTCTAGGTTAAATTTGTGTAAATCCTCCATGGGCACTATTTTGTTTTCTTTATGTTCAGCAGTAAGACTACCTTTGTACTTTCTTCCTTGACCTTCTTTAGTAATTGTTCCAAGTCTGTGATGTTATTGTGATGTTCCTTCCTCCAATTGTCACTCCTCCTCCTCCTGAGCCTAAACCTGCTCTCTGATATTTTCTTTGTACAAGTTAATAAGGAAGATAAAATGCAGCCTTGTCTGACCCCTTTGCCAGTTGGAAACCATTTTTTTTCTTGATAGTCTGTTCTAACAGCCTCTTGTCCTAAGTACAGAATTCTCTTTAGGACTATCAAATATAATGGCACTACCATGTCTTTAAGAGCATTCCATAGCTTTTTATGATCTATGCAGCCAAAGGTTTTGCTATAGTCTATAAAGCATATGCTAATTTTCTTCTGGAATTTCTTGGTTTCTGCTCCATTAACCATTGTATGTTTGTAATATGGTCCCTGGTGCTTCTTCCTTTCCTGAACACTGCTTGTAACTCTGGGATTTGCCTCTTCGTGTTTGGTTGGAGTCTGTGCTGAAGAATTTTGTGCAAGATACTGCTTGCATGGGGAAATTAATGCTATGGTTCTATAGTTGCTGCAATCTTTTGTGTCTTCTTTTTTGTTGATGAGGTTATATATTGATCATTTCCAGTCTGTTGGCCACTGTTTTGTATTCCATATTTGTTGGTATATTTTACTAAAGTTGATTCTGTTTGTGTGGATTGTAGCAGTTCAATTGGAATTCCATCTGTTCCTGATGAATTGTGCTTTCCAGTTTGTCTTATTTCAGCTTCCACCTCACTTTCAAGAATTTGGAGTTCATCTCCATGTGGTTCTTCATTCTATGTCATTCATTTTTTTCATATCTTTTATGTAGCTCTTCTGTATATTGCTCCTGCCATCTTTTTATTTCTTCTTGATCTTGTACTGTGTTCCTCTTTTAGTCCCAGAACATAACCTCCTTTGGTTTGAAATTTCCTTTGAGTTCCCTGATATTGTGGTAGAGGTCTCTCATTCTTTTATTGTTGTTGTTGTCCTCTGTTTCTCTGCATTCATCATTATAGTGGTTTTCTTTGTCCTTGCACGCTAGTCTTTGGACAGTTGCATTAATGGTTCTGATTTTGTTGCTGTCTCACTTTTCTTTTTCTCCTCTTCTTCACTTCTTGAAGCATTCCATCTGTTATCCATTGTTTCTTTTTGTTCCCTTTCATTTTAGCCAATGTTAGTGTCTTCTTGCATACTTCTTTGATTATGCTCTTGGATTCTGCCATAGTTCTTCTGGTTCTCAGTCAATAATGCTCAGTAGTGCAAATCTATTTCTTACATTGTCTGTAAATTCTGTTGATATATTGTTCAGATCATATTTTGCTATGATGACTGTTTTTGTTTTCTTCTTCAGCTTTACTATAATTAATAAATAGTTCATGGTCTTTTTCAGTCAGTGCTTAGCCTAGTTTTTGCTGCAAGAATAAAGCTTTTCCAATTATATACTCTCATTCAATATCAGATTACCTTTGCACATTTCATGAAGAAGGGTTAAAGAAATATTTGAGGGCAAGACAAAGAACAGAGTTGCTCTTGGATGAGTGCAAGTATGTGTGACATCGCTGTATATTTTGAAATATTGTCTTGATTTTTTATACTAATAATAGGAAATAAGTATGGTAAAGTAATAATCACATCTGGTATAAAATGGGTGGGGGCCTAAATTCTGAAAATTCCAACACCTCAACCACTTTTTTTAAAAAAGAAAATGGCATGTTTGGTGTAAATGGCTACACATAGAGAAATTAATAATGGGCTCTGTGTCCCTGAATATCTTTTCTTTTCAAAATATGTTGATGTCTTAGTTGGCATTTCTGTTTTGCCTTGCAGTGAAGGTGTGATGAGTTCTATAGTTTATACTAATGAAGAACAGTAAAGTTACTATTCAAAATTCTTATATGACAGATTTTACAAATGTGCAGTGTGCCAGGATAAGGACCAGTTGCAGGAGGTTAAAGCATTTGGCCTTTGCTGAGGACTCAAGATGACAAATATTGACATTCCAACTTCTCAAGAGCATAAGAGATTGTGTGGAAGTACCATCAGTGTACATACACAACAGAGGGTCAACTGAGAGTGCCTTGCTTGAGGGTCTTCAAAAAGTCTATATGTCAATTCTGTCTAGAACTGTAATTATATTCAGGCATTTTGAATATCAAGCTTGCGAAGAGATATGACTCTTGACGGTTGGTGTATGTAGTTGTTGTTTTTTTCACTAATTAAATTATCTCTGCAATCTAAAGTTGGAGAAATCAGGTTCTGAACCTTTCCATGCATGTTTTTATATTGCTTATTTTTTGAATGTTAAAACTGTAAACTCTGAAACTAGCAACAAGAATAAATCATCCTTACAATAGCAAATAAACATTTGAGCACTCTCCATTGGGAAACCAAATCTGAATTATATATTATTATTTTTTACATTTGATTAGTAGTACCTTGTTTCTGTTTTGACATTGGGCTTGTCCAGACAGACCAAATGTGTTACTCTAATGCAGGGGTAGACAACCTTTCCCCTTTAAGGGCCAAGGGACTTCAGCTCCCAGAATCCCAGGAGCTATTGGACAACATGGGACTATTGGCCAACATGGCTGAGGCTTCTGGGAGCTGAAGTCCCTCAGCCCTTAAAGGGGAAAGGTTGCCTACCCCTGCTCTAGTGGTTTCTGCACTATACTTACCACTTACCCCAGGGGTAGGCAACCTGTCCCCTTTAAGGGCCGAGGGACTTCAGCTCCCATAATTCCAGGAGCTATTGGACAACATGGGACTATTGGCCAACATGGCTGAGGCTTCTGGGAGATGAAGTCCCTCGGCCCTTAAAGGGGAAAGGTTGCCTACCCCTGACTTACCCCCTCCCCAAGATCCGAACAATTCCAACCTACCTTCCCACTTCTTTTCTGAATCTTATTGTTCCAATTGAAAACTGGCTTAGAAAAACCATGATATGTACCAAGTTCAGTTCAGGTAGCGTGATTTATAAATGTAGTTCATTTTAGTTCATTTGTGGATGTCTATTTGTAAAATGAGCTGGGATGTTACCAGTAGGTCTCTAATTTCCTCATCTCTCCTGATTTTCTTTGTTTCCATTCATACTTCTGTTTTGGAATCTTTCTCTTCTCTTCCAAAGGCCACTGGTTTAATATTTTTAAAACTCTATGTAGTGTTAGTGCTAAGACAGCAATTGTAAAATTCTGTTGTTAATCAGTGCCATAATAATTTGGCTCATGGAGATTGAATAATTAAAGTGTTCCTGTACTTTGGATCAAACATTGATCAGAATGGAGACGGCAGCGTAGAAGAAAACTAGGACTTGGAAGGGCAGCTATGAAAGAACTAGACAGATTCTAAAGAGTAAAGATACATAACTGAGCACTAAAATTAGAATAGTCTAAGACATTGTATTCCTCTCCTCAGTGGCATCACTAATTTGGTATCACCCAGTGTGGTAATTCATGGCTGACCTCCTCCCATACTACACCATACAGAATCCTTAGTAATGTTATTTGTACTAATGTTACTCCTTAATTGTAGTCACTGTATATAACTGAATATAATGGTAATAGTTGTGACATAAACAACTAGCTAAATTAAAAATTATACCTTTAAATTGCAATATCATATACACAGCCTGAATGTATTTACATATACATATACATATACGTATACATAGTTTCTTGTGGTGAAAAATGTGAAGTGAAAAATGTGACTTTTTAAAAAAAAATTAAAAACTGGGGCCTCTCCTTTCTCTTCCCACTAAGCCTCACCCCACTCACACCATTTCTCCAGCATTTTAAAGGGACACAGGTGACTATCACAGTCCATTTCTGCCCAAAGAGAGATATTTGATGACCAGTCATATCACCCCACCCTTAGGGTATCTGTCCCCTGGTGTGGGTCTCAAGTAATGCTACTGTTCCTCCTTACCATGTATGGATGTGAGACCTGGACAGTAAAAAAAGTGGAAAAAAGAAAATCTTATTTGAGATGTGGTGCTAGAGAAGAGTGCTGAGGATACCATGAACAATGAAAAAAACAAACAAATGGGTCCTTGAACATATCAAGCCTGAAATACCCTTAGAAACCAAGATGACTAAATTGAGGTTGTCATACTTTGGCTACATCATGAGAAGGCATGACTCATTAGAAGAGACAATAATGCTAGGCATCAGAAAGAGAGGAAGACCATATGCCAGATGGGTAGACTCAATCATGGAATTCACAGGTCTGAATTTGCAGGACCTAGACAAAGCAGTGGAGTACAGGGGGTCTTGAAGATGTCTCATCCACAGGGTTGCCAGGAGTCAGAATCGACTTGAGGGCAGTTAACAACAACTAAATTGACACTTTAGCCTGTCTACCACTTTCCCCAATCCCAATTATGAAGCTACAATGGAGTTTTGCCCCCCATGCCCCTCCCTGATTCTTCATTTTTAAAGCCTCTTCAATGAAATAAGAGGTAATCCATTGCTAATATATAGAAGTGGTGTTTGTTTGTTTAAAGAAGAGCCACATGGAAGAGAAGTGAAATATAGCTGTGTGAGTGAGGAGGTGGGGGGAGCAGAAGTATTCTCCACTGCTGAAGTGGTGGTACTCCCTACTGCCTCTTGTTTCACCATCTCACCATTTTGGGTTGGCAATATAGCACTAATACATCAGCATTTGGAAGTGGCACAAAGCATCATAGAAAGATATGACACAAATAATGATTTCACCTGGATGAGCCCTTGAACTTTTCATATTGTATACAGTCAGACCTTGCTATCCATGGGCTTTGCAGTCCATGAATCTGAGCATCTATGGATGGGAATCCCTGTTCTTGCAAATGGCAGTGCATTCACGCCACTATTTGCAACAACAGGATTGGAGATCCCACATTTTTTCATATCTGCAGGGAGTGGGGTGGGTCCAGAACAAATTCCCATGGATACGAAGGTCCAACTGTATAGTTTTTCCCTATGATTTCAGTTGATCTTGAAAGTATTTACTTTATACAGTGCACCCTTGGTACCTACTGGGGTTTGGTTCCAGCATCACCCATGGATACCAAAATCCATGGATGCTCAAGTTCCATTAAATACAATAGAATAGTTAAATGGTGTTCCTTATATAAAATAACAAATTCAGAATTTGCTTTTTGGGATATTTTCAAGCCATGGATGGTTGAATCCATAGATTTAAAAAATCCATGGATATGGAGGGTTGACTGCAGTCAATATCATCTAAATCAGCTGAAAAGGTAAATGGATTGTAAATGCAACCAGTAAAGTACAAGTCAGAAACAGGATAAAAGTTACTTCATTTTCACATGAATAGTGGTAATTTTGGGGCAACATTCCTCAGTATTTTTCAAAGCAAAATTTGCTTAGACAGTGTGTGAGATTTCTTTTTCCTTTCTAGGCTTTGAATTGATGGAAGACTAATAGTGAACTATATTGGAAATATTCATTACAGAGCATTTACAAAAATTATATATTAGAAATGCAAGTTGCAATAGGATGCAAGTTTTTTGGGTCTGTTTTAAAACACAAACATGCTGTTAAAGTCATAACTGCATAGTCCATTTTGAATCTAACTTAACTGGATTGATGGAAAGGCAAACTTTATCTCTAGGTAGCAGGCAGAAAAAAACTGCAGCTGAAAGGCCAAGGTCCCTTGGGAGGGATCCGATTCAGGTCCAGCCCATAAGGCTGCCACCTACATCCTTCCCCGCCCTTATCTTCATTGCAGCTTTGTTAGATTGCTCTAATCGATTAGCATCTTTTCACGACCACACAGTGGGAGGAAAAAAGAAGGAAGGAGTTTAACTGGCTCTTCTGTGCTTCCTTTTGATTTTATGGCCTCTATGCAATCTAATTGGATAAAATAGGAAATCACTGGCAGTCCTGTGTTGCAGGGTGTGCTGATTTAACTCAGATCAGCCCTGTAGAGGGGTGGGGGTGCGTGGAGAGAAAGGAGAGAACAGAGGGAATCTATACACCAGAGGAACAGAGAGAAAGAAGAAAGCAAGGCACTGAAGGGAAAGAGTATTGGGAGGGATGGGGTGGGGAAGGAGGTGGTACAGACTAAGGACAGAGTTGATGTTCTCTTCTTTTCAAACCTCACTTTAATTATATTGCTTGAAGTGATGCTCAGGGAGCAGGCACCTGCTGCTCTGTAATGATTCAGCCTCTTTCTGCAAGCTCTTTTGCACAACAGGATGCTGTTGCTACTGTCACTGCTACCGCTGCCGCTGCTACTGCTGTTACCGTTCTTACTGATTTTCCTTTTGCTTCTACTGCATGACGGCTCTGTTTTGCTCCAACAGTCACCAGCTTCAGATGCTCAAGGTGAGAAACCATCCTTCCACTTTGGGCTGTTGGTTCACTTAAACAATTTACTTTAGGATTGCAGCTCTTTTTTCCTTTTCTCTCACACATTTCATTTCAGCTCTCTGAAGAACTGAGATGGCTTGAGAGGAGCCCAGGAATTATAAACAAAAAAATTAAAGTGAAGATGGAGAGGGAGCTGAATCATTATGAGGGACTTCCTTTCTGAAATTGGGCAGGATTCTTTTATTTGCAATTTCTCCTTAGTTGGATCATGTTCTGACACTTAAACTCACTTCTGATACCTTTTGCCAAGATGCTTTGAGATTTCTCTGGATCTTCCCCCCCCCCTCTTTTTTTGGCTTTCTTAATAATAATGGACATAGTTTTTAAGGCCTTGTAAAGGAGAGCTCATCTGCAAAATATATGCTTAAATATGTCTGAAGCCACTCTGGAGAGTTTTCCCAATCCCTCAACGCAGCTGAGCCCTGCTGCATCACTTGAGGGGCTCCCTGCTGAAGAGGACACACCAGAGACTCAAACCGAGGAAGCACGGATGCAGGGAATAGCAGGCCTCGCTGCTACTTGCTGTGTGTGCTTGGAAGCAGAGCGGTTGACAGGCTGCCTCAACTCTGAAAAGATCTGCATTCTCCCAATCTTGGCTTGCCTGATCAGCCTTTGCCTCTGCATTGCTGGCCTCAAATGGGTGTTTGTGGACAAGATTTTTGAGTATGATTCTCCTACACACCTTGATCCTGGCAGGATTGGGCAAGATCCAGTCACTTCTGGGGATCCTACTGCACTGTCTGCTTGGGTACCATCTATGGTGCATACATCATACTTCCCTGTGCCCACTAGTGAGGCAACATTTGTGGTTACCGAGCAGCCTGATGGGCCCCTAATAGTAACCTCCGAGGCTGCCCCTAAACCATCTCCCTCTAAGGGTGTCTTAGATTATCATTTCTATCCCTCTTCGGCACCTCCCTTGCTATCATCTAGCCTAGAAGCCGAAGTGAAAGCACCCACAACAGCATCAGTTGCACAAGAAATTGAAACTAATATCCAAACAGTTCCACCAAAACTAGGTAAGTATATCATCTCTCCATTGCATGTTATGCAATCCATACTAACAGTAATATGAGTAGCACTGTGATGAGAGGACAGATGCTTTTGCTGGTCATTGAACAGAAGTGGGTTAGCTTAGGTAGTAAATTGAGTTTTGTTCTGTTATTAAAGTTCAAGGGAATAAATATGTGTGGAGGGTGGCAAGTTACTAAATAATTAGTATTATAATGACAAGAACAATATTGTGGTTAATTTGACATTATTTCACAAATAATTCAGCTCATAAATTGTATATTACTTTGATTTCCTTTTGATTTTAGCCTCATCTCAGCCTCGGATTTCTGTCTTCAACTTCATATATAGCCTAAGTTTTGTATATTTTAATATTTATATCCTCTGGTGTACATGGAAACATACACTCTCATCTTCCTCTCGTGAACTAGCAAGTCATTGCAGTGGGAGAGAACTGCAGTTCATTGGGCTGTAATTCTAGGCACACATATTTCTGCTTTGAGCCTGATAGCCAGTCTGTGTGTCTAGTTTCCTCAGGTCCAGTGTCTCTTGACATTGTTCATATCTCTTCAGAATATGGGTAAATGGGTTGATATAGCACAGCCCTAGCAAACTTTTTTTCTTGCCAGAGGCTGTTGGGATGTTCAATCTAATGATAAAGATTGTGCAAATTATACTTCCTTGCCCTTGAGTGACTGTCACCAGGTCCCACAAATCTGTGATCAGAAGACAGATTTTTCTCTGTAGGGGAACTTTTATACAAGTTCACTAAAATCTCCCCACACTTTGGTGTTGTTAATTGCTGTCAGGTTGGCTTGGGCTTAGGTGATCCTGTGAAAGAGAGACCTCCAAGATACCCAGTCATTAATAGCCCTGATCGAGTCCTATACACAATAAGGCTGCTTGGTGATTTAACCCTAAACTCATACTGATTAGTGTAAAGTGGCAGATCTAGCCTGGACAGTGCTCAAATGTGAAATCATGTAAATCATTGTTACGGTATTTCTTTGGGGTATTTTATAAATAAAAGAATAAAATCTTGTTAATGAAATTTTTCACTGTATACCAGGCATTACTAAACACTTACCCTTTTCAAAATATTTTCAACCTTTTGTTATTTAAAATGCTAATAGACTAAGATTTTGCAACTGATAATCACATTGCGAGCATTTATTAAAATGAACTGATTGAAACAAAGTACTGTCCATAACACTTTTTAGTCTATGATAGGCAAAGTGGGTGTGTTTGGAGAAGATGCTGTTTGGAATTTTGCAGTGGTGAATATCGGCTATTGGTTTGCTTGTTTTACTCTTTTACAAAGAGATTGGTAGTCTTTCTTCCCTTCCTCTTTCTCCCTTTCCATCGGCTAAAACACTTTAGAGATTATTTGTGGAGCATCACATACTGACCATATACTCATACATGACAGATAGATTGTCAAACAGAGTAAGGTTTAGCTCACTTCTGGTTATCTTGAATTGCTGATGCCATTTACAGATGGTCCCCAAGCATACTTATTCATGGTAACTTTTTCTTTAGTAAATCCATTTAGGATTGTAGCTTTCATGCACCAGATGGCTTGAGCTCTGTAGATGAGATCCTTTTTAGTGAGATGAACCCATCTGCAGCAGTTGTGGATCTTGCCCAGTAGTGTAATAGTTTATATGGGAGCCCTTCTGAGAGGGGTTTCAAAAAGCACAGCTTTCTAGCTCTTCCAGGTATCTTTGGCTTGGAGACAGTCTGTCAAAAAAGGGACTGACTATTGGGCCAGTAAATGCTAGTTTGATTGATCTAATCAAGATCAGTCAGGTACTTGTCACCTATCTTTACTTTTTCATATGAGAATCAGGTTTCATTACTAGTTTTTTCCCAGAAGTACCTAGTGAAGAAGATTTTTCCTCATCATCTTCTATTTTTAAATATGTCGCATTATTGGCAGAGCCTATAAAAATGATGTTGCCACTGTTCTGCTTCTGACCAATGGAATATCATTTATAGAAAGTGGCTTCCCTGAGGAGGAAGAAAAAAAAGTCAAAGAGCTGTAAAAGCAAATCCAAACAATCGCAGTGTGCAAGATTTTGTAGTATACAGAAGGGTTGAATTTATTCAATAATATTTTGTGGAGGGATGTTTCTTTATGTTCCACCCACTTAGTGCGATTGAAGAAAAATAAAAAAAGATGCCTTAGTAGCAAATTATTATTATCTGCTGTTCTGTGACCTCACATGCACAAAACAAAAAAGAGCAAGAAGATTGCTGAAGGACTGTAACAATTATTTCCTTCTTTGTTTGCTTGTTTTTTAAACTCTGAATTCCAGATAGATATTTATAGAAAGAGAGATGAACTTGCAGATGTTGTTTTTTTTAAAAAAAAAAAATAAGAACATTTACTTAGCTGTGTAAACTGTGCAAGTTGTAAGCTGTGAAAATTTTCTAATATCAGCACGGGAAAGCAAACCAGCAAGATACTGCTGTGAAGTATATGTAAAGAAAAAGAAAGTGGACCTAGTGCACTGTCGCATTTGAAGCAGTGCAAGTCATTGAGCAGGATAATAATACTAACAATTTTAAAAATGCAGAAGGTGGGCTGTGTGAGATGGGTGGATATTGAAGCAAATGTGTCCATATTTCTAGGGAGATTTTTGAGCCTTCATTCTAGTATTTCTTCAGAGCTAAATATGCGCTTTCATAGTTCTCAGTCTGAGACTGGCATGTCAGTTTGGGATCTAGAATGATTTTTGTGGGCTGCAGATCTCATTTTCTTTCCCTTCTTCCTTCCATCCAGCTCAGCATATTATATTTGGGCCGTTATTGTTCAAGGTCATAGTCTGACAAGGGCTAATTGATTCTTCTCTGAGCTGGAGTCTGAGAGAGAAGCAATCCTAGTAATTGTCTCTGCTGCATTAGACTCAAGAACCGGTCTACCTTTTAGTACCATCTACTTTGTATTTTATCAGTATCGGGGGGACGGGGGATTCTTTTCTCTCTCATGTCTCCCTGTTTTAAATTAAATGTCAGCATTCTTCTGATGAAATAAGAAAAATCACACATTTTCATAGATTAATAGTCATTCATAAGTCCATCTGAACATTTCATAATTTATATGGTTTGCCATAACCTGTAATTTCCCTGTGAAGATGTGTTGGTCTCAAGAATACCTGTCATGCTCAGGCAGCATTTTACTTTTCCCCCTTAACCTCATGAAAGAATCTCAGTTAGTATGATAGTTGTATTAAAGTATTGCAGTTGTTTATATGAGATTTATTTTGAGTTTTTTCCTGCAACTAGAAATGAGATCTGCTTTACTTTCTATATGAATGTACTATTAGATGCTGATAGATGTTCTTCTGCTTTTTGTTTTAGTAGAGATAATTGTCCCTGGCTTCTGTTGGCTGAACAAAATAAGTAGAGATGCTGTCTACCACTCCACCAGCCAGGCCCTGACTCCTGTTTATTTCTTCACATGCTCTCAGGCTTTCAAAATGTATATTGGTAATTGCTCATAAAAATGCTCAGAAACCTATATCAGAGCTTTGGTATCCCTAAAGGAGAAACATCAATGTCTAAGAGACTCCTTGATGCATCATTGGCAGAAAGGTATTGTCAGACCTTTTAAAGTGGTGACTCCAGTCTCTTTGAATTAGTTGACAGAGAAAATCTACCTTAATCTAAGTGTGCAGGGTTTTAGGAAATAGTTGTTATGATCCAAATAACCATTTGAGGTGATAGAGTAGCTTTTAAAAAAGATTTAGCAGATCTAAAGCACATATGATTTGTTGTACTTCATAGTTTACTATAAAGTTGGGGTGAGGAGACTGAATTAGGTTCCTTCTTGAATGGAAGATCATCAATGAATACCAGTGAATCCTGCCTGAGAATCTGTGCAGCCATTATCAGTCAGACCTGACAGTAGTGAACTAGATAGGCCAGTGGTCTGAATCGGTATAAGGCAGCTTCTTATGTTCCTGTGACCACTATAAAAAGCTCAAATGGAGGGTTATAGGTCAAGATCTAATTGCCTACTCCAGTGTGTTCTGAATTAAGGGTGTCTTGCGTTTGCCTGCAGCCTTCTATGGCAGGTTTTAAAAATGGCTCCATGGGATTTGTCATCCACACACAGCTGGGGTTCAGGATGTCCTGCAGACTGCAGCAAGGAGATAGAACTGCCAATTCTGGAAGTACCCCCATTGGATCCTGGCCATAAAATGTATATCACACCATTATTGTGGAACAGGCATTACTTGTGTTCATAGACAATTAGTCCAGTGGCCCTTCTGACTTTTCACTATGGAATGGAACTCTATTACAATATGCATTCTAATTGTGTTGTACTAGATTAAACTAGCAAAGATTTCGGTTTAAAATGGATCATCCATAAAGTATGCCATATTTTTTTAACTCAAGCCCACACTGCCCCTTGATATTTTTTGCTCCATTTTAGCTAATCTTTAATCTCATATTTGCTCTAATCACATGTATTATTTAATGGATGGTCCTTCAGGGAACAAAAACATCTTGTTCAGTAGAGCTACATAACTGGATACCTGTTGCTAGCTCCTGATTGCAATAGTTGAATGTACTTGTTCAGATTACAATGTTTCTGCAGCTTCCCTTGTTGAATTCTTTGGGTGCTAATTAACACATTCTTTGCAATAGAATAAGCATTTAATTGTGTGTGCTTCCCTCCCTAGTAATAACAGGTGATTTGGTCAGTAGACCAAATACAACTTGTAAGTGATAATTAAGTCTTCAACTGTAAACTCATCTCCTTCAATACCTCTATTCAAAAAATATGAAACCATTTCCCTTCCTT
>CM034703.1:119939704-119954104 GCA_020142125.1 Phrynosoma platyrhinos
GAAGTAGGAAGAAAGGAAGGCCACATGCTAGATGGATGGACTTTGGTAAGGAGGTCAAGGGTTGCAGGAATTAAGCAGAGCAGTGGAGGACAGAGGGCCTTGGAGATGTCTCATCCATAGGGTTGATATCAACTCAAGGGCAGTTAACAACAATAAAGTGCGAGCTATGTATTATTGTCCTATTAGAACAGGGGTAGGTAACCTTTCCCCTTCAAGGGCATTTGACAGTGTTCTTGATTTACCCATAATGATGTTTCTATAGAGAGAATAAAAGATGGGTGGGCCTTTAGTAGTATAGTGTCACCATTCAGCTTATATTATCAAATCAGAGCTGTGTAGTGATCATGGTTGACTCTGCTAAGCATTTTGTATTGTTCAAATAAGTAATCAAATTAAGCACTGTTTTTGCCCCAAACGGTATCTTTCTCTTATGTGAACAGTTGCAGTGGCTCAAGTGATCAATACACTGACTCTGTTGATTGTAAGATCGGCAGGTTGGCAGTTTAAGGCCCAGGTGCTGCATGATGTGGTGAGCTCCTGTCATTAGTCCCAGCTTCTGCCAGCCTAGCAGTTCGAAAGCATGCAAATGCAAGTAGATAAATAGGTACCACTTTGGTGAGAAGGTAAACAGCATTCTGTGCAATCATGCTGGCCACATGGTCACAGAGTAGTCTCTGGCAATCTGGCTCTTCAACTTAGTAATGGATAGAAGCACCGCCTCCTATGGTCGGACATGACTTGACACCCTTGTGAATGGGGAATACTTTTACCTTTTTTTTACATATTAGATGACTGATGTATTACAGATTTAAAAATTACAATAGTAGGAGCTATTAACAGTAAAGCAGAAATGCATTTAAATGCCATAGGGCATAAGCCATGTTCTCTCCAATGTAACCTGAAGAATGTACGGTCATCAGTGTTCTTTTGATTTTGTCCAGAAATATGTGTATAAAGTTAAATAGCAGTAATAATTTAGACTGCTAGTATGTTAATTAATATAGCCATTGTCAAACAATTAATGATGCTTTGCAGAAGACCTATTATTTCTTGTTTCATTTTGTGAGCATTTTTAAAATTAAATAATAAGACTGCATAAAAAATATTTTTTTTACCTTCCTTGTAAATATGTATGTATTAGTGTGCATAAAACATATGGACAGGATGATTTAAACCTGATTTTCAGAGGTATAATTTCCTTCCTTATTCACAACAGTCTAGAAGTGTTACTGCTAAGTATTTGGCAGCATGAACTTCCGAAGGCTAAAGTTACTAACTCAGATGTATATAGATCTCTCTACATAGTGATTCTACAGACTAACACGGCTATATCTTTGTATTCTGCCTAGTATTTGCATGCCTAGCTGTTCACTTGATTATTGTATTTCATTGAGCAATATAATGTTAGAGACTCATGGAAATCAAACCACAATTTCTATCTGTGGAGCTACCTCCCATTATAAATGGTCATCACTAGTGTATTTTCAGCTGCCTTGACAGGTTCTCCCCCTCTGGCCCTTGTATATTTGGAAAGATACTTCCCCTTCCCATTCTCATGGTTCTGTCATAGACAAGCCAAATCATGGGAACTGAATACATACTTGGGCTGCTGGAATAATCATAGATGTCCCAAATTGTTGAGATCAGAAATGTTTGGGATTTGGGATTATTATTATTTTTATTTTGGAATACCTTTATTTGCATATACTCACATAATGAAATATGTTGGAGATGGGATCTAACTCTAAACACCAAATTCATTTATGTTTCCTACACAGCTTATACACACAGCCTGAGGATAATTTTGTACTATATTGTTAATAATTTTGTGTATAAAACAAAGTTTGTGTACATTGAACCATCAGAAAGTAAAAATGTCACTATCTCGGCCACTTATGAAAAATGTTGTGGGTTTTGGAGTATTTCATATTTTGGAATTCTGGATAAGGGAGACTCAATCTCTAAGTAACTTTTCTTTAGAAGTCCAGCTTCTCTGTATCAACAACATTTTTAGAAGTAATTTCTGTGCTACCTCTTTTATTCTTCCATGGAGTTGTTCAGTATGCAAAGCGATATCGCATACTGGAGTTGTTCCAGGTGAGGAAATTAGTAACAGCAGTCTCTTAACAGCTGAAAAATCCTTGGAAGTTTTGAAGAAATGATGTAATAAGTAAAAGTTCTGCTCTTCATTTTGCTTCTTCTAAGAGCATTTTCCATGTACTTGGTGGCTCAGAGGCTCTATGTTACTAAAACTATTTATTTTGTGTGTAAGACAATCTGTTCAGCTTCAGTGTAGTAAGGCAAATAGCTATGGTAAACAGGGAAAGATGTTAGTAAAATGCTTTCACCATGCTTTTTGCTTTTACCATACTTCAGGGGTATTATCAAGAAACAGCTGGAGAATGCAGAAAACCTGTTAGAAGTGAGACATTAAGAGCAAGGGATTGCAGTTCAAACAGAGAAAGTTATTTTCAAGAGAAAGAATACCTATCTAAACGTCTGCTTCCAATATATGCATGCCTGTGTGTTTTTTCTAAATGTTTATTCATGAGTATAACTTGTGCAAGATTAAGAATATATGGAAAGGACCTCTATAAATACTTCCAAAGAAAGATTTCTTTTCCACCAGTACATTTGTGGACTTGGATTCTGTTACATCTATATTCAGTTGTAGCAATGCACCTGTACCAAACATTGTACCAGACATTATTGAAGATGTAATTTTCTTTCAATAGAACTTCCCATGTAATCATTTTGATTAGTATTTCATTGCCTTTTTAGTCATGGAAATTCACTTTAGTACAAGTGGGCTAAAGACTGAAGAATTTATATTAAGTACTAGGGTGCTGGACTTGAAATGCCTTTGCAATATGAGATGTGTTCTTGAAAGGCAACCTCCCCCGTTCAAAGAAAAGTTCAGAAGACTGCACTGCATAAATAATAAACATCAAATGCATCTCAAAGTAAAAGTAATTCAGCCACAGGCTTGTTAAGTGGAATGGTATGGAATTCATTTGGTTCACTGTTACAGAATTTCCAGAAGGAACTTCTACTGACACTTTAAAATAGATGAGTGGCTCAAAGGGCTACTTTACAGGATTCCCTATTTGTTATTTTGTCCAATTGAAAAGTTTGTGTAAGAGATATCTTTATATTTTCTCCTCTCCCTTTTGTTTGTAACTTTTAAAAAAAAAAAAGCCCTTACTGTGTAGTAGTAGCCGTTCATCTGTGAGATCTACAAACATGGCTTTTGTAAAGCTTGCAATAAAGTTAGCTTTTTATTTATTTTTATTTATTTATTTTATTTCTGTCCCGCCTTTCTCCCAAAAAGGGACCCAAGGCGGCTCACAATATAAGCTGTTGATGTTGCCATGAGTTCTAAAGAGATGAGTGTTCTCTAACAATTTTAGCACTACAATTTAGTTGTCAGGTCAAGTAAGAGAAATGTATTGAACCTATAAAAATAGGGAAATTCTTCTGTCAAGTAAACTTGGGTTGTGATTCCTAGCTGGAATCTCTTTTATCAAAATGACTTGAGAATGTTTTACAGTCTGTATATTGTATACAAAGTAGGGTCAACAAGTCACCATTAGCTATTAGTATTCTGAAAGTATTAGTTTATTTCTAGTTGTGGATGCAGTTAGACATTTGATAAACTTTAAGGAGCGTGAGCATGACACAGATAATACAGCTTCTGGAAACCAAGCCCTAAGAATTGTTCAGAGAGTTGTATATGTTAGGCTGGAGAGGAAAAGAATGAGAGATGATATAATATTGGACATCTTAAATATCTGAAGGGTTGTCATATAGAAAATGGCACAAGCTTTTCCAAATGATAGGCCAGTGGATTCAAATTACAGGAAAGGTGATGTCAATTGAACATTAGGATGAATTTCCTGATGGTAACAAATGGTGGACTAAAGTGTCTTGAAGGGCTAGATGTACATGTCCGTTCTTGAAAATTCTACTCAAATGACTCTTCCATATTCCATTTTCCCGATATGTAAATTGTATTTTCCCCTACATTTTGTTTTTTTATTGAATTTTGGCATATAAATAATGAGATATCTGGGAGATGGGACCCAAATCTAAATATGAAATTCATATTGTGTTTCATATAACAATAGCAGCTACATTTCTATACTGCTTCATACTGGACTAAGCAGTCTCTAAGTAGTTTACAATGTGTAAGCTAATTGCCCCCCAACAAGCTGAGTACTCATTTTAGAGACCTCGAAAGGATGCTAGGCTGAGTCAACCCTGGAGCCCCTAGCTGGAATCGAACTCAAAACCTTGGGGTTTTGAATGAGCAGCTGCAGTACTGGCATTTAACCACTGCCCTACCAGGGCTTCTTATAGCCTGAAGGTAATGTTATACACAATACAGATTGGCCCTCCCTATCCACAGATTCTACATCCATGGATTCAACCAACCATGGTTCAAAAATATTAAGACAAAAAAATCCAAAAAGCAATCCTTGATTTTTCTATTTTATATAAAGGAATCCATTTTACAATATATAATGGGACTTGAGCAGCCATGGATTTTGGTATTCACGGGAGGTCCTGGAACAAAACCCCAGAAGATACTGAGGGCCTACTGTATTTTTAATCATTTTGTGCATGAAACAAAGTTTGTGAACACTGAACAATCAGAAAGCAAGGCTTTCACTATCCCAGCCACCCTTGTGGACAATTTTAGATTTTAGAGTATTTTGGGTTTCAGATTTCAGGATAAGAAAATCTCAACTTGTACTCTATTCTTACTTCTGAGAACATGCTTCTGTTGCTCTGAAGAACTCTTACTGTTAATTTAGACACAGTTTTGCCTATAGTTCAATATTAAGTAATAGAGGCTAGAACAATAGCAGTAACATGAATTCATTAATTTTGTTTCTAGATATTGCCTGATGATTGTGAGCATGAATTCCCCAAATTCATTTCTCTGATATAAATTTCCTGGATTTATTCCTTGGTTAGGAATGTTCCAGGCATCTGCTTTGGTTTTATTTCTGTTACACAGAAAACATTGCCAATGTCCTAGACTGTTCACTTGTCCTTTGAAATTCTTATTGCAGTTTGTCCTTTGATGTTTACCCGAGATATCACTAGCACTGTGGCTTCATGTGACAGAAGCTTCCTTACTGCTCTACCCTTGCCTTTAATTAAGTCATCATTAAAAATGAAACACTTTTCACTTCCTCTTGTTCAGAAAGTGACAATGATGGAGGGGCCCAGCATGCCTATGATGGCAAAAAAAAATTGAATCATTAAATTAGAGCACTTGTAGAGACCCCTATCTAGATTAGTTAAACAGCTTGCTTTGGCTAATGATTAATGTGATAACAAGAATCAAATCTGTTTCTTCTCTTAAAGAGAGCACACCTGAGTGATTGTTCTCAGGGGTAGGCAAACTGTCCCCTTTAAGGACCGAGGGACTTCAGCTCCCAGAATCCCAGACTATTGGCCAACGTCCCAAACTATTGGCCAACATGGCTGAGGCTTCTGGGAGCTGAAGTCCCTTGGCCCTTAAAGGGGGCAGTTTGCCTACCCCAATTACATTGTGCAAACAGATATGTATTAGCTACAACAACAAAGTATCATTGTGAATTTTTGTTTTTCCTGTTGTCCAATGTTCCCTGCACACCAAAAATATCCATAGCACCAAATGATTTGCAACAGTAACTGATAGAATTGAAAAATGTGGGCTACCAGTATATTCTGAGATTGTTTTAACTTGGGGAGTCGTTGCACACCAACCAGGAAATAAAGAGACAAGACACAAGGGATTGATTGAAATAAGTCCATGGTATTTAACCTGCAGCGAGGCCTACTATGTGTAGAATTCAGTTGAAGCAAAAACAGCCAAAAGGACTGAGGCCTTATATTGGCCACAGCTTGATCTAAGAGCATTTTGAGTTGGCACTCTTCTGTTGGATCCAGCCAATTCAGTTTTTATAGGTATGCATCAAACAATATACCCGTCAGTGCAATGTAATGTGTGTTACAACATTTGTTTTCAATTATATGTATTATATCAGAGAGGTTGGATTGATTGAAAATTTCTGTTGAGTATACATCTGACAAATAAAAAGCCAGCTTAACCTCCCTATAATGTGTGGAATGGCCTGAGGGTGGTTTATTCCAGCAATGTCAACTTTTGCCAGATATTCAAATTTATGACAGACAGCCAAATAGAAAAAAGTCCCTAAAAGAAGAATATTTATGAATTGGAGCATAGAACATTACTATTAAGAATGACTACACAGATATAATCCATAACTGCATTGGCTCTCATAAGATCATCCTGCCAATGCTTAGTTATAGATGACTTCAGCATGTAGCTGCATTAATTCTTCTTAATAATAACTTTTTAAGTTCTGTGAGTGGACAAAAAAGTTTCTGAATTAAAATAATGTACTTAAGCATCTCCCATGCAAGCATTAATCACCTCTGCATCACACAGTAACCTACAATACAGATATGTTCTTTCTTAAATTATAACTCTGACACTTAAAGTTGCAGAATTCACCTTCTTAGTGTCCAAAGAAGTTGCCATCTCAGTCTCTTGCAGCATTAAAACGAGAAAGGGGAAGGGAGGGAAAAATGGGAAAGTGGCAGCACCTTAAGACAAACTGGCTCCCATTCCTAGGGCAGCTCAATAAAAGTTGTCAATATTGGTTTTGCTCCATTAAAAGAAACTATATGCAGTTACATTTACAAGAAATCTCAAAATCTTTGAGGCATCCTGCCAAGTGATTAGTTCTGTCTTTTTAAAAATAATAATAATCTCTATTTTATATTCCTATATTCCCAACCTTGCTGTCTGTACTTGATACTGAACAGCATAGCCATCTGTAAATAAATCCTGCAGAGAGGATAACAGCAATACCGGATCCTTTCTCTTCTGAAATGAGGATATCAGGAAGGTGAAAATGATAAATCAGAAAATCAATGATGGGAAGAGGAAATTGGAGGGTCTTCCTTCACTTAGCATATTCCCTTATGATTCACAATACAAGACTGATTGCTAGGAAGTAGACATGCTAATGACAGATTTGCTGTAACACGTATACAATTTCCTTGTCTTGAAGCCATTTTTTTCTTCAGATATCTGTCAATAACAAAAGGATGCAAGAAAAGATGCTGTTCTTTATATCTTAGCCAGCTGTTAAACTAAGGGAGATAATACAATACCACTGAGGCATGTATCATGTAAAACCTGGAGAAAGATAGTATTCCATTATCTTCCCCTTCCCCTACTCTTTTCCCCCTGCTTCATATACATACCCCCACCTACTTTAAAATTATGCTTCCTACTGTATTAAAAATTCCCAGGACCCTGACTAGCTGACTTTCATCTTCTTCATTTTCTTCTCTCTTTTTCTGTACTTGAAGTAGTTAGATCAAAGGGATTTTTAAAGTTATTTCCTTGCTGAAAGTTAAACTTTGTCAGAATCTAGGTCATTTTAAGTTTTGTTGTCTCTTGAGTGACTGTTTCTGCATGCATTTATTGAGAGTAGAGAGGATACAGTAGGGCTGATTTCTGTATTCTGTATATTAACAATTTTGGTGAATAATGCATAATACAAAATCAAAGAGGCAGTGCTAGAATGGGTAGCCTTTGCAAGAAGAAAAGCACTTTCACAAAGATATGAAATTCCTTTGGTTATCCCGTAGCAATATCAGTGATTGTTATTACTGATTGATAAATGAGTGTCTCAAAGATTTACATCCCATATAGGATTCTTATGTATTCACATTAATATTTTAGGTTTACTGATGGGATAGCTTTGGGGCATATCTGAGGATGATCAAATTTTAAATATGTGAGGGGTTTTTTTAATTACTAGTAATATGAGCAAACCCTGCACCAGATTCATGCACAGTGGGGGACCCTAGAGTGAAGCAATAAAGCAAATGGCTCCTGAGATAATACTTTATAATTGCATATGTACATATTTGAGAATATATTTTCTTGAAGTCTTAGGCTTAGGATCTGGAATGACATGAGAAAAAAGTTTTGACTAATGAAAAATGAGTGAAAAATGGGAAGGGTGCAGATTACAGTTAAAATAGAAAGGACTTACTTTTCTCAGCAGAAATGTGTGAAGAATGACATATAGCATGTATTAATTAGACTTGTGTATTAGGACTGGGGAGACCAGGTTCAAGTCCCCACTTGATCATGAATCTCAGTAGTGATTTTGGGCCAGTCACTATCTCAGCCCAACCTAGCTCAGAAGTTTTTTTGTGGGTTTTTTCGAGCTGTGTGGCCATGTTCTAGAAGAGTTTCTTTCTGACGTTTTGCCAGCATCTGTGGCTAGCATCTTCAGAGAAAACTGAAATGGAAAAGCATGGGAGTATATATACTGTGAGACCCTGGGTAGGGAGGAGGGAGGAGTGGTTCCCAGGTGAACTGTGTGTTGTTCTGTGTTGAATAGGTATTGTTCTGTGTTAATGGCATAGCTTCAGGATATGCAATCAAGGATATTGTCTGCTATTCCCATGTAAACTGTGTATTGTTCTGTGTTGAATAGGTGTTGTTCTGTTGTTAATGGCATGGCTTCCAGGTGAGGATATGCAATCAAGGAGATTGTCTGCTGTTGTCTGCTGGGAAAGCCCCTGACCCTGGTTGGTTTTCCCTTTGCATTTGCTAGCTCAGAAGGTTGTAGTGCTGATCAAGGAGCAAACTGGCTCCTTGAACAGTATATAAATGTAACAACTAAACCATACATCCACTGAATCAAAGGACTGGATGATGGGGCAGCCAATAAAGAATGATGTGTGAATGAACATGTAGCAAAATATGAGGTAAACTGAGGAAGTGAATCACTGTGAAGTAGACTGTAGAGCAAGCAAACAACTGCAGCAAAGTCGCTATTGACCCTGGCAGCAAGGCACACCTGATTTTCGGCCAAAAATCAGTCCCAGATGATTCTGAAGTGTACTTCCAGTTTTCACTTCTGGGATTTTGAGCTTATGCTGATGATACTGCTGCACTGCATAGCATTTCTTTAGCAGTTAGGGGTTATATTTTGCCTGAAAGAAGTTACAAATTGGGGGATTTAGGTGTTTTGAAGGACTCGGGGATCTTGGGGGGTGCAAAATGTCATTTGGGCTGCAGGTTCTCTTCTTCCACTGTAGAGAGGTGAAATCCAATGTAGCTTCTTCTTAGTGGAACCATACATGTAAGTGCCAGCTTAATGTATAAAACACTGGTGTTTTTAACCACCATAGTTTCAACTGCTAATAAAGTGTTCATTCTGTGAGTGCTTATAGAGTAGAGATTTCACAGAATCTGGCATATTCTGCCTGGTTTTTAAAGTGTCTTAAAAGATGTGTGTACAGATATCACTCAGGTTAGTGGAAGGGAGAATTGTAAAGATTTAATCAAGAAATTGAATTAAATGTATGAACAAACAGAATTAAGATAATAGTAAGCATCAGGGAGTTTTATGGGCAGAGGTCTTGGGTGCACACCATGAAGGAAAGCAGACAGGCCTTTGGTTGTTGTTAGGAAGCAAAGGCTATTGTTTCTAAGCAGCCTATTTCTTCATGGCCAGTCTTCCAATGGGGAAGAGGATGTCAGAGCTAAAAGCACTCCAAGAAGGCTGCCTTAGAAAATTGCCCTTCCAAATACTGAGACAATTTTGTAAGCCAGTCTTCCCAGAGCACTTCCAGCTCTGAGTATCTCCTGAATATGCCAGCAGGGAAAAAATAGGTTGCTTGGACTTTGAAGCATATAACTTCTTTCCCTCACAATGGGGGGTTGCAGACTGCCAGAAATAGTGCAAATTGAGTCCACTTTTAGGGTTAGGGTTAGTGCTAGGGAATCATGGGAATTTTTTTTTTCTGAGACATTGAGCCTTCTCTGTTAGAGAGCTCTGGTGCCACAATAAAATACAGTTCCCATGATCTTAAGACAAGTCAGTGTGTTAGAGTCCTAGCTTATTTTATTTTATTTTTTCCTGGGATTTATGTTTTGTTTTTCTTAAATGTTTTATTAAACATTATTGCTTGCTTCCTTCCTTCCTTCCTTCCTTCCTTCCTTCCTCTTTCTTTCTTTCTTTCTTTCTTTCTTTCTTTCTTTCTTTCTCTTACGTTATTCCAATACTACAGAAGCCTTCTATAGTTTGGAAATACTGTATTCTAAAATTGCTGTTATACAATAGGCAGGTTACTCATAGATCTATACATTTTTTTATTTGATGGGGTAGCTTTTTTAAAAACTTCTTCATTCTTAGTTCTAACTGTTGTTCCCCCAGAAACTCTTGGCCTTGGGTGGAAAGAAGGAAATGTAGTAGTAGCAGCTTCTTGGGGTGAACAGTACCCATGAAGCAAGTGACAAGCAGATGGTTCACTCAGAACAGCTTCTAAAATTACAAGACCTGATTAAAATCCATATTTATATTGTCCACATCAAAGTCTACTATATAATCTGTCATTGTTTATGGATCATTATTAATTATCTGAAACTAAAACAGATATATCAACAGGCTTACGAAAGTTGCAAAACCTGAACTCACTTTGGCTCCAGGTTCGAAGTGCTGGCTATGAAAAGGAAAAGGGAAAGAAGCAACGTCATTCATTTGAGCAAACAGGATTTAAGAGAAATTAACAATGAGTACTTTGATGTTTTAGATCTAAAGAGCAGGACTGAGCTCCCTACCCCCTTTTAAATCATTGTACTATTTTCTTCCAGCAAATGACATCTTGTTTAGACAAAATCTTGAAAGACAGGAGCATCACTGAAGCATAACTGTTGATACCCAGGGGGTTGCCTATAGCTAAAGATATCTGACATTTTCTTTGTGTGCAGAATTATTATTTGAACTATTTGCTACTCATCACTTTCTACTGCATCCAAAAGAAGTTTTATGTAGCTAAGAGGTGTGAATACCTTTCACATTGAAATTATTCCTCTTTGGTTAATAGTTGCAACCAACAAGACTTGGGTACTCACTAGACAGGCTTTCTAATATCTATATGAGAGGTTTCATATAAATTCTGAAGGGTACGTGTTGTGTTTAGAGGAAGGATGTCTGTAGTCCACAAATGGCAAGAGTTATGAGGAACTGACAGAACTGATAAAAATCTATACCGTTTACTTGTTTTATAAAACATAGATGGGTAGTAGATTTCCTGTGCAACTTTACTGAAATGTCTGTAAAGCATACATCAGTGGGGGAGTAAGATCTGTCCCAAGCTCTAGGACAGGGTTAGGCAGCCTTTCCCCTTTAAGGGCCGAGGGACTTCAGCTCCCAGAATCCCAGGAGCTATTGGCCAACATGGGACTATTGGCCAACATGGCTGAGGCTTCTGGGAGCTGAAGTCCCTCCGCCCTTAAAGGGGAAAGGTTGCCTACCCCTGCTCTAGGAACACAGATTCAGTCTTCTAACTTTGAAGAGACAGGGATGGATAGAAAAGTTGATTTTATAGCAAACACATACTCATGAAGCAAACCTTGGAAGTAAGGCAGTTTCACCTTAGAAAAGCCATGCAGGAATTGAGCCCTCTCCTTTGGTACTTGGGTTTAAATGGATTAATAAAAGGAAATTGGGGATATCTTTCTTAACATAAGGTCTAGTTGACACTGAAGAGTTAAATTAAGTTACTGGGGAGCAAAGAAAAACAGGTGGGCCAAAGCAGGAAGAGATTGAGGAATTATGTGACTTGTAATCAAATGTGTAAGTAGTGAGACACTTGAACACCAGTTAAAGCTACATCACATACTAGGATCCAAAGTAATTGTCTCCTTTCCAAAGAGCTATAATTTTTCACATAATTTTTCATTTTCTTTTTGACTGACCATCTGCAGATGGACAAATAGCTCTAAAAATTTTCCCAGGAAAATCAATAATCTGTCATCTCAAGGCAGGAAAGAGGATTGCAAGAGACAATAGAACTGGTTTTACTGCCTTTTTGTGATCTCTAAAGCTAATTACTTGTTTTAAAATAGATATTTTCACTTTGAAAAGCTATTTGTAGGGATTTCTAAATACTGAAAGAGAGAGATAAAGTAAGGACGATATACTGTGACCACATTTCAGACATTCATTAATGGCTTCTATAAATCATGGTTTACAAAGCCACGTCCACCTGTTTATCCATTGCCAGTACCTTCACCTTTCCTGTTACTAGGCTGGATTCCATGAGTTACATCCTCCCTTGCTGTAGGTTCCTTCCTCAGGTTTTCTTCCCTGTCTGTCTATGGAAAAGAAATACTAATTCTTGAGAATTAGTTTGAGTAATTATTTCTCTAGGTTGAGATAACTGCCATGCCTTCATTATACAGTAGTAGAAATGGGTTTCACTAGCAAAAAAAAAATATGAAAAATAAAACAGCACAAACTGAATTTTATAAAAGACTTGAAGATCATGTACTCAGTAAAATTCTAAAAATGAAAGACCATGATGATGATCCAAGGAAAAAATCCACCATGTATTTTACTTACTGGTTTTTTAAAAAGTCTTTGTGAGTGGTCCTTTCTTTTCTTTTTCTTTTTCATCAAAACTTGCTTAGTGCTTTTGTGTTCTTTCCTAGCCTTGTTTTAAGTGACAAATGACAAGTTGACTCTTTGTGCCTAAACCAATATATAAGAGTGTAAACCAGTATGTAGCTGTATTCACTCTAAGCATGATTTTCTCTCTTTGGGCAAAGGGTTCTTTCCAATGTCAGCGAAGATAGGACTGAATTTGATTAAGTAAGGGCAACATTGTAAACTGAATCTTTCCTTCTTCAGGCTATTGCATTACAACTAAGCAGACCTGACTTCAGGGTTTTCCTGGGAATCATAGATCTAGATCAGTCATGTACATCCTAATCTTGGCTGAGGGGGTATGACATCTTAGTGATAAGGTCAACACAAGCACTGACATTTCTCTGTAGAATTTAGAAATTCTGTTCTACTTTCCTGATGCTTACTTTTTAGAAAAAATAAATTCAACAAAATAAAGGAGATGCTTTGCATGGAAAGTAATAATGTAAATTAATCTGTCAGATATCACTGGAAGAATTTTTGTGAATGGTCGTTTCAGTTTACATGCTCTATAATATTTTATTTTCATTGTGGAACACTAAAATGCCTTAGTGTGTGAAAGACACTGAGAGAAGACACGAATGACTTAATTCTTCACACTGGTACCTTGATCTTAATCACCTGTACTGGCATTTTTGCCTGTCTTGTGAAAACAGTATGCTACATTTTTGTGGAAGTGAAATAAATGCAGCAATACAGTCCATCACAAGTATTTAGTATTCCACTAGATCATTACATTATAGTACAAGGCCATCTAATTATGGTTGTTCCAAATCCTGAATTAACTAGAACACTTTAAAAATAACCTAATTCAATGGATGGCAGCTTTGATTAAATTCTTTACTGATGGCAGACTGACTTCTCTCATGACCAAACTGGAAGTAAGAAACGATAATGTGAAATATATTTGTCTGATAGCCAACAAGTTTCTGGATTCTGAAATATTTTTTTCTGCTCTTTTCCTTTTGTTGGATCACTTGTAAATAGAGGATAGAAGAGGTATTTTGCTGATACTGAGGGAAAAAATGAGAATTTACTGAATAAAAAATAAATATTTTTACTCATTTTCTGAAAGTAAGTAAATACAACAAAACACAAGGAAAATACTGACAATATTGTATCTTCAAAAGCACAATGTATATATTTAACCTAACATCTTTTGATTTTTTAAAAAAATTGATCAGCCAAAGCAGGACTGAAATATCAAGAAGTCAATAAAAAGTAATTAAGTAAAGTGCTCTGCGACCTTGAAAAGGCTGTGAAGGCAAACCAGGGTGTGTGATAAATAAGGAAATATAAGATATAGTAATATAATTTTGCTTTAGCTTTCCTGCAAAATGAAATATACCTTTGATATTTCTAAAATCAAATACATTTTACAAGTCTTTTATTAAAATAATCAGCAAAAAAGAATAATGATTGAAAAAATAATTTTATTCAGTTAGGAATACTTCACAAATAAACTTCTTTTATAGGTTCATAATTGCTTATCATGCTTTTGCTATCCTTTATTTGCACAAAAAACTACACAATAAATTATACTCACTTTAATCAAATACTCCTTCTGTGTTTTGCTGAAAGTTTGTCCATATGAGTTGAAATGCCTGTTGTTCCAGGAGATCATGAGTAATACTCTGCTTGTTTCCAGCCAAACTGCATATATATATGTTCAGGTCCTCGCATGGTAAGCCCTGGAAAGGCAGTTGAGCCTTTCAACTGGAAGCAGAGGCAAAACAAAAGCCAAAATACAGAACACTATATAGAACATTAGGAGCAAGATACAACAGTGTATCTTGTTATGAGTTATATGTTCCCAGAATGGTTTGGAGAGCAGACCAACCATTCCACAAAACCTCAC
>CM034703.1:119954204-119975683 GCA_020142125.1 Phrynosoma platyrhinos
AGGCTGTCAAGACAGATCTCTTCCAGCAGGCCTTTCCAGATTAATTATGCCTGCCTCGGCTACTCCCACTCCCAATGATCTTCGCGTGGCCCTATCTACAGATGGATGAAGAACATTGCCTTGGGCCAATTTTATGTTTGTAATGTTTTAATTTTTAATTGTTCAAATTTGCTATTTTAATTTTTTATTGATTTAATACTGTCTTAAGGGGGGGAGGGATTATGTTTGGGATATATTGTATGGTTTTATTATTGTAAGCCGCCCTGATTGGGTTCCCAAAGGGCAGGATATAAATAAATTTTATTATTTTTTATTATTATTATTATATGTTGATGGTTACCAGGTAGCAGAATTTTGACTTTATTTCACCATCCTTCTTCGTGCAGCCATCTATGGTACCCAAAAACTGTTGTAAGAGTTTTCCAGGAGTGGGGGTAGGGTGTATAGAGGACTGCAGATCACTGGTTGTGGTGGAAACAATGGGAACCAGTAGAAATAGGCCATTCAATCCTGACCTAGGTATTCTGCAGTACAGTTTTCATAGAAGGGTAGAACCTTTAAGGCTGTAGATCAACAAAACCTACACTGTCCCTGTTGTGCAGACCTATCTTAACAAAATCCAAGCTTTGTGTGTGTATATATATATATACAAATTATTCATGAGCACAGGATAATTCTATAATTTGATAAATGCTTTAATTTTATGTGTACAATAATATAGGTTGATTTCCTTAGTCAGATTTACTCCAATTTTGACTCACATTCTCTTATGTATTAAATCTGTTAGAAATCAGATTTCTGTTCTAGTATAAAAGCCAACATGAAACATTTCCAAATCTGTCTAATAATGGGAGATAATTTCAGCATTTGAGCTGAGACCAGAGCTTTCTCTAGGCATAAATAAAATAGAAGGTTTCTATGCTGACTTTGAATATCATTTGTTCATTATTAAATTACCAGATGAAAGTCAGGAAATAATATTAGCAAGCTAGGAATATAATTTGGCCATGGCATTTCTGCAGTGTGGTAAAAATTCACCTCCCAGGTCAACGTCCGGAAGTGTTCACAAAGCATTATATAGTAGAAATGCACAATTATTGGTTATTTAGCATAAATCTTAAGTTTTATTGCCTATAGTAGAACAAAGAAGTTCATATTGGAGAGCACATTGTGAAATAGTCAGTAACTTACTGTGTCTGCTATTTTACTCCTTATTTTGTAATTTATTTATTTTTTATTTTAAATTGGAAACTATTTTGAATGCTAGTAGAACAATTAATTGAATATAAATTCTAGGCAGTATATAAAAGTAGATGTTGAAATACTTTATAAATCTGATGATTTCTTACACTGAGGTTCCATGTTTTCTCTTCAGTTCTCTTGACCAAAGAAAGTGTGTTGTTGTTGTTGTTAACTGCCCTTGAGTTGATTTTGACTCATTTTCCCTCTGTGCTTCCAATTATAATTTTCCTCTGTATATCCTGGTTTTATAGTATACATAAATATGCATGGCTGCCTTATCTCAACCCTTACTTTGAAAAATGCCAACTGTCCAAAGTGGGCAATTTAATTAGCATAATATAAAACATCCAATACTACAGTGGTCCCCAAACTTTTTTAGGCTACCACCCCCTTTCCTCTTGGGTGACAACCCTAGCACCCCCCATGCCTATTTCATGGTGTTAGGTCCACTGTTCTACAGCGGGGGCAGGAGGGAGAAGAGAGAAAGCATTCTAAGCAAGGGAAGCAGCTGCTTTGGGGTAGTTTTGCAAATGAAGTAAATGACATCCTGCTTGTCATGCAACCCCACTGGGTGACCCTGGGCAAGTCATGCTCTCCCAGCCACAGGGGAAGGCAATGGCAAACCCCTTCTGAATATTTTTTTCAAGAAAACTCCATGATAGATTCTCCTTAGGATCATCATAAGTCAAAACAACTTACAGGCACACAACAACAACAATTGCTGCTAGTGAGGCCAAATTCCAAAGGGAGCCTGGAGCCCCACAAGTTTGTATTTGGGGGAAGGAAGGTGAGACTGGAGAATGGCTTGGGAAAGTGAGAGAGGGAGGCCCCTCTATGGAAGGAACAACATTGTCCAAATGGGGTGCCTGGCAAAGAGGGTGGGCAGGCAGGTGAGCTCAGCAGGATTTCCATCTGTTGAAGGAAGAAGGAAGGGCTGTGTGGCTCTCTGGGTAGCCCATGCCAAGAAATGTGAATTCTATGCACTTGGAAGAGAACTTAGCAAAGGTGGGTTTTCCCCCATTTCTGGGGGGGGGGAGGGTGAAAAAATCTCCCAAACAGCTATAAGACTAAGAGGGACTCCTATATGAATCATATCCAGAGGTTACCATGCTGGCCAATCTATACAGCACAATAACATCCAAAATCCACAAAACAGTGATACCTATATTGGCCAACCAAAATGCATAAAATAGATGAAACAAACTTTTGAAGCTCAGCTGTAGCTTCTTCATTGGGCAAAGGTGTTAAAAATCAAACAGGAGAAAGATATCACTGTTTTGTGGATTTTGGATGTTATTTTTGCAGTGTGGCCAACACAACTTCTCCTGGATATGCTTTCTAGATTTCAAGACACTGCATTTTAGAAAACAGAAGAATCCTAAACAAGAGGGAACAAAGTGCTGAAACTTAAACTTGTGAGGTCTTAACCTCCAACAAAAGTCCAATGTTTGTTTGTTTGTTTAATGGGACTGCATTTGATGTGTTTTAAGCAGAATTTGGAAGTTTTTTTCAGATGCAGCAACACAGAGACCTCTTAAATTCAATATTATCTGCCAAAGAAGGGGGCAGATATCTTCACACAGGAGAGAAAAAGATTTCTCATTGTGTTGTAATGATGGACTTATTTGCAAATTTTATTTCCAGGACTTCATTGTTTGTTTTCCAGATCCCATATTCCCCTCCCTTTTTTAACATACACGTTTCTATGGGGTAGGGAAATGGAGGAAAGGGGAGCTCCAGTCCCAAGCAAGCAGAAAGTTCCACCATGCATGCAGCATGGCTACACACTTACCAGGACACAAGAAAGCCTTCTCACTGCTCCAAGCCTCTGCTTGCCTCCTTTCCCTTCCTGCCTCTGGGCTCTGGGTCTGGCATGCCTGTGCAGTACCACTCAGAGCCTCAAGGGTGGGATGTGGATGAGTTTGGTTTTTCCCCTGAAGTTTCACTCCTGCCTTCTGGAATTTGAGACATGCTGGTTTCCAAAGACTTTAGTTCTGGACTTTCACGGTTTTTCTGCAGCAATGGCAACTCTACTTGCAACCCCCATTGCCATAATTCCCTGCCACCCCCTTTTCTCTTCTCAGTGCCCCCCTGCTGCTCTTTTTTCCCTCAACACCCCCATGGAGCTTTCCAATTCCTCCAGGGGTCACTACCACCCACTTTGGGGACCACTGCTGTACTACATTAGTACACTCTTCTTTCCACATTTGCTGGGATTAAGGCACAGGACCCCCGTGAAAGTGAAAAAACTGCAAATAATATATATATATATACCTGAGAGAACCCCTCTCTGGAATCTCCAGGTCCTCCAGTGCAACTCTGTGGTCAGCATCTGCCAGACATTGACCATATAATTGCATTGTAGCAGCAACAAATGCCTAGTGGAATGTTCTCTCTAGGAATATCTAGGTCCTTCAGTGCAACTTTTTGTTAAAGTTGACCATAGGGTTGTGCTGGAGGACCTAGATATTCCTAGAGAGAACATATTAATAAAATCTGTGAATAATCAAATCCACAAAAGTCAAATCTGCAAAAGTGGATGGACGAGTGTATAGCTATTTCACTCTTCCAGTTCAAGTAGATTGTCCAGGAGGAGTAGTGAACAGAGGATAATTGACTTGCTCTTCAGGAGTACATGCACCTTCTGGTTGCCTTTCAATTTATGGTAATTTCATCAATTTCAAAGGGTTTTCATAGGCAAGTACTACTCAGAGGTGGTTTTGCCAGATTCTTCCTCTGAAATATAGTCTACAGTATCTGGTATTTGTTGGCGGTCTCCCAACTGAAGCATAGTTCAAATTAGTCAGTCCAAATGGTCTGTAATGTTCCCAACAATATAGGCAATTATGTTTAGATAAGGGTATACAGGAAGTAATGACAGCAAATTTCAATTCAAATTTCATTTGTTTTAACTAAATTCTAATAAAAATGACCAACTGCAAGATCCATCATAAAAAAGAATCATTATAAACAAGAATACAATAAATATAGACAATCAGCCATGAAAGCCATAATAACACAATACTAGTTTATAGTATATCATTGTACATTGCTAACATTCTGCTGATGCATTCTGAACTGCATTCAGTATAACCACCTTATTGCAGGTATCAATATTTTTTGTTTATTTAACCTAAGAGATTGTCCTACCAGTAACTGGGATGCATAAGCTGAAACCAGAGCTCTGGAACATATAAGGGGTGAATACTGTCAATCTCAGCATCTCTGCAGACATAATGGTGAAGGTTAAATCTACTATTCTTGAAAATGCCTATCTAGAGTGTAGGCAGCACTTTTTGAATGCTGAGTACTGAAAGCTTTTCTCAGGGGAAATTTATAAAGTGCCAACAAATAGGATTCAAAATGAAAACTTAATAGAATGGCATGGAGACATCCAACAGTTAGGTATAGGTGATGGATAGTGTTGAATAAAATTATTATGCCCTCTGTTCATAAACTCTGTTTTGACAGCATCAAATACCATTCTGTCTTTAAGAAGTGGTTAACCAAAAAATACAACAAGACCATAAATTGACTTATTTTTGTCATCCATGGAGTTTGGTAGAATTAACATGAAGTTGTTCAGAACAAAGGATCTGAAGTAATCTTTCTTCAGATTGAAACTCAAGCTTATTACCATTCTTGCACTTGAACAGATTATAGTGGATTTATAAAGCAAAGGGCACAGAGCAGACACACAATCATATTTGTGTACTGTAGTATTAAGTTTTATATCCACTTGTAAAAAGTGCTTTCAGGGTTATTAATGATTCATTTGACCAATAACATATTTCAGTTGAGAAATTAATTGAAATTTTGGTCAGTTCATGGTAGCTAAACAGTCAGGAAAAAGAGATAGAAATGGCTATACATTTGTTATTGCAGTACCGTTAATAACATTACAGTTAGGAACTTACAGCAGTTCATTGTACATCTTACTTTGATAACCCTATAGAAACATTCTAAAAAGAATAACTGATAACAAAAAATGTTATTTGATCAGGATCTGATATAACTATTGGCTTCTGCCCATGAAAAAAAGATCATTTCAATCAGAGGCTGGGGATGGAGGGGAGCTGAGGATTTCAACATTCTTTCATTGTCCTCCGCTTTTCAGTTTCAAGCAGTCACACAGAGTAACTGAAGAGACCTTTGCCTGTGGACTCTTTGGCACAAGCCTTCATTCTTACAGCAGTCGTGCAAGTAATAATAATATAGGAACATACTGCTTTCTAAGCACTCATCTCCTCTCGCAATTTGATGACTTAGGGCCTTTGCAGACTGCCAGAAATAGTGCACATTAAATTGAGGCACTGCCCTGGCTCAGTGCTAGGGAATCATGGGAACTGTAATTTATTGTGGCACCAGAGCTCTCTGACAGAGAAGGCTCAATGTCCCAGAAAAAAATACAATTCCCATGACTCCCTAGCACTGAGCCAGGGCAGTGCCTCAATTTAATGTGCACTATTTCTGGCAGTCTGCAAAGGCCTTTAGACTTCTGCCCCCATCATTCTCTCTTCCTGATTCTCCTTTAACCCGGCCTTATGCACTACCCAGAATGTCTTTAGGGTTTTGATTTTTATTTTCCTTTTTTATCTCATGGCTGGCAATCACACAGTTGCCCCAGGAATGACATTTTGCACCTGGGGACTTGGGCAATTGCAAGGTCATTCACAGGTTTCCCCCATGAATGAAAAGGGATGGATCAGGGATGCGGCAGCTACACATCAGAAGCATTGTTCTGTGATAAGTATCACCAAAACTACTTTTTCTCCCAGTGAAATCACAGTTTAAAAGCCACATGTAGTAATATCTTGTATTTAATTACTTAGAAAAAAAGTTAATGTTCTGGGTGTTTATTTGTCTGATATGCTCTGAGAAACAGCATATAAATGAAATAGTATAGTTATCAAGTAAAACTGCTACTTTTTTTTCCTAGTCTGAGATTGAAAAGCAAGTTCAGAAGACCATTAAAAACTGTAATAATAATTGAACAGTTGTTATTTCTGCTCATTGGAATTGATTGCATTCATGTGATCAGAGCCACCTTCCATGTCAAATTGTATGTCTAAAAAGACTTACCTACCCAGCTTTGGAGGAGGAGGAGTCACATAGGTGGCTGATTAAAACAGTTCAATCTTTAAGAGAGTTCAATTTAAGTTGATATTATCCTATCTTTGGAGTTTATTATTTTCTTTCATGGTTATTAAGCTTTTTCAGCAAGGCACAGAGTTGTTCATCATCCCATTTGATATCATCATTGGATGGCTTTATTTGACCATGGAAGTTTTAATGGGACTGAATAACAACGTCCTCTTTGTGATGGCTGATATGCATGGTAGTTTCACACAACTAAGTAATCACAAAATATTTCCACTGTCTCTTTCCATATGTGAGAATCTTGATAACTTTATTTTCTCTTCATCAGGTGGGGAAAGAGATTTTCTGTATCACTTTCAAATACATTATATATTATATATCTCAGAGCCCAGGACAGATCACACAGGGAGACACAGCCTGCCAGATAGCCAGACCTGGGCCATAGAAGACTTTATAGGTCATGACCAGCACTTTGAATTGTTCTCAGAAACAAATTAGCAGCCCATGGATCTGTCATAACAGGAGAGGATTATAATCCCTGCAACTTGCCCCAGTTAAAACTCGGGCTGCAGCTGTTTGAACCAGCTGAAGTTTCCAAACACTCTTCAAAGGCAACCCCATAGAGCTCAGTGTGTGTGTGTGTGTATGCATACGTGTGTGTGCATGCTTGCATGTGCATGTGTGTTTTCAAGTAGCCTGTCAATTTACAGCAACAGCATGATTTTTATAGGGTTTTGTTAGGTAACAAATACTCAAATGAAGTGGTTTTGCCCATTCCTTCCTCCATCATCTGGTATTCATTTCCCCCTGTGTCTGGTATTCATTAGCAGTCTCTCATCCAAGTACTAACTAAAGCTGACCCTGCTTAGCTTCCAAGATCAGATGGGATCTGGTGCCTTTAGGATATTTAGACCCTGCAGTGTGCATTATAGTAGTCCAAATGGGAGGGAACTACAGTATGTAATGCCATGACAAGATTCAGTGTCTCAAGAAACAGACATAATTGGTGTACAAGCTTTAAATGTATAAAAGTACTCCTGCCCACCAAAGTCTCCTAAATGTAGATTTATAAGAAGCAATGAACAAGTTCTCCTACTCTGCACTAAATGCACTGAGTAGTTTTAACTAGGAAAGCCAGTATGGTGCAGTAATTTGAGCATTAGACTATGACTCTGGTGACCAAGGTTTGAATCTCTGCTTAGACATTGGGCATGTCAGCTTCTCTCAGCCTCAGATGAAGGCAGACAACTCACTACCTGCCTCCCTAAAAGCAATTGCAAACCTCTGAACAAATCTTGCCAAGTAATCCATATGATAGGCTTACTTAAGGGTTGCCATAAATCAGAAACAACTTGAAGGCACACAACAAGAAGTTTTAACCATCATGGCCTTTGAGATGGCTAATAGAACTCACCTCTCAAGAGTGCTTCTGGGAGCAAAGCAAAGTACAATAGCCAGGTCAGCAGGGTTATTTTGCCCATAGATAGTTGGAGGGGACGATACAATAGCCTTTGTCCTCAGTAACAGTAGCCATTCCTCATTCATCAATTCTGCTTCCATCATAGGTCCTGGCTCCAATGGACTGTCAGGCAGCTGGTAGTTCTAACTATACTGGGCTTTTTAGTGGTCTCCTATATGATACTTGTGCACTCTGCTTTGATCTTGTCAAGTTTGCTCTTAGTATGTTGCTTGCAGTTAGCACTTCATTGCCCAAGGTTAAGAATATGTAGGAAAATAGGAAGTCTCTATAAATGATGAAAGATTCCTCTTGATGAATAGCTTCAGTTTGTTAGTGTGGATTTCTTTGTATGTGGGCCTTAGGAAATGAAGTTCTGTGGCTAAAAGGAAAATCCCAGTCATGTCATTTTGCTGCTTAGATGTAATCTAGAGGAAGGTGGTAGTCAAAATGAATAGTAGTGGGGGTTTTTTACCAGAAAAGGGAGTTGTTGTGTTTTCTTTAAATTACTGTGAGTAGTGTCTAGTTTGTGAAACATACTCATGAAGAAGATCTGGTGCACAGTTGAAAAGATGAGTGGCTCATGGGGCAGTCAGAGGTGGTTTTCAGATTAAGAACTAGAGTTTGTAGTTTTCCTAAGAGGAATCTCTCTCATATCTCATACTTCTCTTCAAAAAGTAGGACAAACTTGGCACGAGGATCTGAACTGAAACTATCAGGCCAGCAATTTATTTCTCTCTCTGATGCAGTTATTCTTAAAAGATTTATTGTGTACTCTATACTTGCCAACAACTACTGTTTGTCATACATTCACCTCAGAAATCTAATAGAATCTCTAAAATAATTTAAATTGCAAATGAAATGGTGAATACATTCAGTACATTATATTAAAGAATATATTCCTGATGATTGTTTGCTTCATCTGTGTACAACTTTCTAGCAGATCATTTCAATAATTCATTCTTGTCCTCGCAGTTAAACTGTTAGATCACATTGTCTTTATGTTTCAAGTGAAATATTTCTTGCAATAAATCACTAGGGGGGTAGAAAACCACTGTGTGCTTTCAGTAGAAATCTGTGAGGGTCAAATTCCGAGAATGGATTTCCCTCAGGACCACAACAGGAGATAAAATAATTACATTTTCCTTCTGTGCCTGATGTGATCCCCATAATTATCAGTTGCCTCACAGTAGATAGGTATTTATATTTTTAAACCAACATTTTAAATGGAAAGAGACATCTAAACAGCAAATCCAATTTGTCCTGACTTGACAATATAGTAAAACAAAAGCATGATAGAAAGTTTTCTTTCTATTACAGATTCTCTCTGCAGTCTATAATCAAGATATCCTATTGGGTACCTGTTTTCTCATGTATATTGCTGCTGAACTATTCCATTTGCATGTTAAAACTTTGCTGCATCAGTAGTAGATTCTACTACCAAACTTAGGTTGGAAATTCTAAAACTGACACTATTTTGGAACTTGAACTCTATCACGCACACACAGCTACAGAATCAGAGTGAAAATGCTCTCCAGGCAGAAATAAAAATCACATTTTGAGATTATGGACCAAATTTATCCTAATGATGGGTATTTATTTTCTTAGCTGAATACCTGAATGTACCCTTCATCATCTTTTCCATTTTCTTTTGCAGTACTGCAGTGTTGCCATCCATCAACACTTCAAACAATCTTTTGAAAATAACTATTATTATAACACATTACTGTTCTCTTGCTAGATATAATTCTGTTATTTTGGATAGAATTGAAGATAACATTATTTCAGTAACTTTTATTTGTTAGATCGTGGTGTGACATCTACAGAGAGTGGCTATTTCTTGTGCCCTTTTACTTAAGTGAAGTCTTACATGTTCAGTTTTTTTAAAAGAAACTGTTTCTAATACATTTGTTACCTAATTTATTATTTTTGCTATGTTTGAATAAGATGTTTTCATTTGGGAAATTCATGAAGGATCTGTGGACCAGAAATGGGAATGGAGGCTTTTTTAAAAACAACAACAACAGTTTTTTTAAACCATTAATCAAGAATTACGTATTTGTTTCTCAGTTGCTTTTTTTTCTTCATTCAGCATTACAATTCTGTTTCAGGAATACTATGCTGTTGTTTTTGTTGTTGTTGTGTGCCTTCACTCCCAAAATTTTTTGGTTTGAATCCACAGATCTCTCCCTCCACAAAACTGAAGGCATTTCACTTTGCATGGACAATGTTAATTTAGCCCTCCACAATCCATGGTCCTTGTGCTCCTCAAAATCTTTCTGGAGACAATAATAATTCTTGAGCAAGTTTTCAACATGCCACCAAAATTGCCTTTACCTTGTGCAATTGTGCCCTTGTTATCCAAGTTACTTTGCAATTGGGAAAATACATATTTATTTGTTAATATTAAAATATATAAGTATTGCCTCTCATGTACAGGATATATAGATGACAGCCTACTACATATAATGCAAATATTTGATATTAAAAAAAGCTGTATTTTATACTACAAACCATAAATAACAAAAGAATATGTGTTATAAATCAGTAAATTCCAAAGTAAATATAAACATTTTAAAACTGCACTTAAGCTACAATAGAACTGGTACAACTTCTATCTCCTTCCCCCCTCCTCCTTATCAATATTTAGACCAGGGGTAGGCAACCTTTTTGAGCCGGGGGCCGGGTTGCTGTCCCTCAGACAATTGGGGGGCTGAAGCAATATCTAAATAAATAAATTTTAAAAAATTAAAAATTAAAAAAATATGCATGCACACTCTCTCAGCCCCAGAAAAGCCATGGCAAAACCCCTGTGGAGATTTTATAACAACAACAACAACAACAACAACAACAACAACAACAACAATAATAATAATAATAATAATTTTTATTTCTATCCTGCCCTATGGCGAACCAATCTAGGCAGTTTAGAACAGTTAAAAGAACAACAAAGATAAAACAGTATATTCCCTCCCCCCCTTAAAACATTATTAAATCAGATATCAATTAAAACAATAACAGATTCATTAAATATAAAATTTAAATGCAAACAATTAAAAAAATTGCCAAGAAAACCCCAAGAACAAGTAATAACAACAATAATCATTATCATCATGGAAACGACTGGAACGAACAAGCAGGGATGCATGCACACTGTCTCAGCCCCAGAAAAGCCATGAACAAGTAATAACAACAATAATCAATATCATCATGGCGGGCGGTGGCGGCAAGACCAGCCTTGGGCCAGTCCAAAGGCCTTGGGGGGCCGCATCTGGCCCCCGGGCCATAGGTTGCCTACCCCTGATTTAGACCCTGCCTTTTCAAAACCACGACTTAAATAAGCTTACAAACTAAAACAAATACAACATGGTTAAAAAAAATCACCTTTAAAATACAATTAGGCTATTAACAATACTAAAAACAATATAAAACATACAATTAAAATATTAAAAAACAAAAGAATTTTGTACAAGTAAGAAGGCCTTGTGGTGCTGTATGAAGATGTTGGTTCAGTTATATCAGTCCCAAGTCATTTACAACTTTTTAGTTTAGTACCAAACCTTAATACTATATGTGGCCCAATACCATACTGGTAGATAGTGTAGTTGTTTTAGCAATCGTGTTATGTGGCAATAACTAGGTATGTCACACAACACCCTTGCAACTTCATTTTGGGTTAACGGCATTTTTTAGACCATGCATTCTCTAAGGGCTGCCCCCATGCAGTACTTAACATTAGTCCAGCTGTGATGATACTAATGCATCAGGTGCCATTGGCTCCTGTCCAGAAATGACTGTAGCTGGTACAGTGTGTTGTTGTTAGCTGCCTTCAAGTCAAAGTAGACAGTCTCAGTCAGATCATCTTGGCTTCCAAGGAGCGTTTGGGCTTGATCTGTTCAAGGACCCATTTGTTTGTCTTTTGGGCTGCCCATGGTATTCTCAGCACTCTTCTCAGTAACCAATGCTTATTAAAGATGCTTCTTGTCACTAAACTCACTTTGTCCTCCAGTGGTAGTGAGTATACCTTAGCATGTTCACCTTCCTGAACATGCAGCCTGTCCAATTACCAGACTTAGGAACCACCCAACTGCGAGTTCACTGTTTTCAAGCTCAGTTTATTGACCCTCATATGCCCTTTTATTGCATCCAAACCAAGGGTAGGCAACCTTTCCCCTTTAAGGGCCGAGGGACTTCAGCTCCCAGAAGCCTCAGCAATGTTGGCCAATAGTCCCATGTTGGCCAATAGCTCCTGGGATTCTAGGAGCTGAAGTCCCTCGGCCCTTAAAGGGGAAAGGTTGCCTACCCCTGATCCAAACCTTGGACCCATTCAGTCTCTTTCAGTGATGTAGTCTTCTCTGTGCAAGGTCTTCACCTGAACACCAGTCATATGAAACACAGAGTTCTCAATTAGACAGAAATTCAGTAATCTGGAAAATGAGGAAGTTTTAGTCCTGTGCAGGTCTTCAGTTTGCTTATATGTGAGCTAAAAGAGTGGAAGAGGGTATAAGTGTGCACAGAAGCCAAGCCTTGTCCTCAGAGTTCCCAAGTATTCTGTGTTGAGTTGGAATGTCTGTGGGAGACTTCTATTAGGGACTTCAGCATGGCCATTTAAACATGAGTAAATGTTTCGTCTTTATTGGAAACTCTGATAAAAAGTGGGGGATCAGATCACAGAGAAACTCTCAACTCTGCAAGCAAAGTAGAGCTCCTTGATTAAATCAAGGGTTGGGGCATTTGGGAAAGAGCTGGTGTGAGCACCCACATTCCCTCTTTGCTTTTAGTCCATATGTGAGATGACTGAATGCCTGTCCTCTTGGGCTGGCCTTTTTCAAGTTCAGTCTCTTTCCTGTCAGGTTGAGTGCACAACTGGTTCTGTATTTTAAGTGTTTTGACCATGGAAGCTGATGGTATTCAGTGAATTCTAAGGAATGGGGGGGGCGGTTTCCAGATGTCCAGGTACGTCCAGTGATCTCCTCCAAGTTGTAGTTGATCTGTGAAAAGCAGAAATGATGCCTGATAGAGGAGATACTCCTATGAGAAAATTGCCCTCCATACACAGATGGCAATGGAAATGATTGCAGAAGCAAGCTAAGACTAGCATACTCCCTTTCTGTGCATGTTGAGGCCACCCACATCTGTAGCACTTGAGTCTGGCTTCTGTATTTTTGAAACTGCTTCATAGGAACCATCTGCCAAAACAGTTGTATATACTTGTGTAAAATAAAGATAAGCATGCCTTGCAGCCAAGTCAGAATCTGCTTACAGATGTTGAAAAATGGAACATAATCACTTCTGCACTGGTGCAGTTCCTTAAGCTGGCATTAGAGTGGTGTAGCTCTCATATTATATGAAATAAGCTAGTGGAAATGATTGAAACAATGATGTTAGTGTTAAGTGAGACTGATTTGTTCTGTTGATTTTTTTGAAGTGACATGAATTGCATATAGATGCTTATCTGTCCTGAAAATAGGGATTTTTGAGATCATTATTTGCATCTTGCACCTTATTTTATTTTAAATTCAGCTTTGGCTGACACTATGCAGGTTATCATTTTTGTTAACTTTTTCCCCAGAGAGTTTATAGTATGACATATAGTCACATGGGACAGAGATATGTGCCAAAATAATACTTACGATCTGATCCTATATGCGTTTTTTCAGAAACAAGATCCACTGAGTTCAGAGCAGCTTACAGTCTGAAAATATATTCTTCAGGAAGCTAGTGAAGGCACTTCATTTTAGGAACCATATAGTTTTTTAAAATAAATTCTGATATTAATATATTGGTGTGGAGTAATGGATACTGTGGTTATTTATTACAAATGCTGTTTTTGTTTTAATACTGCAGCATTTACTGATATATTTGTGTTATTTTCTCATGCATTTCATGCATTATAGGCTGCCCTGGAGGCTTTTTTTAAAGCTTTGGGGGAAAATATACTGTATATACTGGTGTATAAGTCTAGAAATTTTAGTCAAAAATTGACCTCAAAAAACCAGAGTCATCTTATCTATGGATCAATGTAAGTAGGGGAGGGCTATAAATAAAAATTATTATTATTATTATTATTGTTATTATTTAAAAAGAAACCATCCTCATCTCTGAGTAGAGTGGCAAAAGGTGAAAGCCTAGGGCCTCTGCAGATGGGCTCTTTGTGGCATGTTGGAGGCAAGGAAGGGGAGGGGCAGTCGGATGCTGGGTGCCCCATCCCCTTCCTGAGAACGTCACTGGAGTGACGGCCCATCCACACGACGGGCGCTCTGATGACATCCTTCTGGCTCAGCGTCCACACATGCTGAGTCGGAAGAGATGCCAAAGAGGCACACCACGCCTTTTGCGGCACCCCTTTCGCGGCTTGAGGAAGGAGCACTATTTTAGCGCTCCTTTTGCAGGTGGCAAAAGGGAGGATTGGGGCCGAGGTGTCCAGCAGCCTCGGCCTCGATCCTCCACTTCCCGGGGCATCCCCCTTAGTCCATTCTGGGAGCACCTAAAAGAAGCACTGACCCACTCAATTCTCTCCACCACATTGCTGCTCCCGGTCTTTTTGAAATACCTAGGTGGAGAAATAGCAGTGGCTCCTTGGTACTTTTCATCAAAGGAATTCTGAGAAGAATCAAGCTTTGATGGATTGGAATAAATCATTTGTGCACATTGGTCAGCTTTCCTGGATTAAAATCAGATGAAGTTATGACATTAAAATTAAAGACTATAATCACTGCTAACGTAGTCATCATCTGCTTTGCTTTGGCTTTTCATCCTTTTTGACGTGCACATTTTCTTCTCCCCACCCATGGCTGGTTGCCTCCCCTACACATTGCACCATTTATTATAGTTCCCTCCTCATTCATCCAGCTTGTGGGGTGAGCACAAACAGTTAAGCCTGCTGGAATTTTGTAAGTTATTTGGCAACCTTTTCCTTTGCTTTTCATCCTTTGTTACATGCCTTTTATGTTTTCCTCTCTACTTATCCACAAATCCTATCAAAATCTGTAATTTTGGCCCCAAACCTGCCCTCAGCTTATACATGAGGTCAACTTATACAGGAGTATATACAATACATTTTAAAATAGTGATAGTTTTGGGTGAAAATTATTGAAACCTGTGGCTTGTAGTGCCCTATTCAATTCAGTTAAACTTTCATTTGTGTTACCCTGCATAACAACACAACATTCATGACTTAACATAGTGGCAAATGCAATTTCTAGAAGGATTTCATGTCTCAAAATATTATTACAATCTAGATTAATCTAGATTAGTTGACCTCATGTATTAATCTAGATTAGTTGACCTCATGTATTAAAGCTTTACCCTGTGTTTGAAATAATTCCTAAAACTGGTGCCTGTATTTGCATGTTGTCTACTTATTTGCACTTTCTTTAAGCCATGTATTAGATTATACAGCTGAGGACAGATGACTTATAAACAACAAAACCTAATAGCAGTGTTGGTTGTTTTGTTTTGCTTGGCTTTTTAATATTCCATTGTAAAGTGAAACATCGCTTTCTCTTTTTCTGTGTTCTTTTTTCCTCCTCTTTGTTCAAGATGTGCACATTCCCTTCTGATTTTACTGTTAGGTACCAAGCATTATTCAAATTTTCCATAAATTTTCCATAAAAGCTTTAATGTCATAATCTTGTCCCTCCCGCCTTAAAAATAAACATAACCAAAATTGTTTCTGGTCATGTTGTTCACACCATAAATGGCCTTATTTTAGGGTGCTTCAGCTTTGCTGCCAACTGGGTCACTCTGTCAGTCTATTCCGGAGAAGGCAATCTGGCACACTGAACTGACACAATTGTCTTTTGCATTTCCTTAATTTTTTTTAATTCATCTGGGATTCTGAAGGGATATCAGATCTGTCTTTTAGTCACATTGTGCAGAAAAATACATTAAATTGTTTCAACAAAAGTTCACATACCCTTAGTCTTTCCTGATACCTATTATCTTCCAATCCCAGTGGTTTCCTGTTCTCCTTCAAAATTGGACATGATCATTAGAGAGAGATGTATAATACAAATAAGTTAACAGTATTATATATCTCTGAAAATTCAACAGTACTTTGTTTAAGAAATGTGGTTGAACTACTCATACAGATTTCTCATATAAGCTTGCCACTAACTGGATATATCGAAGACAACTGCAATTTCTTGCTAATGTGCTATTCTGTATAATGCCTTAGTTCAGAAACTGAGGCATGACTCCCAGAATGTGATGAGAAAATATTTTTTTTAAAAAAGTGAACATAAATTTGTTACCCCAACAACTATTATAAGAAACCATTAAAAACGAGCAGCAAAAAAACAGTTTTTAAAATATGCTAATCTGGACACTTGTACTAACTTTAAAAAAAAAAAAATTCCTGATCACTGATGACAATTACTAGTACTTTTGTCCAGAGAACCTCACAATTGCATTTCAAAGTGGGATACAGATAATTCGAGGTGGTTTTAAAATTTGACATGCCTTTCCGAAGAAATACTTAAGGGACTGTGCTGTAAAAGTTTATCTTCCTGTGGCCTACTAATATAAAATGAAATGGAATATTTTAAAAAAAATCCACAAGATATTCAAAGATATAGCCAAGTTAGTCTGTAGAATCAGTGTAGAGAGACCTTGTAGCACCTTTGAGACTCACTGAAATAAAGATGGTAGCATGAGCTTTTGTAGACTTCAGTCTACTCTCTCAGATGCATATAGTGGAGTGGAAATCAGGGACAGACAAATATATGCCATAGGTATGTAGCAATGTCCATTCAAATTCAAAATCCTTTGCATATGGAAATGAAGTAGCAAGTCCAGTTTCAACAATGGTCATTAGTAAACAAAGATATTGTGCACTGGCCAATGTCTATGGAAATGAAGAGGCAAGACCAGTTTGGCTTTGGAAATTAGCTAGTAGGTGAAGAAAATAGATGAGTATAGGAGGATGGGGTCAGATAATGTTGAAATGTGTGTAGTGAGTCAGGAAGCCATTGTCCCTGTTCAATCCATTGCTAAGGGACTGTAGTTTATGGATGAATTTCAATTCTGCTGTTTCTCTTTAGAAACTCATTAGAGTATACTATATAGTATACTATACTCTTTATACGTAGATTGGAAGATCTATCCCAACTGTGTGTTCATCCTCATTACAGGTTGAGTATTCCTTATCTGGAATTTCCAAATTCAGAATACTGCAAAATCCAAACTTAATGTGTAACTGAGATAGCAACACCTTTGCCTTCTGATGGTTCAGTGTACATGCACTTTGTTTCATGCACAAAATCATTAAAAATATTATCTATAAAACTACCTGCAGGCTATGAATGTATGTTTACAAACCAGAAATGAATTGCATGTTTAGCAGCTGCACCGCCATTAAACACAATAGGAGTTCACCTGAAGTCCTGTTATCCCTAATAGTAGTGCAGCCATGTGCACGGGCTGCCATGGAGATAACGGGGGGGGGGGCTGTCCCTAATGACAATGCAGCCACATGCACACACTGCCATTGAAGTCCCATTGTCCCTAATAGCAGCACAGTCACATGCGCGCACCACCATTGAGGACAACAAAACTTCAGCATCCATGGATTTTGGTATCCATGACAGGGTTTGGAACAGATCCCCTGTGGATTCCGAGGGCCAACTGTAATGAGGCCATGACAGATCTTTCGAAATTTGTCTGGATTCTGCTAAAGATTGCAAAAGGTATCAGGAAGTGGGAGGAAGAGACGGATGATCTGAATCTATAGAAAAATATTTGAGGAAAGGAGTCCTTTATAAAGATATGGTACCATACGGTGGGCCCTTGGTATCTGCTGGGATTTGGTTCCAAAACCCTCTATGGATATTAAAATCCATGGATGCTCAAGTTTCATCATAAACAATAGGGTAGTAAAATAGATGTCCTTTATATAGAATGACAAAATCAAGGTTTGCTTTTTGGGTTTTTTTATTAAAATATTTTCAAGATGGATGGTTAAATCTGTGGATACAGAATCTGGGGGTATGGAGAGCTGACAATACTTACAAAATATATTGTTTCCTACTGTACTTTTCATTACTTTCTTCTATTTCCACCTGTATCTTTTGTGGTGCAGTGCGTTGCAGCCGGTCCTCTACTGACAGTACTGTGAGTACTTACTCACAGAAATCATGATATCATGAGCTGTTTCTTCCTTCAGTCATCCCTTTTCTTACAAAAGGAGACATCCTTGTCTACTTACAATTCAGCAAAGGAATCTTGTTCATGACCCATAAGCTCTGAAGCTGGCACTTTATTTTTCCTTCATTGAGCATTGACATCGTACCTGTCACCTTGTGTGTCTGATAATACATCCATTTGAAGTTACACCTGACATCAGCAGAAACTCTATTAAAATACGTACAAGTTTCTCTTGTACTTCAGTTCATGCAGATCTAAGTACCCAGGGAACACCGGGACTCTTTTTGAAGACGTCTCCTTTTTTACTAAAAGGCAGTATGAAAGATACTCAAGGGGGACTTGTAAGCTTGAGCTGTGTAATGGGGATTTTTATAAAAGAAAAAGAATGGAAATAGCATGCATTTCCATATCTACAACTACAAAAAGGTCAACAGTGTCCCAGGTAAGGAAAATGTTACTGTTTTGTAATACATGGATAACAATGAATTATTAATTAATGTTATTATGAATTATTACATATATATTACTTTTGAAAATAGTTTGACTTAGTTAAAAACTGAGGCAGAAATGTTTAGGCCCAAAGTTTTTGAACAATAAATGTTATTTGAGAAAAGAGTTCAGATATAAAGGCCTCAAAATGTTTCAGGACTGATCAGCACTTAGCTTTCAAAGTTTTAAGGAGGGCAGATCAGAAGCAAAAATAAAATTGCTGCTTCTGATAATTCTGTAGCATTGAGCCAGGACAGTTAAAGCAATCTCAAAATGGATTATTTCTGCAGTGTGTTTTGGACCAAAGATAGTTAAAAATATATATAGTTGTCAACTTAGTATCCGTAAAGGCTTGTGTGCAGCAGGATGAGCTGATGGAATTTGTCCTCCAGTGCCCCACTTTTAGTTGCACTCAACTGTCACAGTCCTCACAAGCTCGGTGAGATTTTTGGACCATTATGGGTGAACTCTGAGGAGATAAATAATCAGTCAATACTTGCCTCCAGACCAGTGATAGCACTGGTGATTTATCTCCCTGGATACTGCCAATAGTGGTCTGAAAATCTCACCAAACTTGTGGGGACTGTGACAGTTGAGTGCAACCAAAAGTGAGGCACTAGAGGACAAATTCTATCTGCTCATCCTGCTGCACACAAGCCTTTACAGATACTGAGGGCTGAAACAGACCAGCATAATACGCTGACTTCCCGGCAGCTTGGGGGCATGGCGTATGCACAGTGCATGGCCCGATGCTGCCCCAAAGCCAGAGTCATGCCGCCTCACTGCCCACACAGTGGCAGTTTTTTAGCATTCTGGCAGCATGATGTTTAGACGCTGCACACTGCAGGAGCACCAAAAAGCCACAGCTCTGGCAGAAAAAGCAATGTTTTCTGTTGCAAAAGGACCAGCATTTTGCCACTTCTTTTTGTGCTGGAAAAATGTCAGAGTGGGGCTGCGGCATGCGGTTGCTGTGCCACCCACCCCTTCAGGCCTTAAATTGACAACTATAGTTAATCTATCTTTGGTGCAAAACATACTGCAGAAATAATCCATTTTGAGATCGCTTTAACTGCTGCCACACTATCTCTCATGGAGCCCCATGAAAGAGATCTCATTTGGCCATTTCCAACTTCTTAAAACATCTTCTTAAAAAGTCACTTTTTAAGACATGTTTCTGAAGAAATTAATCATTTTGAGAAGTACTTATTTTTTAAAAAAATGGACCAAATAAAATCCTCCCCTGTTTCTAGCATCAAAGAATGAGGATTTACATCAACCAGATGGTAGAAGTAAGTTTTAAACCATTTTTTAAAAACACCATGCCCCTTCTCCTATGCTTGCAGTTTATAAGACAAATAAGGAAAGGGGGGGTTAAGAGAAAAGGTGGAGGAGAGAGAACAATTGGAGTGTGCCAGAAATAAGTAAAGAGTTACTGGCAGGCCTTTTCATTCATTGGGCCATCTTTTCCTTGAAGCTTTTCTTGCTGCGTTTGGCATGACACACCTTCCAGTAGTCATGGGTCCTTACTGGTAGAAAGGGGCAGAGTGTCCCCACAGCTCGGCAGACAAAAACTATTAAAAGCTGAAGTGATGTTCTGGTTCAGAGGGAAAAGGGAAACAAACTCATTGGTGGCTGGAACCAGGATACTTTTCCTCTTACTGTAGTGTCTGACTGGTAGAGAGAAATACAGCCTCCTTGTGTCCTTGGTTAGTGTCGGACCTGAATAATCGTCCTTCTAAATGTTGTACATGTATTGCTGGCAGTAAATAAAAACATCCTGGGATGACCTGACTCATACAAACATACAGGAAGAACTCTGGCATGAGCTTTTTTTTAAAAAAAAATGCTACCTGAAGAAGGGAAATAGCAGTTATATATAACACCTATCTGTCAAAGGGATTAAGTCTGATGGCAACTAGGTAATCACCTAGTGCTGAATTATGTTAATACAAGTACAGCAGCTATGCCTGTTCCTAGAGATGCCTGATCTGACCATGGTGACATGCTTCCCATGTGGATTACATGCTCTACGTGGGGCTGCCTTTGAATGTTCAATAATTTCAGCTTATTGAAGAGCTTTAGCCAGATGGTTATTGAGGGCTGGTTACAAGGAGTATGTGGGTCCCTCATTACAACATCTCTGCTAGATACTAGTCTGCTTCTGAGCACAATTCAGAGTGATGGTTATGGCCTATAAACCTCTATATAGCTTGGATCCAGGCTATCCAAAGACTTGTATCTTCCTATATGAACATGCCCAGAATTTGCCCCAGACATTTCTGGTGCAAATGCAGGACATGACCTTTTGAATGGCTGTTCCTAGATTCTGGAACTCTCTCCCAAGTAAAACTAGACTGGCTCCCGCTTTCTCGTCCTTTCATCAGTAGGTGAAGGCTTTTTTATTCTGAAAGACTTTGAGGAACTGATGATTTTATAAACAAAAGGTTTTTAAATAGTGTGCTATATTTTCCCTTACATTTTAATGGGTGTTTTAAATGGTTTTCAATTTTCAAATTTTTAGACAGTTTACACTTTTTTAAAAAAAAAAAAGTATGCTTTTGCTTTGTCTGTGTGTGTGTGAATTTTCATAAGTTATATTGGGTCCTAGCTCTAGAAGGAGGAGTGAGAAGGGATGATGATGATGATGATGATGATGATGATGATGATGATGATGATACGATGATGATTTACCATATATACTCAACTAGAAATCAACCTCGTGTATAAGTCAAGGGCAGGTTTTGGGGCCAAAATTAAAGATTTTGATATGACCCTTGTTTAAATCTCGGCTGAATCAAGTCTCCATAGATAGCATCCCAACAGACCAATGACAAAAGTAACACTAGTTGGAACATACAACATTATCAAATGATACCTCATGGATGCCTAGATTGCTGAATATAATCCAAATCATCAGTTGTCCAAAAGTGTAGTCAGTAACACTTGGTAGACTATGAAGTTGAGATGATAATAATATGCAAACATATATTGATTTGTCGCTTTAATGAGTATTTCACTTATACTGGTTTTTCTTGTCCAAATGCTC
>CM034703.1:119975783-119988225 GCA_020142125.1 Phrynosoma platyrhinos
ATTTAAAGCAGCGTTTCTGCACGGGACTCCCCGTGTGATAAACTCCTATGATAGGAGTCCTTGGTTACCTGAAATATTATTTCTCTATTATATGCCTACTTAAACTTTTAAGATCCTCTTCATAATCCTTGTTTTGTGCTCCACCTCCAGTTAAAGTAGCCAGTCAGGAACATGCCTTGTTGGTGATGCCATTCCAGCTTTATAGAATCTCCTCAGAAATGCTCACCTGGTACCTTCTTTAAAACAAAGAACATAAATTGAAAATTGTGTGGGCTAAATATTGGAGCAGGGGTTATGTTTTAATTAATCAATTTTAATTTTTTTTTAAAAATGTACTCTTAAGTCTTTACTTTATGAACCGTCTAACACCAGGAATAAAGCTCATGTCCCTGACTTATATCTCAGTTTCCAATGGAGCTTGGAGAGAGGGAGTAACTGTTAAACCATTTGTCAAGATTTGCCCACATTTTGTATCAGCTAAGAGCCTATTGTTGCTCAGAAACTCCAGGGTGATCAGTTTGATCTCACACTTGCTGGGAGAAAAAGTACAAAGCAAGATAGCCACAGCAATCATAGATGGTTTTAGGCTTGCCTCTTCTACAACCATCCTTGTAATTCAATTTAAACCATTCCATTAGCCTTTGTGGCAATAATAAGCTTTGTCTGCAGGAGCTCAAGCAGACAATATTGCCTTTCTTTTCAAATTAATGCATTCACTTTCAGAACTGCAGGGTGTCTCGAGTAATATTTTGCTGTGGGGAGGAGACTTTCTAGGGGATTAAAGTGGAAGGGGTTTGAAATGGAAGAAATGTGGATGGTTTGTACAATAAATATTTTGACATGCTTACACTCCTTAACACAGCCTGTAGATTGTTAACACTGTTGTTTTAAGAGAAAGAAATAGGTAGGCATACCATTATTTTCCAGACCTGAATACTATAACTCTATTCCTGGTGGAGCTAAGATGTGGGTTTCTATTGGAGGAGAGAGAGTCAGGGAAGATCTCCTGGAGACTGCCTTTTCCAGGAGCTTAGACATGTGCTTGAAATTGGTCAGTAGCATTGTGAGAGCTGTACAAATCAGCAGATCACACTCTAGAAAACTGTGATCCAGTGATTTAGAGCAGTAAAAGGGAACTTGAGATTGCAGGGAGTGGAAGAAAGAGAATTGGTTTCTCTGTTATCTATTATGCTTAAGAGTACGCTTTAGACATTCTTCCAGGCCCAGGGGAACATCATCTTTTTTATCAGTTCCTGCTTTACATCTGGGAGCACATTTAAGTAGCCCATCCACATTGAAAAGCACCTGGTTCTTTCCCATAGGATTAGCACTTAAAGCAACATTCTCCCAGCCACATGGATAAAAGAGAACATGTAAAAGGAAACATTATTAAGACCATATGTGCAAAACTGATTACTTTGTGTTTTAACAAAATATTTGCTACTTAACCATTTTTAAAGTAATGTAACTCATTACTTGAGGAGGAATGTATAATGTATTAGCACATTCCCTTTTAATTACTTTTGTATTATTTTTAAATACACTTTAAAAAATATAAAAGTAGCCAAAAATTATCAAACATGACCTGCTCTCAAAAGCAAGCTTTTAGGAGCCACAAGTAAATGTTATTATTTCTCCTTTTTAAAAAATGCCAGTTGTTGCTTTGCAAAATTAATCCTTTTGCCAGCTCATTATTCCAAAATTACAGGTAACAACATTGCACCACTGAGGCTGAGAGTCTGTATCAGAGTTGCACAGCATAGGTCTTTGCATATGGAGATGTGTTACATTGTCAAAGAAATTACTGGTTCATTAATAGTAGATAAATAAAGAAATATATTTCCCTATATGATCCTGCCCATGCTTTGAGGTCAGCAGTGAGGCCCTTTTAAGGATGCTATTACTTGTGTAGGTTTAGATCAAACCAACACACTTCACCACAGGGCCTTCTCAGCAGTAGCACCAGATTCATGGAGTTCTTTCCCCTTTCAAGCATGTGTTAATGCATCTGCTATTTATTTCCATTTCAGCTGAAGGCATAACTTTTTCATAGGCCTTTGTACCTTGAAGCTTCTATTTTAAACTTGTATCTGTTCTGCTTATATTCCTGATATCGTATGTGATAAAGGACAGGATACAAATATTAAATAAGTAAATAAATTATAAAGAATGAAAAAATGAAGTCCTGTTGGTGGTTTATTAATAAGAATTGTTCATTAATGTATTTAAAGAAGCATTGAGTTACTTCTAGCAAAAGCTTTCTGTATTGTGGTGCAGAACTTGTAAATGATACTTTATGGACCAAAACTCTCAGAATACACTAGGCAGCATGGCCAGTGGCCATTCTGGCTGCAAGATTCTGAGAACTGTCTGAAAAAGTTTTACAATCTCTGTATACTGTATTTGAAGATGGGAGTAGCTAGTAAAATAGATTAAATTCACCCTCATCAAGGCTGACAGAACATTTTATTCCCTCAGAGTTACATTTTGTTGCAGAGTCCACACAGAATGAGACCTACAAAGTAGCTATTTTATAGCATTTTCTCCCAAAGAATTGTAAAAAAAAATATTCCTGCATTTCAGCCACCCGCCATGTTATAGATACAAAATAGCTGTGGAAAAAATTCTGCCAATGGATCTACTGAATTTCTATGATCATCTGTTTTGGCAAACAAAGGAGGTGTGATGACTACCCAAAATATGCATTCCATTTAATATGAACATGTATTTTTTCTGGATTCAGTTGCTACAGTTGTTTGGGTGTTGTGGAATACCCTTGATTCTCCTCCCACAAAAACCCCTGTGGACAGCAGACATGTTCATATGTCAAAACACATTGGAATTCCCATTCAGGCTTTCTGTGGATATTTTTTTAATCTGCCCACATGAGGATTGAAAGCATTGATAGTGTTTGTATACCTGATCTTTACAGAAACAACGATACCAAGTCCAACCAGTATGGCTAATAGTCAGTAGTGTTTGGCTTGTAGTCCAAAAATCTGAAACTCTTCAGATTATGGAAAGCTGTTGCTATAGATAGCATGTATACTTCTGCAGATACTTGTAACTGCCCAGACTGTTATTACATTATAAACACTGTTTTAAAAAATTGTGTTCATGTGTGTGAATCTTGGAAAGAAAAAGAACATCCCATTTACATTGTTGCTGAACTATAATAAGGATGTGTTCATCCTATCTGTATCAATTCCATTGGGTATAATCATACTAGACTTTTAAAACTAATATAGCCTTGGGCCCTTAATAAACAATAACATTACAACATATGTTAAAGCAATTTACTGGCATACTCACACAATTTAACATTCTACAAATGTTCATAGGAACACTTCCAGGCAGGTGGTGGTGGAGAGCAGTATCATATGTCAATGCCCCAGTTAACTCTGAACTGGTAGTTCATTTGTTGACATCAGTGCTGAAGAGAGATGCCAAACCATTTGCTTGCTTGATAGTCTGCTTGCTTGCTTGCTTGCTTGCTTGCTTGCTTGCTTGCTTGCTTGCTTGCTTGCTTGCTTGCTTGCTTGCTTGCTTTCTTCCTTCTGTTTTGGTCTCCTCCCCTCCTAATGAAGAAGGCAAAAGTTAGGTTGAGACATTTCTTATAGGAGACTGGACTGCTGGCTGGGAAGAAAGGGAAGGAGAGATATGGGCAGAGACTGGCTGGCTGGCTGTTTCACTGTCATTCATGTGCTTAACCTACCTCCTCCACTCAGTAGAATGGCCACATAGAAGCATAGAGTCATAGAGTTGGAAGACACCTCAAGGGCCATCCAGGCCACCCCCCTGCCATGCAGGAATACACACATAATAGGCAATGTACAGGACCAGCCAGCCTTTGCCTTGGTTCCTGTCATATGGCTGCTGCTGGGAGATGAGATGAGCAGCTTTCAAGCCTTTGCGGGGCCCTTGTAAGGACACTGCCCTCCCCGCAGGAACAAACAGACCACAGTTTAAGAACCACTAATATACAGTCACTCCTCCTTATTCATGGATTCTGCATCTACAGATTCAACTATCCATGGCTTGAAACTATATATTTTTTTAATTCCAAAAAACAAATCTTGACTTTGTCACTCTATATAATGAGACATGAGCATCCATGGATTTTGGTATTGACATATGGTCCTGGAACCAAACCCCAGTGGACAACAAAGGCCCACTGTATACCTATCTAAATCTCATGTTCTTCTTTGGAAGCCTTGCTCTGTAATGCAAATAGAGTAGCATGAAAAAGATGGCTACTCTGTGGCATTAAATTAGGTGGAATGAGTGGCTACTGTAGAAATACCTTCTTGGTAGTGACACCCCAGTTCATCTGGTACCGTCTTTATGCTCTTTGTCCTGTGACTTGAAGACCTTTCGTATTCACCCAAGACCTGTTTGAGTTCATGCTGGTTTAATATGGTTTTTAATTTGACTTGCCAATCATTTTAAGCTATCTTGGGTGCTTTGATGCTAATTTACAGTATTTTGCAGATTTAAAATATTTTGTTTGTTCTTATCTGCAAGCTGCTGAGAGAATATATGTTGTTAATTGGTCAAAAATTAATAATCAACCAATTAAAAGGGGCACACAAGTTGCTGGTGTCTCCTCTCTCATTTATTTTCCTCCTCTGATGAGCTTCAATTATGGATGTGTACTTCGGGAGGAAAAAAATTGGAGAAGCCTACAGGGAGGTAATCAGCAAGCATAAGAAAGATTCAACATAAGAGTGGCTAAGACACTTTTCTACCTGAGGTTGCTTTCCAAATATTCCTGGAGAGGCATAGCTCCACAAGTCAACTGAGTTATTTTGGCATTTGAAGCAGAATCTCATATAAGTCCTCCTTCCTATCTAACAGTAAAAACACATCCAAAATCCACAAAAGTGATACATTTATTGGGCCAACCAAAATGCATAAAATACATGCTGCAAGATTTCAAAGCTCCACTGGCTTTTTCATTAGGCAAAGTTATTTTAAAAAGATAAAAACTGCCTACTCTGCTTCTTTTGTCTACTTGATGGTCATTTGCCATGTCTGGGAGGCCTGCCTTGGCTGATTAGAAGCCATCTTTCTTTTCCCATATGGAAGCCAATCTCAACTGCTGTAGTATGTACAATGGATAGGGGTTGAGGAATAGCAATAATTGGACATAGAAAACATTATTGACAAGGTATTAATGTTATTTATTTGTAACAAAAAAAAAGCTAAATGTTGTTATTACCATATTTCACCATAAATGTGAATGCTAACATTTTTATATTGATACTGTTTTATAAAGGGTGCAACCATACTGACATACCTTTTGTTTCTTCTAGCCACATCTACATCTACCACTTGGACAAGTCATCTCACAAGATGTGATGTGAATAAGAAAGGTTTCTGTGTAAATGGTGGCGAGTGTTTCATGGTCAAAGACCTTCCAAGTCCAAGATATTTATGCAGGTAGGAAAACCTAATTTTTCTAATGGAGCTGCAGTATTTATAAGCAAACACTTTTTTCTGTTTTAGCTAGTAAATTTTTAAACAATTTACTGTACAAATTGATGGCAAAATAGATGCATTTTTAACTAACACTTTGTATACTAGTGCGGTCTTCAGAGTTTTCTTTTCAAAAATTTGCTACAATACACATCACGTCAGTCTTTACTTAACTACTGATCACAAGGCTGACTTGGAAATAATCAAGGAGGTTATTAGGGCTGACACTTATGTAATAGGTATTGAATCTAGCTTTTGTTAAAAGGGAGCAGCCAATGTAATTGAACAAGGAGTCCAACATACAAAATGGGTTATTTCAGCAGCATTCAGGCAGGGGAAGGGGCTATTAAGGTCTGTAATGTGAGATCTTGATTCATAAGTCTAATATATTAGAACTGCTTCCCATAAAGTGTTTAAAGAAGTGGAGCTGCTGCCTATGGGTTTTTCCTGTGTCTGCAAAGATATGCAAAGTTTTCGTCTGTTAGACTGAATTAATTTTTTCTGTTGCCAGAAACAAAGAAGCAATCTCCACATCTATCAGAACCATAAAAGGCACTCCTGTTCAAAGTCTTTTTGAAACAAAGAGTAGGATGAAGTCCTTGTCCTGTTATTGCCAGTCATGCAATTGGCCAGTGCTGAAACTGAAACACTGGATCTTTAACTTATTTATTTAATGTATATTATTTAATTTATATTCCCACCTTTCTCCCAGCACGGGACCCAAGGTGGCTTAGAACAAATTTAAGCAAAGTACAGCTTTAAAAAACTGTTATTAAAAAAGTTTAAAAGCAATTGAACAGCACAAAATTAAATCTATTAAAATTCTGTTAAGTCTATTAAAAGTGTCTTTAAAATACAAAGTTAATACAGTTTAAAACACAGTTAAAACATAACTTTTTTAAAAAGTACAGCACAACCCATTGAAATCTCCTCTTGCCTAAAAAGGGGGGTTTGCCTCCTGATGGCAATAGCCTTTGCTTTCTAAATAATAATTGTTCTCTATCAACTTTTAAATAATTTGTCATGTAGTAATCTGCAAAACTTCAAAGGTATTTTATTAGAACCTACTGTTTATTCTTTCATGGGCTATCTTTTAGCAAAAGTTCTTCAAAAGTGGCATATAATGTTGTTGTTGTTGTTGTTGTTGTTGTTGTTGTTGTTGTTGTAAACTGCCCTCCAGTTGACCTCAACTCATGGTGACCCTGTGGGTGAAACTTCTCCAAGACTCTGTCTTCTACTGCTTTGCTTGAGTTTTGCAGACTCGTGCAAAACTCAGACCATAATTGAATTTAGCCATCTGGCATGGGATCTTCAGGCTGGTAGAGACCGGCACAATATTCCAGCTTCCCAGTAGTGTGGGGGCATAATGTTCAGATGGTGCACACCCCACACTACTGGGAAGCCACACAGCTAACCACACATACGCCGGCTTCATGGCATTCTGGCAGCGTGGCGTTACATGCGCTACACTGCAGGAATGTCAAAAAGCTGCAGCAAGGCAGAAAAGCCGGTGCAAAAAAGAGCAGCAATTTACCACTTCATTTTTGTGCTGGCTAAATGTTGGAGTGGGACCATGGCATACAGTTGCTGCAGCACCCACCTGGCTCTTTTAGGGACAGCATCACGCTGCCCCTTTGGGGCGGTCTGTTTTGCTCCTTCCTTTCTACCTTTCCCAACATTATTGTCTTTTCTAATAAATCATACCTTCTCATAATATGGCCAAAGTACAACAGCCTCAATTTGATCATCTTGACTTTTAGGGATACCGTATATACTCAATTATAAGTTGGCCTCATGTATAAGTTGAGCGCAGGTTTGAGGCCAAAATTATGGATTTTGATATGACCCATTGATAAGTTGAGAGTAAAACTTAGTAGTGTGTAACAAAGGATGAAGAAAAAAAGTGATGCTAAGGAAGTTTTAAAAAATTGACAGGCATAAGTGTTTGTGCTCACCCTAAAGGCTGGATGGATGAGATAGTAGAGGGGGTTGTTGCTTGTTTTAGATGCTCTAAGAAGGGATTAAGCTCTCACCTTTCACCATGGATAGTTCCTTTTTTGATAAGAGTTAAAGTCCAGTACTTACATTGACCTGTGGATAAGTTGACCCATGTTTTTTGGGTCAATTTTTTGACTAAAATGTCTAGACTTATATAAGAGTATACACAGTATTTCAAGTTTGATCTGTTCAAGGACTCATTTGTTTGTCTTTTTGACTGAGTATCCTCAGCAATCCTCTCCAGCATCACACCTCAAATGAGTTGATTTGCTTTTTATCTGCTTTTTTTAACTGTCCACCTCTCACATCCATACATATTGGTGGGGAATACCACAGCTTGGACAATTCTAACTTTAGTGTTTAGTTGTATATCTTCACTGTTTAAGACCTTTTCTAGCTCTTTCGTGGCTGCCCATCCCATTCCTAGTCTTCTTCTTCTTATCTCTTGATTGCAGTCTCTATTCTGAACAATGTTTGATCCAAGGTACAAGAAATCTTTAACAATTTCAATTTCCTCATTGGCATATAATAGAATAAAAGAAAAGAAATAAATTAAAACAATAAAAGACAGCAAAATAATGAACAAAGAATAAAGTTTAAAAATCTGATAGATAAATGAATAATACTTCCATCCAGTAAACTAGATCAATTGCAAATGTGCAGATTACCTGCAGAATTTAGAACATTGTTTGCATACGAGATGAGGCGCATTCATCAATTTAAACCTCCCCACTCTTAATATAAGCTCCAGTTGAGCTCTCCTTCTTTCAACAGAAAAGACAAGAGAACAAGGTGATAGAATACAACAGAAGGGCAGGGCTAGAAAGCAAGGCTTCACTCACCACCACAAAATTTTGAATCAAGAGAGGGTGAAAAGGCAATATAGCTGTATCATACATGAATGACATTATTTCAAATTTTAGGCACTTGGGGCAGGATCCAGTGATACCTTTCAGTGGCTGAAGAGTAGAATGCAATCAAAGTGGAAGGGGAGATGTCCTCTGCTTCCAAATGTAGCCCTTAAATCCATGGCAAAATCATGCTCCAGATAACTGGTCCAGCCCTCTGGAGATTCTGGCCAGCTCCAAAGCTGCAAGGGAAAGTGGAACAGGAGGAAATACAGTCACACTGACATGATAATGCCAGTGCATACCAGGATTTAGGCCACTATATTTGTCTCTTTTAGTATAAGAATTCAATAGTGAAATGAATAAAAGGGATACCAATAAAAGCAATTAACTTAAGAATCTTTTACAGAACTTGCCCAATGAATATTCATATTAGACTGAAACAAATGGATCTGAAATATTGATAATAAACAATGATTGGGTACCAGTTTATCTCATAACTATATTCTTCTTTAAATCCATAAAAACAAAAGATTGCTAACTTTTTGCTTTTTCAGCTCCGATATATCAAATATAGATTAGACTCACCTGCATATAGACATTATCAGTTCCAAAAACAGAATTTTTGTATTCATTTTAAAAAAAAAACCAATTTATCAGTATTTCTCCTGAGTCTTCATCAATGTTTAGATCAGGGGTAGGCAACCTAAGGCCCGGGGGCCGGATGCGGCCCCCCCAGGCCTTTGGACCAGACCCAGGGCGGTCCTACCGCCACTGCCCCCCGCTGCCCGCCATGATGATATTGATTATTGTTATTATAACTTGTTCTTGGGGTTTTCTTGGCAAAATCTCCACAGGGGGTTTGCCATGGCTTTTCTGGGGCTGAGAGAGTGTGCATGCATATTTTTAAAAAAAATATTTATTTATTTATTTATTTATTTATTTATTTATGGTGCTTCGGTCCCCCAATTGTCTGAGGGACAGCAACCCAGGCCCCAGCTCAAAAAGGTTGCCTACCCCTGGTTTTAGATAATAAGAATAATTTTCTTCTGTAGCTTAAAATGCTGACATTTTTAGATAAAGGTAAATCTAAAAGATAATATAAATCTAATATTGAGATTACCAGATGAGAATTACTCCTCTCTTACTTACTTGAAAAATTGCCATTGGAGAACTGCTGTCTGTTAAACAAAACCACTGTGTTTAGAAAAACAGGAAAGTGATAGTGGAAATAAAAAGCACTATAACAGAAATAAGAGATTTCTATAATTGCTGTGATTTTATTATGTTTCCATTTGGGGGCTTCAAGTCAACAACGGAATCTTTTCCCCTCTTTTAAACTTTATCCTGTAAATTATCATCAGGGAAGCTTTTCATTCCTTAAACAAGGCATAATATTTCTAGTTCTATGGACACATCCATATTAGCATTTAATATTGGGTTGACACAAAATTGTGCAGTTAATTATTAGAAGAAAACTAAAATATTCTAATTGTATTTCTTAAAAAAAAATTGCAAACTAAAAAAAATCTGCTTAAGTGAAATGAATACACAAAATTCAGAATCATTACTACTACTCACTCTTTTTTTGGGGGTGGGGGGGTCTTCTTTGCCACTCCTGTATTGCCACAATAGTGTGTTGTAATGATTATGGAAGGTGCACCTTCCAGATTTCCCAGCTAAGATTGCACATTCCAGTCTAAAACACCAATGTGCCTTCTTGTGGACTTGCTCCATTGTCTACCCACTTCTTGCATTCCTGTGGCATATACAGTGAGTTCTTGTTATCCACTGGGATTTAGTTACAGGCCCCCCAAATGGAAAATCTGTGAGTACTCAAGTCTCATTAAATTCAGTGGCATAGTAAAATGGTGTGCCTTATATAAAATAGAAAATCAAGGTTTGCTATTTGGAATTTATATTTGTTTTGAATATTTTCAAGCCATGGATGCTTGAATAAAAAATCCCTGGATAAGAAGGGCTGACTATAGTTTTTTCTTTCTCTAGACCCTGTCTGTAATTTTGCCCCAGACTCGCTTTCTCCTTGATTTCACCTTTGTTCATCCAATTCTCCTCTCATCTAGCCCTGTTTTGTTAGATTTCTCCTAGCGATGTGAAAATTGTATCATTCTCCATGCTGGCCAAGCTTTTATATATTCTTCCATTGTGATTTTTTTCATAATGGGATTTTTGAGCCAAAAACTTGGTTTTTCACAAAAAAAGCCTTCACAAATAATTTGTCAAAATATTCCAAAATTCATAAAATCTCCACTGGTTGGCTTTTTTCCAGCAAAGTATATCAATTCAAACAGTGTATTCCTGGCCCAGTATACCATTCATAATAACAAAGGACACCAATGCTCAGGGACTGTTGATGGTTTAAGCACAGATGAAGACCTATAGCAGAAAAACAGAAAATATGTCCTTTAAAAGATGCAGCCACATGCATTACTCAGGCTAATATGAAATCTTAGTGCCTTTGCAAATGTGAAGTTAACTTACACAAGTCCTGCAATGTCTTTGGAATTCAACTGATAAGCAAATGTATAGAAATTAATTAAAACCCATAAAATTTTCAGATGTGTTTTAATTTCAAGTACAATTACAATAAATTTGGAGTTGATGTCTGATACAACAATTTATCTTAGGTCTGAATAGAATAGATACTGCATTCATTATTGACTTGAAACAACACTTGCTCACTCAAACTCATTTTTATAGGTGTTGGTGTCTTATAATCACTTTTGCTGTTGCAAACAAAACAAAACTAAAGCATACCAGTGCAACCTACCAGGTCATTGGAGTAATATATAACTTGGAAAAGCTCATAAAATGTTGTACAAATCTGTTAAGAGATAGTATCTTCAATCTCTTGAATGTGTTTGTTTGCATGTGTTGTATATCTAAAACCATTTCTGTCTGCTTTATGCTTCTTAGTAGTATTCTTTTCATTGTAAACTTTGTATTATATATTATAAAAGTGGTAGAAGTGTGACCATTAGCTTCTTGAATAAAAGTAACAGTCAAATGTGGCACTCTAAACATCAGCAAATTTCATGTGACATGAACTTTCATTCATCTGAGAAAATGTAGTCTCACCTATGGAAATCTATGACACAATAAACATGTCAGACGTTAAGGTTAGATAAGGTTAAGATTCAATTCTGAATTGCCTAATATAGTGCAAAGGTCTCCTGCAGTCCATGTGTTACAACAGTATCCACTCCTGTTATAAACAAGTAATGCCATTTTGTCTCTTTTATCTCTTTTGCTACAACTGTTCTATAATTTATTTGAAGTGTAATTTTTAAAAAAGTAGAATAACCTGTATACAAAAGTAGCAGTTTCCTGTATATTTCAGTGTTTAGTCAAATCAGTAGTGCCATAGATGTGAAAGGTTGTGTGGCCAGCAGATAAAGAAAATGGAAGATTGATAGTAGAGCTCTGTCTCCCATCCATAATTCTTAGAGTTCAACAAAAACTGAATCAGTTTTGAGCAAATAAGATAAAAGCTGTCTTGTGTCCCATATTGAGAAAAAGGAGCTTTATGAGAGATTTTCAAGCAAAAGAAATAGCAGGACCTTTATCTTCAGCAACAGGATCAGACAAGATGACAGCAGGATCAAATAAAAGATTGAAAGGTTGTAAAGGCAGAAAAGATAGATTGTTTTATATAATAATAATAATAATAAATTTTTATTTATAGCCCACCCCTCTGCACGGCAATCGGGGCGGGTTACAGCGTTTAAAACAGACAAAGTTAAAACATTCACTGTTCCCACAACAAACCTAAAACAGAATTAAATTAAAGAAAAAGTAAAAATGCAACAATACAATAAGCAATAAAATAATACATAGGATCAAACAGCAATAGGGACAAAATAAAAACTCATCTCCCTAGGGCAGAAGTTATTCCGGGAAGGCCTGCCGGAAGAGATCCGTCTTCACTGCTTTTTTTAAAGCAGTAAGAGTAGTAATAAGACGGATCTCATCTGGCAGGCCATTCCATATCCTGGGAGCAGTCGCAGAAAAGGTCCTCTGGGAGGTCTGAGACAGCCTGATTTTTATTGGCTGTAATAGATTCATCCCAGAGGACCAAAGGGCACAGGGGGATCATA
>CM034703.1:119995805-120010021 GCA_020142125.1 Phrynosoma platyrhinos
TGAGAGCATGTGACTTGCCCAAGATCATCTATTGGGTGCCTGTGGCCAAGCGGGATTTGATCTTTGGTCTCCAGAGTCCTAGTCCAAAACTCAAACCACTACACCATGCTGGCTCTCAAATGAGTACTAATAGTTTGATAAAAGTTTGTATATTTGTTGAAGGAGCAAAACAGGGCTTCTTGAACAAAGAGCCTTTGCAGATTGCTAGAAATAGTGCAAATTGAGTCCACTTTAACTGTCCTGGCTCAGTGCTAAGGAATCATGGGAATTGTATTTTTTTCTGGGACATTGAACCTTCTTTTTCAGAGAGCTCTGGTGCCACAATAAGCTACAGTTCCCATGATTCCCTAGAACTGAGTCAGGGCAGTGTGCACTATTTCTGGCAATCTGCAAAGCCCCAAAGAGAGAGTAGATGGAATCACTATGGCATGGAACATCTTAATTGATCATGCATATTTAGGCTTTATTACGTTATATAAAGCAACATAGCTGGTAGCATACAAGTCTTTGTTAACTTTAATAATAGCTTATATTAAAAGTATTATTATTACTACTGCTGCTGCTAGTACAATTAACCTGAAGCCATACCTGGATTAAAAACACTGAATATGACCCATCCCTGTGTAGTCTCAGCTGCCTGGACAAACAAATTGGTGTTGTTGGCCACCCAGACATCCTGCCCAGTGCATATTGTATGCTGTTTCATGTGTACTGACAGAAGATTGCCACTAGGGCTCTTTTGAGTAAATCTGTGGTGATCTTCCCATGCATAGGCTACCAGAATAGATATTGTTCATGGTTTTTAAGTAATGTTTTCTTACTAAGCCTTCACAAGTGGTGAAATATAAAACAACAGTTGTAGATTAAATCAGTGTATATACATAACAGTAACAGCATTAGAAGCTCTTATGTATGGACTTTCTGCCATTAAGAGAACATTATCATGAATATTAAATATGAGCTGCATATTATTAAGTTAGAATGCATGTTACCTCTGCATGGTTTGTTTGGGTTTTTTGTTAAAATTTACCTACCAAAAGATATTCTCTTTAAGAGCCAACTTACCACTGAATTATTTCAGATAAAAACATGTACTCTATCTGAAATGAGTGACTTTCAGTGCAATTAAATTTCTTCTAAACTGTCTCTTTTATCTGCAGACCAAGCCTAAATGTGATAATATATATATATGCATGAGCATGTTACTAATTCTACTGGATACTTAACCAAGCTTTCTGTGCAACTAATATATATTTGTTAGTAGCGTTCATGTAGGCATGTAATACTGGCTCTTTCGAAAGACAATTTTTTTTTTAACTTGGCCTTAACCCTTAAAATGTTACTGATCCTTAGGAGGGACTGCACATACACAATATACACGAATCAATGAGAAGGTAGCTGGAAAGAAAGAAAGAAAGAAAGAAAGAAAGAAAGAAAGCTAGATGAATGGAGAGAATGAGAGAGAGAGAGAGAGAGAGAGAGAGAGAGAGAGAGAAATTTCAGTATAAATCAGAAGATTGTGTGTTTGTCTACTTGCACACCCAAGATTTTCATTGCCAACAACAAAAATTGCTTTGTTGATTGATAAAAATGGGATCAGAGCATAACAAGCACCAGTTAAAAGAAACTAACAACTCCAGTTGCTTCTTGTCAACTCTTGGCCACTAAGTTTTACAATTAATAGGGATCCGTTTTATTTTTCTGTTTTCCAGTTCATAACGGGAAATAAGGAAAGGCAGGCAGCTTCCTCTGTTTCTGCTGTTTTTCATATGTTGCCTCTAAGCAAATTAAAAATGCACACAGTTGTTGAGCAATTAAACCAAATTAGTCCTGCAAGTCAGTTGTCAAAGAACAACGAAGATGACAATATTATTACATGATGTTGTCATCGTCTTTGTTCTTTGATAACTGAGTTGTCAAAGAATTAGACTTGACTTAATTTGAAACTATGAAAGATCATTTCAGTGTGCCTGAAGACAATTTGATATAGCCTATGTAAGATGAAAAATGTAAAAACATAAAGTAGAATTCAAATTGGAATTAATCTTAGAATTAGGCCATGGGTTACAGACATGAAGAGCTGAACAGATTTCATTTATAGATGGGTTTTGTATCCACATGTTGGGCAGAAGGTGTGACAGTGATCATTTAAATAGATAACCTGTAACTATGATGTTATCAGCAATATATTTAAGGGTTAAAATGCATTGGTGCATTCACTATAATTGTATAGATTAGGGTGTTGAACTTGCAGTCCGACAAGATCAGTAGAGCTGCATATTCTTCAACCCTGTTTCAGATTATATATGGATGCCAATGAGTATTGGCTTTAAGCCATTGTTTCCTAAATGGATACACAAGCCTGCCAAAGCTTACATAAACCATGCCACATTAATCTCATGCCATCCATCCTGTCTCAGTGTGCAGACACCAAATAGGTATAATATCCATGTGTAATTTGTTTTTTCAGTACAGTGCATTGCTCTTTTCTGAAACTATTTTCCCTTTTCTTTCTTTTTATGTCAACTTTCTGCATTGGCAGAGCATCTTGGGATTGAATTTATGGGTATGAACCAATCATTCCTTTTAGCTTGCAGACTTTAGACCTTGAGCGAATGAAAACCTTTTTATTTCTCCCCCCTTCAATTCCTAACCAACTTCCTTATTCTTTAGAAGGGATCATACAGCTATAACAACCTTTGTCAGCTCCCTATCTGCACTTACCTCAGCATTCATAAACATAATGTGCTGTTGTGGAATAAGCTTGAGCCATAAAAGAATGGAAATTTACTTTTCTGATAGATTGCTTGGCACATTTTTTTTAACATTTGATTTTGCTACGATCTAGTGTTGCTGCTCTGCCTGGGAAGCACCCACCCAAATTTCTGTCATATTGAGTGATGGGAAAATCTATTTTAAAATAAAGAAAGAATCCCCTTTCTGGAAAGGGGCAGAATAATAGAGCCCTAGTTTAAGAAACAGGGACCCTTAACCCTGAATCTTTCTGCCATCACAAATCCCACTTAAGTACATGTTTTTATAGAGGATTTGAAGTCTGAAAATTGAAGCACCTCTTAGACCTGGCAATGTTCCGGGCATGTGGAAAGGGGGGTAAAATAAGGCAAGGCACAAGGAAAGTGAACAAAGCTTGTAGTAAAACCCAAGAGCAATTGCAGCACAATGTCCAGAAACCTAACCTGAAGTTTATGTGGGAATTAAATTATATCACAGGCCCTATTACAAAAATACTCTGTATTCTCCATAATGGCTGGAGATGATTTCTGAAATTATATGTGACTGAATTTTTCACTGCTTCTTCCTGAGTATGAGCCCAGAATTAGCATCAGAAGCACTTACCTATGGTCAGAGGGCCTAGACCTCCACTTACATAACAGGGCTTTTCCTTTCCAAGTGTCCCCTTGAGCTCTTTTCCCAAACTGTCCATGAGGCCTTGGGGACCTCCTAAATGTCATGATATGTAGCAGAAGTTGAAAACTCCCATTTATGAAGAAAAATGCCTTTGGTTCATACATTCATACACTCATAAAAATGCAGGGATAATTCAGCAAACTTAGAAATACCACACATGAGCAAAATAATTCCCCTTTTTTTTTTAACAGAGGAGTTAGTTTCCATAATAATTCCCATCAGGGAGTGAAAAACAGGACTACCGGTATATTTAATGAAACAAAAAATGTACTCTTTGTGTCTGCTGTATGACACCTTTATAAAGTATTTGACTATGACTAGATTTACATGGCACAATAGTATGCAGACACATACAGTGCTACTGTACTAGGATTATGCCATTCAGACATCTGTGATATACATCCACAGATATGAGAGTCTGATTCAGCATAGGTTAGTTGGAGACTTGAGAATTCATATTCTGTTCTCCAAAACTGTTTTCCAGACAATACTAGAATGGCTGTGCAACTTACATGATCCAAGAAAATGCCATCATTCAAAAGTCATTGGTGTACATCCTTAGATGAAGCTATTCATTTAAACCTAAGTTACTTTTAACAATTCAGATACTAAATTTGCTTTAAGCAGTTGACTGACTGTAAGCTAGCAAGGTTCTATAATATCAGACAATTGCAGTTATATGGTGTCTATATTTCCTGTCAACACAGGGGCAGTGTGACATCAGAAAAAGTTTATCAAGGCAGTCTAAGAAATTGCAGAGTGAAGGCTAGACATTTAATGTCACACACAAGCTACAATAGTAATGAATCGTTCATTGATCATGTATATAATGAGCAAGTGTCCGTTTCTTATGTGCACATACAGATGCAACACCTAGAAAGCTTCTCTTCCAACAAGAAGTCATTTAATGCCTTAATTCCATAGATGAAGAGACATTGGCCCAAATGCTATTGATAGTCCCAACTAGAGTAAATCTGTTGATTTGGTGGGATTTATTTATGTGTTTACTCACTATTCAACAGTTGATTCAATGAGTCTATAGCAGTTAGGACTCCCAATAGGATTCAGATCATAATTTACTAAAAAGTGTTCCAACAGCCTTGGAATTAAAATAGTCTCCAATAATCCTTTGCATGTTTGGCTACCAAACATTTATGTAACATCAGAGAAGTTAAGGAAATGACAGCCTAGGAGGTTGTGATATGCAAAGCAAAAACAAAGCAGCTTCATTTATATACCGCTTCATACTGAGCTATGGAGTGTCTAAGCAGTTTACAGCTGTAAACTTATTGCCCCCCCCCCCCAACAGCTTGGTACTCATTTTAGCAACCTTGGAAGGATGGAGGCCTGAGTCAAGCCTGAGCCCTGGCTAGTTTTGAGCTCATAACTTTGTGGTCTATGAGTGAGTGCTGCAGTACAGGCATTTAACCACTGCTCCACCAGGGCTCCTATGCTTGTCTCTAAAGTCCTACTGTTAAAAAGAGATGTATAGAGGTGGCAGTGGTTAGTGTTGCACAAAATTTTCACACCTGAATACTTTTAGGTTAAAATGTAGACATTCAAGTTGTGAAAAAAGCTCCCTTTTGGGAAGAGAACTATTATATTGGTGTCTCAGATTTGTTTTCTTGTTCATGTTAGGGGCCATAATATGCTTATGTTTAGATGCCACTTACAGCTTCTCTCTTTTCTGTATGATCAGGGATCATATACTCATTGTGATTATCATTATGCAAAGGGATCGTGTAGCACCTTTGAGACCAACAAAAAAAGTTGGACCATAAGCTTTCGTAGACCCGGTCTACTTCTTCAAGTGCACAGGTCAATGAACGCTTATGCTACAACTTCTTTCTAGTTAGTCTCAAAGGTGCTGCAAGATCCTTTTGTGTACTCATAGTCCTAATTAATATGGCTATATCTTTGAATTCTACATTCATTGTGATTATGTGATGATATCTGGATACTGTCACTAAGGACAAGCAAAGCCACCACCCCCATTGTCTTAATTCATGAAGGGGGGAGGAAGTAATGTGTCCTAATAGCCAAGAACATTCTCCATATCACCATACCAAATTAGCAGTTTTGCTGTGCCATATGCAGTAGCAGGAATTTATCCCCACTCACGTAGCCAGGCTGCAGTCACCTCACCTCTAATTAGTTGTGCAACACCACACCTGATTTTATCCAGGAGACTCTACATTGGGTCCCCATGGCCTCAACCTGGTCCTCAGTACTTCCATTGGTAATGTGTTTTCAGATACACGCTCCCATCTGCAGTCCCCTGTAATCCATCTGAGTACAGTTTGACTGGGGCAAGAAAGCCTTGGGGATACATTCCTCCTTCCATCACAATTCCCTTCTGAGCATGTTTGCAGCCTTTTGGAAAGGGGCATAAAATTTACCAAAGAGACATGTTTTTATTATTTGCTTTTTGGTGGTAATAAGCATTCCAAAAAATTTATCATTGGAAATGAAATCCATCAAAACAAAGCCTATTGTATGCTTGAATATATGCCCACAGAGTGGGACTTTTTCTTAATAAGGTAGGGGTTGGTGAAAACATTAATAGAGCATTTTTGTAGGCCAGTTTTCTTTTCCACAGTCACAGCAGAATAGATTAAGCTGGCCATAGAGTTGCCACCAACAGTGAGATCTCCATGTCAAATCCTACCTCTCTGTGCAGCAGCACCCTAGAGTACTTACTACATGGCACTTATTGCCATGTGGTAAGGAAGAATTCCCTTATCTCTTATCATTGCAGGGAGTGAGGGGCTCTTACGGCATCCTGTGATTGATACAAGATATAGCCATGCCACTATATTTATTATGGGCAGGAGGGAGGCAAAAACATTATTTTAATGAGTTTTAATGGCTGATACTGCAAACATAATTCTATGTTAACCCTTTTTGAACTGCACTAATTCCTCTTTACTGGATTGCATTTAGCATGACTTTTCTATCTCTTGTTGTATTGTAACATTATAAGACTCCAGCTGCTTGGCTGCTCAATCAGTGCTTTCAGGTGAGCATAGGTTAGGAGTTATGCTGTATGTTAAATCCCTTCAAACTCCGCTTCAATCTTATTTTCAAGCATTATTCTTCACTCTTTTTTCCAGTTATCCAGCATGCTGTGCCAGGCTTATAGTTGACTTTCAACTTTTAACCTTGTTGTTCCCTTCAGCCCATTCCCACTTCCTCTCTTTCCCCCCACTCCCTTCTTTCTCATATATTTGTGTTTGCTTCTCTACATTGACTTCTTGTTCTTGGATTTTTATTTGTATAATCAACTCAACATTCTTGTTGTTACTTTTTCACCAAACTGATCCTTCCTTCCCTCTATTAAGAAGTACTATTAATGTTTGTCTAAATATGATCAAAAGCCTGTTAACTGATGTTGATATTGAGATTGGCTTGTAGGAGACACCTTTTCCATTCATAAAATGCATTGTATCACAGATACCACTTTAAAAAAAATAGGTTGTAGTCATTCTTAATTACAAGTTGCAGTGTTTGTTGAAGTACCTGGGAGACAAAACTGTGGTCAAGGCTATATGACGTACAAATTCATGGAACATTAGTTACTCTGATGAACATTTGGAACAAGAAATGTTTCCAGTATCCTTCAGATCAATGATTCATTGCCACTGAATTCAGTTAAGTGACTTAAGGGATCACAGGTAATCTTTCTTCACTAGACCCTGAAAGGGATAATAGAAAATAGCTGATCTAATGTTAATCCCCATGTAATTATCATCAAGGAATATAAATCTACCAATAAAGTCATGCCAGAGAGCTTGGAAAATGAATTTTCCATGTAATAATTTTGTAACTTCATTTAATATGTGGTAACATAAAGTCCTCTACTAAGGTTGTTGAAAATTACAAGGAAAATCATTCACAAAGGAATCTTATATGTATATACTCATAAGGAACCTGACTGAGTTCAGTAGGAGTAATTTCCTGGTCAGTAGAGCCTCAGGCTATAATATCCACACTACACAATTAGAATGCTTTGATACCACTTCAGCAGCCATGACTCCATCATATATAATCTTGGAATTTGAAATTTCATGAGATACTTAGACTTCTGTGCCAAACAGCTATATTGGTGTAATCCAAAGGAGTGTACTGCAACAAACTACTAGTCCCATGAATCCATAGGAAGGAATCATGGTAGTTAAGTGAGGCCAAATTACTACAATTGCACCCTGCTAATATCCCCTCAGTTTCCATGTTTTGGCACTTTTGCTATATAAACGAAATAAGCAGAAAAAGGCACCTGGGAGACATACAGCTTACAAAATAAATCTATTAAAATCATCTATGCCACCATTTGCATGGAGACTACAATTTCTATTCCTGCAAATGCCTTGAAAGGAAAACATTTCCTCCAGACACTGTCAACACTTCATGGAAGTTCCTTCCTCCTAAACTGTTGTGTATCAATGACAGGCCACAGTGTATCACTAGATGCTGCCAATTGTTGGACATTGCCCAGTATGATGATATCTGCTTATCATACTGGGTCAATGTGTAAACAAATATTTGTGCTTATCATGCTGGGTCAATGTGTAAGCAAATATTTGTGCTCAGTGGAGCAACAATGACCACAATGGTGTGGAATTTTGGACCAAACACAGGCTAGAGTTAGGAATCCATCTCAGATCAGACTAAGGCAAAGCAAGTTGTACCAGATGCCTTATCTGCAAACATACAGAAATCACCAGACCAGGAAACGGCCAAACACAATTGTTTCGAAGTACAGAAGTAGTTTCCAAATCCTATTTCACTATATGTTTCTGAAAAACATTCCTTATAGCTATTGCAAATCCTTGTTGGCTCCTCACACCATGTTTACACTCATCTTTCCATCTGGATGATGTAGTAATTAGTTATGTTTTTAAAATTAAATTGCCTTCTGAGAAGCAGGGAGGAAAGGGTAAAGTTCTGGTTCTCTTTAGCAACTTGAGCCAGCATTTAGTAACAGTATTCTAAATGTAACATTTCCTTTGTTCAACATACAAATTACATTTTGCCAAGTGTGACAGACAAATGGAATGTGATGTCTTTTCCAACCCAAACATTGCTTACCCTAAGAATTACTTAATGATAAAATATCTTTGAGTGAGGTCACTTTCGTGGAACAGATATTTTCTTAATGTAAATATCCTTTTAGCTACAGTTATGGAATATGAATAATCATGTCTGCGATACAATGCATTCTTAATTATTGTAATTTCAGATGGGGGTGAGGAGAAGGGATTGAAATTGAAAGTTAAACTGTGTTGTCAGTGACTTAACTGCAAGCCAAACTCACGCTACACCTGTAATATTTTTCATGTAAAGATTGCTGAGATCCAGTGCAATGCTGGAAAAGTCAAGAGTATTTTAAAATCAAGGGCCCTTTCAAGCTACACAGTTATAACACTGTGATTTCACTCTTACTAGCTATGGTTTCATCCTGGGAATCCTGGCACTTGTAGTTTAAGGAGGAACTAAAGCTCTCAAGCTGAGAATTCTAAATATTCCTCCCTAAATTACAAATTTCAGAATTCCATAATATGCAACCATAGCAGTTAAAGTGGAATCATAGTGTTAAAACTGTGTAATGTAAAAGGGCCTCAAGAAAGAAACAGGAGAAAGATTGGAGGGACAACACTAAAAAGCTATCTTTGTCCCAGTTTTCTTTGCAAGAAAGGAAATTCTATTTCTACATTATTAGTGCATAGTGTTTTTATATATATTTTAAGCATTGTAAATTTTAAATTACAATTTATGTTTCAAAGAATTCTGTATTATCAGTTCATGTTCATTTGTAATATATTTATTTTAAAGTTAATATTCATCCAGCATGAGTTTTCATTTAGATCTTAACTTCTGGATTTAATTTGTGTGGTGATTATGCTGTTAATGTCATTATGTGGGCCTGTAAAATGACAGTCTGTACATTACATTGGGTGCTACTGTCTCTGTTTTATTATCTAGTGCACATTTTGTAACCTTCTCCATTTTCTCCTTTTCTAGAAGCTGAGGAACTCTACCAGAAAAGGGTGTTGACCATAACTGGCATCTGCATTGCTCTCCTTGTAGTTGGCATCATGTGTGTTGTGGCCTACTGCAAAACCAAGTAAACTTTCGTATTCCTTTCTATATCTGGGTTTATCTGTGACAGGGATCAAGAGTCTCTCAAAACAAAAAGCTAAGAAATGTGCTTGACACAAGATTAAGCAGCTAAACAAACTTAATGTCTCTGTACCCTTAGAGTACAGCTGAAGTGCACTGTATATAATCATATAATACTTCCCATGGGAAGTGATCCCTTGCATATTTCTAATCTAATTTATGATCACTGCAATCACTGAAAAAACATCCCATTTGTTTAAAATGTAACATTTAAATAGTAAATTTGCAGGTTCTCAGTTGTGTCCCACAATAGGTTGCATAATTACTCTTGAATCAAGCTTAGATCTAAGCTTTTAATATTTTTAGTAGTGTGAAAGAGGTAAAATATGACGGTTGGTAAGATACAATAAAAACAAATGTCAAAAGGTTAATTACATGCTAAGATAGAGTTCCCCAAATTTATGCCACCCATGTGAGCTGGCCACTTTAAGTATTATGGGCTAAATCCACTGTTAGTCCTAGAAAAAGATGACCCAATGAAATAAATTTAGTCACATTCCAGTAGTTATAAGGCTAACATTGGATTTAGGCACAGGATTTTCTTACTTTGATTATAAAATGAGATTGGGTATGTTTTCATAATCTGGTTTAACATTATTTCAGTAAATACTGCAGTCAAATTTCAAGCATCCCATCATAGGTATAAATGCTTAAATATTTGCCTTGTCCAATTAAAGTCTTATTGCCTCAGCAAAAGCACTTCAGACCAAAAAAATATTTTAGAGCAGTGAATTATGTTATAAACCACATCCATAGCTAAACTCTGGTAGCTTTTATTTACTTTTTGATGTCATGGATCATTGTTCAGTTGCTTCCCAAAGCACAGATCATTGCTTCCTGATTTATTTATTTTATTACATATTTGAGACATAGTTGTCTCTGAACTAAAATAGCAGGTACACTTCATTCAGGCGTCCAAAAACATTTCCTTTTAAAACATCTAGGAGAAAGAATATCTTGCGCTCAGAGCAGTCTATGCCCTGTGGATAATTCTGTTGCATCTCTGCATCAGAAGTGATTGCAGTATTAGGACAGCCAATATTTACAAATTATCTTCTGTATCAAGTGGGTAGTATGCAATCTCTCAAAGTTGTTTTTGCAGCCCTTAGCCCCTCTAAATTCCCTGGACCATCTTTTCCCTGGTCAAAATAATTGCTCTTTTGGAAATCTCCAGGACAAGTAGTTTACACTATAAATGGGTTTTAGGACTCCCTTGAGCTTTCAGCGATTTAAAATCAAAAATACCTGTTTTTCAAAAGCAGAAGGGAATGTCCAGCCACCTCCAGATTATTTCTTGGGTTTTTTGGCAGTCCATTCAGCCTCCAAAGCAAATATTTGCTCACAAATCCACCACTGATGCCCACCCCTGTTTTATATGAATGTTGACATTAATGTGATTAATAAGAAAAGAGTTAGGCAGATGAAGGTGACACTTCCAGTGACAATGTTAAGTAAGTGATAAGGTGATATTGTGCAGACAAGTACATCTTCCAAAATGTTCTATCAGCACTGCAATTAATGTAATGAAGAGGCATGGCTGGAAGAAACAGTGTGCACCTTTAGCTTTCACAATAGTTTTTCTTCTCTGCCTCTCTTTCAGTGATTTGTTGTTTGGGGTAGTGAGTGGGTACCCTTCACATACAAAAAGAATGATACATTTTCAGCTTTGGAAAGGGTACCAAGCTGATTCAGACATAATGAGAAACCCCAAGAATGAATTGTGTTAAGTTTTGGTTTCCACTTCCTCCACACACACACACACACTACCTCTCCTTTTTCACACTAGCAAGGAGGAGCTGTTAGCCACAGCTCCCCATGATATCCAAATACAGGGAACATTTTCCCCCTTTCTCATCATTTCATATTAAAATAATTCCAGCAACTTTGAACTTTTCTTTGCTCCAGAGGCATTGAAGCAGGAATAGGCAATGAAAGAGAAACATTTTGTAACCTCAACCTTCACTCAGTGACCCCCTGGCTTTTAATGTTGTATTTGGCATCCTGAAGCTACAACATGTTCAAGGCCTGCCATCATCTGGTAGTTACTCATATTCTGTCTTGTCACATGAGGTGGATAGCAAATGCTACAAAAAGCTGACTGTACTCCAGATATCTCTGGTGCACATATTTATATTTAACTGTGGTTACAGAGAACAAACCAGAATCAAGAAGTCGTTTTAAGACATGGTTTCTTCTCATTAACAGTACTTTGAAGAATCCATGAGTCCTTGATCATGGACATTATGGAAAATTATAATTAGCTAAAAATTGAAAGTAGACATTTCAGAAGCCCAAAAAAGAGGAGAGGCTGTGCAGTCCTCAAGGTCACCCTATGCTAGCCTTGTTGTTGAAAGTCATGACTTCCTATTTCTTCTGAACTGAATCACTGAACTGCAAAATCATATTCCACCCCCGATACTGTAATTCCTCCCAGACATGTACTAATTTTGAGCCAATTGAGGATATGACTCATTGACAGGGTCTCTTTTAGTGTCTTTGTCCTATTTTCATGTGAGAGTCAGTAATGCAGACTGCAGCCTAAATAATGGTATTGGATACTTTAGCCTGAACTACTGTACATCGTAGTGGAAATCTCTAGTTTGCAGTGTTTGACCCTGTTGTACAAATGAAATATAAATCAGGGTTTAACCCAGTGGAGATGTGGCCTGATAAATTGACTTTTACAGAAAAATCTGCCAAAGTATAAATCTCATTCAAACATTCATGGTTGGCGTCGTTTTAAATAAGAGAAATCCAATGTTTTGTGTATGTTTACTGTTCATTGGTGTACAGTAAAGCCAATAAATATATTAGGTTGTATGGTCTCTGCTAACAACAAGCACATGTCCTTACTGCAGTTGGATCTCTTGATTCTGCTGAATTTGCAATTGGTGTTGCATCCTTCCCTCATCTATAATGCAACAAGGGTGAGTGAGTGATTCAGCACTTTCTAATGACTGGAGAGCAGGGAAAAGGTTCAGTTAATGGTTGCTGCTTCTTACTGAACCATATCTTGAAATGATAAGAATCAGAACCCTTTTATATTTTTATTTCTGATTTGTTTATTTTAAAGAGAGTATTTTGTAGTTTTTCAGGCTAGTAAATCTCTGGTAGCAGAGCCAATCCAGTTCCACAATTGTACATTATTGGATGCAAGCAGCATACCAGAGTGGCATACATGGGTTCAGGATGAGTTTAGATGCACACAATTCCAGAATTTCATGTGTCCCCATAACTAATAATAATAATAATAATAATAATAATAATAATAATAATAATAATTTTTTATTTATAGCCCGCCCCTCTGCGGGCTATAAATATATGAGTACAAATATATGAGGAAGGGGTTTTCAGTGCTCTGTCAGTAAAAGGAGGCAATGGTAAACAGCTACTGTTCTAGGAAATTCTGTTTGTTCTGGGTATAATAACTTGCCTTTGGTTATATGCATCATAGATCTCTGGTCTAAGTCTGCTTTTTGTAACATCCTGTGTCCACCTCGTGTGATAAAAGCAATGTGTCTTCTGGATGGTGGCAAGCCTTGAGCGTGTCATAGCTTTAGGATGCCAAACATAGCATTAAAAGCCAGGGATTCAATAAGTGATGGTTGGGGTTTTTTAAAAAAAAAATCTCTCGTTTCCTACACCTGCTTCAAGGCCTCTGGAGCAAAGGAAAGTTCCAAAGTGCTGGATTTATTACAGTATGCAGTGATGGGAAGGGAGAAAAACTCTACATCTCTTAAATATTTTCCTATATACCAACTATTAAAGACACAAGACAAGAACCTCACCTTATTTCACAGAAAGTCCTTGTGCATTACAAAGGTATCATCCAGGGCACTTGAAGTCCATGGCTAGCCATTCTATGTGGAGAGAGAAAACAAAAGGGGAAAGGTAAATCACATAGATTGGATCTTCATTCTCATTTGTGAAATTTGGTATGTTACATGAAGAGAAGCAGGAGTATTTACCAATTAGAGAATGATCAATCTCAGAATATGCATTCCAGAATCCTGGTTCATTCAGAGAATGGATTTATATCCCATAATGATAATTTGCTAATGTGTAATATATTGCAGATCAAATCTATTTTGTTCATGCAACTGTTAAAGTTATTCCTTATTTCATATGCAGGAAACAGAGGAAAAAGTTGCATGACCGTCTCCGGCAGGGCCTTCGATCAGAACGTAATCACAGAGTCAACATGGCAAATGGGCCTCACCATCCTCATCCACCACCAGAAAATGTCCAGCTGGTGAATGTAAGTTTTATATTAGCAACAAACCTAATAGCAGGTTATTGATTCAACACTAGCTTTTATTTGAGATGCCTTTAATTCCTTAAACAAAACAAATAGGAAAGCTTGCTTTCCTCATAACATGCTATTATTTCTCCACTTTGTTGTTAACTGCCATCAAATCAACTTTGAGTTATGGCAGCCCTATAAGTGAGAGATCTCCAAGTCACCCGCTCACCAACAGCCCTGCTCAGATCTTGCAGATTCAGGGCTGTTGCTTCCTTGAATGAATCTATCCATCTGGAATGTGTTTTCCTACTGCCTTCTAACTTACCAAGCATTGTTGTCTTTTCTAGTGAATCATGTCTTCTCA
>CM034703.1:120010121-120036477 GCA_020142125.1 Phrynosoma platyrhinos
TCTTCAGATATAAACCTGCCCTCGTACTTTCTACCTTAACTTTCTTCAGTAATTGTTCCAAGTACATTAGCCCCCAAAACCACAAAAAAGCTGGATACCACCATGAAAGCCTTTGACTTCAAATTGTTCCAAGTGTTTGCTATTTCCTGCTATGGTGTCATCTGCCTATCTTAAATTGTTGATATCCCTTCCTCCAGTTTTCACACCTCTTTGAGTCTAAGCCTGCATTACATATTATATGTTCAGCATACAAGTTAAACTGACACGGGAATAAAATGCAGCCTTGCCTGACCCCCTTCTCAATTGGAACCATTTTGTTTCTCTATATTCTGGTCTAACAGTAGCCTCCAAGTTATGCATCAGGACAATCGAACATTGTGATACACCCATTTCTTTAAGAGCAATCCATAGTTTTATATGATCTATGCAGTCGAAGGCTTTGCTATACTCTATAAAGCACAGGGTTATTTTCTTTTGAAATTCTTTGGTACACTCCATTGTCTAACGTACATTGCTATATGATCCCTGGTGCCACTTCCTTTCCTGAACCCAGCTTAGACATCAAACATCTGTCACTCCATATGTAGGAATTTTTTGTTGTAGAATTTTGAGCATCACTTTGCTTGCATGGGAGATTAATGCAATGGTCCTGTGGTTATTGAAATCCTTAGTGTCTCCTTTCTAGAGGATTAGAATGTGTATTGAGCATTTGCAGTCTGTGGGCTATTGTTGTGTTTCCATATTTGTTGACAGATTTTAGTTAGAAGTGGAGTAGATTTTGTCTCTCTAGCTTGAAGCAGCCCTATTGGTATCGCATCTGTTCCTGGTGATTTATTTCTCCCATGTTCTTTGAGTGCAGCTTCCACTTCACTTTTTAAAATTGAAGGTTTGCCTTTATATAGTCTTTCCTCAAATGAATCTGTCATCCTTTCATCTCTTTTATATCTTTTTTCCATATATTGTTTCCATCATCTTTTTATTTCTGCTTGGTCACGTAATGTGTTGCCCTGCTGGTCATACACCATCCCCCCTCCTGGTTTAAATTTTCCTTTGATTTTTCAGATCTTGTGGAAAAAGTGTCTTGTGCTTCCTTTTTTGTTATTTTCTTTTTCTCTGCATTGATTAGTATAGTAGTTCTCTTTGTCCATGTACACAAAAGGTTCTGACTATATTTCTGCAACCTTTTACTTTTGCTTCTTGTGCATCCTTAACTGTATGAAAGTTGCATATGCCATCCATTGACAGTTCTTTTTCTTTTTTGGCTACAGCTAGTAGGCAAAATTCCTCCATCACAATGTCCCTGGCTTCAGTCCAGAGTTCTTCTCACTCCTGGTCAATTAGGCTTAATAGTGCAAATCTATTTTTCACACTGTCTTTAAATTCTACTAGGATGCTCTTCAGGTTCTGTTTTGGCACAACACTTGGTTTAGTGGTGTTCTTTAGCTTTACTCCAATTTTTGATATTAGTAGTTCATGGTCTGTTCCACACTCTGCTCTTTGTCTTATTTTTGCAGAGAGAATGGAGCTCCTCCACCTTCTGCTTCCAATTATGTTGTCTATTTGATTTCTTTATTGGCCATATGGTGATGTCCATGTGTACAATTGCTTCTTGGGTTGATTGAAGAATGTGTTTGTGGTGAACAAGCTGTTGGCTTCACAAAATTCAATCAGTTGGTCTCCTGCTTTATAGGCCAAATTTTCCCATAATCTTTGACTGCTCTGTTTCTTATTTTTGCATTTGCCTATGGTTGACAGGAAGTCCTGTTTTGGTGTGTTTTCTCCTTGATTCCAACATACTTTCAATTTTTTCTTCTTCAGCCTCTATAGTTAAAAACTTAGATTAAGGTTAGTTATATTTATGGGTTTTCCCTGAAGTCCCATGATTCAGTCAGATTTGGCATTATATCCCTTGACTGCTTTTTCTACATCTCTCTTCACTATAAATGCCACCCCATTTCCTCTAAGATTTTCATTTTCTGAGTCTTTCCCCACTACAGAGTTCTAATGTAACTCAGAGTAATTTGAATTTTCAGATTTCTAGTTCCTGGGTGAATCTATAATTGAAGTTATAGAGAGTCTGAATCATAGTGCTGGCTGATAGCAGGGAACAAAGCCTTACCATCAGATTTTTTTTTAAAAAAAATAATAGAGTGAATTATTGACCACAAAACCAATCATGTATGTAACATGATAAGAAAACTGCATTTATCTGAAATTAAACTGATGGCAAAAAAGGGCAGGATGTTTTTGGTAGTGGTACCCTTTTCATGGAACTTCTTTAGAGAAACTTCATCAGCCTGAGAGGCCTAAAAGTCTTAGTTTTCAGACTTTTGTTTTAGAAGACTTCAGACTGATGTTTAAGAAATTGTCTTTCATGGATTTGAGTCAGGGATAGTCTAGCAGCCTAGCAAAAGAAGCACCTGCTCCTTAAATAAACAGATACAGCACATCTCCGTGTTAGAACTGTGAGCTTTCAGTAATTTTGGCTATTTCATATTTTGTTCAATTTTGTAATTTTATTGTAGGATTCAATCTGGTTTTCTGTGTAAAATTGTAGCTGCTGAATCATGGATGTGCTGGGACTCTGTAATACAATATAAATTAACAGAACAGAATTTGAATCTGGGGAACATGCCGCTTAGTCCTGACAAAATATTTCTGTGACTATGAGAAGCCTTTTTTCATGATTGCAGTGCAGCATGTTCCATGCACACACAAGCAATTCTTGCTAATTATGAAGCTATGCAGATTCTGCATTGATCATTTCTCTCAATTAAATGAACAGGCATGCTTCTAGTTTTGTATGCAATTTAGAGCAAGTAAATAGATTTTCTTAATCCACTTCTTATGTCTGCCATTGCATTACTTCAACTGAAAGAGCTGTGTGTGCTCTTGCATAGCTAGCATCCATTTCCATATAGGGCATTTGCCTTTATACTGCTTACAAAATGTATTTAGGGTCCAAACTTACTTGAGAAAAAGGAGAGTTCTGTGAGTCTGGCAGAGCTGATGTATATGATTCTCAGACAATAATGTTAATATTGTGACCTCTCTTCTGGTCTGTGCCTCCTGGCAAACTGAGAAATGGTATCTTTCATCCATTGCCTTTGAACCAAGTAGTTCTATCCACTGAAGCTAAATGGGGTGGACATGTTAGTCAGGACAAAAATAAAGAGAATTTGGCCAGAACAAGCATCTTCTCTCCTTCTTCCCTTCCTGCCCCAACCCCAGGGTGATTTGGAAAGCAACACTCACTTGACAGGTACCACTCAAGACAGTGAGAATTGGAAGGAGCCCATCATGAACCCAGTCTATTTCCTAGCCAGTTAGTGATCCATAGGATAAAGATAAACAATAGGAAAAGCTGCTATGGCAATAGAGTGAGGAAACAATATAGTTGACAATGCATGTAGGTTAAAGCTTAATTCACTTCCACTGTTGCCTATGGAAAATCCTTAGGATCCTTGCACTCAGCAATAGTTTTGTCTTTAGCTTCAACAGAAAAAATCACCTGCTCCAAGATCCTGTTTTGTGTGTTTAAACAATGCAGACATTTCCCATATTACATCATTCCCTGAGAGAGCCAAATTGTAGACAAGCTATGTCTGTTACTTAGCCACCCAACAGTCATGTCTTTCCTTCTGCCAATTACATTTTTGTTTTTTGTAGCAGTAGTAGCAGGAAAGAATAAGACAAGAATTCATAGTCCATTGTTTTTCTTGATCACTATGGAGTCTTCAAATGACAGCCAAACTAAACATTTTGAACGACTGGCTCATTTTTAAAAAAACAGGAAAATTATGCCATTGGCAACATTTTGAACAAAGAGCCGAAGGACAGAATGGCTCCCTGCATTAAAATCCAGACAACTGTCATCTTCCGAGTAGTTCTGAATATACAGAGAGTGTATTTGAAATGCAGGATCTGCACATATGGATAGCCCCTACTTCAAAGTTTAGTCTTGCATCTGAAGGCCTTTAGTAAGGTTGAGCTTAACTGAAGACCACCAGATATCCATGGGTGAGAGGCTGAATCTCACTAAAAATAGATGAACTTTTCTGGCCCAGTTCAAGATATACATTATGTAATAAAAATTGTTGTTTCTGCTGGAACAGCTATGTTTAACTTGAATTCATTCTAGACCTAAACAAAGTTTTCTCTATCTTTTTATGAAAATACTTGGTGCCTGCTCCAACAAGAGGTATAGCTTCAGTATGTGAATTTGACTGTTACCTTGTTTGTTTGTTTGTTATGTACCATCACATCATCCCCAACTTATGGTGACCCCAAGGACCTATCCTTGGGGTTTTCATGGCAAGATTTGTTGAAAGGAGGTTTCCCATTACCTTCCACTGAAGCGGAAAGAGTGTGGTTTGCTCAAGGTCACTCAGTGGGTTTCCATGATTGACCGGGGATTCAATTTCTAGTCTCCTGGAGTCCTAGGCAGCATCTATGCTGCAGAATTAATGCAGTTTGACACCGCTTTAACTATCTTGGCTCAGTGCTATGGAATTCTGGTATTTGTAGTTTTGTAAAATATTTAACCTTCTGTGTCAAAGAGCTCTGGTGCCCCAACAAAGTACAAATCCCAGAATTCCATAAGATGGAGCCATGACAGTTAGAGCAGTGTCAAACTGCATTAATTCTGTGGTGTGGAAGCAGCCCTAGTCCACCACGCAAACCACTACCCCACACTGGCTCTTCTTGACTGTTATGCTTCTTTCTATACATAAAAGTGGAGGGTGCAAGCTTGAGGCGCAAGTGTGAGCTGTTACAAATATGGGTTTTTGTCTCTGCTTTGTTTAGCAATATGTATCCAAAAATGTAATATCCAGTGAGCATGCTGTTGAGAGAGAAACAGAGACGTCATTTTCTACAAGCCACTACACCTCAACTACTCACCACTCTACCACCGTAACCCAGACACCCAGCCACAGGTAGGAGGCTGAAAAAGAAACAGTATGCTGCTGTTTCCATTCAACAAATACAGTTATATTTTTTAAAAAAATCAAGTATTAATTTTAGAAAGATCTTAAAGAATGATTGAAACAAATCATTTATTATAGAAAACATTCAGGGGTATCTGTGTTGGCTGTGTTAGCAAATTCAAACAAAAATCCATCAGTGATACCTTTACTGGCCAATAAAGGTATCACTGATGCATTTATCACAGAGACACACATTCAGAGTTTTGTGGTGCCTACAAAAGAAATACTGGGTCCACTTCTTGCCATCACATTTTATTAATGGAGCACATCCTGAGAAGTATAAACAGAAGAATGGAGTGGGGACTGGAAATCAGGTCTTATAAGCAAAGTTAAAAGATCTGGGTATGTTTAGCTTTATGAAGAGATTAAGGGAAGTCATTGTGCTAGTTTTAAATATCTGAAAGGCTGCCATGCTGAAGATGGATCAGAGTTGTTCAATATTGCTCCAGAGGCCAGGAGTAGAGCCAAGGAGTGGAAATTGATGTAAAGTAGATTTTGGTAAACAATTGAAAAAACTTCTTGACAATAAGAACTGCTTGGCAGTGGGCTCTCGTTTTCTAGAGACATTTTAAGCAGAGACTGGACAGCTGTTTTTGCTGCATCCTCCACTCAGAGACTTTGTTAAGCAGGAGTCAGACTACATAATCTCCAAGGTCTTCTCCATCTCTGCGATTCTGTCCAAAAGTGCAGTTGCGCTGCCAGAGAATTTTAATGAGTAGCCTTTTCTGATTAAAGGACAAAGTTATTTGAACACAATAATTTTCTAGTGTATAATGTTTAAAGAATACATAGAGATTCTGGTAAAATGACCTTTGAAGTTCTTATTTTATTTTTAAAAGAAAACATCTTACACTTCATTGGTGCAGCATCAGTATATGTACAAGCTATATGTAGGGAAAAGCAAGTATAATTAGAAATGTTATGCAAAATAAGGACTTTGCCAGATTATGTTTTCAGTACTCAGTTATTATCACTTTGTATGCCCAGTCCCTGTGTTTTCCTTCAGGTTACAATTATTCTTCAGCAGTGCCACACCTTGATAGTGTCAGAAGAACTATATCATGTTCTTGGGAAAATGTGGTTCTGTATTCATTGCTCTGGTATAGAACTAGTTGTTGAGATATCACAGTCACCTTCTGGGTATTGTATATGGTAGGAACATGGTGACCAGTATCATTACTGCACAACCTATGATCCCCTAAAGTGGGCACAATCTGTTAGACATATGTATTTATTTGTCAGGAGTCTCACAGTCCTGATTTTGAAATACACTCATTCCTCCACATTTGCAGGTTTGACTTTTGTGGAATTGATTATTCACAGATTTTATTAATATGTTATTTCTAGGAATATCTAGGTCCTCCAGCGTAACTGTATGGTCAATTTTAACCAAAAGTCGCACTGAAGGACCTAGAGATTCCTACATTTGTAGCTTCTGAAGTGCACTTCTATGCTCAATGTCTGGCAGATGTTGACCACTGAGTTGCACTGGAGGACTTAAAGATTCCTAGAGAGGTGTTCTCTCAGGTAAAAACAATGTTTTTGTTATTTGCAGTTTTTCCACATTCACAGGGGTCCTGTGCCCCTAACCTCAGTGAATGTGGAAGGACAAGTGTACCAGGCACATAGAAGAAAATTAGTGTTTCTTCAAAAAGTGGCCCTAGAGGGGTGCTATACTTGGTCAGCATCTTGTAATCACTATCTGTGGGGAAATCTTATTGAATTCAGTGGCATATACAGTTAGCCGTCTGTATCCACAGATTCTGCATCTATAGATTCAATCACCCATGGCTAGAAAATATATATTTTTAAAAAAAACTCCTTGGCTTTGCTATTTTATATAAGGGACACCATTTTACTGTGCCACTGCATATAATGGGACTCCAGCATCCAGAGAAGTGTCCACAGGGTATCCTGGAACCAAACCCCAACACATACCATGTATAGGAATGTACTACAATTCCTCCCATACTCACGTGGCAAACAGTTTCTCTTTCATTTAATTTATTTGCTTTATTTGTTTAAAACTAATGTGCCAGGAATATGTTGAATACAGCTGCTTATGCAAGGGACTATAGCGTGGGTATTTTGTCAGTTTTAGCACTCTCACAAAGATGTAGCCATAGCCTTATAGAAGCAGAAGAGCTTTTACAATTATAGCACTCTAATCCAACTTCAGCAACATATAGTGGTGGACAAGCTGATTACTTTCTTCACACACCATCACCATCACAAAGAAGGAGGCAGCCACCATAATGTACATCCTACCAGAGGCAGGTTCTACATAGATCTGGCTATCCCTCCGTATTCCAGTGATTTTCCAAACACCACTTCCAGAAAACCTAGCCTCCAAATACCCTTTAGGGCCAGGTGTGGATGAAATAGATAGTTCTGCACAGAGTTGAGGGAAGCTACAGCATAATTATGCTAGTGGAGTTTTCCTCCCCACTTGGACTGAATAGGATCACTGCCACATGCTGCCCCTCCCCAAGTTTACTTTCTTTTTTATTTGAAAAGAGGGAGTCCACAGTATAAATAATACCTCCTCTTCCCCACAACAGCCTGTCTCCTCCACCCAGCTATCTTTGAATTGCATGTGATACTATTATTTTTGATTGGGGACTATTTAGCTATTAGCCAAAAGCTAAATACAGTTGGGGCATGTGTTCACTGATAATCTAAATAAGCTCAAGACAAACATGCTTGTCTTGAATTGTATAATTCTCTCGGAGCACATAATTTGTTCTTTGTGTATATAATTTGCCACAGAATAAGACAAGACCTGCTCATTGTTTATTCCTTTCTATAATGATAAAATCCTGAAAAGCACAACCATTCAGGGTGGAATGTTTCTTGGCATCCCCGTTTTGTGCATATAATGCTTTTTCTAAACAAAAAATTATCCTCTCAGTTATTCAGACAGAATAGTAACATAGATGAATGCAAAACCTTATTGCCATGCAAATTGATAAAGCACACAGCCTAGAAGATTATCTGAAAATACTTTGTTTTCCCTTTCCTATGTCTAAATTTAAAATGTCATCTTCTTTTCTTCCCAACGGCTCTTTATCAGTTGGAGTAATGGTCGGACTGAAAGCATCATCTCTGAAAGTCATTCAGCTCTCATGAGCTCCTCTGTTGAAAATAGCCGGCATGCAAGTCCCTCTGGTCACCGCGGGCGCCTGAATGGCATTGGAGGGCCACGAGAAAGCAATACTTTCCTCAGGCATGCAAGAGAGACACCTGACTCCTATCGTGATTCTCCACACAGTGAAAGGTACTGACAAAAATTAATTTTACTGCTAATAACAGGAAATGTGTGACTGAGATATTTGGGGGCCAAGTCTAGGGGTTCTTCCACTCTACACAATTATAGCACTATAATTCCACTTCACTTGCCTTGACTGCATCCTAGGGAATCCTGGGATTTGTAGTTTGGTGAGGAACTAGAGCATTCTGGCTGAGAATGTTAAATAGCCTTCCCTAAACTGCAGGTCCCTGGATTCCAAGGGATGGAACCATGGCATTTAAAGTGGAAACACAGTGCTATATGTGCATAGGGTAAAAGGGTCCCAGGTAGTTTAAACACAGAGAGTGAACTGAGCTCTTGTGCTTCCCAGGAGACAGCCTTCAAATCTTAAACTACTACTCACTTTTGAGTCTAGCCTCCAAATCTTAAACTACTACTCACTTACAACAGGATACATAACATGAATGGTCATACCACAACAACAGTACAGTTTTCTTGGTGACATCCATCTTGTTCACCTAGTCAATCCTGTTCATCAATTAGGTCTTGTTACACTTTGAGGAGCTGTTTTTTTGTTTGTTTGTTTGTTTACTGTATTATATTTAGCATCCTAGAGAGGAGTGGGAAGATCCATCATATTCACATTTTTGAAGACCAGCATCTTGATGTTGAGATAAATGTCCACCTTTTGAATCAGAAAAAAATACATGAGTGTTATAACATGCCATATTATACTTGCCCATATAGTGCACCACATTATCCTTCTCATTGGGGAAGGAGTGCCATAGTTCATCCTATGGAAGTCTGACACTTGGCCCCAATCGCAAGACTAAAGAAATCTCCTGTTCAGGATATGTTCCCTGTAACTCATAGGCAATCTACATACAAAGTCAGTTCCAGCATCAGCAGCAATTCATCAAGAGCTGAAGCATTCAGTTTTGATTCCTACCACAAATCCTTGAACAGCACCCTGATCCATCTCTTTGACAGTCAGTGCCTAACAGCCCTTCTAATACAATAAGCCTAACTCTAAATTCAACCTAAAAGCTGGGTCTGAGATTCTTTGGATTTCACACTTCATCACCAGCAATCCCACCTGCATCATCTCCTGATATCACTGTAGGAGATCAGAATCCAGCAGTCCCTACAGATGTTCACCCTTTTGTGGAACAAGTCATTGAGATGGTTAAAGCTTTACCTGGATTGAAATAACTGTAACCTACAGACACAGCTGTTCCAATGCTTGCTTCTTTGTTACATGCAGCCAGATAGTAACTTACCACATAATTTTAAAGTCTATATAGTCTATATAGAAAATCAATGCTGAACAGTTTAAAAAAAATAGCATTCATTTGTATAGCATTTAAGAGAACAGTTGTCAGTTTAGCTAAACCAAACTCAAACATCATGGAAGCTGCTCAAGGAAATTTTTCACAGAAATAGCATATAGCAGCTGCTTATAAAATGGGCAGGAAAGTCAGTACTATGACCAGGAAACAGTATGTGGCAGTAGCCCTTTCATTTGTCATTAATAATCCTGAAGCATGCATAGACACATGTCAGGGTTGGGAGGAAGTCATTCCATTTTTCAAGCATCTACCAGAAGACAAGAGGAAGGTGGCTTTAATTTTCCAAGCATAGCCCCATCAATTAACCAGTCAGCAAATCAATACTGCCAGACATGCTGGAGATTGCAGTGGGAAAGCCATAAGTGAAGCCATATCTCTGAGATGCTGTGCCTGGATATAGTTGCTACTGCTGTCACAAGATGATTATAAACCTATTAAAGATCTCAAATTCAACAGATAGATGCTTTTGAGTGGGAAGGCTAGTGAAAGTTGGATCAAAAAGTGATAGTAGCCACAAGGAAGCATGGTGTTCAAACTTATACACTCTTATTACAAAAGTTGGAGTCACTGTAGTTTACATGTCCTTCATCAAAAATGTCATCCAGATTGCCATCCAGTAGACAGTTCGAGATATCCATCATCATCATAATCACCAAAAATGCTCTGCCCTTGGAGCAAACACATTCTTCCTATGAGAAACAGCTTTCAGACTCTTTAACAAATGCTTTCTATCACTTCAGCCAACATATCTTCATTACTGTTCTACATTTGCTGAGAGACACCATCATTTCATTTTGGCATGGCAGTCAGTAATGCAATGCCCAAGTTCCTGACATTTTCAACAGGGGCTATGCTCTGGAATTTAGGACCCAACCACCTTGATGAGTGTCCCATACTGCTCTTCCATCAAGAGTACTTTCAAAGGAAAACTGTGACCTTCTTGCCAAGAGTGCTATAAAGCCAGTCACTTTACACCAAGAGCTTACCTCTTATGTCAGTGTGATGAAATTTTGAGTAACACTAATGTCTCTCATTCCACTTCTGCAGAGGATCCACTGTATGACTACTATTGAGCTAAGGCAGGGGTAGGCAACCTTTCCCCTTTAAGGGCCGAGGGACTTCAGTTCCCAGAATCCCAGGAGCTATTGGCCAACATGGGACTATTGGCCAACATGGCTGAGGCTTCTGGGAGCTGAAGTCCCTCAGCCCTTAAAGGGGAAAGGTTGCCCACCCCTGAGCTAAAGAATGTACATACCCCATTTTTTCCTTGGCATTAGAGATTTTGTTTGATGTTGCCCTTGGCACAAGGTATTATCAGTTTCATACCCTGCTCTTTGACCCCATGGCAGCTCCTGGAACGTGCACAAAATGATGATGGCATGGTTAAGAGCTGAGAGAATAGGGGTCTACTCTTAGGTCAATTGTTAGTTGATAGTTTCCCATTCAAGGGATGACTTATGTTCAGATTTCCATGTGACCCTGGTTGTTGTTGTTGTTGTTGTTGTTTACAAGATATAGGCCTTGTGGTCAGCTAGGAAAAAATCTCATATACAACCAACTTTCTCTCTACAATTGATAGGTGCCTGCCTATCTGTCATATGTGTCACTTTTGATGAGGCTATTATAAGAGTGGAGCTCTACCAGTCCCTCACCTGTAGGCCTCTGCCTGTATCCTTTCTAGAAAGCCGAGCAAGTGTGAAATTTGGGATGTATTCCCATGGTTTCTGTGCTCCAGAGCCAGTCTGATGCAACTGAAAAAAAACCCAGAGTAAATGAATAAGTAAAAACAAGTGTAAGATGTGTATTCTTTTTTTAAAAAAATACTTTCCTATAAAATGACTCTGAAATGCAAAACCTTGGACAGTAAGTTAGTCAGGAAGTATGCTCCTTTTGTGCTTTAGTACTTCAACTCAACCTTGAATCAATTTTTAATTCATATGTAAATGATGACTGTGGATTTTTGATATAACACCGTTTAATTCCTTTGACATCCATGCAGTCAATTTGCCCTACCTGGCCTTGAATTCTATCAGCACTGAGGATTAAATTTTCACCTGTGTAAAGAAGCTGATAGACCACATCTTCAGCAATATTAATGCTTCTACATTTCAATACCAGCAAAAGTTTCACATGAATATGAATAGCATTTAGTTTAACACATCAAAATCTTCAAGTAAAGTGATATAGCAGTCTGAGGTCCAAAGCTCACTGTAGAAATAATCCGGTTTGAGATTACTTTAACTGCCCTAACTCAGTGCTAGGGAACCCAGGAAATTTCTCACAAAACTACAGTTCCCAAAATTTTCTAGCATTGAGCCAGGGCAGTTAAAACAATCTCAAACTGCATTATTTCTGAAGTGTATTTTGGATCTGAGTGACAGCCACTAAAGCTCCCTTCCATGGTGCACCACTGTGGAGCCTGAGAGGGGTCTGTCATTGGACTAATCCCCAAATTTATTGACTAATCCCGTGCACTTGCTAGTGAACTCACCTAGTATCTAGAGATGTCACCTCTGCCTTCAAACACAGAGTCACATTTGCTGGCATCCTGTAGGTTAGTTCCAGCTAGAGTTGACCCATTCAATCTACTGTTGAATAGAGAGTCAACACATAAATAAATCAAATGGTATCAATGGGTCGACTGTAGTCAAGACTGAAATGGGATTTAGGCCATTAAAATGGGTATATTTTCAAAACAAAATAATCCCAAATGTGGTATCAATGGGTCGACTGTAGTCAAGATTAAAATGGGATTTAGGTCATTAAAATGGGTACATTTTCAAAACAAAATAATCCCCAAACAAACATCTTTAGGCGCTATCTAGTATATTTACCAAATTTCAGGTATCCAGGACTCATGAACTAGAAGCAGTAGGTCTGGTAGACAGATATAATATTTTGTTCCTTTTGGTAGGTTATTACTACTATGAAAAATGAATAGCCTTCAGATGATGAACAAAAAAAACCTATTCCCATTTAATGTTAAGTGCTGTCTTAAATATCCATTGCACAGAAATTGAATTACGGGATACAAGTTTTTTTTCACAGAAATGAATAATGGATAACTGGATAGATGTTTAAATTTTAAATTCATTTTTGCCAGTAGCTATAAGACTATTTAATGAAGTCCATGAAAAGCCAAATGAGGGACACACACACACACATGCAAAAGAAGACTATTCTCATATTTCATTTAATTCTGCTCCAACTTAATTTTCATCTGTTCTTCTTTAGGTATGTATCAGCTATGACCACACCAGCCCGAATGTCACCTGTAGATTTCCACACTCCAAGTTCTCCAAAGTCACCTGTTTCAGAAATGTCTCCACAAGTCTCCAGCTTAACAATGTCTGTCCCTTCTGTGGCAGTCAGTCCATTTATAGAAGAGGAGAGGCCTCTCCTTCTGGTGACACCACCCCGATTGCGGGAGAAATATGAGCTTCACATACAGCAGTTCAACTCATCTTACCACCACAACCCTGCCCATGAAAGCAACAGTCTACCACCAAGTCCCCTGAGGATAGTGGAAGATGAGGAATATGAAACCACACAGGAGTATGAACCAACACAAGAGCCCCCAAAGAAACTAGTCAATAGTCGGAGGGCAAAAAGAACAAAACCCAATGGCCACATTTCCAACAGATTGGAAATAGACACCGACACAAGCTGTGAGAACAGTAGCTCAGAGAGTGAAACAGAAGATGAAAGAATAGGTGAAGATACGCCTTTTCTGAGCATACAAAACCCCATGCCAGCTGATCTAGAATCAGCTTCTGCATATCGGTTGGCTGACACCAGGACTAACCAAACCAGCCGGTTCTCAACACAGGAAGAATTGCAAGCCAGATTGTCCAGTGTAATAGCTAACCAAGATCCCATCCCTGTATAAAAAAAAAACACTTTAAAAACCCACATAGATTCACATGTAAAACTTTATTTTATATAATGAAGTACTCCACCTTTAAATTAAAACAATTTATTTTATTTTAGCAGTTCTGCTATTAGGATTAAGAAAAACACAGGAAAAAAACTTTTATAAATTAAATATATAATGTATATACAAAAGTGTTATGTGCCATATGTAGCAATTTTTTACAGTATTTCAAAAATGAGAACAATATCAATGGTGCCTTTATGTTATGTTATGTTGAGAGCAAGTTTTGTAAAAGTTACAAGTGATTGCTGTTCCTACAGTATTTCGCCGAACTCTCTGAACACATTCGGGGTTATTTCTTCCTAACTTGTACCTGCTCACTCTGCCCCCATTCCTGGCTCATTTTCTTTTTGTGCATTGCATTACTGGTGACTGGCTGTACAGTTTGCAAAAATTGCAACAGTCCCTATGTTTGCTTGTTGTACCCTGATTCAAAAAAAAGCCCTGTTTATTTGCTTACCCTATATTAATTGCTCTTTACACTGGCAGAAATAAGGTTTGCTTTGGGAGCCTTGAGGAGATGATAGATCCAAGAGCATGCTAAGTAGCCATCCTAAGCACCTTTTTTGATAGAAAGGCAAGGCATCAATTAAATCAATAAAACAAAACAGCAAGACAATGCATACAAAAAAAAGGCAGTGCTATATTAAATTTTGACAGAAATACTGTAATTTTACATTTAATGTAATCAGCCCAAGAATTTGCTTGAACTTACCTAGGAACAATGATTTTGTCTTTGTAATACATAAGTTTAGGACTGCTGGATCACAAAAAGTAATGGGACACAATCCAGCAGGAAGGTAATCTTTGAAATGAATGCAATCTGCACAGGATCACAACTGGCCTTTTGTTCAGCACCTATTTATTTTAGCATGTAGGAAAACAGCATGTTATTTTAGCCAGTAGGAAAACCTCCTACTGGATTATATCCAGGTTAAGATAATTGCAGTTCCCAAGTATTTTAGTAACCACATAAGAAGGTGACTAAATAATGGGAGAAACTGCAATGCCACTGAGAAGAACGACAGTCATTTTGAACCTTTATTTTTAGATAAAGGCATATTTCATAGTAAGGGGGGAGGGGAATATCCAACTATTCTTTGGTGGGTCATCTCTCCCATTGCACTAATATAGATTACATATAAAATGGAACCAGAATGTGCTAAAATAAGATTTATGGGGGAAAGCTAAATATTAAGTTATTAAGTGGTGATCTGGTGATCAATTTTGTTTTTTATTTCAATATTTATAAGACAAGCATGTTACATTTGCCAGGATCCCAATCATGCATGGGTTTTTCTTATGTGCATGCATGTGGCCACTGACTGAATGCCTTGTTGCAAGTGGATCAAACCAGAATGTGGAAGTAGCAGATCTGTTTGTTTAAACTCAGGTAAGCCTCAAAGAGTTTGTGAGAGGTATTCTTTTTAGAACATGGGTGTATGATGCTGGTTCAGGCATGGTGAGCACTCCTATCCATATACCCATTTTGCCCCAAAACTTCCCACTCTGCTGAATTATTAATTGAGGAAGATCTTGATTTAAACAAACATGTCTACTATCTTCTAGTCTGACCTTTTGCCACCAGCAGCAGGATTATTGCAGCTCATTCATAAGTCAACCTCACTTTTTGAACCTGAATGTGGATGAAAGGTACACTTGACCTTAATTAATATGTTGCCATCTTCAGCATAGCCTAGGGACTGGAGGAGACACATCCTATGGATGCGCTTTTTATGAATGAAAAAATAACTGGTTGTACTGCTGTTACCGATCCCCAGAAGAATCTGTTAGGAAAACAAATCTGTTTTCAGTTCATGGCAGATTGTTTGAAGTTAGTTAACAGTGATACATATCCATCTGAGGCTGTTCCTCAAAACTCCCAGAGGGTCTGATCTGGAGAATATAACTTGAGCACTGTAGGATGCAACCCTAATCCTATGTGTCAGGAAAACTTGCTCAGTGGGATTTACTTCTGCATAACCTGCTTAGAATCATGGTACAGGTGTTGATGAAGTTAGCACTACAGAACCACCAATCAACTGCTTTCCAATTAATGCAGTTCACATGTATACAAGCTTGAAGTTTCCATTTGATCGTATTGACTTCAAGTGCATGTTTAACTGTGTTGCTAAATACTGGCTGCTTGTTCACAACCTAAAAACAATGTTTTCAAGCATTAGTTTCCTGGCATCTTGGGGGTCAATGATACTATCTTCATTTGCTAGTGAGTATCTGCTTTCTCAAAGGAAGAAGGCATTCCTATATTGCTTTGTTTCTCACAGGTCCTCCATGACCCTTGCTCCTGAGGCTAAATATCTTACGGAAAGGTCTATGTTATAGGAACTGTTTGCCTCATATAGTATAACAACATAAGGAAGGAGCAGGGGCCATTCTTTTTCTGCATGAATTTGGGCAGTGAAGAGTAAGATCTTGTAAAAAAATAGCCAATCTGTAATGTTGAACCTAAACCCTATCAAGTCATACCTTTTCCATTAATCCATCTTCAGTTTCCCATGCTTTTGTAGGTATTGAAGCAAAAGGTTTTCTAGCACTATCATATCATGTGTGTGTAACCACATAAGCATATGATTCAGGGAAGGGGGGCATACTCTAATTTGAAAATGAATCACCTTGGGTCTAAGTTGGGGCTAGACAGACTTCATGGTAGATTTTTGGACTTGGGACAGCAGATATAATATTACCAAGCACACAGTTAAAAAAGCAAATAGCTAACATTTCAGAAATATTACCAATACTCCCAATATTCTTCTCTGCATGTACCTTCCTCCTAGATGTATTAGTTGCTTCATTTCTGTACCAAGTAATTCACTCTTTTCCTGTATCAGATTCAAGTTCACTAAGCCATGATTTTTCTCTTCACTGTTCCTAGTGGCATGGTTCTAAAATATGTTCCAATTGCTCCCCATTCTGTGCTGGAGAACACTACCAAAACTGCAAAAGAAAACAAAATGGTACCAGTACAAAAGTGATCAACACCTGCCCCTGCCCCTCTCCTCTCATTAATGCTTAACTCCAGAATTTCCCCCACATTTACTATATATGGGGGGGGGGGGGGGGTGAGGACTGACATTTCTACTGTCTGTTGCAAATCCTCACTCTGCTGTGATGACCTCTAGGCAAGGAGACCATGTTCTTCCACTTTAGCCCTTTTTCATGATTGATGAGTCATTACTAGAATCTGCCTATTAAAAAGATAAAAATGGGAAAACTGTTAAACACAAGTATGCCTCAGTTAACAAAATAGAAGCATTCCTGGACTTTATTTCTTTAACAGAAACTTTGATACCAGAGATAAGAAATAACATGGAAAGAGTGGGGATAAGTTCCTACACCACAAAAAAAGAAGAAGAAGAAGCATAGTTCAACATGCTTCAGCAAACCTTTTATTCAGAACTAAAAGTATTCACATGAGTAATGTATAAGTAACATACATATTTTGAATCTAGAGACCACCCGAAAGCTTCCAAAATGCATCCTGGGAAGATTTTTCTTTTCTTTTAACAGCCTCCTTTTTATGGTTTCCATTTTGGTAGTGAAACTTGCAAATCTATGAATTCAAAAATATAGCCGTGTTAGTTTTGTACAATCAGTATGTAGAGAGATTTTGTAGCACCTTTGAGACTAACTGAAAGAAAAAAATTGGCAGCATGAGCTTTCGTAGACTTCAGTCTACTTCCTCAGATGCATACAGATCTAAGGTTTTTCAAGATGTCAAGCTGATGAGGCAGAGTAATCTACTTCCCCCTTTTCCTTTTGTTTTACTCTTCACACATGCACAGTAAACAATTCTAGAGGCAGTTGTTTACCTTGTACATAAGCACACACAACGACAGTAGGATCACCTAGAATAGAGTCCCATTCTTTCCCAGGTCAAACTGCATTGTATTGTTTACTGCAGACACATTGCTGCAACCAAACATCTTTCTCCAGCCTTCCTTCACCGTCATTTCAATGCTAATGCTGCAAAAAACATCCAACTAAGAAAATGAGGGTGCTGGGTTGGGTTTTCCTAAAAATACTTTGTAAAAAGGAGTTTCTTGGTTAGAGGCTTTCTTAACTGGGGTATGCCTGTACTTATTACAATATTTAAAATATACTTCTAAGTTCTTACTTGATATAGGTAAGATGAAATGTTTTTGCCAAATGCTAGCTGTGACTCATCCACCTGACAAGGTGTTAAATACAAAGGGTAACAACTTAATCGGCAAACATTCAGAGGTAATCCATTTCTTAAGGTGACATTTTACTTATGTAAAAAGAGCAGTAGTTTCTTACAGCTAATTGCAGCATTTTCTAGGTCAGATTTAACATGGCATATATACTACAGGGTTGAAAACCACCATGCTAGATAAATTCACATCAATATAAAATGTCAGTACAAATGCATTGATTTGTGTGTTTAGCATTATCTTTTGTATCTGCATTTACAACACTGAAAAGGAACTACATAAATCCCCATTCATCACTTAATTTGTGTTTCTATATTAACAATATTTCCTCAACCTCCTCAAGGCTCTGTCGCTATAGCTGTGTGCAATAATATTATGAATGAAAGTTACTAACTGGTTACTAAAAAGTCGAATTGTGGAGAAAATGGACTAGAGAGATGGGAAAACAGTAACAAAAATTAGAATAATATCTATGCATCCTAAAGTGGCCATTTCCACTGATTTTTCATCTTTTGGGGTTGGTTACAATTAACTAATGAGAGATCAGAAACACTGGAATTGATAAAATGAAACAAAATATGAAGTATATTAAATGTTTATAGAAAGATTACAATGACAAGACATCTATTCGTACATCACCTAAGGCTGTTCTGGAGATTGCCTTAGAATATTGCATCTATTGTTAATTAGTATGTCCATAAAAACTGGTTACCTGGTCACACCATTCTTGCTTATAAAATGCAATGAAGTTACTGTATTTTAACCACCATATTCCGAAACACATCACATTGTCTCTTTTTGTTTGTTCTGAATCCTTCAGAAACCTTTCTAACATGATATTAGCTCATAAGGTTTTAGTTTAAAGCATTTTCTCCCTGGGTTGGATATTCACATTTCTCCAACCACAAAAGGCTACAACTACTGATTCCTCAAAGACCAGAAAATAAGAATGGGGAACTGACATTAAAGGAGGAGGTGGAATTAAATTTGAAACCAGTCAATTTACTCATGTGGTTCGAAATGCTAGACAGGAATTTCTGAAGTAGCTAAAATTCAATTAAAAACTAATGTTAAATTGAATTAGAGTAGTTGAATTGGAGTGTTTCCCCTCAAATTGCTATCTTGCAACCTATAATGGATAGCCATCAATAAAACATAGAGTGGTCTTTTATCCCTTTAAGCGAAAGAGGATTCTAGACTGCATGGGATTATTTGAGATATGTGCAGCTATTTCCATGCTGTCAGAGAGCAGGGAATTCATAGGGGATGCATCCAGTTGTTTTCCTGCCCCTGGACATGCTGCAAGGAGATCATGTAGAGAGATCTCCCAAGGACCTCTGGAGCTCCCTGCAGATATCTGTTGAAGCACATCTAGCTTCACAAAAATGGCTGGATACATTTCACTTAGCTTCATCAGCTGTAGAAATGCCTACATCACTTAAAAGGCACATTTCAGCAGACAGCTGCTAAAGGAAATAAAGATACATGCTAGATGTACATCAAGACCATCAGTTTAATATCCTGTCCCAGATAACAGTCATAGCCAAATATGTGAGGAAGCATAAGGAGGAAAGGTACAAACAAAGGTAACAAAATATTTTCATTAACAAAGTTGATTAGTTCATACCTACATGAATATTGCTTGATCTCCCATTGCTAGCTGACTTACAGTTAGATTATTGTATTGTGTTCTAGTTGATTTTGGATGGTGAGAACATTCCATCTGGGTTATTAACTATCTTGGCTCATTTACAGAATGCTGCATCAATGATAGATGAATCAACTGATACAATTGTGTCAGACGCAGCCATGGTTATGAAAAATGACATTCAGTTAAATGGGTCTCCTCCCATAAATGCAAGCTAAAAAAAGAAAAATGAACAAAAGGGAACATCAGCTCTCAGGGCAGCCTCCTTTTATGCAGTCATGTCATCCCAAATTTATTACGTGTAGCATCCATTCTCCCTCCCACTTAGTATTTGCTAAAAATGTATCCTGGGTTAAACAGCAGTCAGAATAAAGAACTGTGGTTCTAAATGTACTTGATGCTCTCCTGTGGCAGTGGATCTGAGACGGTAATGCATCTCCTAATAAATAGTCTGGTGGGGGGTGGGGGTGGGATTCTACACTGCCAAAGCTCCAAATGGGAGTTTACATGGCAGACCCAGCTCTAGGACTGCTGCAGTGCATTGGAATTTTCTGTGCAAGTAAATTACTACCAGCTTGCAATCTGTCTGCATCTTCATGCTATATCCCAAAATCCATCTCACTTCAACCTTTGGTGGATAACCAATGTATGTTCTCCTTATTCTCTTATGTTTTCATCTTAAAGCACCATGTCCATATTTTCCTCCAGTGCCTGCATCAAAGCAAATAAAGAATGGCTGAGCGTTCAGCAAGCTTAACTGATGCCTGGCAAAAAAAAACCCCAAAAAAGTAGTGTACAATCTTTTACTGGGAGCTCTAAGCCAAATCTGCTCTCACCTTGTTCATCATTGATTCTAATCTCTGTCAGCCACTTGACACCAAACAGAACACCCTTATATGAAACGCTGCAGAGAAATGCAGACAAATGAAATGGCCACATATCATTTTGAGTATACTATTCTTTTTGTAAATACATCTTGTACATACGTGGATGTTTCCCCACAATCATTTATTGTCTTTATGAGTTATATATCAGTTATAACACTGTAAATAACATAATGTTCTTTATTATTTATATTTAGACATTTAAGAGAGTTAACGTCATCTTATTTTAAGATATATGTCAAAAATGTTTGGTGATACTTTTCCCACCCCCTTCAAAACTGTAATGTATTCTTCATTTTTTTTTCTTTTTAAAAGAATTATAATTTATTGGTCTGGAGAGAATGTATCTGTAATGAAAAATGTACAAAGAACACACAGTGGAAGGCCATAAGGTACTGATAAACTAAAGAATCTATCATCCTAAATATGAAGCAATAAGCAATTGTTGATTTATTTAAGGTTTTTCTGTTCAATTTTCAGTAAAAGAGGTGCTGGAATAAATTGCTACTGTGTAGTATCAGCACAGTTGCCCTGCAAACCATTTCAATCCATTAGATCCCCCCCTCCCAGCCATCTACCTCATCCATTCCTTGGGGTCCATGTCCAGTTATAATGGGTCAATTCCAGTGCCATCTATATTGAGGCATCTGTTTGGCAAATGTTTGATTCTCTGTTGTCCCCTTCCCTGCTCAGTTTTCTCTGTTTTTGTCTTTTTGATCTGGAGGGGACTTGGCCATCCAGTCTGCTACTTGTTGCCTGTGTTCTTAGAGATCACACATCTTAATTGCTGCTGAGCAGTTTTGCATTAACCAGGGTTCAATAAAAAAAAGCAAAAACAATAATCCGGTGACATGTTACATGACCTTACTGTTGCTAATTGAAACTTCATATTGAAGTAATATGGGAGGTAAGTCATGGCAGTGATCATGGCAGGAAGGTGGAAGACTAAACAAATTCATCATAGATTTCCCCAACAAAAGGTCTCTAAACATATCCAAAAAAAAGTGAATGCATGGACTGCAGAGTTATTTTATTTCCTATTGGTCACACATAACAAAGTAAAACCAGATTTTCCACTGAGTGTACATTTATAAAATAAAATTAGGAGTGCAGTGCACCTGAAAAAAAAATATCTAAAGAAGCCAGTCGTGAAACTCTATGAACAAAATTGCTTCATATTGTAAGAAACAAATAGATTTTAATAATTATTATTATTATTTTATTAATTTTGACTATACAAGTCAGTAAGTCAGATTCATATTCTGGTAATTTTTACTGTGACAATGGCATCCCTTCCTGAAATTTAACTCTAGTATGTGGCACACCTGTGCTCCAGGTAATATCTCTTTATTTCACTCTGGGCCTTGTGCTCAAAGCTTATAGCACACATGCCATTGATCATTTATCACTGAATCTTAGGTGACAAAGGGTGTCTTATCCCCACAAAAGTCCACATGCAAACTGGTTTGCAGGGAATGCATGAATCCAAACATATAGTATAAAACATATAGGATTTTAAAAGGAAAATCTCTTGAAAGACACTTTTGTGATATGTTCTTGTGGCAGGCTTGCAACACAGTTGCACATGGAACAAGCAACAGAATTTGTGTTAACAACTTGACGACTTGGGACATTGTGGTTACACAATGTTGTGGAAACTAGACAAAAGATAGATGCCATTTCTGGGGACACACAAAATTATTATTCTTTGTCAGCTGTAATAAGAGAATCTGCTGCACCAGTATTACCCCTTGGTCTTCAAATGTTTTCCATTTGGACACTACATGCCAACTTACTGGGATCCATGGATTTGGGAATAGAACTGTTAAAACAATTATTTGTCTATTTAGAGAGTTTATGTGAATTTTGTGCCTTGTTAGATTGTATTTTCATTGAATACAATCAGACCCAGCTTCCTGCTATGCGGTGGCTCACATAACACATCCTGTGCCCTCGAACAACAGAATCCAACACTTCCATCTTGGATCATATGTTGCAAAACAGAATGCACTAAATTCTCCCAGCAACGAATTTAAAGCTGTGGGGGCTCTTCTTGAGATATAATGACAGGTTAAAGTAAATTGCACATTGGAAATTGATACATTTGCTTGTGCCTAAAAGATCCCAAAAGTTCACACATGAACTTGCTCACTGATACCATTAAATAGATACCATGGACAGATACATAAATATTTAAGCTCAGCCACTTTGACATGCATAACCATTACTGCTCCCTAGATCTGCTCCCTAGTTCAGTAGCTCCTCTTCAAGACACTCCATATACAATCCCCTGGCTGCAAGTAAGTATGCCTATGATGGTAGTCTTGGCCTCTATTATTTATGCACTCCTCAGAGTAAGACCCATTTAGTTTAGTGGGATAAAATTTTGATAGGACATCTATGGCATTATACTAGTTGACAAAAGACCCAGCTCTGCTTCTGACCAACAGTCAAACCTACCAAAATGTTTCATCCAATTTGCACCTTATTTTTCTTGCTGTCTACATACAGCTCAAAAGCTTTGAATAAGAATTTGGAACAAAGCAGTTCAAAATCAGGGCTTCTACATGGATTTACCAGATTGTTCAGAGAAAAAGCCAACAGTGTGATATACTGAAAATTACCACTAATTGCCTTCATACTTGAAAAGCTGTTATTACACAATGGGTAAAGAGATAAGCATTTCTTTTGCTGCTTAAAACATTAAAGTTTAGTTAGTATGCCTCCTGGGGGGAATCTTACCTAAGATGGAAGGTAGAAAGTAGCCTTGTTAAGTTTAGGCAGCTTTCTAGAAAAAAAAAACAAATTACATTAAAAGCAATATAATTAAAAGCAATGCATGCAGCAACCTCAACATTTGTATCAAGGACCCAGAACTAATTTTTTAGGTTGGGGGGCTCCTTATTGGTAGGCACATTCTTATTAAATTTTGCCTATTTGCAATTACTTGCAGAGGGAGGGGAAATTATTTTCTCCAGACATTATCACTGAAACTTTCTTAAATATGAAAACTTTTGCAAGCACAACATGTACTTAGAGGTGCCCTCCATGTGTTTAATGGCACTTAATTCCTGAGGAGGCAACTTCATAGGAGGCAGGATGGGCCAATTTTACCCAGCCTTCTGCCCCTCGTGCCTACCCTGTTCCATGGTCTGTGACTTTAGTTCTGCTTCTGATGTCATAAATAATTTGGCAAAGGAGAAACTTGTAACATGAAGGCTGTTGCAAAGCTAGATATTGGACCTAGCTTATGATGGCATCCCTGCAACTCATTCCCCTTCCACCTTCTTAAAAAAAAAAGGGGGGAAGAAATTGTGGTGGAAATCACTATGGAATATGGTGATTGGTCACAACAGTAGCCTTGTAAACCCTATCTAGAAAGTATGGACACTGAGTATATGAAGAATCAGAGTTGGAAGAGACCACAAGGGCCATTCAGTTCAACCCCCTGCCTTTCAGGAAGACACCATCAAAACATTCCCAACAGATGGTCAACCAGCCTCTGTTTAAAAACCTGCAAAGAGGGGGACTCCGCCACTCTTTGAGGCAGTGTGTTCCACTGTCAAACACACTGTCTGGAAGTTCTTCCTAATGTTTAGGTGGAACCCAGAGTTTGAATACATTGCTCCATGTCCTAGTCTCTGAAGCAGCAGAAAACAAGCTTGCTCCATCCTCAATAAGACATCAAATATTTAAACAGAGCTATCATATCACCTCTTAATCTTCTTTTTCCAGGCTAAACATACTCAGCTCCCTAGGCCTCTTCTCATAGGGAATGGTTTTCCAGGCCTTTTACCACTTTTATTGCCCTCCTCTGGACATACTCCAGCTTGTAAACATCCCTCTTGAATCATGGTGCCCAGAACTGGACACAGTATTCCAGGTGAGATTTGTCCAAAGCAGAATAGAGTGGCACTATTACTTCCCTCAATCTTGAGATATACTATTGATGCAGTCTAGAAGCATCTACTACAGCCAAAAGATATGGAATGATTAACCTCCAGTGCTTCCTGGCTCCAGGTGTTAAGAGGGGCCTGGGCACTTGCAAAATGTCAGTAGCTAGTCTGCTTCATTAAGTAGTAGTCAACTCCATAAATAGCTTTGGAGATCCAGCTTGTTTCCTGGATTCAGTTAAAGATTATACCAGTCCTGGGGAATCTGTAGCCTTCCAGCAATCACCAGACTCTGGTTGCCATGAGTTTGGCCAAAAGTGAGGGCTTCTAGAAGCAGTAGTATAACAATACATTGTCTGAATTGTAAAATAAATAAATAAATAAATAAATAAATAAATAAATAATATACAAAAACAAACCCAGGAAGATTGATGAGATTTGCATAATTGGATTAGGTCATGATTCCTGACCTCCTTGCCTGCGTGATGGAGTTACGGACCCTGAACAAGAGTACCTGTTGACAACCATAAACCCCAGAGCAATTGGCCAATTACAACCAATGCATTTACAGTGACTGAGTGAAGCCCTTGCTACAGAAACGGCATTTCATGTAGTAAATCATGACATTTAGTGGTGGCTGGAGGCTTTCATGTCAATGGGTGATGAATCTACTTCAGGTTTTAGCCTGAATTTAAAACGAACCAACCAAGGTACTAAATGTTAGTTAAAAACTGGACTCAGCACATTGGATAGCTCCTTTCAAGTTCAGGATAAAATCTTGATTCACTGCCGCATGGACATTGAAGCCACCAGCATACAGTCATAGGGAATGGATCAAACACAAGCACTGCACAGAAATGTAAATCCTAGTTCTGCTTGCTCTTGTGTGCAAGAAATGGAACTTCCCAGAGCTTCCACCTCTGCAAAACAGGTAAGATATTTTTTGTTAGACTCTAGTGAGAGTTCTCATAGAGAATCCCTCCCCCCCCCCCCCCCCCCCCAATGAATGAAGCAGGCTAGCTACTGACAAGCTGCATATCTAAACTACTGGTGCTGCTTCCTTGTGACATGGACTTTCCTTGTGGCATAGACAGCCCATTCTTCTATCCCTGCTGGTAATGTGTGTGTGATCTGCCTCAAAAGGGGGGGGGGAGGGAACTGAAATTGTGCTCAGACATGGTTTTAGAAATAACAGAAACTTCAATGAAAAGCAAAACCACTCTTTGTCTCATTCTCATGCTGGAGTCAAGAACTCACGCAGAGGCTGGTGGTTTCTCAGCAGACTGTCTCAAGAGCCTCTCTTATTGAGAATGAGCAATTGGGTGACACAGTGTTAAATGCTGGTACTGCAGCCACAAGGTTGAGAGTTCGATCCCAGGGCTCCAAGGCTGACTCAGCCTTCCATCCTTTCAAGGTTGCTAAAATGAGTATGCAGCTTGTTGAGGGCAATTGGCTTACAGACTGTAAATCACTTAGAGAGTGCTAAGTTCATTAATAAGTGGTATAGAAATGTAAATGCTATTGCTATTGCTATTCTTCACATTCCTAGCACCCACCACACACATCTGCCACAAATGGCATAATCCAGGGAGATCTACAGTTTATGCAGACTGGGCCTGAGAATAAGACCCATCTGCCAATACTATGTTTGTCCATAACCCAGAGGACTGGATTAAGAAGAAAATCCAATTTGTTCATTTTAAACTAAGCCAAATGACCAGGGGGTGGGGAGAATCTTTTGTGCATTTACTATCTTCTTGATCTGTTAAAATCAGCAGGTAAAGCTTTTTCACAGGATGGAGAGAAACATTATCACCTGCTGATATCTGCAAGCAGCATATTGATATTAAAGAAACTGCTCCAGAATGTAGTAGAAAAATTGGCAAGCCTAATTCTCAGTCAAGTCCATCTATCCCCATTCCATCAATTTTGCCACACACATCTTCTGAATAACAAGATCAGCCACAGTAGTGTTTCTGGCAGGGATACACATAAGTGTACATCAGAGGAGAGTTGGCTCAAGATCTCCTGCTGCCTGAAGCAGAAAGTGCAGCAACAGCACTATATAATCATGCAGTGCTGACATCCACAGAAGCAGCTGGAGCAGGAGAAAAAAAGAAGAGGGGGTGCAGATGCATAGCATCACCCAAATTCTCCCACCAAAGAAGGGCTGCTTGTCCTGAAGTAGTCTCCAGGCTGTGAATCTTGATGAAGGCA
>CM034703.1:120091423-120103086 GCA_020142125.1 Phrynosoma platyrhinos
AAGTGGCCTCAAGCTGCATTATTTCTGACAGTCTGTAAAGGACCAAAGTTAATTTAGTATGACTTATTTTTTAGAAACCCATGCGGCTCTTAGTAATCACATTCCTTTCTAAGTGTACAAAGACTGACTGTTGAATAATCTATTCTAAAACCTTTTTTTGATATCAACATCAAACTGACTGGTCAGTACAGTTGGCCCTCCACATTTGCAGCTTTTGACTTTTGCAGATTTGATTATTTGTGATTTTGATTAATATGTTCTCTCTAAGAATCTCTAGGTCTTCCAGTGCAACTCTACCAGAAGTTGACCCTAGAGTTCTGCTGGAGAACATAGAAGTTCCTAGAGAAAACACTTCTCTAGGCGTTTGTAGGTCCTATCTGTTAAGCCAGGCAGCATCTCAACTAAAGGGTTTCTGAGGTACTCAAGATTGGGGCACTGGGAAATGACAACTGTAGTGCTCTTCTGGTCACAGGTTGTATTGGAAAGAGCTAATAGGCCTCATGACCAGAAGAGCACTGCAGATATCATTTCCCAGGCCCCAGATCTTCAGCACCTTGGAAACCCTTCAGTTGGGGTGCTGTCTGACTTAAGACAAAGGTTTTGTGGGTCATATTTGGTCATTAATGACCACAAATATGAATCTTAGCCTCACAAGGGTGCTCTTAGCCAGTTTATCTCCTTTCTGGTTCCCAGCCTGCATATACCACATTCCAAAACTCCCTCTACCATGGTCATCCATCCACCCTGACCTCTTGCCTGTGTCCCTCAATGACCATAGTTAAAACTGAACTAGTCATCTCATCACCATGCCCACAAGTTTTGCATTCCTTTGGCTATTCATACAGACTGATTATAAAAGCCCTTCCTGGGCAATAATTCATTCCATGCATCTAAGGAGGTAGACCTATGAAAGTTTATGCTACAACTTTTTTTTTTTTTAACAGTTGGTCCCAAAGGTGCTACAAGATTCTCTTTCATATGAATATTTCTCTTTGCATATTGATATTCCAGAGTAGCACAGCTATGTCAGTAAATCCCAAAAGTTACTAGCTTGTAAACCCAGTTTACAATCTCATAAATACTGAACAGGATGCCAGCCAAATATTTTTTTTTAATTCCTTGTGAACAAATGGAAGGTGGAAGATCATATTTAGCACTTCCAGGCAAACAAGGCAGATGTGTGTACTCTATTCTGTGGCATGGCCCTGGTACTCAAAGGGCAATCAGAAGTGAAGAAGCCTTTCTCAAGCATTTACCAAGACTATTCTATAGTGTCTAGTCAGAAGCAAGCCCCAATAGCTTTATTGGGGTTTACTCAGCTAAGCAGCTAATATGTTACATCAGCCACATGGTAATTCTAAGAATTAGCAGGCAGCCAGTAAGCTGAATCATCACAGAGCATTATGGTTTCATATTTTCTCTAACAATGGTCAGACAATGCAATCTGTGTTGGAAGCTGATGCACTTATCAGAGATTTCCTCTCTGTTCAGCAGTGCATGTGAGCCAACCCAACAGTTTCAAGGGACAGAAAGACATTTGTTTCATTTGAGCTTTCCAATTGCTTATGTGCATCTCTTATCACTCTCAAAGGTGAAAGTTCTTGTGCCCCTAGCTGTAGTGCAGCAAGGGGGGGGGGAATCTATCAAAATGCACTGGATGATGTGCTATATCATTTATTAAAAATAACCCCATAGAAATTTGCCAGACTTTTATATGGCAGTTGTCAGTCACTGGCAGCTGAAGACATTTTTATTTAGGCAGTCATTTGATGGATGGATTTTACTTATGTGGTGAGTTTTTGGTGTGCTGTTTTAATGCTTGAATGGATTTTACTTTTAAAATAGTTTTAACTATGTTGTTTTTTAACTTATGGTTTAATGTTAGTATTATTTTTTAAACTTTTGTAATTAATGCTTTAGCTTTAGCTTTTCAAATTATTGTAAATTGCCTTTAATCCTACTTTGGGGAATATAAATCCCATAAATAAATAAGTAAATTGAGTTGCTCTTTCACTTTCTTCTATATAAAAGTCAACATTTGTCAAAATATAGAAGATAAGAGGGGGAAAACTCTAATTGGGTGAATCATGTTCCATTTGAATTTGTTGCACTTCATGATTCGGTAGAACAAAAGAGCTGAACATAAAAGACTAGAGTACCTATCTATGATGATACAACTATCTACAAAAACAATGTACATATGCATGCGAGATTTCTTATTTTTATCTGGAGAAAACTCCTTGAATTATGTTTTATACATCAACATGCTCATAAAAATGCACTCTAGACCTTCTAAGGCAATTGGTGTACATGAAAAGATACATTTTGTCCAATTTTGATATTTTCAGTAAAATCATTATTTATTTTGACTACAATGCATTACACTTGAAATGTAGGTCCCAAAGAATTATAGCTCAATTCATATTTCATAACTGTAGTTTATTCTCCACTCTCCATGAGAAATTGAGTTTTATACAGATGAAAGTGAACAAGTATAGTGGTTGCCATTAAAGCAAAGAAAAGTTTCCTAGGTTACAAAGTTTGGGGCAAAATCTGAAGCATGATAAAATACATATTTCTGATCATTTTCATTCAAGAAATGTTTTTCTTCCAAAAATAATGGGAGATTGGCTCTTATTTTGTCCCATATTGACTGCAGCAATAGTGTAGTCCCATATATTTGGCAAGCAAAAAGGGGGACTCCATCCATTAGTTTTAGTCTCACCCACCCTTCAAGGATCTCATCCCAAGGAACATGGTCCTGCAGCTCCTTATAGTCACACAAATATTTATATGAGATCAATTAGACCAAGCTCTAGCAACAGGCCAAAGATCATCCCCAAAACCCCACTGAGTGGGTGAGTAGTGATTTGGTTGCAGGACCTGGCAGTCTAAGCTCACCCAACTGTATCACATCTCCATGAATAATTTCCAACCTGGCACAAATCAAAACCACATGAATTGTGTGGTGGTTATTGTTGTTGTGATAAATGGGGTCCTCCATTTATCAGAGGACTTCTCCCAGACAACAAAGGGCTAAATATTGGGAGGAGATGCATTCTAATGAGGGTTTACATCACAGGTGATGTGATGGCAACTGGCCAATGAGAGGGGGCAGTTGGGCAGAACCGGGAATTTTCGAGATGCTTCTAAGGGAAGGTTTTTAAAAGCCTCCTTGCAACATGAGACTTGAGTCCTACTTTGTCTGCTTTTGGGGGCTGTTTGCCCTGAGATTGCTCATAAGGGGCTGGTAGAGTTGGACAATGGAGTCCTGGCTCCTAGCTGTGCAGAACATAAAAGATTACAAATCCCATCTGAACTGTAAGTATGATTAGGGATATGTACTAGTTAATGGTGTTAGAAATTTTGGTTATTTTACTGGCTTGGCTGAAATGACTGTATCCTGTAACTCAACATTTCTCTTGTGCCTATAGGACAAGGGGTCCTACATGTAATGATATCCTTTGCTCTAGAATTCCTTAGTTAGAATAAAGCTTTTCTTTAAAGTACCTTGCCTCTCTCACACTCCTTTTCATGTTCCTTTGGCTTGCTCCTTCTTGCTTAAGTTAGCAAGGGAAAGCATCTGCAGATCTCCCAGCAAAGTCCTGATGTGTTGCTAAGGGAGGATCAGGTAATTCATCAGATGATGGCAGCTATTGGGAAAAGGTGGTCTCAAGGGGTCCCATCCAGCTCAGCAGGAGTGAAAGGGGATCCAAAGGACCTTCAATGGTAGCTCCTGTGCACAAAGAGCCATAACAAGGATGCAGTGTTTGGCTCTGAACCCACAGAACATTATAACAGTTGTTTTTAAATGTAGCTCTCCTCAAATTTCTATTACAATGAAAAGAAAGCAATTGTTGCATCCCCTTCCAAATGAATTAGCCATGGGCATCCTTCCATCTATTCTTTGTCCAGTAGATCTGCAGGACATGGAGGAAGCCTCTGTTACTCTATACTCTTCACTGAATTATATCATACAGGGCCCTATGGCAACTGGTGGCTTCCATGTTAGAGCAGTGGTAAAACCACACTGGTTTTTACTCCAACTTTTCAAGAAGCTGTCTAAGGAGATTATTGCATTGACTTTTCAGCCTGATCTGTGCACGGGACAGGATCAGGCTGGGACAGGGCAAAACGGGTTTTATCGCACTCAAAATTGCTGCTGCGCTGCCAACCCGACCATCACTCATCCCTGAGCCGCACTCTGCTGGCTGATTTTGGTAGGAATCAGCCAGCAGAGCACAGCTCAGGGATATGTGATGGCCGGCTGGCAGCGCAACAGCAATTTTGTGTGTGATAAAACCCATTTTTCCCATTCCAACCCAATCCCATCCCATGCACGGATCAGGCTGAAAAGTCAATGCAATAATCTCCCAAGGCACTTACAATTATTTGGGTGATAGGGTTGAGCAGTTTGAGTTGTTCCTTTAAAATTCAGATCACAACTCAGAAGAGATTTCACTTCCCCATTGACATAGAAGCGACCTTCCCCAGGGTACTGGAGTAGTACTAAAAAGTGGCAGGGAGGAGTCCAATCCCCAATAATCTATAGTGATGTAGACATGACGGCATCAAGGCTTTGCTGAGGCAGGGCTGATCTACCAAGACATTTCACTGCTGCATGTAAGTGATCAAAGGACGTCTGAAGACCACTGATGGTTGCTGAATAAGATCACTAAGAGTTGAAAAATGAAGACCTGGAAAAATATAGGGGGAGGGTATACTCTCATAAATGGAGGTGGGAGCAGGGTTCTGAATTCTCCATGTTTTTCCCCCATAGTTTTTTGAATCTTCTGTAGGATGCTGTATGTGTTGTTAAAAAGAGCAGCTGGGATTTCTGGATGCTGGCAATGCCATCCAAGGTCGCATTCCTCTGTCAGAGGCAAAGACTTGTACAGTCCAGTGGTGTGTTGGTTTTTCATTTGCGCACATGTGTGTGTGCTCACACCAAACCACCTTGCCAGCTCCTTCTGAGTCTTGCCTATCAGATATCATGGCTCATTGTTCTGTCTGTCTCAACAGTTATTCCCACTTGTGAGCTGCCCTCTTCTACTTTCTTCTCCCTCCCCTGTTGCAGTTTTTAATTCTCCTTGCTGGTGACTAGTAATGCCATCACAACTACCTTTCTTGTGGTTGTTGTATGCCTTCAAGTCATTTCTGACTTATGGTGACCCTAAGACAAACTTATCACAGGGTTTTCTGGGGCTGAAAGTGTGTTTCTAGGCCAGTAGGTTTCCATGAATAAGTGGGGAATCAAACCCTGATCTCCAGAGTTGCAGTCCAATGCTCAAACTAGTATACCATTTATTTACCTGGTAAAGACTCTACAGAAGTTACCATCCCTAATTAGTAAGAGAGTAATTAAACACATTTTAGTAGTCCCATCTTGTTATTTTGAAAATAAAACTTTATTCCCTAGGCCCATGGAACCAGTACAATTACTTCCCACAGTAAATATCTTGATTTTGTTGTCTTGTAGCGGTGATGCCCATCCCTACTGAGTTCTATGAGGGTTTATTTGGGGAGCAGTTGTGAAAGATTTCACTATAAAGACAAATTTTGTGCCCATAAGGTTTATGAGGGTAACTACTTAGCCAGCGTGCCATAGTGGTTTGTGTGTTGGACTATGACTCTGGAGACCTGGGTTCCATTTCTAGCTTGGCCATGAAACCCACTGGATGACCTTGCACAAGTCACACTATCTCAGCCTCAGGGAACACAATGGCAAGCTTCCACTGTCCTTCCCCAAACAGGGCATGTTTCTCAATCTATGGCTCTCCAGTTGTTTCAGGTTTCAGCTCCCATAATACCTTGACCATTGGCTGAACTACCTGGAGCTTCTGGGAGATAAAGTCCAAAAGAGCTGGAGGAACAAAGTTTGGGACGGTACTGGTGATACTGAATTCCATACACTGGAGGATCAAAATTTTAAAGAAGAGAGAAACCTGTCTTGTTTTCCCACAGAGGGCTTTATTGTCCAAACACTCTCAAAAGGATGCAGCTGAAACCTGTAGCAGCCAGACAGTCCATCTTTCTATCAAATGCTAGATTGTTTCTTTGTCTGCTTTATAAGCTTAGCAACTCATTTCCACTTCAGAGACTGCATTTCTAGCCCTGCATAAATGACAGAGAGGCAGATTTCCTCTTGCATTTCAATTGCTTCTTCCTGCATCCTCTGGCTTTGCAGGACAGCACAGTCAATCATTCCTGATTTGCTCAGCTGGGAATGGCCCAAGTCAGCTGAAATGTTTCACTGAACCTGACCAGTCATTCCTGTAATAACATTTTTAATAGAATCTATAATTTCTTTTTTAAAAGAATCTATATTTTCAATGTGCACATAAAAATGCAGTATTTCTCATTTTATAAGCTCCCTTACCCATGGTTTATAGCTTGCCTATTAAAACTTCACTGATCCAGATCTCTTGTATATGAGACTTCTTATAAGTTAGAGATGCTGTATGTCCGCCCTTAACAATTATTTATGTATGCCTGATCTTCCCTCTTCTAATTCAGAACCAAATCATGTGCACTAGAAATGAGGTTCTCCTAAATAGAAGCCCACAGTTTATTACATGAGTATTACATTTATAGCCATTGTGGTGTAGTGGTTTGAACATTGGACTATGACTCTGGAAACCTGGGTTCAAATCCTGGCTCAGCCATGTAAACCCACTGGGTGACCTTAGGCAAGTCACACTCTCCCAGCCTCAGAGGATGGCAATGGCAAACCCCTCTGAAGAAATTTGCCAAGAAACCCCATGAAAGGTTTGCCTCAGGGTTGCCATAAGTCGGAAATAACTTGAATGCACACAACAACAACAAATTACAATTATAGAGAGGGCATGGTGTAGTGGTTTGACTCTGGAAACCAGGGCTTGATTCCCAGTTTGGGCATGGAAATCCACTGGGTAACCTCAGAGGAAGGCAATGGCAAACCTTCTCTCTGAACAGATCTTGCCAAGAAAGCCCCTTTAGGGTCACCATAAGTCGGAAATGACTTGAAGGCACACAACAACAACATTACATTTATAACACTTTCTATCCCAGGGTCACAGCACTCATCAGTTTTAAAAGAATTTTTATTTTGTATGTGTGTGTGTCTTCAAGTCACCTGTCACCATATGGTAACTGCATGAATTTCATAGGGTTTTCTTAGGCAAGGAATACTTAGAGGTAAACAACCCAGTACTATTCCTTCTGGTGAACAAAGGTTTACCTGTCAACCTTGATAGGCAGAGCTTCATTACAGTCACATCTGAGAACCCATGAAGAGTCTTTCTAGAGTAGAACACAGACCAGCTTTCTGTTCAGAGAGAAGTCAGCCTGATGTCTCTGGAAAGTCCACAAGTATGACCGGAGTGCAGCAGTTGGGCTCCCTAGCATTTGATATACAAAGGCACACATGCCTCTAATACTGGAAGAAATAAATAGCCATGACAACCAGTAGGTACTGATAGCCACATCCTTCACTTGTTCTTCAGTCCCCAAGCAAATTAATAATGTCATTCACCTGTCCTTCATTCCACATATTAATGGCAGGTGGTAATTCCCATGTTGAGATGATGAATCCACCCTGGGTTTTAATCTGAATTCTAAATAAACTATTCAAGCTGCTTGTTTTTTGCTGCTCCAGAGACCAGAATATGAATCAAGGGATTCAAATTACAAGAAAATAGATTCCACCTAAAATTAGAAAGAACATTTTGAAAGTAATAGCTGTTTGACAGTGAAATCAACCCTTTGGAGTTTATTGCACATAGTTTTCAGCCCGATCCATGCAAAGGATGGGATGGGGCTGGAATGGGGGGGGATGGGTTTTACTGCGCATGAAATTGCTGCTGCACTGCCTGCTGACCATCACCTGTCCCTGATCTGGCCTCTGCCGGCTGATTTTGGTACTATGTAGATCGAGCCGGAAACTGTGTGCAATAAACTCCCTTGAGGATGGTGGACTCTCCTTCTTTGGAGATCTTTTAACATGGTTTGGATGGCCATCTCTTGGGAGTGCTTAAGTTGTATATTCCTGCATAGCAAGGGGTTGGAGTGGATGGCCTTAGGGGTCCCTTCCAACTCTTATGATTCACTGAGCCCTATCCTTGAAATAGGTTCATCACCTTGGATATATCTTTGAATGATCAGATGAAAGTCAAAAATAGATTTAGTGCAAACCAGCTGCCACAGCTGCATGAAGATTTAAATTATTTAAGTCCAGCCATTGCTGTGTTCTTTCTAAATGGCTGCTCCCTGACTAAACTCCAAACATGCACACTTGCAGTCCAGAGATAAGACCATCACAAGCCCTCTGCAGAATGATGTTTATGTGCTGAATCACTTCTGCATGAGAACTGAGACTGCATCAACTCACCCTTTCCTTTGGTATCCCTTGGGCCAGCCCGTTCTATCCCCTGATGTCCATGTATTCAGCATTAATGCTTTGTAAGAAAGAAAGAAAGAAAGAAAGAAAGAAAGAAAGAACCCTTTGCTGGTCCAGTCTGAGGCATGCTCTTTTAACACTGCAGATATTTGTGCCAGTGTTTGCATTTTGGGGACTTTACAGACTGGGTATGTGGGGGGGGGTGAGACCTGGAACAGTCCCTCTCCCCATTTGTACATTCCTCCAATGGGTAAGTAGCTTCTGAAGAGGGGTACAGGTAACAGATGATGGGGGGGTCCTGGGTATAGAAAAATATGCTAAGTGTGTTACAGTCTGCCAAGTGCCAAAAGAATTTACCGGTAATCACACTTCCACACCCAATTAGAAATCTGAAGGAGTAGGATTTTACAGGCACTCAGCTTGCCAAGTCATGAGGAGAATTTTACTGTTTTCCCCACGATTTCTGAGTTGCATGTTAAAAGTTTCCAAAGCAATCAGAGGGCAATATAGATGCTCCATTTTGCCAAGTTCACACTGCAGTAAATTGCTCCTTGGTGGGTAGAGATTACCAATCTATAACACATCTGCAACTTCTAGGTAGTGAAATGTTCCTTACCACTCATCCAGAGATTCTTTCACACTTCACAGTTATAGCACTATGATTTCTCCGGAATTGCCATGGCTGCATCATATATAATTCTAGTGTTTGCAGTCTGAGGAGGTACCTATGATCTCTGGCTAAGAATTACAAAGGCCCTTCCCTGTATCGCAAAGCCCAGGATTCCACAGTACATTGCTATTGTGGTTAAAGTGGAATCATAGTGCCATAACAGTAAAGTGTGAAAAGGTCCTTATGACATAGACAACCAAAATACCTAGTGAAGTTTGGCCTTTCCAGTGGCAGTCAGTGGCTTTCATATCAGTGAATCCACTCTGGGTTTGATTCCAAATTTTAATTCCAGATTTTAAAGGAGTTCTTCAAATCCTAACCCCATGATAGCTTCAGAATTTTGGATAACTCCTTTCAAGTAAAATCCAGAATGGATTCACTACTACACCCCAATGTGGAAGCCACTTCTGTATTAGCTCTTGATAATAAATAGCCATTATGTTCACCCAGGCCGGCATCATTTTAGTGACATACCCAAGTGTAATTCCAACTTATATCTATGTATGGGAGTTTTTATTTAATTTTTCGGCCAATGCAGAGCTTACTTGCACCCTCCCCCGACTCATGATTTTGCTACACCGTTATGTAGCTGGTGGAGAGAACAGGGAACTGGAAAAGTGTCTGTGCCCCAAAGAAAAGAAGAGAAGAAAAACAAAAGGGAGATAGGAACGAACTACAAATTATGCATGCAAGAGTACAATGGCTTGTATGGAAAGATAATGAAAATGACTACAATGACCAATGCAGAGAAACAGAAGACAACAACAAAAAGGGAAGAACAAGAGATCTATTTCACAAGATCCAAAAAATCAAAGGAAAATTCAAACCAAGGACTGGGATGCTCTATGACAATAAAAATACAATTCAAGATCAGGAAGGAATAAAAAGATATTGGATGCAATACACAGAAGAATTATACAAAAGACATGACAAAATAAAGGATACATATATAGACTATAGCAAAGCCTTTGACTGCATAGATCATGAAAGGCTATGGAACGCCCTTAAAGACATTGGAGTGCCAACACATCTGATAGTCCTGATGAGGAATCTGTACTTAAGACAAAAGGCTGCTGTCAGAACACAACATGGAGAAACAGAATGGTTCCCAATTGGCAAAGAGGTCAGACAAGGCTGCATCCTATCACTCTACCTATTCAACTTATATGCAGAACATATTGTAAGGAAAGCAGGCTTGGACATGGAAGAAGGAGGAGTGAAAATAGGAGGAAGGAATATCAACAATCTGGGATATGCGGATGACACCATAATATTAGCAGAAAGCCTAACAGACCTGGAACATCTACTAAGGAAGATCAAAGAAGAAAGTACAATGACGGGCTTAATTTTAAACATAAAAATAAACAAAAATAATGACCACTGAGGACCTTCGCAAGTTCAACTTAGACAATGAAGAAATAGAAATAGTAAAAGCATTGCTATACCTGGGATCAAACATTGATAGAAATGGGGACTGCAGTCAGGAAATCAGAAGAAGATTAAGAATGGGGAGGGTGGCTATGAAAGAACTAGAAAAGATCCTAAAATGTAAAGATATACAACTCAGCACAAAAGTTAGAATCATACAAGCCATTGTATTCCCTATTACCATGTATGGATGTGAGAGCTGGACAGTTAAGAAAGATAGGAAGAAAATCAACTCCTTTGAGATGTAGTGCTGGAGAAGAGTATTGAGTTTTGGATAGCCAAAAAGACAAACAAATGGGTCCTAGAGCAGATCAAGCTGGAAACCTCCCTGGAAACCAAGATGACTGGCTGCTGTCGTACTTTGGACACATCATGAGAAGAGAAGACTCATTAGAAAAGACAAAAATGCTGGGGAAGGTGGAGGGAAGTAGGAAGAGAGGAAGGCCACATGCCTCATGGATGGACTCTATTAAGGAGGTCATGGGTATGGGTTTGCAGTACTTAAGAAAAGGAGAACAGAGGGTCACTCTTGGAGATGTCTCATCCATAGGGTCACCATGGGTCGAGATCGACTTGAGGGCAATTAACAATAAATGCCCCATAACCAGATTCAAACTGATAATACCATTTATCAAGACCCCAGTGAGTCTCAGTGGAAGATGTCATTAGTCTGGGTCTGATGATTGGGTATCTATGTTATACCCCATGCTAGTTTAGTCAGATGCTTCTCTGATCCTCCTACTTTTTTCCACTGGCCACAAAATGGCCTTTTAAGAGAGAGATCCCAGTGTAACTGTGAATACTGAGTAAGGTAGCACAGTTCCAACTGTGGGATTCTTACTTTACACTGTGCAATATAGGATCTCGACCCCAGCACATGACTAAGGGACAGAGCAAAACAGTATACATGCAGAGGGTATCCTTCAATGCAAAGCACTCTCAAAGTTCCCTTTCTACAGCAGAGAGCTTTATGCCTCCTCAAAGCACAGCAAGAATGAAGCAGGCTGCAGCAAAAAAAAAGAAAAAGAAAAAAATGGACATTGCTTTTTCTGCCAACTGCTAAAAGCTTTTCTCCAGCAACAGCAGACTGCCAAGCACAATTCTTCTGGGATTGGGGCTAAGTCATGCTGGGGTCAACTGCTCTGACATATTACTGGAACTGTGACAAGGTGCGGAAACTCGGTACTC
>CM034703.1:120179005-120200966 GCA_020142125.1 Phrynosoma platyrhinos
ATTACTGCTCTTTGTATGATGTTTTCTGTGTACAAGTTGAACAAGTAGAGTGATAATATGCACCCTTGCCTGACTCCTTTGCCAATTGGGAACTGTTTTGTTTCTCCATATTCTGTTCTGACAGTGGCCTCTTGTTCTGAGTATAGCTTTTTCAACAGAGCTATCAAGTGTACTCACACTCCCATGTCTTTGAGAGCATTCCATAGCTTTTCCTGATGGAAGCAATACTTGATTCAATTGCTAGATTGTGTGTGTGCCTCATGCCATGCTATGGATTATGAGATCATACTGAAGTAAACAAGAGGAATGTATTTTGTAATACAGGATAGTGCATCTCAAAGTGGTGATCCGTGAACTAGTGGTGATTCACGAACTGTAGGCCGCTAGTCCATGGCGAATTTCCAGGAATGAAAGAAAGTGCTGTAGCCAATGGGTGCAAATTTGGTGCTGGTCCATGAAACACTTCTTTCAAAGTAACAGAAGGGTAAGTATTTTGGTTACTTTTGAACAACAGGAAAAGTAATGAATTTTTTTTTTAATGGCAACTCTAATGGGCACTGGCATTAGTTGGGGGCCTTGGAACTTTTAACTGTAATAGCAAATTGCTTTTTTAAAAGTAACTTTCCAAACTCTGTGGAGACTGCAAATGTGGTAGTTGATAAAAGTGTTCAGGATGATCTCATGTGACGCAATCCACATTCCTTGGAACATCTTAAGAGGTCTTTCAGTGAAAGTGGTTCGCAGTCCCTCTATAGATTTCTAGATTTTTACAATTGTATGAACATTTTATTTGAGAAGCATGCCAGCCAATTGATAGCTTTCGTTCTGATTCAATTTATAACAAGTCTCTTGCTAAGGATTATGTTTGCTTGCTTATTTTTGAGTATCAGAGAGAAGTCAATGTCCAGATCAAAAAGGAAGTCATTGTCAATAAACATCAGATTAAACAAATCTGGAAAATGCAGTAAAGAAGTCTGATAGAAGCCCAAGAGGGCTCAAAATGCATTAAAAGAAAGTCCACTGATGTCTCAGATGGCTTGGTGCACTAACTTTAAAAAAAATCATGGATTGAGAACTCAATTATGTGAAATTCAAAATAGTGGAAAAATCTGTGGGCTAGAATTCAAAGAAGCCAGCTTTCATGTGCAGAAATTGGTTGTGTGCACACACAGAAGACAGCTAATTTTTCCAGCTGAAATTATTATTATTGTTGTTGTTATTGTTGTTGTTGTTGTTATTATTATTATTATTATTATTATTATTATTATTATTATTATTATTATTAATATACCGCCCCTCTGCAGAGCAATCGGGGCAGCTTACAACATTGAAATTACCATGTAGATAAATTACAATACAATATGAACACAGCCAAAAATCCCTTTACTTTACCTAATCCCACTCTAGAGTGTCCCTTGATCTTTAAGAGTGCCTTTTAAGTGGAAGGGGTGAAAGAAGTATTAGTAAGAAAGGAAGACCTCAACATCTTGGTATACATGTAAAACATGGCATGTGGCTTGACTTTCGAGATCCTTGCCAATATTACCAAGAACTTTGGGAAGGAAATATAGATATATACATATGTACATACACTAAGAGAGCCAGAGTGGTGTAGTGGTTTGAGCATTGGACTACAACTCTCAAGGCCAGGGTTCAAATCCTTGCTTGGTCATGGAAACCCACTGGGTGATCTTGGGTAAGTTACACTCTCTCAGCCTCAAAGGAAAGCAGTGGCAAACCTCCTCTAAACAAATCTTACCAAGAAAACTCCTTAGAGTCACCATATGTCAGAAATGACCTGAAGGCATACAACAGCAACATACATGTACAGTCCCCAGGTACTCATATTTTCTTCATATTACTCTTATTGGAAACATTTCCATTAGTAAAAACTTTAAAGATACCTATATCTTGCTAAAAGAGAAATAAATTCATCATAGCCTGAACTTACAGCTCACAAGTTAAAAACAAAATTTCATAATAAATTTGTTAATTTTTAAGATGCCACACAGCAATTTTCTTTTGTTGCGATACAGGTAACTCTATGAAAATTATTTCCATTGGTAAATTCCATTAAGCTCTTCTCTTCCCAGATCACTATAAATCTTACCTAAAATTGTGGGTACAAAAGCAATTAATGTACGTAGCCTTATAAATAAATAATGACATCTCACTCAATTCTCTTCCATAAGCTTTTTTAATTATTGCTTTAATAACTGTTTTAAAGTCATATGCTATTGATCAATAGGTCATCCTTCATAAGATGAAGACCAGAAAAAAAAGTTGTTTGTAAAATAATGCAGGCAGTTAGTGGTTTATGGAACTTCCTCAGGTGATATCAAGGAGGCTGGAAGGACACAGACTCTTGTATCAGTATACATAACAGCCATGATTAAGGTTAGTAAGCTATGATTTACAAGGACTATAAAGCTTAGACCTCAATGCTTTCATGTTGAAATACAAAAACCACTTAAATCAGCATGCTTGCATTTAAAATGCTAACAGCCTGATGCTCATCTTTACTCAGACGTATAATGAGACCTCCAACAGTTTGACTACATATAGAGTTAAATGCCCAAGGTACATTCATTTCAGATAGCACCACACTGCTCTGGGCTGCACATTAAATGTGCCAAGAGCTGCAATCTTATGCCTGTTTACCTGGGAATAAGCCTTACTTAACCCAGTAGGATTTACTTTTGAGTAGGCAAGTATAGGATTGTGCTGTAATTCCCATTGATTAAATCCTGCTGTGTACAAACTTACTTGGGACTAAAGCCTTCTTCTAAACAAGTGTTTTTCATAGGATCAGGAAACAAAATTTGCCAAGCTTAAGCAGTGGGACTTGATTGTAGGTAAACATATTTAAGGTCAGGATGCTGGTCCCTTTGGTTTACTTTAAGGCATGATGAATGTTAGTGTTATACAATAAAAATCTGAGCAGTAGGTTTTTAATATTTGGATAAAACCAATCTTGGTAATTAGTTACATATCTCTTCACAGCATCCAATAGTGACTGTTTATCAAAGCCTTCATTATATAGGAGGAATTAGACAGTTGGAGGCTTCTGGGGTAAATCAACCCACATCCTCATTATTGCCATGAGACAGAAGAGGCAGGTAAAGGCATTTGAATCCATGGGACAAAATTTAGCTAGCAGGACATTTTAGGGGGTGAGAATTAGGTCCTAGTTGTTGTTAATGGCCCTCGAGTCAATCTCAACTCATGGTGACCCTGTGGATGAGACATCTCCAAGCTTCCCTACCCTCCACTATTCTTCTAAGTTAGGGGTCCCCAAACTATGGCCTGCGGGCCGAACCCAGCCTATTGAGGCCTTCTTAGCAGCCCGCAGCTGGTCCTGCCACCACCACCACCGCTGCTGCCGCTGCCGATTACACGCGCCGCCGGCCACCATTTTGTCTTCCAAAATGGCATCCGGAGTCATGCGCATGCGCCCGGCATTGCACTCACATGCACACGACTCTGGGTGCCATTTTGGAAAACAAAATGGCGTCCGAGTCGCACGCATGTGCTTGCACCTCCAGCCCCCCGAAGATCTGGGGGCCAGTGAACCGGCCCCCAGATCAAAAAGTGTGGGGACCCCTGTTCTAAGTTCTTGCAGATTCATACCAGTGACCTACTTGAGTCCATCCATCTAGCACGTGATCTTCCTTTCTTTCTACTTCCCTCCCTTTCCTAGCATTATTGTCATTTCTAATGATTCATGCCTTCTCATGATGTGGCCAAAATATAATGGCTTCAGTTTAGTCATCTCTGCCTCCAGGGAAATTCCAGGTTTGATCTGTTGTTCTAGGACACACTTATTTATTCTTTTTGCTGTCCATGGTATACTCAGCACTCTTCTCCAGCACCACATCTCAAATGAATGTATTCTCTTTTTTCTGTTTTCTTAACTGTCCAACTCTCACATCCATACATGGTAATGGGAAGTACAATTCCTTGTATGATTCTAACTTTTGTGCTTAGTTGTATATCTTTGTTCTTTAGGAACTTTTCTAGTTCATAGCTTAGTTCTTAGTCATCTTCTGATTTCTTAACTGCAGTCCCCATTCTGATCAATGTTTGATCCAAGGTATAGGAACTCTTTTACTATTTCTGTATCCTCATTGTCTAGTCCTAGTACTCCACCCTTAATGTATTTTCAGTGCAACTATCCAAGAAATCTACTTTCTAAGCAAGGCCATATCAAATATATCTGAGGACAAACTGCTAATACTGAGGCCACCACATCACACTCAAGACCATTTTTGGTTTGGACAGTTCACAAGTTATACAACTTCATGCTAATGGGAGGAAAATTAAAGCTACAGTCTTATACAGGCTGATCTAGTAATAAGTTCCACTGAGCAGAGTGAATACTAAAGTAGATATGCACTGGATTAGCAACTGTAAATGTGCTACTGAACAATGGGGAAAAGTACGGATGCACAGAATACTCATGAATTTTCTTCTCCTCAACCAGAAAAACTGTTCAGAAAATGGCTGCACAATCTCTACTACATTTTTACTTTATTTACATTTGGAGAAAGGGGGGAATGCTTGCACCAAAATCCCCATGGTTACACAAACATTTTTTGTGCAGAAAATAACTTATATTATGTGAAAGGCATGGCTTTGCACAAACAAAAGGGTTTGCACAATTTTTTTTTCACAAAACATCCCCAAAATCATTGGAAAATGTGCAAAAAGTCTCACAATCTTACCCAAAAACATGTAAAATCCTTTGCTCTTGTGTGCAGCAACACAACAAGGAAAGACTTTAGCACCTCTCAGAGTACAAAGATTATTCTGGGAGGGGGACATTTCCCCAGGATGTGGAATACAGCATCTGCCTTTTAACATTATATTTTTAAACAATGCACAATGGGTAAATTTTAACCACGACTTTTCCTTTTAAATCTGTCTCTGGCCATCACTGTACCAGTGCCAAATGCTAATGCATTTTACATTCTTCCTCAGTATCAGGAACTTTCAGGCTGCCAAGTTTCAGCTAAAACTGCTGACATCAAGGAGACTGGTAATGTAGAAATGTGCTGAGCAACAAATGTGCTCAGACCTATCTGTCCACCTGTCTGAGGGGTGTCCTGTCACAGAGGTCAGAGCTGCAGGAGATATCAATGTAGATGCCATCCAAGGAGGCTGTCAGGAGAAAGCAGCTTTCCTCAAACAAAACACATGATCAAAAGCAAACTTCCATTTAAACAGGCATCCAGCTTTTGGCATGTGAGTCTATCTGGTTTTTCATGCTGCAGGAGTATGCTCCCTAAATGTCCCTACTTCTATGCACATTGATGGGAGCATGTGAATACCGAGTCTAAATATGTCTGCATTTGCCCATTTCATTACAGTACTGGCAAGGCTCTTGCATTCATAAAAAATTGAGCTGGGTAGCAAAGCATAGATTAATCAGATTCCCGCTGAACTGGCTTCATTTCTGCTTGTCAAGATGGATCAGAGCTAGGCTGTGGACAGCGCAATGTTTGTTCTTCAAACTTTTGAAATGTTACTTCTCTTTTTTTTGGACTAACAATTGAGAGCCAGCAAGGCACAGTGGTTTGAGGGTTGGACTACAACTCTGGAAACCCATTGAGTGACCTTGGGCAAGTCACAACCCTCAGGGGAAGGTGATGGCAAACCTCCTCTAAACAAATCTTGCAAGAAAACCCCATGATAGGCTCACCTTAGGGTCACCATAAGTTGGAAATGACTTGTAGGCATGCACCAATAACAATACTCCATTCAAAGAGTATAAGGGCCTATAGAACAGGATGGGGAAATGTGTGATCTTGCTGTTGCTGTCAGACTGCAAATCACATCAGCCCAAGGCAGCATTGTTTGATAGTGATAGACTATGGACTTTGCAATCCAACACCATATAGAAGGTCATATGTTCCTCCACTGATGTAGTTGCTACCTCTCCACAGGCAGTTCTCATGACCTCAGAAGCAGTTAAGCATTATGGATCAGGAAAATGATATGGTTCTTTTCCACAGCAATGACAACAAACCAGTCATCCAAACTACATGCCAGAATGGTATGGCATCAAGTCACATGAAAATACAATCAGCCTTCCATAACCACAGATTTTTTTTTTATCCACAAATTAAAGCATCCACACCTTTAAAATATTTTTAAAAACATACATTCTAAAAAGCAAATCTTGATCTTGCCATTTTATATAAGGGACACCATTTTACTATGCCATTGAAGTTAATATGATCACAGATTTTGGTATCCACAGGGCCCCTGGAACCAATCCCAGCATATTTTAAGGGCCCACTGTACTTCCAGTAAAATGACTAAGCCAGCTCAAGCTTGGGTAAGGAGTACCTTTCATTACAGGGATAAGGAATCTTTGGCCCTGGATTTTTTGGACTAGTGTGTCTACAATTTTGTAACACTGGGGTGAATTGATGTTGCAAATCCCTCTTCTAAAACATTTCCATGACTATGTTGACCATCTGTCCATATAGTGATCTGAGATTCATATTCAAGACTTCTTCACATGTAAACAAATGACAGAAGAACCAATGTCCAGTCCCATGGATAAAGTTAGTTTCTTCAGACATTGGTAAATAAGCCAAAAGGCTCAACTGCATGGGACCGGGGTGGTGGTCTTCACATACTAACAATGACCTTATGACATTCAGGGGGCTAATGCCCAAATATTAATCATACAAATAATCTATATTAATAATTTATACTAAATATTAGTATTAAAACATATTTTAAGATGACCCAATGGGGTCATTCCTCTTCTTGATTAGTATTCACTGAATACCATGTTTTCACATTTTATGCCCAGTTGTTCAAACTACTCCCTACTCTCTTATTAAGACAATTTACAAACAATGGCCCTGCATCAGCTCATTTGTGGATGGCTCTTTTCTGAGTGATCTGTCTTTTTTTTCCCATCATGAGTCAAGGGGCCCATTTGTCTTCTAAAAATCAGTCTCTAAACACCAGAGTCCAAAACTCCTGAGCTGTGAAATTTCTGTTCCTTTCCACCAGCTGCCGCAGCGCACGTGCTTCTCTCTTGGATTGTTCAAAGCTTGGTATCCACATCTCCTGCAGAGCTGTATTTTCCATGTTTGGAGTAGAAAAAACAAATGCCTGAGGTTTGGGGCAGCTCAAGTGGCTAGCTTCTGCATTCCACCTTTTTGGTAACAGTCCCTGGAAAAAATATATATATAAACACAACCAAAGTTTTAGTAATCACCTTGTTATATTTAAGCTGTGGTAATTAAGCTATTTCTCCTTTACATTAAAATTGTGAAACTATCTTTAATTTCTCAGGCCTAGGACTTGCAATCTATAATACAGGGTGCACCTTTATGTTCTGTTCTCCAATACCAGTGAATAAATGGCCTAGGAACATCTGATCCTGAACAGTAATGGCCAGGCTTAAGCTTGCAAGGTGTATTTTTCAAAAACCCCAATATCCACCAGTCTAAACTAAGCACTAAATTAAATAATTTCTTCAAGTTCTTAAACTTAAAAGAACTTTGAGATGAGAGAATGAAAACAGAATAGGACAGTCACCCCTCCTTTCTCACAGACTTGCGATCCGCAGACTTAAATATTCACGGAAGGGCAACCTCCTTTAACTTGTGCACCCCATTCAAGCTTATGGGCTTGAATATTAGTGAGTCTCAATTTCAATGGGGGGAGGGAGGTCTGGAACAGATTCCCTATGAAAATGGAGGGCCAACTGTACTTAAAGGTTTCCACATAAAAAATCATTCCCAGCTTTTTTTCTATTTCAGCAGGATTGTGTGCTGTTTTGTTACCATTCTTAAACAACTGAGAGTTAGACATCCTTCCAGATCTACCAATCAGAGATTTATTGAGAGATTTTAATGTACATTCTACCAGCCCTGCTTGTAGAACTCTAGAAATTAAGTACTGATGGCAACCAAGTAACCTGATGGTAACCTGAATAACAGACCCCAAGGAGGGGTTATCGTTGTCTTTGCTTGCTGTCTTAGAAGACCCCTAGGAACAGACATTGGCCTGAATCTCAGTTATTAGCTGCATCTACACTGCAGAATTAACTGTATCTACACTGCAGTTTGACACCTCATAAACTGCCATGGTTCAATGCTGTGGAATTCAGGGATTTGTAGTTTTTTGAGATATTTAGCCTTCTCTTTCAGAGAGTTCTGGTGCCACAATGGTCTATGGCCATAATAAAGATTCTATCTATCTATCTGGTGCCACAACAAACCACAGATCCCAGGATTCCATAGGATGGAGCCATGGCATTAAAAGCGATATCAAACTGCATTAATTCTGCAGTGTGGCAGTAACCAGTGTCCCAGGTAGAATAGCCTCATTGAATCAGGGTTTATCCAAAAAGGAAAAGAGTCCCTAGAGGTATTAAGACTTTCGGTGAGGGGGTGTTTGATTTTTCCTGCACGTTCATGGTTTTGCATCCAAGCTCTTTCTTGAAATATCTCTTATTTCCCTGTCCTTTGTGTTCTTCCTCTTCCCTATCCAACTGATCACATGTAGATTCAGGCAACATTTCAGAAAATGACTTTCATCAATTTTCACAGAGCCCTTTTATAATTATTATTCAGGAGTTATAGCCAGTGTTAAACATAATGATCCTTTTTTTTTTTTTTTTTTTTTTTTTTTTTTTTTTTTTTTTGCTAGCATTCTTCTTTCCCTCACTTCATCCCTGTTGAATCTGCATTCTGGAAGAAAAATCACTGTATCTTGGCAGTGACCATCTTAGATATTTCTGGTATAACACAGAGAGACAGACAGACATCTCATTTAGGTAGACAGTGGGTTAATTTAAACTGACATGTGAAGTGGGAATGAAAAATCTTTGATAATGCCTGGTGTTCCCTAGGAATACTTTGGGATAGGGAAAATATCAGGTAGATCTCCAAAGTAAAATCAGCTTGTGCAGGAGCAAAGCATTTCAGAGACTTTTTTCTAGTCTGGAGAAATTCTCAACTGGATTTATGTAATTATTGACTCACCATTCAGCAAGTGAATTAATGGGTCTAACCAACAGGATTCAAATCATGATTTGGCTGGTTTCGATTAGGGACCCCATGAGCCTAGCTGAAGCAAGACAGGCCCCCTTATAATTACCTTTGCTTGCTGATGGATGTTTTCCCAAATTCTATTGCACACCATGCACTCAAATGCATCGATGTAATTGTCCTTCATGATATCTTGCACTCCCCAGGTGCGCTCTTTAACGGCAGCAAGCAGTCGTTGGTTGGACACGTCTCCCTTCAGTTTCCACTCAAGATAGGTCTCATACTCCTTGTCATCTTTGTCCAATGATTTGATGTATTGTGCCAGGTCCTTGGGGTGTGAAAATCCAGTGACTAGAATGGCACTCTTGTTACTTGGAAGCCAATCTTCAATGCTGGGAGAACCAAAATATACCGGCACAACTCCCAACTTCAGTGGCCTCCAGAGTTTTTCAGTGATATAATCTTCACATACAGCATTTTCAAATGCCAAAACAAATTTGTACTGAGCAAGGATCTTGTAGAACACATCACTTTCCATGGAGGCTGGGTTCCTGAGATGCTCAGGAAGATCTCGATTGTGTAAGCAGTCCCCATAGGAGTCCACCTCAATGTGAGCCATAAGCTCCTTTACGTAAGTGTCCCGGTCAGACGGCGGATCACAGTCTGACTGGACATACACAAGTGGTGCAAGCCTCTTCCTCAGGCTGTTCTTTTTTGGCAAAGAAATCACATACCTCAAGGATTTTAGGGCCTCAATACTTTCGAGGTACTGGGTGGTAAGTGGGAGGTGTGAGTGGCGACTGAACGTGGCTGTGTGGTTGAACAGAGTGATAGTGGGGCTCTGGAAGAGCTTGTAATTGTTTTTGGGAGACTCCTCGTGGAAAAGGGCCCAATCATGGTCATCTTTGCGAGGCAGAGGCAACCTGTCTATGCTGAAATCAGTACCTACAAATGAAGAATAGTTGTCCTCTTGGTTAAGGAAAATCTTATTCAGCTTAGTTAAAAAAAAATCTTATTCAACTTGGCTTTTGCCAAATGGCATGAATTGCGTATTACCAAGACAGTGTGATAGTCAAACAAAGGGGGGGGGGGGAAGCCATGCCAGCTCAGTTCCATATGTGGTGTAGTGTGTACCTTCAAGTTATTTCCAATTTATACCTACCCAAAGGCAAACCTATCACAAGGTTTTCTTGGCAAGATTTGTTTAGGAGAAGTTTGTCATTGCTTTCCTCTGAGGTCGAGAGACTAGGATTTGCTCTAGCTCACCCACTGGGCTTCCATGGCTGAGCAGAAATTCAAACCTGTGTCACCTGGAATAGTAGTCCAGCACTCAAATCAATGCACCACACTGTTCCATAGCCCTTGAGTAATGTAAGAAAATGATGAGCTTGCAACAAAATGCTGCAGTACAAAGCATTCCTGTTTAAGAAATCAGCTGTGTCCTTTCCCAAAATTCTCCCTTTCTGCAAATTCTAGAGATCCCCCATTCATATCTTCCTCTTGGGTATGGACACTGTTGTGGTGGTTATAGAAAGATTCTCATTCAGAGAATGAGGCTGCAATCAGCATATAGAAACTGGACCTTCTAGGTTGCTGATGATCATATGATCAGATGTAATGATCAAGCCCTGATCAGCACAACCAGAATCCAGAGTCTCCCACATTACCAAGATGGCATGAAAATGCAGTGGGCCCTTGACAGCCAGTATAGCAAAGTGTTTTGAGTGTTGGATTAGGACTTTGCAGACCAGGGTTCGATTCCCCAATTGGCCATGAAATCCTCAGGGGAAGCCTCAGGGGAAGACAATGGCAAACATCCTCTGAACAAATCCTGCCCCCCCCCCAAAAAAATCCAAGACCTTAGGGTTGCCATGGGTCAGATCAGAATTGACTTGAAGGCACACAACAAACACCTTGCTATCCATTAGGGTTTGTCTCCATTAAAACGTAAATGGAATATTCCCCATTGACAAGGGGAATGTTCAACCATAGAGGATGGTGCTCATCTCCATTACTAAGCCGAAGAGCCAGAGTTGTCAGAGACTATTCTGTGATCATGTGGCCAGCATGATTGCACAGAGACTATTCTGTGATCATGTGGCCAGCATGATTGCACAGAATGCTGTTTACCTTCCCACCAAAGTAGTACCTATTTATCTACTTGCATTTGCATGCTTTCGAACTGCTAGGCTGGCAGAAGCTGGGACTAGTGACAGGAACTCACCCACCCCATCATGCAGCACCCGGTCCTTGAACTGCCAACTTGCCGATCTTGCAATCAACAGAGTCAGCATCTTAACCACTTGAGCCACTGCATCCCTTTGTCCCCATTACTCCCTGTGGATACCAAAATATGTGGATGCTCAAGTCCCATAATATATAACGATAGAGTAAAATGGCATCCTTCATTTCAAAAATGGCACAATGAAGGTTTGCTTTTGGGAGGAAAATTATCTCTGTTTTTCAAGCCGTGGTTGGTTGAATCCATGGATGCCAAATTCTATTTTCAAGCCATGGTTGGTTGAATCCATGGATGCCAAATTCATGAGTACTGAAGCCTTACTGTAAATCATAATGTAGGCATGTGAGAATGTACACAGAAGAGTGTTTATGTAGTATCTGCTGTATCACATCAGTTACAGAAAAATCACTCTAACCCATGTAATTCTATACATACTTATTTCAGAGCAAGCCTCATGTAACTCAGTTGAGCTTACTTCTGGGTAAATATGCAAGAGGATCATACTATAGCAGTGGTTCCTAACCTTGTTGGAGGTACTGACCCCCACTAGTTTCATATGCGCATTCACCGAACCCTTCTACCGCTAATACAGACGGACCATCAGCGCCATCCGGTGAGGGGAGTGGGCCGCCGAGCTGTCAACCACGCCATATGGCCAATCAGAGGGCCACTTCTGTCGGTGGAGGTGGGGCAAGCTGGTTTGGCTGGATGGGGCATATAAATATTGGGGCATATAAAACGTATACAGGTTATCACCTGCAGCCAATGATGGAAGAGTGGGGTGTGTCATCATGAATCATATGAATCGGATGTGTGTCTTGACTTCTGCCGAACCCACGAGACTGACTCACCGAACCCCTGGTGTTCGATCGAACCCAGGTTAAGAACCACTGTACTATAGGTACTATAAACCCTTAGCCTATGTGTCATTGTGCTAGGGCAAGATCTGTTGCTCAGTGATTGTCTGTTTTCAGAGTTAGCACAGTACCATTTGCATTTGCAGGAAGTCATAGAAAGCAACTGTGCAAAAGGCTGTGCAAAGGAATTGTACAACTGCTAGTGCAAACTGACTTCACAGTTATTTTGCATAACTGGATGCACAAAGATATAATCCAAGACAATTGTGCTAATAAGGACTTTCATTTCACTGGCATTACATTGCATTTAGGCTATAATTAAGAAGAATGTGCAAGTTTCATATTTTTGTGTATGTCATAAAACACTGTAAGACACAAAATGTTGTGATGGTTACTTTTAGTCTGATATATTAAAAGGATGCTATATGTCATTGGGGAAAGATACAATAAAATTTTATTTCTTTAGACATCCAATATTCAGGTCTATCCAAATAATGAATATCTATGTGGTTTTGTGTACGAAGGGAAGTTCTTCAGACAAATATTATGAAAATAATATTTTCATTACATCTCTAAAGAGAGATATATCACAGCCAGTTTGTGGCTGGCAACTCAAATAATTCAGCCCAAAATCATCACCTCCAAGGGAATCATATAAACTGATTTCAAAACCTTCAAGCTTCAAAATACAGTTCTGGTTTTCTACTTTTCTTATCTATGTATGCCCTAGTGCTGTTTTTTAAAAAAATTCTTCTGAGCTGCATCTATCTATTTAATATTAACAAGAGTAAGCCTAAAAGCCTGAGGCCACTTACCTGAGAGTAAGACCATTTGAATTCTACTTGTGAGTAGAGAGATATAGTATTGTGCTGTGTCCTTTGCATGTTTTGACTTAAATTTCAGAAACTAGAGCTTTTACAAAACAAACCAATACAGCAAAATCTACAGTGCACAGAGAAATGTAATATAGAAAAATATGGTAAACTCAGAAAACCTGCTTTCTCTGGAATGGACATTTTTGTTTTTAGGTGACATTAAAAACTGAAAAAGTAAAGTTCTTGGGGAAAAAAAGAAAGTAGGAAGCCTGAGTTGTCTAATGAAGCTAAAGAATATGCAGACAGAGGTCTAAAGATGTACATACTTTCAAGGTGAAAGTGCTGAGATGACTTGATTGATTTGATATGACACAGTTAATCTTGACTGATGGAATATACGACTTTCAGGATATAGGAGATGATAAGAATATCCCTCAGACAAGAATTAAGATAGAGAAGCTTTAATAGGATTATGATGGAGAGCAGGCACAAAAGGATTGCAATTGCAAGCATATTTGGAGGAAAATGCTTTCAAAAAACTGAAAGTGTTAAAATAAATAAAATAATAAACAATGGATGATGGGTGACACACTGCATACCTGAAATTATTTTTTCCTCTACACTGTCTATACAAGTTTTTGGGAGTGGAAAGGAGGTATTGTGGCAAAGAGGCATTCAAAATTGTAGATCAAAAAAGACAAAACTTGGAAGCAAAAATCCAGCGAAAGGTAGCCCAAATGTGATATGAGGCTTGTTTAGAGTGCCCTGTTTTTAGGATGCTATGCAGTCGTCCCTCCCAATTCACAGGGGATCCATTCCAGACCCCTCCACCACAAAAATGGAAAACCACAAATATTCGAGCCCCTTTGAAAATAATGGTGGTGTGCTTTCGCGCACTCACCATTTTGTCCCTCCTGGCTTCCCGTCCGCCGGAAATTCAAAACTGCGAATGGGAAGTCAGCAAATTCGGAGGAACAACTGTACTTACAGAGCCAGTGTAATAGTTTGAGCACTGAACTAGGACTCTGGAGACCAGGGTTCAAATCCCCACTCAGCCATGGCAACCCACTGGGTGACCTTGGGCAAGTCACACTCTCTCAGCTTTAGAGGAAGACAAAGGCAAACTCCCTCTGAACAAAGCTTGCCAAGAAAAGTCCATGACAGGTTCACCTTAGGGTTGGAAATGATTTGAAGCCACAGAACAACAAACTTACAGAGAACTCCACCTGGGTATAAGAAAGCTCACCATGTACATGGGTAGTGCTCCTTTTCAAACAAGGGTATGAAAAGATTTTATTAACAAGTATCTGGGATTATTAGATTTGGCCCAGTATTGATTACACAGGCCTGCAAGGAGAAAACTTTTTGGGAGCTGAATTCAAAAACACAATAAAAATATCACACCACAGAGTTTTTTCACAAATTCGATATTTTAACAAAGCTGTTACTCAGCTTTCATTAAGTGTGGATGCTGATGTTCCAGTGTGATTTCTCTTAGTGCTTTTGGATGGATTTTTGTGTTTCATATCATCAAATTAAAGTGTTTTGAAAGTATGTTAGAAGACTTTAACCCTTTTCTCAGGAGATTATCGCAGGGCTAATTAAAGTGACTTACCTGAGCCAGCTTAAAATTTAAAACGGGCAGCATCCTGATGTTATCACAAGGCTTTTGCTGCCAAAATCACTATCCAGGTATAGCCCGGGTCCATGCCTGTTCCCAGGGCCACTCCAGTGGCCATTTTCTTAAGCTGGAAAACTCCCTGCTTTGAAAAAAGCTGCGCTGAGCGCTCCTGGGAACGGGAATGGACCCAGGCTACACCCGGGTGGCAATTTTGGTGGCTAAATCCTTGTGATAACATCAGGATGCCTCCCATTTTAAATTTTAAGACAGCTCAGGTAACCCACTTTAATTAACGCTGTGATAATCTCCTTACTCTTTGCAAGGTAATTATTTGCAGGATCATTTCATTCAGTCAACCTAGAAACACCAAAGCATGTTGCAAAAAAAACTGTACATGATGGAACAAATCTGAGGTCATTTTTTTGGAGTTAGAATGCTAAGCTTCTATAAGACCAACATACATTTCTTAAAAAGTGTTTATGATCCTCATTTTTGCAGGCCTGTGTGCATAGTGTGGCATAATGATTTGAGTGTTGGACTATGATTCTGTAGACAAGTGTTGATTCCCAGCTCAGCCATGAAACCCACTGGGTCACCTTGGGCAAATCACAATCTCTCAGCCTCAGGGGAAGGCAATGGCAAACCTTCTCTGAACAAATCTTGCCATGGAAACCCAATGATAGGTTTGCCTTAGGGTCACTTCTAACCCTATCTTGGGGTTTTCTTTAAAAGTTTCTTCAGAAAGGGTTTACCATGGCCTTCCTCTGAGGCTGAGACTTGCCCACTTTGACACTTGATACATTGATACTTTACATCAGTGTTTATGACACACAAAAAACTGATATACCTTTGTGCACACATTTATATACAAAACTAGCACTCCAAGCATCCAATGAGGAGGATTGAAGTCCATAAAAGCCTATACCATTATACATCTTCTGGACTTTAATGTTCCACAAGTATTCTTCCTTTTGCTGCTGGATACTAAGAGTGTAATCCTCAATGACCAAGATGTCCAAGGCCAGCTGAAGTGACACTAGGCTAATAGAAGCAGTGCAGAGTCCAAATACCTCCTAGCTTAAGGGTGCTAGAAATTACTGAGATACGATTTTACTCTGGCCTAATTTTGTGCCAGTATTGCGTCCCTGGGCTGGAGCAGGTTTGGATCAAGCATAAATGAGCTTCTGCTTCACTCCTTCACTCCCCATTTTTTTTGGACTATTCTGGGATTTTCATCAGAATAGTTCTGCCACTAGATCACTCAAACAACAAATTTATGGGTTAAGATAGGAAAAGAGGATTGTGCTTAATCCTAACCCCTTACAGATGGCCCATGCTTGAGCTAGAACTGCACCATAATGTAACTACCTCTTTGAAAGCTGAAGAGAGTTGAGCCTCCCTTATCTGAAATGCTTATGACCAGAAGTGTTCTGGATTTTGGAATATTTGCATAAACATAATGAGATATCTTGGAGATGGGACCCAAGTCGAAACATAAAATGCATTTATATTTTGCATGCGCCTTACACACATAGCCTCAAGATAATTTTATACACAATATTTTTCATACTGTTGTGCATGAAACAAAGTGTGTATGCGCAGAACTACCAGAAAGCAAAAGTGTCACTATCTCAGTCACTCATGTGGACAATTTTGGATTTTGGAGTATTTTGAATTTCAGAATTCCAGATGTACATGTCAACTTGTACATGTGTCATTCCAATGTTCAGGCTCTGAGCATCATTGCATAGGTAACGGGAACTGTACTAACCCACACATTAGAAGGAGGCATAAGTAGAATTGAGGAAACCCCACTTTTTGCAGAATTGAAAAAAATAAGAAAAAAGCTTAAATTACAGTAGGGCACAGTGTCCGCAACATGGAAATAGGGAGTATGAGTTATTGAGGTGGGAGCATACAGAAAACCAAGATAGAAGGGGAATTGACTTCTTAATATACACTGTCTGAGAAGTGGTAGTAAAAAGTCATGCAATAACTTGAAAAATAAACGCAAGTAGCCTACCATAAAAGAGAAAGGCTTTCGTCATAGGATTGTTCTGATAGGTCCTGTTGATAGTAAAGAAGCAAGTTTCTTGTCCACACTGACCAAGTCTCCCAGTCTCTCCCGTCAATGGAGACCACCACAGCAAGATAGGATATCTGTCTTGGTTTAAAATTTCTTCTGTATCACTGTAAAGTTCTGGGTTCTTTACAAACAAATGGACATATTTCTCCAGCTCTTCCTTTCTGAAAGCATTATTTTGTGAAAGTGAGCTTTTCATCATCATCTTTTCAGACTTACCAAGTTCTACAACCACCTTTTGGAGGAAAGGAAAAGAAATCCACCATTACTAAAGGTTTAATAGACTTGGCACAAATTGTTCTTTGTTCAGTTTGAGATGCAGGAAAAAAAAATCGGCATTTAGTTCTGCTCCAACAAATAGGATTGCAATGGGTATATTATTCCAAGATTGTGACAATATTGGTCATTTATGATTTACTGTGTTGAATTGGCTGGAAAATTGTTCTCATAATAAATTGTAATTGAGACTGTCAACTTTTTTTAGTCAGTCATCAAGAGCATCTTCAAGGACGAAGGGATGGCAGCTAGAGCTTCATCATAAGACTGCTGCTGCTTCTTTAAAAAACAAAAACAAAAGAATTTCAACAAGTCTAGGTACACTCATTTTAACATGCTGACTTGCTCTATGTGTATTTTGGTATTTATTTATGCCTGATTTCGCATATGCTGTCTTGGATCCTATGCTGTCTTGGATCCTATGCTGGGAGAAAGGTGGGATGTAAATTAAATAACTAAACAGTGCTATAGTCCAGGACTATTTGGCTTTCTAGATGCACCAAAGAGCTGCCACCACCACCATTTTCCTACCCAGACATTCAAAAAAGTCAGGAGTGGCAACAAAGCAGAGAATCAGTGCTTCTTTCAGGCGCTTCCAGTATGGACTAAGCTCTTGCCTTTTGTCACTCAGAGAAGGGGATGGTTCCTTTTTTGATAAGAGTTAAAGTACAGTACTTAACACTGACTTGTAAATAAGTCAACCCAGGTTTGGGGAGTAAATCTGAGGTAAATTTTTAGACTAAAATTTCTATATTTATACATAAGTTTATACACCATAGGAGACATAATTATGTATCACTGTGATATAAGCATGCAGGGTTAAAAGAAATAAAGTATGCATTTTTTTTCCCACTGGAAGTGGTTTCTTTATGTACAGACATAAGCATCAACTAAAAGTCATCTGACTACTTGACTAAGATTTCTTTTAAGGCAGAGAGTGCCATGATTCTCTCTGTCACTTTCAGTCATGGCCATTCAAATATAAATTTGCATTTTATTCTTTTTTTATTCTGGAAAGAATATATAGTTACCTGCAACATACAGTATACTCAGATCTTTTGTTGTTATTGTTGTTGTTGTTGTTGTTGTTGTTATGTGCCTCCAAGACTTTATCAACTTAGGCAACTAAGGCGCCAACTAAGACGTTTGAACCTACGACCAGGTTTTCTTGGCAAGATTTGTTCAGAGGAAGTTTGCCATTGCCTTCCCTTGAGGGTGAGAACATATGACTAGCCCAAGGTCACCCACTGAATTTCCATGGCCAAGTAGTGTTATAGATTTGTATCTAACATTAGATACTTGCACTGGCAGAAGTAGGGCCGCTGTGGGGAAGAAGAGGTGAAAACCCTACTTCTGCCAGGCACATTGTAAGTATCTAATTCTAGATACAAAACTATATCACTGGGGACTCTTTCAGGCTAAATCTGTATTATATTCATAATCATATTTGAAAACACAATTTTCCCACATGGTAATTTGACATTCACAACATGATTACCTCTGATCTGCTACCACAGCTTGTCCTTTCTTGTCGCATCAACTCACCTAATGAAAGAAGCTAAGCTAGAATGTGACAAGAAAGAACAATTCAGAATCACAGATCTATACTCTTTTAAACAAGGAGGTGGCTGTTATTGGACTGCAGTTCCTATCATACTTCACCATGGCTATATTGGCTAGGGCTAGTGGCAACATCTGGAGGGCCTTTGGTGTAAATATTCCTGTGTCCTCACTCGGGAAATGAACCATATTTTCTTTGTAGATAGTACATTGATGTCCTTTATCAATAAAAACGCAACAGTGGGAGAAGACCATCAGCAAGGAATTGAGACCTGGGGGTAGTAGGTGAAGAACCAGAGTTTGGGCACATTACTTTTTGGACTATTACCCCCAGAATCCTGCAGCCACACTGCCTGGCTGCTATCCAAAATAATAATAATAATAATATCCCCAATTTCTAAAATAAAAAAGCAAAACAAAAAATCACCATAGATTCTGGCAGCTCAGAAAGAGGATATATAGAAGAAAAAGAAAGGAAAACTTCTCTGTTCTGATGTGTTCTGAGTGGCCATGGACATTATCACACGGGGAGTTGCGGGGAGAAAGTGGAAATAAACCGGACAAGCGGAAGACTTTAATTTACAGGATTTGTCCCGTTCCACCTCGTCTGATAACTAAATTCGAATTTAAAAGGGGGTTAATTCGAACAAAAACCTGATCTTTTCAAATCCTCAAAAATCCCGAAAATGAAAAGATCAGGTTTGCATTCGAATTAACCCCCTTTTAAATTCGAATTTAGTTATCAGACGAGGCGGAACGGGACAGATCCCGTAAATTAAAGACTTCTGCTCGTGCCCATTTATTTCTACTTTCTCCCCGCGACTCCCCGTGTGATAATGTCCCATGTGCACACACTTCCCTCAAAGCCAGGTATTGTATACAGCAATCTTTGACTCTTTCCTTTTCTTCCAACACTACTTAACATCTTCTTTCAACGCATATTTGATAATCTGAGAATCCACAGTACCTGGAGAGTAACCAGAAGAAAAAAGATGGCCATAAGGCAGAAACAGGATGCCCAAAATCTCTTCTTTCTGATTGCATTCATGCCTGCTGTCTCAGCATACAAGGCACATGCTGCTCGTTTGGGTTATTTAGCATGTTCCACAAATGATCCTACTGCAGTTTCGCTTTATGCTCTGGTCCTTTCTCAGTGCCATCTGTAATGGGAGGAAAAAAGTCATCCGGACAGTGAGATAGACTTGGGTCACCTTTTCAGTTTGTATCAGCGTAGTCCCTTCAACCAAAGATTTCTTGGAAGTGAATACATCCACTAAATCAAAACATATAAGTCAGAGGCAAGTTTTAAAGACCCTGGTGCTGTAGAGGAACCTCTGGTTCCCCCATATAATAAATGAATAAAATAATTATTATTTATTAATGAAATCATCCCCATACCCATCACCATCATATTTATTTATTGCCCTACCCCCCCACCAAGATTGGAACTCAAGGCAGCTTACAAATGACAATGATTACAATATAGTTAAAAACATATAACATTAAAACAAAATTAACTTATTAACAATATTTTGAATAATTAAAAGATACACTTAAAATCAGGGGTAGGCAACCTTTTTGAGCCGGGGGCCGGGTTGCTGTCCCTCAGACATTTGGGGGGGCCAAAGCACCATAAATAAATAAATAAATAAATAAATAATAAAAAAATTAAAAATTAAAAATTAAAAAAAATTAAAAATATGCATGTACGCTTTCTCAGCCCCAGAAAAGCCATGGCAAATCCCTGTGGAGATTTTGCCAAGAAAACCCCAAGAACAAGTAATAACAACAATAATATCATCAGGGCAGGCGGTGGGGGGGCGGCGGCGGTGACGGCGGCAGGACCGGCCTGGGGCCAGTCCAAAGGCCTCGGGGGCCGCATCCGGCCCCCCGTCCTTAGGTTGCCTACCCCTGCTTAAAATGATAGAAAGCAGTTAAAACTGTACCATTTAAAACAGGTCAGTACACTCTTACAAGCCCTTTCCTTAATTCCTTCAGTTTTAAAAGTCTGTCTGAATAAAAAAGAAATTGCCTGCTGTTGAAAAGATAGCAAGGAGGGTACCAGTCTAGCCTCCCTAGGGAATAGGTCCCAAAGCCTAGGGGCATTCACCAGGAGTGCCCTGTCTTGTGTTCCCACTAACAGTATCTGTAAAGGTGGTGGAACTTAAAGGACCTTTCCTATGAATCCTGGGCTCTAGACAGGTTCATATAGGCTGCAGTTTCAGTTTGGCTTTAGCCCTATATGGGTTGGATCCAGGCTGTTTGAAGGGCCATATCTCCCTTTATGAATCCATTAGATCTCTGAGATTTTCTGGAGAGGGCCTTCTCTCTGTCCTACCACCTTCTCAAGCTTGTTTGGTGGCAACAAAGGCCTTCTTGGTGGCTGCTCCCAGTCTTTGGAACTCGCTCCCTAGAGAGCCCTCCTTGTCCTCCTTTTCTCAGCAACTAAAAAACATTTTTGTGCCCCTAGGCTTTAGAAACTGAATGGAATGGGCTTTTAATTATCTGCTGTGCTGTTTTATGGATTGTATAATCTTTTCAATGCATTTAATGTTTAAATGTCATAATTTGTTTAATTGCTTTAAAAAAGTGTATATCTACACTTCTGTCAAAGATTATTATTATTATTATTATTATTATTATTATTATTATTATTATTATTATTATTATTATATATAGTGCTACCTGCCTTGAGTCCCATCACTGGGAGAAAAGCAGGATACAAATTAATAAAATAACAACGGTTGTTGTTGTGTACCTTAAAGTCATTCCCGACTTATGGTGACCCTAAGGCAAACCTATCAGAGGGTTTTCTTGGCAAGATTTGTTCAGAGGAGGTTTGCCATTGCCTTCCTCTGAGGCTGAGAGTATGTGACTTGTCCAAGGGCACCCAGTGGGTTTCATGGCCAAGTGGGGAATTAACCCCTCTCATCTCTAGAGTCATGGGTCCAAAACACACTGCAAAAATAATCCACTTTGAAAGCACTTTAACTGCCTGGCTCAGTGCTAGGGAATCCTGGGAATTGTAGTTTATTGTAGCACGAGATCTCTCTGATAGAGAAGGCTAAACGTCTCATAAAAGTACAGTTCCCAGAATTGCCTAGCATTATTGAGTCAGGGCAGTTAAAGCGGTCTCAAGCTGGATTATGTCTGCAGTGTGTTTTGGATGCCCATAGTAAAACACTCAAACCACTAGAGCAGACGTCTGGAGCCACAACCCACTACAGTTCCCAGAAGTCCATAGCCTTGAGCCAGGGCAGTTAAAGCGGTGCCAAACTGGATTATCCCTGCAGTGCGGATGCGCCCTAGTACAAGGCTCAAACAAAAGGCAGTGCTTTTCCCCATCTGCTTTTGGCAAAGGAGCCAAGAGAAAGAGGAAGAAGAGACAGGAACAAAGTGGATCATCACCTCAATTCCCAAAGGTCTGTATATCTAAAACCTCTGTGGCATGCTCCCCCTTCTTTTACTGATACCCTTTTAATTGATT
>CM034703.1:120209734-120245657 GCA_020142125.1 Phrynosoma platyrhinos
TCGTTTGGGTTCTGACTGCTTTGGGCCCTGTGTGATAAGGTCCTATGAATGTGTATTATTTTACACTTATTTCCTTTTAAATTGGGACTACATTGGCATGTTTTACCTTCACAACACCAAAAAGTTTTCCTGATGCAAAAGCATAGAGGCTTCCTGAATTTTTGCATCAGGAATTTTTGCAACAGGAAAACTTTTAGGTGTTGTTATGGTAAAACACACCAATTTAAAAGAAAGTATGTGCAAAGTAATACACAGTCATAGAATCTTAAGAGTCAGAAGCCCCAGAATGTTGAAATAACTCATTACAAAAATAATTAGTTACTTGCAGCAAATTCAGTGTTCTCTTCCTAACAAAGGGGCTTGTAGCCTCACAAAGGATTTGAGACAAACTGGATCTCAAAGGCAGCATATCATCTGAACTGAGGACAACGACCACAACATCTATCTGAGCTCTCTGATAGAGAAGGCTAATTGTCTCACAAAACTACACTTCCCAGAATGCCTTAGCATTGAGCCAGGGCAGTTAAAGTGGTGTCAACCTGGATTATTTCTGCAGTGTGTTTTGGACCATTGTCATTTTTCTTTTTTTCTTCTGTATCATTTTTAACATCTTTGCCTGATGAAGAAGCCAGTGGAGCTCCGAAAGCTTGCAATATGTATAATGTGCATTTTGGTTGGCTCAATTAAGATATCACTGTTTTGTGGATGTTGGATACTGTACTTGGCACTTAGATGTAACACTTACATTGCTCCTAGACTGCGGGATGCATTCCCCTTGAAGTTATGATCCGTTAACAGTTTTAATACTTTTTCAAAGGGAGTGAAAATGCACCTTTTCAATCTCAATTTCAGTTTTCAGTCATTTTGATTCTTATAACAATTGTAATGGTTTAAGGTTGCTTGTTAGCTGCCTTGATCACTATTTTTTCAGTGGAAAATGAGAGAGGCTATAATAAACAACTATGCTGCATACCATTTGGTTGCTTATCATGCTGAAGGTAGTAATATTTGGGATTTCATCGTCGTATGTGTCATCCACAAACATGTAACTACACTCCTCATCTCTCTTCTGGAACATTTATTAATAAGTTATAAATCCTGGTCTCCATTCATAGAAAAGAAATTTCTGTAAGAGAAAAGGGGGGAAATGAGACACTGCTGATTGTTGAATTGTTGTTATTATTTGATATATTATTATAGTGATGGTGTGATTCTGATATGGAATATAATCAAAGTTACTTGACCTGCTGTGCCATCCAAAGGAATCAAATGGTTACTGCAATTTTACCTTTGGGGGAAAAATATGACTCATGGAAGACATTATAATTTGTAAACTGTGAACTCTTCTCCATAGTATTGTTGCAGGAAATATATAACTGCAAAATACATAGTGACAACAAACCACTTAGGTATCTGATGGCAATACTGAATATCCATTCTTGTAAGACTATTTAAACTAAGGTGGCTCAGGAAGCTGATTTGGCATGACATGAAAAGGCAGCAGCTTGGGGTTTTCTTGGCAAGATTTGTTCAGAGGAGGTTTGCCATTGCCATGGCAGTGAGGCTGAGAGAGTGTGACTTGCCCAGGGTCACCCAGTGGGTTTCCATGGCTGAATGGGGAAACTGAACCCTGGTGTCCAGAGTCATAGTCCAATGCTCAAACCACTATGCCATGCTGTTACTTATTATTATTTCCATTTTTATTTTCAGGAAGGGGGAAAAGAATTCAAACATTTTCCTGCTTCAGGTGCTGCACCAACTTGAACAGAAATTAGTGCTACTACCTGGACTTTGGGGAGGGAGATTAGGGTGCTATTTCCAGTCCCACTTTCAAGCAGTAAAAGTATATTGGATTGTGCTTGTTCATCTTCTTAATTCTATATTTTTAGAGCTGCTCCCTCCTCTTTTGTGACTATTCTTTGTCTCCAAATATCCCATAGGTCTGGGGAAAAGGGGCAATTGGCAAAGTACTTTGTTATTATGGGTTTTCTCCAGTTGAAAAACATTTCTCGCCTCTTCTCTGAATGACCAGAAAACATGTTTTTTGAATCATAGACATATAATTAGTGCAATATATATTTCACAGTAATCACCCCAATCTCTATGGCCATTTGAATGCAAAGTGAGACTGTATGCCTCAGGAGTCTTGTTCAAGTTATTGAACCTATCACAGGGGTTTCTTCGCAAGATCTGTGCAGAGGGGATTTGCCTTTGCCATCCCCTGAGGCTGAGAGAGTGTGACTTGCCCAAGGTCACCCAGTGGGTGTCATTTTAGACTTATGGTAACCCTAAGGTGAACTCCTCACGGAGTTTTCTTGGCAATCTTGGTTCAGAAGGGGTTTGCCTTTGCCATCCACTGAGGCTGAGAGAGTGTGACTTGCACAGGGTCACCCAGTGGGGTTCCATGGCTGAGTGGAGATTTGAACCCTGGTCTCCAGAGTCCTATAGTCCAACGCAGTTCCAGCCACTAGGCCCCTCTGGCTCTCTCAACACTGCAGAAAAAAATCCAGTTTAACATCACTTTAACTTCCATGTTTCAATACTATGGAATCCTGGGAACTGTACTTTGATGTGCCACCTGAGCTCTCTGACAGAGAAGATTAAACTCTCCCAAATCTACAGTTCCCATAATTCCACAGCACTGAGAGCCAGGGCAGTTAAAGCGGGGTCAAAATGGATTATTCCTCCAGTGCGGATGCGGCCTTTAAAATAACAGTTCGACCTGACCCCGGAAATGTATGTACAAACACAACATAACCGAACCCCTTTACGGCATCTCCGCTGAGGCTGCCTTTAAAATAATAGTCAAGCGCGTTCGACCTGATACCGGAAATGTGAATGGAAATGAAATATGACCGAACCCCTTTACTACATCTCCACTGAGGCAGTCTTTAACAACGAAGAGAGTTCGACGTGATACCAGAAATGCGTATAGAAACGCTATACGACCGAACCCCTTTAGGACTTCTCCACTGAGATGTTTATCTTTCTACGTCTATGGTCTGTTTCTAGCCTAGAAGGGAGGTGCCGGAAGAGGCGGGCTCACTGTGGGGCGGCGTTTCCGCCTCTCTATGGGAGCCGCGCTAGGCTTCCGCCTTGGGGCTCGGTGGTGCTGGGCGATGTTCTCCTATTGTCCTTTCATAGGCCGGCTTTCTTCCGGGGGGCGGGGCGGGAGGCTCCTGAGCCAAGATGGCGGACGAGGAAGGGCGCCTGGAGCCTGAGGCTGGTGCGCCTCTCCTTCTTCGAGAGACGGAGGCTGAGGCTGCTGGGGACAGCGAGCTCCTGGAGTGCGGGGACGGCCTCCCCTTGGAAAACCACGGCTACGTGTTGTACAGGTTCGTGTCAGCGTGTGTTGTGTTGTGTTGTTGGTGCAGGGCGACCAGGCGTCCTCTTTTTCCTGGACCTGTCCTCCATTCCAGCCTCCTGTCCAGGAAGAGGAATTCCAGGCTGCCCTCCATTTTGAGCATGACCATTTACATCTATGTGTAGTGCTTTTAGCTTTTATTGAAAACTCTGAAACGTCAGCTTTTATAGGTTGACATGCCCTCCATTTTTCTTGAAAGTCTTTATTTTGGGCATTGCTAAGAAGTATGAACTTATATTTAATATTTTTAGCTTCTACAGGTTGTCATGTCCTCCATTTTTCCTGAAAGTCCTCTATTTTGGGCATAGCTAAGAAGTATGAACTTATATCTAATATTTTTAGCTTTTATAGGTTGTCATGCCCTCTATTTTTCTTGAAAGTCCTCTATTTTGGGCATAGCTATGAAGTATGAACTTATATTTAATATTTTTAGCTTTTATAGGTTGTCATGTCCTCCATTTTTCTTGAAAGTCCTCTATTTTGGGCATAGCTATGAAGTCCTTGGAGGTCTTTAAGCAGCGGCTGGATGGCCATCTGTCAGGGATGCTTTGATTGGGAGTTCCTGCATGGCAGGGGGTTGGACTGGATGGCCCTTGTGGTCTCTTCCAACTCTATGATTCTATGATTCTATGAACTTATATTTAATATTTTTAGCTTTCATAAGTTGTCATGTTCTCAGTTTTTCTTGAAGGTCCTCCATTTTGAGCCTAACCAAGCATGGATTTACATTTATATTTACTGTTTTTAGCTTTTATAATTTGTCATGTCCTCCATTTTACTTGGAGGCCCTCCATTTTGGGCACAACAAAGAAGCATGAACTTATATTTATATTATTGTTTTTTGCTTTCATAGGTTGTCATGTTCTCCATTTTTCTTGAATGTCTTCCACTTTGGATATAACTAAGAAGCATGAATTTACATTTACATTTAGTGTTTTTAACTTTTATAGGTTGTCATGCCCTACATTTTTCCTTGATGCCCTGCATTTTGTGATGCCTTGCCCTCCATTGCAGTTATAGGATCTCTGGTCACCCTGGACTCATTAGAAAAGACAATAATGCAAATAATAATGACATTTCGCACCCAGGGTGACCAGACGTCCTCCCTTTCCGAGACAGGTCCTCCATTTCAGTCAAGGAGGAATTCCAAAAGGTCTTCCATTTTAAACATGACTAAGTAGCATGAATTTACATTTATATTAGCTGTTTTCAGCTTTTATTTGTTGTCATGTGCTACATTTTTCTCAAATGTCCCACATTTTGCTGTGTCTTGTCCTCTTTTGCAGTGAGGACATCTGGTCACCCTGCTGAAACATCGCCTTCTCACTCCTGATTACTAGACTTGTGTGTTGTGTTGTGTTGTTTTAGTGAAATCCATTAGCCTAACTCTGTGCATGTCTACTCAGACGTCTGCCTCGCTGAGTCCCATTGCATTTTGTTGGCGTTTTGTGCCTTCATGTCCTTTCTGATTTATGACAACCCTGAGGGGACGCTATCATGGGGTTTTCGTGGCAAGATTTGTTCAGAGGAGGTTTGCCATTGCTGTTCCCTGAGGCAGAGAGAGTATGACTTGCCCAAGGTCACCCAGTGGATTTCCATGTCTGAGTTGGGATTCGAGCCCTGGTCTCCTAGAGTCTTGCTCAAACCATTACACCAGGCTCAGGGTGCATCTACATTGTAGAAATAGTGCAGTTCGACACCACTTTAACTGCCATGAGTCCATCCTACAGAATCCTGGGATTTGTACTTTTGTGTGGCGCCAGCTCTCTCTGGCAGAGGCTAGAGACCTTGTAGAACTACAAATCCCAGAATTCCATAGCATTGAGGATGCGTCTGCATTGTAGAAATAATACAATTTGAAACCACTTCAACTGACACAGCTCCGTCCTATAGGATCTTGGGATTTGTACTTTGTGAGGCACCAGCACTCTTTGACAAAGAAGGCTAAAGACCTTGTGAAATTACCAATCCCAGGATTCCCTAGGATAGAGCCATAGCACTTTAAAGTGCATTGTTTCTAGAGCCACCCTTTGACTCAGAGGAAGGAGTCGTGAAGATCGGAGGAAGAAGTATCAACAATCAGAGGGCCTTTGCAGACTGCCGGAAATCATGCAAATTGAGTCCACTTTAACTGTCCTGGCTCAGTGCTAGGGAATCATGGGAATTGTAGTTTTTTCTGAGACATTGAGCCTTCTCTGTCAGAGAGCTCTGGTGCCACAATAAACTACAGTTCCCATGGTTCCCTAGCACTGAGCCAGGGCAGTTAAAGTGGACTCAATTTGCACTATTTCTAGCCGTCTGCAAAGGCCCTAAGACAGTGTTTCTCAAACTTTGGTCATCTAGGTGTTTTGGACTGCAACTCATTTTAATTGCTAGTTTTGCTTGTTGCTCTGTTATACCTTTTAAAAAAAGTTTGCTATAAACTCAATTTTATTTTATTGTAAAAATACTGAGTGCAAATCCTTTTTTTTTTTTAAATCCTCACTTCTGTAGTTCTTTCTAAAGGAAGAAGTGCAGGGGTTTCTGATCTGCTGGGAAATAGTCATACCTTCTTCTCCAGAGCATCTCCAGCCCTAATGGAAGGCGATGGACAGATTTGTGATTTTTTAACATTCCATGCAAAGCACTCTGGATATGCTCAAGGAGCACACATTTTTATAGTCTTTGTCATACTGGGAGAGTAAAGACCAGTGCTGAAAATGGATTCTGAAGCTGGTACAAAATCCATTAAGAACACTGTTACTTTTCCTTAAAGAAAATAGATGGGGGGAAATTCTGGAGGCTAAGTAGCCAGAAGCCCTTCCTCTTAATCCCAGATGTTTGGGGTTTATTCAGGATGGGGAAAGTCAATTTTATAACTTGTTCACAGGCACCTTATCTATTCTGACTTCATATGTCCTGTGGATGATAACTTGCATTAACTACACCTGTTTGTGTTGAATATTTGTAGAAATTAAATCCAGGGTTTATTTGTTCAAACACTTGCAGGTAAAAACCACTTTAACTGGTATAACTGGTAGCAACCAACACTATCTGCACAGAGCATGTAAATTCAGGTTTTTTCCCTGCAAATTATTCAAGGCTGCTTTGGGCTTTTACAAAGTGAAGCAAAAAAACCCCCAAAAAACCCGTATTTTCCGGCGTATAAGACGACCCCCCCATTTTCCCAGTCAAAATATAGAGCTTAAGCACCTCTATCCTCATTAGCCTTATATCCGGCGTATAAGACGACCCCCCACTTTAACCACAGATTTTGCAGGTAAAAAAGTAGTCTTATACGCAGGAAAATAAGGTATTGACAAATTTTACTAGTGTGTTAAACTTCATCAACTTCCTATACTTGAAGTATCTTAGGGTAGCTTAAGCTTGACTCTTACAAGTTCTTTTTGAGGTTTATGAGTGAACAGTATAAAAATGAGAAGCAGAAGAATTGTTTTTATTTGTTTGTAGAGATTCTGTTTTGCTTTTGCTTGAATATTAAGTTCCTTTTCAGGGCCTATCCCAGTTCTGCAGTTAAATAAAGTGCATATATTCCAAGAACTCATACAAAACTGCGAGACACAGTCCCAAGTATTCATTTTTCAAGGAGTCAGTGACACTAATAATTTAATGTTTAAAAGTGCATTTTCCATTTTTCTGTAATATCTTCATACAGCAGAAGGATTCCAAGTTTATAGCCACCAACACTTGCACTGATTGTTAGGAAGGTGTGGCATTGTGAAGAAGAAAATGAGCATGTAATGCTACAGTTAGTTGATATAATATATATTTATAGTTATACTGCCTATCTATTCAAACAGTGGTGTGTATTACTAGTGTGTCAAACAATAATTATGGTTCTCTGTATTTTACATAAGCTCTGTCATGCTGATACTATGCATGATAATGTGAAAGTCTAGCACTAATTCCGATATGCAGGACACCATGACATTCTTTCTGGGTGTTCATCTGTAGTGTTTCTTGCCTATGATTACATGGAGGTAGTCTCATCTGGCAGTACTGTACATGCTTATGTAACTTGAGAGGGTTTCTGCCATTTCCCTGATTATAAAGTATTTTTTAGAGCTGGTTGAAATTACGGTAATAGATTTCTGGTTTACCCATGACTTTTTGAACATAGGTGCAAAGTACAAATGAAGCTGGGGGGGGGGGGGAACCTGTCTGAAAGGAATTATTCTGGGATCCCGGATGTGTGAACCAGCTCCTGGTCTCTAGGGAATAGGTTCTTTTCTTCAATCATTAATATTCTATTAAATGTTGGTTTTTACAGAGACAGGAAGGAATGGGCTGACCTTGAACCAGTTCCTCAAGATGATGGGCCACATCCAGTTGTTCAAATAATATATAGTGAAAAATGTAAGTTGTGCAGTGTTTTCGCTGAACAGGTGGGATGCCCACCAAACAGTAGCCATATATGTTGAAATATGTCTGCAAAAATAGATTTTACCTGAATAGATGGGCCAGCATCAGCCAACCTTCGCGGCTGATGTTGTCTCACTCTCTGTTCTCTTAGCAGCTTTTCACTTGCTGTCTGGAATCTTTGTCTCTTGCCAGAAATTAGTTATGCTGTATTCCCATAATAAAGGAGCTTGTCATTAACAATATTATGTTAATTTTATGCTACAGCTCTGTTTATACTTTTGTAAAAATAAACCTTACTGAACACATTTGGACTAACCTCTGTGTAAATATGCAAAGGATCATATCTTTTTGAAAAGGGAATGTAGGATTCTTCAGTGTTGTTCCCTTTTGAGGAATTTGGAAATAGGAAAAGGCTCATTAGATTATTTGGGACAGGAAAGAAGCAATGAGATTAGAATAACATGATTTTAGCAATAAAATGGGTTTAACAATCATAACTATTTATGCTTATCAGAGAACTTGTACTAAAAATCAATTGATTTGAAAACTTAGAATACATTTGCAAAGAAAGATGTCAGGGTTTTCTTCAGTAGGTAATTTAGGTTTGCTAGATTTATTGCTCCTGTATCAGGAAGCAGAAAGCAACCACAACCATGCACTTTGCTATTTGATACAGATTATTGTAATGTGTGCTGTGAGCTACCAAGGCCCCTAGGCTGTCAAAGGCAAGATATAAAATAAATAACTACAGAAACATCAAAATGATACATGCTTTTAAAATTCAATTCCAGCAGCATTTAAAGGTGGTTGTTGTTATTACAGTTCTGTACTATTGTGCTTTTCACGCATAAGAGAAGCAACAGGGGGGGAAAGACAGGGCTCTGCCTCTGTGGCTTAGAATTTAAATCTCATTGATAGGACAGAAAGGACAGAAGGGCAAAGGTAACATGGGATAAATTTGAGCAAATTCTGTTCCTAACTTCGAGGATGAGTATTATAGGGTTAAACTGGCTTTGAAAGAAGAGAGAGATAGAGGTGGCATAGTGTTTTGAGAAAGAGGTCCAGGTACAATGGGCAGCAAGTGAGAATGGCCAGGATTGATCTAGAAACCAACTTTAAAACAGCAGAGAGTGCAAGAGTTAGCAAAGAAAATGTTACCAGAAGACATGCAGTACAACATGAGGCAGACACAATGAGCCAAAATTGTAGAAAGCCCTAAGCTAGGAATGCAAGAAATGTGTGCTAAATGGGAGCCGTTATAAGGATCAGGAAGAGTCATCCCAACATCCAAGTGACTAGAGATGTCAGTGATTTTAACTGTAGAGTTTTGGATAGAGGTGAAAGAACCAAGATGTAATAAAGCAAAGCCAAAGAGTGTTTTACTATAATGAAATTTTTTTTTATCTAGTTAAAGATGTATATGATTACTTCCGAGCTGTTCTGCAACGTGACGAGAGAAGTGAAAGAGCTTTCAAGTTAACAGGGGATGCTATTGATCTAAATGCTGCAAATTACACAGTGTGGTATGTTCTCATATTTGTTTTTATTATATTATTAGTTTTGATATATTAAAAAACAAACAAGAATTCCTTAGTGCATATGTGCCCATAAAACTGGAAAAGACTAATAAGGCAAACTTGCCGCTTATGGTATTTGGGCAGCTTTTATTTGAACAGTTTCCCAAATGGCTCCTCTCTTTGTTTGCCTTTAAAGAGCGATCAAACTCTACCTGACCCAAAATGTAACAGCCAAACAATCTCATGGAGCAAGCTAGAGGAATGATATTTATTTATTTATTTAAAGTACTTATGCCCTGCTGCTCAACCGCAGGCTCTTATAAGTGCTTGCAGATTGAAAATTTGACACTTCCCTGCCCTCAGGTTTACAATCCAAAATGATATGACACAAAAGGAGAAGGGAATGGCAGTGAGAAAGGGGACCGAGTCCAACAGATACTGCCGGTTGTTCATTCCCTCCAGGCCAGGCCAGGCCAGTGACAGATGGAATGGAAGGAGGGTCCTCCATCTGCCTCTGGGGCTAGGCATGGTGGAGTTCTTTGTGCCCCTTCCTCTTTTCCTCTGAGGCCAAGGTGGCAGCAGTTAAGATGATATAGTCCATTGAAGAACGTGACTGCCACTTTATTTCTTGATCTAGTTTAAAGAGAGCAGTTCGCCTGCAAAGCCCTAAGTAGCTCAGGTCCAAGTATGTTGAGGAGTTCATCTCCTTGTTTGTTATCTCTTGGGATTTTATAATCTGCTAAAGAGGTCCTTCATAAACTGAGATAAGAAGATCCAGGTAGGGATGAGCTGATTCTACAGCTGTGTTAAAGTGCTTAAAGTTGATGGGAATTGTCTTTCCAACAGCATCTGGAGACCTGTAGGTTGCCCATTTCTGATTCAGTGTCTGTAGTAATTTTGGAGATCTGTCTCCAAGAAGACTAACTTGGTTATTCCAACCATCAGAATGCTTCTGATGACCAATTTGTTTTAAGAGTTAATTTTAAAGCTGTATAACTTGGTTTAGTTCATGTGTTTCAACACTCCTTTACAGCATATCTTTTTTGTTTTCAGTTTTTCTGAAATAAAGTATACTTGTAAGATGTAAACTGCTCTGAGAGTGTAATGGGGATTAATAAAACCAAACAAATGAAAACAAATACAGTTGTCCCTACCTCCACTAGCCAGAGACAATTTTCCCACTTGTATCTCTACTGACCCTTTTGGTATTTAAGGTTTTATGCATGTAGGAAAAGGCTCTGCCTCTCTTCCAAGGTCTCTGCACTTGCTGGAAGGCTTGGGGAGAGGCAGAGTTCTTTTCCCATGTGAAGCAGTTTGGAGAAGAAAAGAAACAACAGAAGCATCTCCTGTTGTTTCTTATCTTCTTTCTAATTCAATGCAAATGGGAGAAATTCTCAAACTCTTTACATTTGTTAGAGGCTTTGGGAGTGGTGGAGTTATTAGTAAGGACAAATAGAGGTGAGGCTAGAAAACCATGCTAATACTTTTGGAACCTTGTAAGCTGATGATTTTCCAGAACACGCTACTCTTAAACACAATATTTCTGTTGCATAGGGTGCTGTATTGGATGTTGCCTAATCCTTGGTTAATCATGTTGCTCAAAGATATCTAATAATTCTGAGATTCAGTTTTTCTGACTTCTTGCATTATGGGTGAGCCAAGTAAAGTTTTGAATGTACTGACATCCACTGAATATCAGTAGGAGTCCTTTTCTGGATTATATCTTTTGGGTCCTGTTCATTGGACTGCACTGGGTTTATTTTTCAGATCAAAGAGAGTGTGCAAGACAAACAGGCGAACATTGACTATTACAACATTCCATTGACTATTACCCCCCCTCCTTTTTTGGCAGGGAATATTTTATTTGACATAAATTTATTTCCATGGAAAAATGCCCTGTCCAAGCTGTTTAAAATTTTGCTTAATAAATTTAAATTATTTGCTGAATTTTGTTCTATACTGGTACATCAAGAAAGGATGAAGCAGCTAAACTTAAAATTGGATTCCACCCCCACCCCATTTTTTGTAGGCATTTCCGTAGGGTTCTTCTACAGTCCTTGAAGAAAGACCTACATGAAGAACTCAATTACATCACAGCTATCATTGAAGATCAACCAAAGAATTATCAAGTCTGGTAAAGTCTGACTTCTTCTGATGACACAAGATATTCTTTTCAGAACTAGAGGAACAACATTGTCACTTGTGAGAGTACTGTAAATAGTTTGCCATAATTACATGTGGCAAAAATTTATTGGAATAATTGATTTTGTATTGATGCACATTGATATACATAGGAAATATAAGAGAGTGCAATATTTCATGGTCTATTAGAAAGAAAAACAAAGATGGGAAAGTAGAAGAGGAAAGTTAAATACGTGTGTAAACAACAATAAGAAAACCCTTGAAATTTGACTTGGATTCAGTGGATTTAGGTGATATGGCTGAGCGTTGCTAAGGAGTATGAGGTGAAAGTTACGCCATATTTAGTGAGCAAACCCATAGAGCAGGGATGGGCAATGTTCAACTTTCCAGATGTTGTTGGACTGATGTTTCACTCCAACATGTGAGAAGGAAACAATGTGCAGTGGAATAACATAGAAAAGAGTCAGACATAATTCAAAATTGATGTAACATCACTCTTCAAGTATCATTTCTTAAGCTCTTTGGTTTTCTAGTAAATGCAGTCATCCTCCCTAGGAGAGTATTCTAATGTTTTTTAAAAAACAAAACAGGGACTGAATAAGTATTGTGTCATTTTTTTTAAAGAAATGACAACAAACTATTTCTTAAAATTTTAGGCATCACAGACGGGTGCTGGTGGAGTGGTTGAAGGATCCATCTCAAGAACTTGAATTTATAGCAGACATTCTTAATCAGGATGCCAAAAACTACCATGCGTGGCAGCATAGGCAGTGGGTGATTCAGGTATTTTGATGAAGTGGTCATTATTGTCCTGGATGGGATACATGTACGAAAGGAAGGCTTCTGTATTGCCAGGAGCCCTGAGAAGATTTAGTGATAACATAATGTCTTCTGGGAAGTGTCAGGCATTGATAGTCTGGTAGGTAGACAACATTCCTCTCTCTTCGACAAATGTCAATCTGAATTGTATTTTCTGTATCACTTATTTTCTGATAGAGCAAACATTTCAGCTACCTGCTAAGAAAGCAAAGTGCTTGGAAATTGTCTGTACCCCAGATTCTAATTTCTATTTCTTGGTCATGAGATTGGGGGAGAGAGAGAGAGAGAGAGAGAGAATGTTGGGAATAAGAGATTATTTCAGAATATTTCAAGCCAGATCATTTTGTCAATCCCTTCACATGATGTATTGTCCTAAGCATGGCCTCCAAGATGTTCTTTCATATGTTTTTCTCATTTCCATATAGTTACTTCTCATACTTTTCATCTCCTGCTTCAAAAAGATTGATTTGTTTTCTGTTCTCAGATTCTGCTTGAATTGCTCTCTCTGCCTCTTAATATTAGAGTTATTTCAGTTACAGTTAACATGTGAAAATGAGAGTTTTCCTAATGTACTTCCTCTTTTAGCATTTCCCCTTATTTTGGGTGCCTAGGAATTTAAGCTATGGGATGATGAACTGGAGTATGTTGAACAGCTCTTGAAAGAAGATGTTAGAAATAATTCTGTGTGGAACCAAAGATACTTCGTAATTTCAAATACAACTGGTTACAATGATCCTTCTGTCCTAGAGAGAGAAGTCCAGTAAGTAAACTTCTACTTGGCTTCATCTAAAGACATTTACTCTTTCAGAGGCAAAAAAAGACATGCATCATGCATCTTCTTATACAGTATCTCTTCATAGCCTGAATGATAGACTGTGTTCTTGCATAATAATAAATTCTCAATTCTCCAAGTGCTAACACTTACGTAGTACAAATTCCACCTCCCACACTTAGTAGAAGAGGTGTCAGAAGATATGGAGGAACTCTAAATTGGCAAAACTACAAAAAATGTCTATCGGAGAAAAACCTTGGTGGACAGGGCAGCCTTCAAAAACATCCTGACCTACTTTTGCACTGGGTTAGATGAAAAAAGAAGAAATGGAATGGAGTTTGGAATCATGAATAAAAGTGCTCTATACTAGTATTATGTTACGGTCTTAATTGTTTCTTTTTCTCTTTTGTTTATGTAGACATCAGTTAAACGAAAGCATGAAAATGCAAAGCTGAATATTTTTCTTTTTAAAAACATTTTTTTTAGTGTTATCTTGCATTCAATATTAGCTTTGGGTTTGGCCTACTTAAACTATATTTAGGAAGAGTTTGTTTGCATTATAGAAATGCATCTATTGCATTTTTAAAATGTATTGCATAAATTGTGGGCATAAACTAGTGCTTATGATAACTGTTCTGTCTGCTGTCTGCCCTTCTGCCAACCATTTGGAATTGACCCTCATAGTATACAGACTATTTCTTTATCAAACACTTTGTTCTCCTTTTCAGGTACACCCTAGAAATGATCAAGATGGTGCCTCATAATGAAAGTGCTTGGAACTATTTGAAAGGGTGAGAGAATATGTGTTAGCCACTCTAAAGCACAGAAAATAGTGCATAAAGTGGTACTGAGAATAATAGACAATTTCCTAGATCCTGGCTTTAAACTTTAAAATAAGTTTCTCGTCCTTTTGACTTCCAAAAGATATTTTTCAAAGTTGTGAATTATATTTACTGTATATAAGTTAACATCATATACCGTATATATTTACCTATAAATCAACATCATGAATAAGTCAAGGGCAAATTTTGGGACCAAAATTATGGATTTTGATATGACCTGTTTATAAGTCGAGGGTAAAACTTAGGGCATGTAACAAAGAATATAAAGGATGAAGCAAAAGAAAGCAATGCCAAAGAATTTACAAAATTCCAGCAGGCATAACTGTTTGGGCTCGCACTAAAGCAGGGGTAGGGAAACTGTCCCCTTTAAGGGCCGAGGGACTTCAGCTCCCAGAAGCCTCAGCCATGTTGGCCAATAGTCTGGGATTCTGGGAGCTGAAGTCCTTCGGCCCTTAAAGTGGACAGTTTGCCTACCCCTGCACTTAAGGCTCGATGGATGACAGAGTAGAGGAGGGTTCAATGTTTCCTGGACAGATTACCCACCTGCCTTCCACTAGGGGGTGGTTCCTTTTAAAATAAGAGTTAAGGTATAGTACATTAACCTGTGGATAAGTTGACATAGATTTTATAGATTTTATGGGTCAATTTTTTGACTAAAATTTCCAGACTTGTAGAAATCATCATGGATGTTAAGCAGGTTTTCCTGTGTTAAGGTGCCTTGCCTTTCGTGATGAGTAGCCAAGCTAGAAAGACATTGTGTAAAATGTAATAAATTATTTGGTTATTAGTGTTATATTTATATTTTACTTTTTCTCCTGTGTGCTCAAGAAGGCATATATAGCTCTCTTCCTCCCCACTTTTACCACCACAACATTCCCATGAGATAGCTTAGGCACAGAGAGGGTGACTGGCCCAAACGGAGCTAAAATTTATACTTTAGTTCTGTGAGAATCAGAACCAGTCTCTGCAAATATAAGAGAATCCACATTAGAATTATATCTAAATGGCATTGCAACCCAACAAGAAAAGGTAAAATTTATTCTAATGTGGCACCATTCAGTTGGAGGGGCTGTAATACATTAGGTACTCTATATCATATGTGGGTTTTGGTCCAGCAGTTTTGGATGAATGTGATTATGCAAATGATAGGACAGAAAGTGATTTTTTCTTTTTGTCCAACTCCCCTCAAATTCAAATTCTGGCAAAAGATGATTAATGACTATATATTCAACAGAAAAAGACCCAGATTCCCTAAATCTGTTAGATATGCTAACACTGGGAAAGGAAGGTTAGCGATCCCAGATTTCAAATTCTGTTATCATGCCTTCCAACTAAACCAACTTTCCCAACTTGTTATGGAGCAATATTCCACCACATAGGCACCCATGGAACTAGATAGTTATACTTTAGCTGAACTTAATCATCTTTTCTCTGTAAAGACACGGAGGGTGTTGAAGGAGATTTGAAACCCGTTTCTCTACAACTCCCTCCTTATTTGGAAGCAATGGGTTCACATACTAGCTCTGGATTCTTTCCCTATTTGCCCATTTCTATTACACCCCCATTCTTATGTAGTGGATAAATTAATTCGGATGTTGGAAGGAGTGTGGCCTACACAGAATTAGGGATTTATCTGCACATGGAAAGCTCAAAATGACATAATTTGCTCAGTGCCTTGGGACACACCAAATCCTCCTGCTTCCAAAGACTGTAAGTGCTCTCCTTTGCAAAAAGCAAATTGATAAAAGACAGTTGCCCCTGTTCCTTGACCTTTTACAAACACATTTGTATAGTAAAAGGACAAAGATCTAAAGGTGGGGCAGCCCTTATATATAAAAATCTAATATAATCTACCTATGGCAAGAGTCAACCTGCCAGGCAATCTGATCTGAGCATGGATATCTTTGAAACCACCTGGTCACGCATTTGGACTCCCCTTGCCCCCCCATATAAATCATGGTCAGCATTGATGAGGGAGGGAACCTTAAAGGCCATATATAGATGCTATAAGATTATTAAAAATGGCAAAAAAAATGCCTCCCTAAAATGCTGGAGAAGTTGTAAGACTCTAGGTTCCTATTTACACAAGTAATTGGATTGTCCCAAGATTAGAATTTTCTGGAATGCTGTTTTGACCCAAATTTCTGATATTGTGAGACATGTACGATTTTGCACAGGTCTTCTAATGCTATCAGTTTACAGCAAGGACAATAGCCACCTGAAAAATTGGAAACTTATCACATTTCTCATCTCAGCGGCCAGAGCTGAAATTGTGGAAAACAGGTGATGTTCAACAGAGCAAATGGTGGGAGAGGATTTGGGGCACATGTTTGTCAGAAAAGCTCTCCTACACCTTCAGGTTTTGCAATGGACAAGAAGGCCCAGATATTTTTTGAGGATTGGTCTATTCTTATTGAATATATTAATAGCAACATGAACATTATTGGACCTCCAACCCATCAAACTAACTTTTGGAGAGACACTCTGGATTCAGTCTCACCAGTTGCCACCGAATGAGATGACATCCTGGACTCTGAGTGTTACTGCTATCCTAGGATAAATTATCTTCCTATAAAACTTTTTGTTGATCCACAAGGCTCATAGAATGTATTTTGTGTTGGTTATATTGATTGTTTGCAAAGCTATTAATAAAATCCATTAAAAACTAAAAATAAATAAAAGGTGTTGGGATTTGAACATGGAGCAACACACACAAAATTGTGCACTGTACCACACAGGCACCAGTCTTCCCACATCTGTTTTGAAATAATAAAGAACATATAGTTTACAAATTAAAAAAAAAGAAAGACAGACCCATGCTTATAAACTGAAATCTGGGTAATTATATTTTAAAAGTGTCTCATTCAGATGGAAAGATTTTTTTTTTCTCAGACTAAGAGAGGCTCTGTCTTTTCAATAGATTACAACACAAAGTAAATATCAGTCCCTTCAACCACATCTCTCTCAGTGATATAGTTGTATACTATGCCCCACATTTTGCACCCATTTTATCGTATATTCTTTAATCTGCTTCTCTTCCATTTCTATTCCCAGCAATAGCTTAATACATTTTAACAAATTAAATGTTTGTCATCAGTACACAGTTGAATTTCAATTTAGACTTAGAGAGTTTAAAAACCATATAGTTTTTTATCCATCTTAATTTTTTCGTCTATCTGTACGAAAACCATAAAACTAAAACTTCTTTGTTCCAGTTCTTCATTTGTCTTTACTCATCACTGACCTTTATCTAATATTAAAAAGTCTTGATATGTTATCAGTTTTTTTATTTTATTTTAATGCTGTTTCTTTTATATGAAAAACTTCCTATGGTGATATCCACAAAGGTTTCTTGAAACTTTAATTTGTATCAGTTCCAAATCCATTTTTATCACAGAAATTCTACCGAACTGTGATAGTTTTTTTTTCCATAGGAGAGCTCCATCTTCTGTAGGAAATGATGACATTATGACTATGGTGATGAAGTTATGCAAGTTCATTGTAATGTTCATAGTTCTGTTTTGTTTCAGGATTTTGCAAGATCGTGGCCTTTCAAAATATCCAAACCTCTTAGAACAGCTGCTGGAATTGCAACCAAGTCACAGTTCTCCCTACCTGATTGCCTTCTTGGTGGATATATATGAAGACATGCTAGAAAACCAGTGTGAAAACAAGGAAGAAACTCTCAACAAAGCATTAGAGGTTAGTTATTTTACAAGTAGCTTAGCTGGCCTGGCCGTTACCCTTTATAGCATGTTTTAGCTCATTCTCTATTTTCTCATAGAATTGAATCACTGAAGTTGAGAAACAGGCTATCATTTTAGTGTGATTAAATTTTGATATATAAAAAAAAATAGGCAATTTTTGAAATTATATCGCCAGATACTCTCACAGAATCTACAATAATAAAGGAGAGTGTCTGTCATAGATGTAAATCCAAAATTATGAAATGTGAAATTTATCATGCTTTCTAAAGAGACCCTAGGAATTTTCATCTAGCAATGATTAGGGTTTTTTTTAAAAGCGTATGAATTAATTTAAATGTACCTGTGTTTCAAGCAATCTTCAGTCACTAGGTGGGGAAACTTAATGTTCACATAATATTACAGTTGATAATCTGAAGCTGGGTAAGGAGAGTTTTCTGTTGGCCAGTTATAAAGTTACCCACCTATGGGGTGGCTAGACTCCTTTTTATGTGCTATAGTGGGTTGGCCCAGGGATGTTAGCAATCATGGCTTTACTCAGATAGTGCAGGGGGTCTAACTTGGACATTTGATAACTATTGGAAGACTTTGGTGTATTAAACTAAATGCTACTCAAGCATTGCAAAGCCAGATATTTTCATTGGTTGTAAGAAAAGAAAAATTAAGGAAAATGACTTAAGCCAAAAATACTAGTTACAGTATTGAGGGAAATGTTAGTTAAAGCATGGGAATAGTAATACACTACACCATACAGTTGCTGCCCTTTTTGGTTTCATACTTGCCAATTATCAATGCTTAATGTTTGCTACTATGAAAGTGCATTATGTTTATCAGTTTAGTTCAAGGCTATTATTGCTGTATACATTTTTACCTCTGTCTCCATATGCTACTTCACACATTTTGAGTTACCTCTGATTTTCATATTATGCATAATATAATGTAAGAGCTCACGGTTTCTAGTTAGTCAGTGTCTGCTTTTACATATGAGTACCAGGATTTCCAAAGGAAACATACTGCCTCCTTAGATTGAGCCCTGTGTTTGCTAATTAATACTTTGACAAAAATGGCTTATTTTTGAGTCTTGACAATAAGTTGTGGTACGCCAGGTAAGGCACATTCCTTGCTTAAGAAAGGAAGCAACCAGGACAAATTAGAATCCTATATTTATGTAGTGCCCATTAAGTGGATTAGGTTTGCATTTTATCCTGCTATGCAGATAATTCTGTATTTTCCTTACTCTGCCAAATCTTAAAAGCCAGGTAGAGATACTCTGATCTGAGGAGGATGTTCTACATTAAGAAGTGGGAAGCCCTGATATGCACTGATAAATCTCTGCATTAACTTACCTTGCAGTCCACAAATATTCCTTCTCTCCATGTACAAGTAATGAAGGGACAGATTTCTGCCTTCAAGGGAATCACAGTCTAGAAGTAAACAAAAGGGATATAAGGAAAGGGAGGAACATGGAGTAAAGATTTAAATGAGGGAAGAACATGCAGTTATTTTAATTGTGTTGTGTGCCTTCAAGTCATTTCCAATTTATGGCAACCCTATTATGGGATTTTTTTTTTATCAAGGTTTGTTCAGAGGGGGTCCGGTCGTTGCCTTCCCCTGAGACTGAGAGAGTGTGACTTGCCCAGGGTCACCCAGTGGATTTTCATGGTTGAGTGGAGATTTGAAACCTGGTCTCCAGAGTCGTCGTCCAATGTTCAAACCACTATACCCTGCTGGCTCTTGTTATTTCGATTACACATGCACTCATCCCTCCCGATTCGTGGGGGAGCCATTCCGGACCCCCTCCCCCACAAATCAGAAATACCGTAAATATTGAAGTCCCATAGGATATAATGGGTGCATGCTCCCGGACATGAGCATCATTTTGTCCCTCGGCGCTTGACCGAAGGACACGGAACAGCATGCCCACAAATGGTGAGGGACGAGTGTACTTAGATTTATTTATTGAAGGATATGAAGACTAAGAGGTGGTATACCATAATAGGTGGAATGGGGTCAAATTTTTGAATGTATGGGCCATGTAAAAGCTTTCTGCTGATTAAACTAGTACATCAAAAATAAGAATAAACTAAGCATTTGTTTCTGATGTACTATTCTATTAACGTGTTTGTTTGTTTTTGTCGGAAGAGGAGCATTCAGAAATCTGAGCCCATCCCCAGAGTCTGCAGGTGTACCGCTCATAGTTCTGCCCTTCATTTTCCATAATGTGTAGAATTGCTCTGACAATGTAGCTAAGAGGCTACAGTCACGAAAATATAATCCTGGTAGCACATGATTGGGTTGCTTGTCATACTTCATGATGTTTCTGTCCTGTCCTTCCTATGGCAAGCTCCTAAAAATGAATACATAGTGTTGATCTCTTGACAGCACTGTGAGGCTGCTTATATTAACAGACTGTAACTTGCTTAACCATCCAATTAACTTCCTCTTTATCAGAGTATGACTTTATCCTGGGGTTGTCCTGGCTCTCTGTCCATTAATCCAGTTTCCCTAACCTGGCACCTTACAGATGTGCAGGAGCATCATTCCCATCATCCCTAGCTATGTTAGATGGGGATGATGGGAGTGGTCAAAGGCAATTGATAGAAATAAATGGATCACATCATTCTGGCTCTCTACCCCTGCTCTACCCTAATAGGTTTCATTGTGATTTGCAGACAATGAAATGGAATCCAGACTGAATTTGGTAACTCTGTTCTCTGAATCTTTTCATCTCTGGTTAAAATAAAAGCACTGTGAGTACTAGCAGTGTCCAACATAACTACTGCAGCAGCCTTTCTGAGGGCACTATTGTGTATTTTCCAGAGGATTTATTTCTCCAAATGTGGTTGCATAGTGAAATAAATAAGGGTGCATGTTTAATAAGTAAAACCATGTGCTTAAATAAGGCAGTGGTTCTCAAACTGTGGGGTGGGACCCCTGAGGGTCGCTGAAGGGGGGATGCAAGATGGAGGCCTTGATTCCCCGCCCCTCCCAAACTTTTTCCGTCCTGGAGGGGAAGAGAAAGGCAAGGAGGGTACTTGGAATCTCTCCCTTAGGGAGGAGGAAAACTATTTCCCTATAATATGTTAAAATATGAATATACATGAATGTGTGGATTAAAATATACAAACTAGACAAAAAAAATCTTATACTATGTTGAGGGGGACACTATGTCTCCATACAGATGTAAAGGGGTTCAAAAGGGTAAGTTTGAGAACCAGTGAATTAAAGTGTGTATGCTTTCCCTGAAGGTCAGTGTGGTGGAATGGCTTGAGTGTTGGATTATAACTGAAGACCAGGGTTCCAATCTCCGCTGAGCCATGGAAACCCACTGGATGAACTTGGGCAAATCACACTTTCTCGGCCTCAGAGGAAGATAAAGGCAAACCTCCTCTGAACAAATCTTGCCAAGAAAACCCTGTGATAAATTTACCTTACGGTTGCCATAAGTCAGAAACTACCTGAAGTCACACAACAACATATGTTTTCCCTGAAAACCGGATTCCACTACCGAGCAGTGAAAAAACAGAGGCAGTACTTTTCCTGTTTTATTCAAACCAATGTTGTTTCTTGCTCAATTGTAACATCCTTGGCACACAAACTTGTGTTCTTTTAAAAAAATTTGTTGTCTGCAAAACATTGAGGGTAATTTTTTATAAACAGAGTATATATACACAAAAAATACTATATGATAAAAATAGTATAACTGAGCATTTCTGTAACTATAGTAAATACAGGAGAACTATACAGTGTTTTAAACAAACTTGTAATTTTTTTCTATAGTTATGTGAAATCTTGGCTAAAGAAAAGGATATAATACGGAAGGAATACTGGCGATACATTGGAAGATCCCTTAAGAGTAAACACAGCCCAAATGAGGAACAGAATGTGCCAACTGAAGCTGATCAGCAGTAACTTCATATTAGGAGGAAAAAAACATGACATTCAGTTCTGTAGTGTATTACAAAAATTTTGAGTGGGGATTCCTAGGCAGACAGTTAAACAGAGTGTTGTCCCCTTCTCCCAAAATATGTTGTAACTGTACATTACTGCAGAGGTATTGCTTCTAACTACACACAGAATGCACAGTATTCTATGTAACAAATTGACCCGTGGTTTCTGCTGCTATAAAGGTTAGTTATGGGGTGGTCCAAAGCACTGTGCATTTGAAAAATACTTAGTAATTACTTGAATTGTACCAAATAAAGGAATTGTTTCTTAACAGTATCTAAATAATGCTGTACTAGCAAAATTAATGCCCTAAATCAGTTCCCAGCCTTGGCCTCCATAAAGTGGCCCCTGTTCTCATAAAGCAAGTGCATGTAAGATTCTGAATGTATTTGAGTTGGATTGTAGAGACCTTGTGTACAGTGGATATATAGAGTAACTTAATTTTAGTTACTGTAAGGAGGGTATGTAGTTGTGTACTGGAGGAGCTATGCAACACTGTTTTTTCATTGTACCCAACTAATGCCACCAATAATTTGTAATAAAGATATAGATACTTGCACAAGGACTGTGTGTTTTGATACTGAACTTTTTAAATATCTAGATCAGACTGAGAATTGTGCAGCCCATGAGCATTTGGTCCTTTGAAGGGTCCCATGCAGGCCTCCCCTTCTAGAGACCTTGTATCTGCCTAATTTAAAATAAATCAGCTGACACAGCTTTTTTGACCAGAAGTTGACTCCTGTGTGCCCATTTATCTCACTAAATACTATTTAGCAGTCTCTTACCCAAAAACAGTGGGGAGGACACCTAAATGTGCTGTTTTGGTCACTTTTGGGTATTGTCAGGTGAGCTATTGCAGCCCACCAGAGGATCAAAGAAACCAAACCTATTGCTCTCTGAACTGGATGGTGCCCACCCGGATCCATAGGAAACATATCTAAAATAGATTTGTAGTCCCTGGCATCTCTCACACTATGTGTAGTTTTGTCTAAAAGTAGTTTCCAGTTCCTTTTCTGCCCACCAATGCTTCCAAAGCACTGTACTGTAAAACAGATAAACCATTTTCAGCATTAGAGACCTTAGGTACTATTTTTTGCTGCCTGCTTGAAGGTCAGCAAACATGGAGTCAGTTTGACTTCCTTTGGGAGGAGTTCAACAACTGAGGTACTGCAACAGACAAAGTCCTGTCTTACATACTGATCAAATACTACTAGCATGGTGGGAGAAACAAGAGAGCCTCCTCAGTATCCTGGCGGCCTCGTGTCTTTCAGATATTCTAGCTGCAAGCTGTTCAAGCTTTGTAGGTTAAAAACCAGCAACTTGAATTGAACCCAAACAAATTGGAAACCTGTGTAGTTGGTTCCAGACTGGTTACACATGGTGTCTTAAATACATGCCAGATATTAGCCTGGTCAGCATGTTTTGCTCTAGCTCAGGGGTAGGCAACCTTCCCCCTTTAAGGGCAGAGGGACTTCAGCTCCCAGAATCCCAGGAGCTATTGGCCATCATGGGATTATTGGCCAACATGGCTGAGGGTTCTGGGAGCTGAAGTCCCTCGGCCCTTAAAGGGGAAAGGTTGCCTACCCCTGCTCTAGCTTCTGAAGTGTAGCCTGGCATAGAACACATATGCAAGAGGATAATTGACAGGCAATTAATTCATAGATGACTAGCCAAATCTGCCTTCCCTAGGAAGAAGTACCACTATATGGCTGCATCCTGTGGCCATAGGCACTCCTAGTCATAGCAGCCTCATTGCCTTCCAGGAGCAATATTGGGTACAAAAACACACCCAAGCTCTGAACCTTTAGAAGTAATACTGCCCTATCCAGAACAAGTTTTGATTTTAGTGGCTGACTAGCTTTTCTGCTGGTTAACATAATTGGTTTGAACAGAGTCTCAATTTGCTTGCCTATATCCAGACCTTTTCTGAGCCATACAGCAATTCAAGACTTCTACAAACTGTTTTGGTATAATTTAACAAAGAAACAGCTGTATATCATCAACATACCCCACAACTTCATGCAAAAGAAAAAAAGCATAAGTGGGTAATACTGAGCTTGAAGAAATCAAAACTAATGGCCATGAGGCCAGATAGGACAAGAACCACCACAAGACAATGCTACTGAATACAATAGCAGCTGAACAGTCCAGGAGGATAGCATGATCAATGATACCAAATGCCATTAAGACATCAAACTCCAAGAGTTGGATATACTCAGAGGAATATATTCTCCCAGTCCAGTTCCTGACATAGATCTTCCACTATGGTGATCTGGGCTGATTCTGTTCCTAGACCAGGGCTGAACCCAGACTGGAACAGATCCCAATCACCAGCTTCATCCAAGAAAGTTTGAAGTTCTGCTACCACCAGTTTCTCCAAGTGTGACTTCAAGTTGTTCCTGACTTATGGCAACACTAAGGCAAACGTATCATGGGGTTTTCCTGGCAAGATTTGTTCAATGGTTGTTTGCATTTGCCTCCCTCTGAGGCTAAGACAGTGTGACTTGCCCAAGGTCACCCAGAGGATTTCCATGGTCAAGCCAGGATTCAAACTTTGATCTCCAATGCTCATACTACTACACCACACTGGCTCTCTAGTTTCTCCAAGACCTTATCCAAAAAATAAAGCTGATAGTTACTAGCTAATAGTTACCACACTGGCTCTCTAGTTTCTCCAAGACCCTACCCAAAAAATAAAGCTGATACTTACTAGCTAATAGTTACCTAGGATAGTGGGATCCAATGAAGAGTTCTTCAACAAAGGTCTTGAAACTGCAGATTTCAGAGAGATTGGAAAACAACTCCCATAATCGGTCAAAATTTCCATCAAAAAATTGGCCAACCTGCTCTGGTAGCTCTTACTAACCAGGATGGGATCAAGACTAATAAGCAAATGGTTAGTTTCATTTCTCCAAGGGTAAACAATTTGAAACTCATCCATCCAATCTGGACAAGTACTTACCTCAGTTATTTCCTTAGAATTTACCTTCGGTGTGGAGTCCATCTTGGAATAATTTGATTTTTTCAAATTATTCCAAGATGATTTTTTCAGCAAAATGTTTTGAAATTCATTAGACTGGGTTTCTTGTCTGGAGTTTATACTGTAATAGTCCCTTAAATACTTGAGGGCCGCTGCTACCAAAGATCATGTTAATGCAATGGAAGTAGCAGAGAGCAACCTCTTCACTGCCCTCAGCAGTGCACAGCGTTCCCTAAATGGTCCTAACCCATGTTTGATCAGATTCATCCCAAGTCCTTCTTCACCATCATTCCAGTTTTCCATCCAAATGCTTCATGGCCTGAAGGCATAATTACAAATCATTCCAATGAGAATGAAAAATTGGAGGACAGATCATTAAAGTGTTGGTCTGTGAGCAATTAGAAAAGAATGTTGTGATTAGTAAGAACTAGGATGGATTTCTCAAAACAAGTCAGGCCAGACTAATCTTATTTCTATGACGCTGATGTTACAAGCTTGGGAGATCACATGAATACTGTGGATATAGTGTATACTGACTTCTGTAAGGCTTTTGGCAAGGTCCCCTATGATACTCTTGAAAACAAGTTGGAATTAGATAATGCTAGTGTTAAATGGATTTATAGTTGGTTAATGGACCAAACCAAACAGTGTTCACTAGCGATTTCTCATTATTCTGGAGAAGAGTAGCAAGTGGGGTGCTGCAGGGTTCTACCCTAGGCCTAGTGTTGTTCAAGATATTTATTAATATTTAATTACTTGGATGAAGGAACAGAGTATGCTCATCCAATTTGCTGATGACAACAAAGTGGACCAGGCAGCTAACTCTTTAGGAGACAGAATCAAAATTCAAGATGACCTTAATCGATTGGTTAACTGCTGAAAATAACAAAAGCATTTTTTACTTGGATAAATGTACGGTACTACAAAGGAGGAGGGTATAAGATTTACAAATATAGGATGGATGACATTTGGCACAACAGCAGTGATGGTGAAAAAGATCTAGAGGTCTTGCTAGTCCAAAAGCTAAACATCAGTCAACAATGGGATGTGACAACAAACAATGCAGTTCTATGCTGCATCAAAAGAGGTGCAGTGTTCAGATCAGGGAAAGTAACAGAACCAGAAGTATTATGTCCAGTTGTGGACACCACAGTTTAGGAAGGATATCGTCAGAATGGAACATATATAGAGAAGGGTGACTAAGGGCTGAAACAGATGGTCCTTTAAAGCTCAGTTCTGGGTATCTTGGGAGTGTGGCATTTATATGCCGCACGCTATGAAGACCTCTGGAAGCTGCCCAACTGCGCAGACATGGGCAGCTTCAAGATGCTCCGGCAGCATGGCATTTACATGCCGCTTATGGCTGGAGCATATTCAGGCTGCCCTGGGGTTGCAGCAGGGCCAGGAAAGGTAGCTCTTTCCTGGCCCAAATAGGAGCGGATCTTTTCCGCTCTTATTTGGGCTGCTTTCAAGGTGAATATCTGAAGGACTGTATTTTGGAAGATGTAGGAAGTCCACTCCTGGTTGCTTCAGAGGACAGGATGTAACTAATGAATTCAAATTACAAGAAAGAGGATTTGGACTAGAAGCATAGAACAGCAGAAAACAAACTTGTTCCATCTTCTACATGACGTCCCTTCAGATATTTAAAAATGGCTACCATGTCACCTCTCAGTCTTCTCCCTAAGTCATTCCTAATAAAGCTTGGTTTCCAGACCTTTGCTGCCAATTTCTTTCTTTCAGTAAATCTCAAAGGTGCCACAAGATCTCTCTACATACTGATTCCAGACCTTTGATCATCTTGAACAGTGCTGGGCAGCTTGTCAATATTCTTATTGAACTATCCAAGGGCCCATTCACAGTACAAAATTATAGCACTATTATTCCACTGCCATGGTTGTATTCTATAGAATCCTATGTATCCCATAGAATCCTGGAATTTGGAGTCTGGTGAGGCACTAGAAGGGATGCAGTAGCTCAAGTGGTTAAGACGCTGACTCTGTTGATTGCAAGATTGGCAAGTTGGCTGTTCGAGGCATGATGGGGTGAGCTCCTGTCACTAGTCCCAGCTTCTGCCAACCTAGCAGTTCGAAAGCATGCCAATGCAAGTAGATAAATAGGTATCACTTTGGTGGGAAGGTAAACAGCGTTCTGTGCAATCATGCTGGTCACATGATCACAGAGTAGTCTCTGACAATGCTGACTCTTCAGCTTAGTAACAGAGATGAGCACCACCCCCTATGGTCAAACACGACTTGACAACCTTGTCAATGGGGAATACCTTTACCTTGAGGCACTAGAACACTCTGCCTGAGAATTACATATGTCTCTCCGAAACTACAAATCCCAGGATTCCTTGGGACAAAACAATGGCAGTCAAAATTGAATAATAACACTATAATTGCAATGAGCCTCAGAACTGGACACAGTACTCCAGATGAATGGAGAATAGAGTGGCACTGCTATTTCCCTTGATCTGGACACTGCATTCCTGTTCATGCAGTCTAGAACTCAATTGGCTTTTTTGGCTGCCACATCACATTGTTGACATGTTTAGCCTGTGGTCTACTAAGATACCTGGGTCCTTTTCACATATACTGCTTTCAAGCCAGGTGTCACTTATCCTGTATTTGTGCATCATTTTTCCTGCCCAGATGTAGTGCCTTACATTTATCCCTGTTGAAATTCGTTTTGTTAATTTAGGCTGGGTTCACTAACCTCTTAATATCATTTTAAATACTGATTCTGTCCTCTGAAGTATTAGCTACCTCTCCCTTCATTTGGTATCATTTGCAAATTTGATAAGCATTCCTTTTATCCCATCATCTAAATCATTTATAAAGACATTGAACAACACTGGGCCAAGGACTACACATTAGGAATAATGTACTAATGGTAAGATCTGTCTGACTGTTAAAAATGGCTATGGACTTTTACACCTGAAGGTTTAAAAACAAAACAAAAACAGAGGCTATATGGCCACCTCTCAAGGATGCTTCAGTTGCGGCTTCATTTCATTTCTATTATTTTGTAAACAGTACTACAAAATATAGGCCTCTGTCTCTAAAATCATTACACACACCCCTTCCATATGATTTTAACATCTTAGCCAGTTGAAGAAGTGAGTGAAGCTTTCAAAGCTTGCATGATGTATTTTGCACATTTTTGGTTGGTCCTATAAATGTATCTGTTTTGTAGATTTGGGATGTTACTGTATTTTGCTGGCCAACGTGGCTACCCTGAATATGTTTACAGCACTTTTATATTACCTTGAACCACAATGCTTTTTCGGCAGAGTCATTTCATGCATTGAAATGGTTGCCAAATATAGAAGAATTTGAAGATGAAGCAGGTTTAGCAGAGTTTAATAAATGAATATTTGTCCTGGGCATTTTAATATGTGTGAAACCTGTTTAGAGGAGCTTCAGTATTCAGTGCTGCTTTAATATCGGTTTTTAAGTATTCTGATCCAGATAGCAGAGAAGAATTTTCTCTGTTATCAGCATAAAGAAGAACTTTGAATGATGTGCCAAGGAAGGAACCTAAAACTTCATTAAAATGCTGAACCATATCAGAATACATCACTGAGACATGTTCTGGGGGAAAAAATCAATCAAAATATGCTTGACATCTTCAGTGGCTGCATTCATGTATAATCTGGCATATAATTCCTTGCTTACTCTTGCTGGTGCAAACAAGTTGTCTGTTCCTGCTTAGCACAAGCCAGAAAACCCAGGAAGAAATAGTTTACTGTGATGTCTGAACCCAAGTTCCTGATTTGTCAGCTCCATACAAGCCTGGGTTTACGTATCAGCCAAGCAACAAAGCCTGAGCTAGTGTTGCCTACAATCCCATGCCCTCCAACATTTCAAGGATGAAAACTGGGACACAAATGGATGGCCAATATCACTCTGGACCTTATCACATGGGGTCTAAAGCAGACAGAACCCCGTCCCATTGCGGTTCCTTTTCCCGTGTGTTCACACGACGTCGCAGAGAACCCCGTCCCATCTCCATCCCAATGCGGCATCATCCCCGTTCTTTTGAATGCCGGTTTCCTGGGGAATTACATTGCGCCACCAGAATGATACCGGAATGATGCTGCTTTTGTTCATTGCGCAATGATGCTAGTTGCGTCTGATAACCATTTCCGTCTTGTGGGGTCTATACTGGTATAGTTCTGGATTGATTCCATACCGCTTTCTTGCCGCTTTGAGACCCGCGTGTGATAACGTCCAATGTGGTAAAGGAGGCAAAAGATTACGAGGAAGAACTCACAAGCTAGAAGAAGCTGCAGCAATTTGCTTTGGCCTGAACCTCCCTCCTGCTGAGTTAATTGAATATCAACTGCTTTTGGCACTTTGAACTCAGTTTGCAGCAACTGAAGGAAACTGAAGACAAAGGGAGAAGTGAGATGAGGAGATAAATATTACACATTTTAAAACCAGCTGAGAAAGTTGGACAGCAGAGAATTAATCAGGTTGGTCCCTGCCAAATCAAGGCAACAGGAGGTTATGCTATCCTGACTTTCTTGGGAACAACAAACCCAGAGTTCCTGAGTTTAGACATCACAATAAACTATGCCTCCCTAGTTTCACATGCTTCTGCCAAGCACTGAGCTTAGTAACATGTTCAAAACAAGCCAGGAATAAGACAAGACAACCAAAAAAAAAAAAAAAAACACTATAGCTAATTCTTCTTGTTGTTTTTATGTGCCTTCAAGTCATTTTTTACTTATGGCAACCCTAAGATGACCTTATCATAGAAGTTTTCTTGGAAAGTTTCCTCAGAGGCTTGTCATTGCCATCTTCTGAGGCTGAGAGAGTGTGGCTTTCCCAAGGTCACCCGATGAGTTTTTCTGCTCAAGTTAGGAATTGAACCCTGGTCTCCAGAGACATAGGTCCCAAACACACTGCAGAAATAATCTCATTTGAGACTGCTTTAACTGCCCTGGCTCAATGCTAGGGAATTATGGAAACTGTAGTTTTGTGAGACATTTAGCCTTCTCTGTCAGAGACCTCTGTGCCACAATAAACTACAACTGCCAGGATTCTCTAGCATTCAACCAGGGCAGTTAAAGTGGTCTCAAACTGGATTATACCTCCAGTGTGTTTTGGACCATAGTCCAACATTCAAGCCACTGCATTGCTCCTACTTCTAATAAGATCCAATTCTTTACTCACCTCACCAGGTTTTTTCCTCATGTTCTTGAATGTTTTGGTTGACTATTTCAATCCTAGAGAGAAGGAACATTCAGAATGGAAAGATGAAAGTGTAACATGGGCCAAAAACATAACAGTGTGGTCTACTGTTAACCTGCTGGAGACAAAGATTAAAGGGGGTTGAAGACTGCCAGAAATAGTGCAAATTGAGTCCACTTTTAGGGTTAGGGCTAGGGTTAGGGAATCATGGGAACTGTACTTTATTGTGGCACCAGAGCTCTCTGACAGAGAAGGCTCAATGTCTCAGGAAAAAAACAAAACAATTCCCATGATTCCCTAGCACTAACCCTAACCCTAAAAGTGGACTCAATTTGCACTATTTCTGGCAGTCTGCAACCCCCCTAAGTTAGGGTGGAGATGGCTGATCCTAAATAAAGTGAGTTTCTAAGATGTTCATTGTGGATCCCCAAACTAAGCCCAACAAAATAACAGTGCAGTTTACGATCAATTTGCTGGAGACAAAGATGGCAGTTAGGGTGAAGGTGGGTGACTTAGGGTCACCCAGCGAATGGCCATTTTAGTAGCAATAATTTCTGTCTATTCTGTCTTGCAAATCTAATTTCGTGAGAGTATTATTAATTGCACCACCCTGACACTTAGAGTAATAAAACCACACACAAAAAAGAGAACTTGATTTGGAGTCATATTCTGGGTAGTCATATTCTGGGTTATTGGATGTTTATAGCAAAATACAATAACATCCAATATCCACCAAAAAAGAAAAAGAAAAAGAAAAAAAGGAAAGTGATGAGCATGTAGATTAAGATTACCAGGAAGGATAAAAAGGGAAAGATAAATATGAAGGAACGAGTAGGAAAAAGTAACGAAGGACATTGATGAGAAGGCATGAGAAAGTGAGAAGGAAAATGATGAGCAAGTAGATTACCAGGAATGATAAAAAGGGAAAGGCAGATATGAAGGAACGAGTAGGGAAAAGTAACGAAGGATGAAGCCACCTTTCCCCTTTAAGGGCCGAGGGACTTCAGCTCCCAGAATCCCAGGAGCTATTGGCCAACATGGGACTATTGGCCAACATGGCTGAGGCTTCTGGGAGCTGAAGTCCCTCGGCCCTTAAAGGAGAAAGGTTGCCTACCCCTGGATGAAGGACATTGATGAGAAGGCATGAGAAAGTGAGAAGGAAGGGGATGAGCAAGTAGATTAAAGATTACCAGGAGTGATAAAATGGAAATATATGAAGGAACGAGTAGGACAAAGTAAGAAGGAATCAAGGAAGAGATCTAGAAGATTAAAGTTAAAGAGGATGTATGGCTTAGAGATTTTGAAAAATGGAAACTGAGTATGGTAATACCAGTGACTGTATATATTTATATAATGATATAAATATGGTTTTCTTTTTGCCTTTTCTTTCTTTCTGTGTAGTTTTTTCATTGTCTTTTTGTATGACCCGCATATATTTAATAAAAATATATTAAAAGAACATAACAAGATCCATAAAACAGTGATACCTTTATTCTACTAACCAAAATGCACAATGCCTCATATATTTTTTGTGCATTTTGGTTGGTGGAATAAAGGTAGCACTGTTTTATGGATCTGGGATGTTATTGTACTTTGGATTTGGAATGTGGGAGTGCTTTCAGCTTTTGACAATATAATTTTCAAAACTTTTTTCCTTCAAAGAGATAGCTTTACAGCGTTTGGAATGGCAGTGAAGCCAGGCGAAAACGGTGACACTCTGCCATTATCTTGGTATGAGGTCACACTGCCAGTAATGGAGATGGAGACTTTTTTGTTGTCTTGAGGGAGATTGAAGCAGGCATGCCCTCAAGCAAGATGGCTGCCTTCTAAACTCTATGGTTATCAAACTGGGCAGAGCGCCACCTGCAGGGCATGAATGGTACTGGTACTAGTAGTGGTATAACAGAGAGGAGGAGAAAGAAATTAAAAGGAAATGTATACTGCTAAGTTTGACAGGATCCAGCTGCCTATGATTTATTTATTTATTTATTTATTTATTTATTTATTTATTTATTTATTTATTGGTTGTGCCTTTTAGCTTTGGTATATTTTATTTGGTTTTATGTGAGTTTTGGATGATTTTAACTGTTTTGAATTTATATTGTAATGTTTTGTTTTGTTTTGAAATGTTTTTGTCTGGGAGCTGCCTTGGATCCCTTCTGGGAGAAAGGAAGCATGAAAATAAAATAAATAAATAAATAAATAGGTGCCCAAGAAGGATGTAGTTTAGAAGAGATGGAGAAAAGGATGCAGATTAGAGGAGATGGAGAAGGTAAAACAACATGATGCATTGCCAATCTAAGAAGCATGAAGAAACTGCTGGGTTGTACAAGGAAAAAAGAATCAGGTATAATAAGAATGGAAGGGTGCATGGCACTAAAATTTAGAAAGTATATCTTATTACAGCTTTATAAATTACAATATCTATTTTCCTTCCTTTGGGTTTATTTTGAAATTATGAGAATTTTCTAAAGCTAACTCGGAACAGATTAGCCTGAATGACAATCCCACTGAAATAAATGTTTAAGAACTGCGTAATATAGAATAGGAGTGGAAATGGGAAACCTTTGACCCACCAGATGTTTTGGACTTTAATTCATAGAGGTCCTAGACTGTGGGAGCTTCTGTAGTCCAAAACACCTGGAGAGCCAAAGGTTCTCCACCATGAATGTAGAAAAACAAACATTCATTATATTTGCTATTTTAAAGGAAAAGAGCAGTATGATTATCACGAGTTTCCCAATAACAGCGTAATAGCAATTATTAGAGGAACAAACATTCAATATACAGTATATGCCCTTTTAAAGGAAAACAGCTGTATAGTTATCATGGGTATCTCAATAATTGCATAATATGATTGTTATAGAACTTAAGTGTGTAAGCTTCATAAACTTTATAAAATACAGATTGTAGTTTATAAATAGATATTAACTTGGTTAAAATCATAGAATTTTGTCATTCGTACAGATAAAAATATTTACAGATAAAAAGAAACATCTAGCTAGCTTATAATACAGGAAACTAACATAAAATTATATTACACAAGGAGCCCTGGTGGCACAGTGGTTAAATGCCAGTACTGTAGCCACAACGTTGTGATTTTGATCCCAGGGCTCCAAGGCTGACTCTGCCTCCCATCCTTTCATAGATCAGCAAAAATGAGTACTTGGCTTGTTGGGGGCAATTGGCTTACAGATTGTAAACCACTTAGAGAGTGCTGAGTTCATTATGAAGCGGTACAAAAATGTAAATGCTCCAAAATCCACAAAAGAGTGATACCTTTATTGGCCAATGGTTGACCAATAAAGGTATCACTCTTTTGCAAATTTTGCATTTTATTGTATTTTGAAATAGTCAAAGACTTTTTATAACTTTTCTCAGTAAATCAAAATGGAAACTGTAGTGAAGAAACCAGAAGATTAGGACTTAGAAGGGCAGCTATGAAAGAACTGTCTAAGAAGCTTAAATGTAAAGAGGCATCATTGAATACCAACCTTAGGATTGTCCATGCCATCATATTTCCAGTATCCATGTTTAGTTGTGAAAGCTTGACAGTGAAGAGAGCTGACAGGAAGAGAATCAACTGGTCTGATATGTGAAGGAGAATTATATGGATGGCATAAAATGCCAACAAAACAAATAATGGGTCTTAGACCTAAATATCCTAAAGGCACCAGATCCTGTCTGATCTTGGAAGCTAAGCAGCATCAGCCCTAGTAAGTGGAAAGGAGACTGCCAAGGAACACCATGTTTTGTAGACTATATGAACTGGAATGAGGAATGAACTGGCAAAACCACCACTGAATATTCCTTGCCTGAGAAAACCCTATGAAATTCATGGAATTGCCATAAGTCGACAGGCAACTTGAAGGCATATATACTCATAGCAGTAACATTGGTCAATGATCAGCATTCTGTTTAAAATATTAGTAGGCAATTTTTGCCTTCATAGAATTAAAAATTGCTTTTTAAGTCTGGGTGCTGTGGGATCAGAGATGTTATTGTGGTAAGTGATGATGAATGAATCAAATAATGCAAAACTAAACTAGAAATTGCTGTGGAAAAACATGGATAGTTAACATTTAGAGTGCTCAAAGTACTTCATACATATTATTATACATACATATTATCTCAGTAATTTATTATCACTTCATTGAGATTTGAACTAGGAATTTCTCAGATCATAGCCTTGGTTTCTTCTCTGCCTGTTATATTTACCCCTTTTCTCAATCTGTTGTTGTTGTGTGCCCTCAAGTCGTTTCAGACTTATGGCAACCCTTAGGTCATCCTATCCTGGAGTTTTCTTGGCAAGATTTGTTCAGAGGAGATTTGCCATTGCCTTCCTTTGAGTGCTCTCCAAATGTATTGGACTACAGCTTCTATCACAATCTAGTGAAGAAGGCTTTTTAGAAAAACCCTTTTCCTTTGTATGAGGGGTGGGCCATGTGTGGCTTTCCAGACTTATATCTGAAAAGCATTTATCAGCATACATCCAAGTATGCTAAGGTCTGATGTGCACTACAGTCCGATTGCTCTGCAGAGGGGTGGGGTAAAATAATAATAATAATCATTATCTGGGGATCCACAATTTGTCCTTCCCTGCTTTATAATATGGATGTTATTGGGACAGCTGTGTATCCTAGTTATGTGGGCTGTGTTAATTCCCAGAATATCTCAGGAGATTGCACACCAGGGTGAGTGAGGTCAAACCCACTGGAGCTGGTGATGGGCCACCCTTTTTTCTTCTTTCCTCTCATATGGCAAATAAAATTTGATACATGGAATATGGTTTGCTATATAAGAGACATAAAAAATGGTATTGTTTTGATTTAAAGTTTCCTATTCCAAAAGTATTTTGGAGCAACCCAGAAGTTGCAGTAGCCATTCAAATACTAGGAATAAAAGGTAAGGAAATGTAACCAGTTGTTTTGGCTGTGGATGTCATTTGTCAGCAACTAGTTTTTTTGGGGATGCACTTTGAGAACTGAGGAAAGATAAACCAGCAACTCAGTCCCCACTCTCTAAAACAGTCCACCCGAGTGTTTTGTCACCATACGTTTATGTCCTGATCTTTTGTGGCTATGTTGTTAGCAATCATGGAGGGAATAAGGCTACCACATTTGGAACAAGAGCCTCTAGTTACTGCGTTCAGGTATAAACAAACTAATTAAAAGGTATGAGTCTTGTTCTTCCTGATTAATTTGCACTTTCATTCCCTTTGGTGAAGTCTTCATTGCAAGCCGTTACAAGCCATACTACTGAAAAGCATATGAAATTTCAACAGATCCCATTTATTCTTATTTCAGTAAATATAGTCGCCTCTCCTTTTTGGTGAGGGATCCGTTCTGGACCTCCTGCAAAAAAGGGAAAACGCAAATATTCAAGCCCTATTGGCATGAATGGAAGTGCGTGCCTACAGGGGGGTGCAGGCATGCACTGCAGGAGCGTGCCCTATTTTATGTCCCTCCGTTCGTCCCTCACAGATAAGCGAGGGTCGCAGACTTCAAGTCCACAAAAATAGAGGGACAACTGTAGAAGACTCAATTGCTGGTGATGGAACTGAGAGATTAGGGCCTGTCAACAGTAAAACTGTGTCAGGAACAAAGGAGACATTCACACGCTGTTGTTTTTAGTGCAACTATGCAAATAATCTCACTCAGACATTCTGGGTTTGTCGTTCACACCATCGAACTGCATCTATGCACATCTCTGAGTTTGGTTGCTCACATATGTCAGCATATGAATAAAGATGTCAGCATTGTGAATAACCAATGCAAATAAATATACCTGGGAGAAACTGTGCATAGCTTGAACACGTTTCAAATACATTTGCATCATCGATTCCACATTTATTCAAGAGCTGCCATGTGTGAGCAACTAAACCCACGGAGATGTGCAAAGATGCAGTTCCATAGTGTGAACAACAAACCTGGAATGCATGAGAGAGGTTATTCACATTGTTCCACTAAAAAACCCAATGTCTGAATGATCCCCAAGACATGCAGAGTTTTATCCCAATTTATCCCAGATCTGTTTCACATCAGTTATTCACATGAAACAATGCAAATCTTTTAGGAAAACTTGAGGGGAAAAACCGGACATTGATTAACCCAGATTAAGTGTTTTTTTGGCAGCCCCCCTCCCAAGCTTACTCAGGTGCATTCAAAATACATGTGAACAACAGAGTTTATCGCATTCCCTTATTTGCCTGATCTGGGGATGCACGTGAATGAGGAGAAATGGATTTTATCGCACTTGAAACAGTCGGCAAG